>CM035845.1:182311144-183052529 GCA_020510985.1 Pholidichthys leucotaenia | reverse complement strand
GGAAGCGATACAGGTGCGTTGCTGGCGGCTATGAGTTCAATGAGAGCGGACTTTTCCTCTAGATTTGATGGGATTATGGCAGCGTTGGAAGGAATGAGAAAGGAATTGGGTGACTGTGTGGAACGAATGGCGCAGATGGAGCTTCGTATTTCCAGTGCTGAAGATGAAGTCAATTGTCTCCAATTAAAGGTGCGCACTTTGGAAAAAAAAAATAAATGTCTGGAAGAAAACATTCTGGATTTGGAATCCCGGTCGAGACAGAACAACTTGAGGCTGGTGGGTCTACCGGAAGAATCCGAAGGTCGGGACCCGTGTTCCTTTCTGGAAAAGTGGATTCCGGAGGCGCTGGGCAGTGCGGAGCTGCGGCCGGCGGTGGTTTTGGAGGGCGCGCATCGTATTGGCCCACGGAGAGATAAGGGACCACCGAGGACCTTAATTATGAAGTTTGTCAGCAACAGAGACAGGATGAAGATCTTCAACGCAGCACGAGCTAAAGGAGAGATTAAACACCAGGATCAGCAGGTGCGGTTCTACCCAGATTGGGCCACAGGAATCCAACAATTGAGGAAGCAGTATGATCCCGTACGTAAGGAGCTGCGCAACCTTGGGATTCGTCATGGTGTAATCTATCCTGCGAGACTGCTGACCACGTATGGGGGCAGAACCCACATCTTCAAGACCCCAGAGGAGGCGCAGGAGTTTATCAAGAAGATCCAAGAAGAAGAGACTGGTGGGAGCTAAGCATGAACAAAATATAAGGTAGAATAATTAAGCATTTGCACAGGCATCTGACTGACTTGAAGCAAATAGCAAGTTTACAAAATATAGATTGCATTATATAATTAAAAAAAACAAACAAACAAAAAAAAACTATGATGTACAAAGTTGCTAAAAATTTTGGAGTTAAGTTGGAAAACTACAGAGGAGAGTTAATGTTACGTCATTAAAAGCAGTAGAGTTAGGGTGATTGGGAGGATGAAGAAGGAGTGGCTTAGGCTGATCCTCGTGGATGTGGAGCAGTAGATGGCTATATCGGGAGACGGAATTTTTCTTTTGATTTTGGGGGGTTTGCCACAAGTGTGGGAAGGGGGAATTTGTTTGTGTGTAGTTTGTAGGATGTATGTTCAACCACTCATTTTTTTGCTTCTCTGTATGAGCATGTTTACACTGCAAGGTAATCCCAAACTCCCTATTGATCATAAACCAAAGCGTTAATCTTAATTTAACTTCATGGAATTGCAGAGGTCTACAAAATTTAAAAAAACTTAAACAAGTTATGAATAAAATAAAAGACATGGGTTCAAAAATTGTGTTTTTACAAGAAACTCATCTAATAGAGGAGGATATAAAAAGAATTAGGAGTAGATGGCAAGGAAGTGTTTTCACCTCATCATTTTCATCCCGAGCCAGGGGAGTTATGACTCTCAAACATAAATCAGTCCCTTTTCAAGTGAAAAATGTAATTGGAGACAAATTTGGAAGATATGTAATCATTCAAGGATCTTTGCTATTAGAAAATATAAATTTGGTGAACCTATATGGTCCCAATATAGATGATCAAAAGTTCTTTGCTAATTTATTTCTTATCTTATCATCACTTACAGGGCAACATATAATAGCAGGGGATTTTAATTATACATTGAATCCCAGTATAGATAGATCAACAGGACTGGACTGTACGCACAATGGATGTAGGATGACCATTAATCATTTTATGAAAGAATTGAGATTGCTAGATATATGGAGAGAAATGAAACCACAAGTCAAAGCCTACTCTTGTTATTCCAGTACCTACAAGACATTCTCACGTATTGATTATTTTTTGATTTCCACAGAATTAAGGTCCAAGATTCAAAACTGCTTTTATGATAACATCATGATCTCTGATCATGCACCCTGCTGTATAGTATATGTAGATAAGAAATTGACAAAGGAATCAGGTAGATGGCAATTTCAGCATAAATAGCTTCAGGATGAGGAATTTGTCAAGTACATAGAAAAACAGATAGATGAGTTCTTTGATATCAATACTACACAAACATCAGCATGTGTAAAGTGGGAGGCTTTCAAAGCTTTTATTAGGGGACATATTATTAGTTATACAGGTTCAAAATCTAAGAAGACTCGAGAGGAGAGAGCCCAATTGGAACATAAAATAAAAAATCTTCAGGAAAAAGTGTATGCAGGAAGTGATCCAAGGTTGGAGAATGAATTACTGATTTTGAGAGCTGAATACGACAAAAAATCAGCGAATAGAGCTGCCTCGAGTCTTCTAAGATTGAAACAATCTTTTTATGAACAAGGTGAAAAATCAGGAAAATTATTGGCATGGCAGATTAAACAATTAGAAATTAAAACACCAATTACCAGTATTATAAGTTAGGGACAGGTAGTTATAGATCCTTTAGAAATTAACAGAGCCTTTAGAGATTACTATGAAAAATTATATGATACCAAAAATAAATCTGATTTAACAAAACTAAATGGGTTTTTGAACGAACTATCTATACCATGTATTCCAAATGAAAACAGGGAGATATTGGAGTCTAAAATTAGTCAAGAAGAAGTTGGGCTAGCCATTGATAATATGAAATCAGGAAAAAGCGCAGGACCAGATGGTCTTCCAGTTGACCTTTATAAAAAATTTAAGAATAAATTAATAAAACCTTTTTTGGAAATGGTTTTAGAAGCATTTCAAAATAATAATTTACCATCATACATGAATAATGCCTTAATTATACTGTTGCCAAAACCAGGTAAGCCCTCTAATAAATGTGAAAATATGAGACCAATAAGCCTGTTAAATGCCGACCTTAAGATAATCTGTAAAATTTTAGCAAGACGAATACAAGAAATTTTACCAAATATTATTAATCGAGATCAGAATGGCTTTATAAAGGGAAGACAAGGCTTCCATAATGTAAGAAGACTATTTAATATTATTTATTTTAATAAAGAAGCACCGGATACAGCTCTCCTATCACTGGACGCCGAAAAGGCCTTTGATAGAGTCGAATGGCCCTTTCTCTTTGAAGTCTTACAAAGGTTTGGACTTGGAAATAATTTCATAAAATGGTTTCAGATAATATACAATAATGCTACAGCAGAAATCCTAACAAATAACAATATTTCAAAATCAATAAAAATCAATAGAGGATGTCGACAAGGCTGTCCACTTTCACCTTTACTGTTTACTATGGCAATTGAACCTTTAGCGATGGCGATACGTTTACATTCACAAATATATGGAATTAAAGTTGGACCAACAGAACATAAAATCTCCCTGTACGCCGATGACATAATTTTGTTTATGTCGAATCTAAAAAAATCAATTCCGACCTTGTTGAATTTAATAAAGAATTTCGGGGAAATATCAGGATATAAAATAAATAAAACTAAATCTTCAATATTAATGCTAAATGAGACCCAGAGAAATTACCCAGACCCTGAGGTAAATCAATTCAACGTTGTAAATCAGTTTAAATATTTAGGAATCCAAATTGTGCCTAAGCTAGAATCAGTCGCCAGTGTCAACTATGAAGCCTTAATGACAGATATCAATGAGTCAATTCAGAGATGGATGTCACTACCAATGTCGATGATCGGGAGAATCAATATACTTAAAAGTAATATTTTACCTAAAATACTTTATTTATTTCAATACATTCCCTTACCACCACCTTTAGATTTATTCTCAAGAATTAAAAAAAAGTTAGTGGAATTTATATGGAACAACAGGAGAGCTAGATTACGTCTGTCTTTATTATATTTACCATTTGATCGTGGAGGTCTGAAATGTCCAAATTTTATGTTGTATTATTGGTCGGCACAACTGAGGTCTATGACATATTATTTTTCATTAAATGATCTCCCTCACTGGACTGAAATGGAATCATACAATTTACCTTTACCTCTTCCCATATTCATATACTCAGATTCGGCAAAAAAAATTACAAAAACAAGTTAAAAATCCATTTGTAAAGCATATGATCAAAATATGGTGTGAAGCTAAAAATTATTTAAAAGAACCACAGTTATTGTCACCATTTAGCCCAATATGGGGTAATCAATATTTTAAACCAGGAAGAGCGGACGCTGTATTTAAAGTATGGAATTTAAAAGGGATTCAAAAGATTCAAGATTTATATTTGCCATGTGCAGATAACATAATGTCTTTTGAAGAGCTGAGGGTCAAATTTAATCTTAATAGAACACATTTTTTTAAATATCTTCAACTTAGAAACTTTATTCGATCAAATCAAAATAAAGCTCTCACTCAACCTATTTATTCATCCTTGGAAAAAATGTTGATGAAAGATAGTAAAAGAAAGGGTATTATTTCAGAGTTTTATAACTCATTGACACTATCCTCAAGTGAAAATTCACAGAAAAGATTAAACTACTGGAAAGAAGATCTGCAAATTGAAATTTCAGAGGAACAATGGGAATTGGCTTGTACAGAAGCCCAAACCAAATCAATAAATGTACGCCTTAAATTGATACATTTCAAATGGTTAATGCGGATGTATGTTACACTGGAGGAGTTAAATAGATATAACAAAAATATACCAGATACATGCACAAAATGCATGGAAAGTAAAGGAACCCTATTTCATTGTGTATGGGAATGTAGAATAATAAGAATGTTTTGGGAAGAGGTGAGGGTAACAATTGAAAAAATAATCTCAAAACAAATCATTTTGAATCCTAAACTGTTTTTGTTGGGTCTGTACCCAGAAAAGCATAACTTTAATAAAAGTGAAAGAACATTCATAGACCTCAGTTTGCTTAATGCCAAAAAATGTATTGCACTACTGTGGAAAAAGACTCATAGACCAGATGTGACTCAGTGGTTAAGACAGATGTTAACAAACCTTCCATTAGAAAGAATAACATATATACTGAAATCAAAGGAAATTGTGTTTGAGAATATATGGAGACCTTTTATTGATTATGTAAAAAATTTAAACATAACTCTTGAAGAAGAAGGTGAATGATGTGTGTGGACCTTGTAAATTCCAAACTGGTGAACATAATATGTATACTTATGTAATGGATTGTCTAGACTAAACAGAGGAGCATTGTTGAAGACTTGATTTTGTTGGTGGTTGTTGGTGTTTTTAGTGCATTTTTTTTTTGTAGTACTTTAGTGTTAGTGTTTGATTGTTTGTGTCATGTTTGTTTAAAAAAAAAAAAAGGTTCAATAAAGATATTGTGGAAAAAAAAATATATGAAGCAATGACTTCCGCAGGCGCGCACACGAACAACGCGCGTATCCGTCTTCCACGCGGTTTAGAAGCGCCCCGCTCACACGAGTTTTCCAGTCAGTCAGCAGTGTCTCGCTAAGCGTGACTGTCCGACAGAAACATGAGTTTATTAAAATACTTTAAACGCGGAAAATCATAAGAGGCATGTAAGCACTGGCGTTTATCATCGTTTTAACCCACTGGAAACGGGAGCTATAATGGAAGAGCCGCTTAGCTAAGCGATGTGGTTAGAATTCATATGCAGCCGGCTTCATATGAAGGGACTGATGAACTGATGAATTGCTGAGGATATATTTCACCAGCCACTACAATATTAAGTTATGTTTTGTAGGAATTGCTGGAATGAAGAGAATTGCAATTTCTCTCTTTTCTTGCACGAGCAAGCGTGCCGTTTTTATTCTCCAGTGGCAATGAAGACAAAAAGCAACAGCTGAAAACGCTAGCTCTAAACTGAGGTCCTTCAGCGGGTGCCTGATGAGAAAGCCTGAGCACACAACTACAACTGCCTAAACAGATCATTCTGTACATGAACACATATTGTGGTAAATTATGTCTTTAGAGTCCGCTACAGATCCCTATTATGTACCTGGCAGGTTAAGATGACCGAAATTCACAAAGTCAATGACTTTAATCTGTCAGCAGCCTTCAGACAAACTAAACTGTCAACATTTGATTTCAAAATAAGGGAGGTTTTTCCTGCTGCCTGGGTGGTGAGGAGATTTCTAAAAAAAAAAAAAAAAAAAACTATAAATATGAAGAAATATTATAACAGAAATAATGGCATCTATGGTCATTTAAGTTAATTTATTTCATGAAATACAATTTTATTAATATTTTTCTTGGTAATAGATAGATACTTTATTTCGAACAAAAAAAGTATAACAAAAACAAAACAAATGACAAATGCAATAAAGTAACAGTATACACTGTTCGAAAGGGAGAAGGAAGAGGTGAACACTTATTAATTCCATCTCCTCTTTTCCATAAATACACCCATATGAATTATATACAAATTACCACCTTTAAGACCCCAAGTAAACAATTTACTGTATTTTTTACAAATAAACATTAACACCCATCCATCCTAACATACATTGATGTCCATACATCAAAACCAGCCTCAAACAACACAGATGTACACAGTGCTGTTCCACCCACCATTCCATAGTGTCCCAGAGTGAACATAATGAATTGTACATATAAATACTACCCTTCTAACATACAGTGGGGCAAAAAAGTATTTAGTCAACCACCAATTGTGCAAGTTCTCCCACTTAAAAGATGAGAGAAGTCTCCAATTTTCATCATAGGTATACCTCAACTATGAGAGACAAAATGAGAAAAAAAAATCCAGAAAATCACATTGAAGGATTTTTAATGAATTAATTGGTAAATTCCTTGGTAAAATAAGTATTTGGTCACCTACAAACAAGCAAGATTTCTGGCTCTCACAGACCTGTAACTTCTTCTTTAAGAGGCTCCTCTGTCCTCCACTCGTTACCTGTATTAATGGCACCTGTTTGAACTCGTTATCAGTATAAAAGACACCTGTCCACAACCTCAAACAGTCAGACTCCAAACTCCACTATGGCCAAGACCAAAGTGCTGTCAAAGGACACCAGAAACAAAATTGTAGACCTGCACCAGGCTGGGAAGACTGAATCTGCAGTAGGTAAGCAGCTTGGTGTGAAGAAATCAACTGTGGTACAAGACCACTGATAATCTCCCTCGATCTGGGGCTCCACGCAAGATCTCACCCCGTGGGGTCAAAATGATCACGAGAACAGTGAGCAAAAATCCCAGAACCACACGGGGGGACCTAGTGAATGACCTGCAGAGAGCTGGGACCAAAGTAACAAAGGTTACCATCAGTAACACACTATGCCGCCAGGGACTCAAATGCTGCAGTGCCAGACGTGTTCCCTGCTTAAGCCAGTACATGTCCAGGCCCGTCTGAAGTTTGCTCGAGAGCATTTGGATGATCCAGAAGAGGATTGGGAGAATGTCATATGGTCAGATGAAACCAAAATAGAACTTTTTGGTAAAAACTCAACTTGTTGTGTTTGGAGGAGAAAGAACACCATACCTACTGTGAAGCATGGGGGTGGAAATATCATGCTTAGGGGCTGTTTTTCTGCAAAGGGACCAGGACGACTGATCCGTGTAAAGGAAAGAATGAATGGGGCCATGTATCGTGAAATTTTGAGTGAAAACCTCCTTCCATCAGCAAGAGCATTGAAGATGAAATGTGGCTGGGTCTTTCAGCATGACAATGATCCCAAACACACCACCCGGGCAATGAAGGAGTGGCTTCGTAAGAAGCATTTCAAGGTCCTGGAGTGACCTAGCCAGTCTCCAGATCTCAACCCCATAGAAAATCTTTGGAGGGAGTTGAAAGTCCGTGTTGCCCAGCGACAGCCCCAAAACATCATTGCTCTAGAGGAGATCTGTATGGAGGAATGGGCCAAAATACCAGCAACAGTGTGTGAAAACCTTGTGAAGACTTACAGAAAACGTTTGACCTCTGTCATTGCCAACAAAGGGTATATAACAAAGTATTGAGATGAACTTTTGTTATTGACCAAATACTTATTCTACCAAGGAATTTACCAATTAATTCATTAAAAATCCTTCAATGTGATTTTCTGGATTTTTTTTTTCTCATTTTGTCTCTCATAGTTGAGGTATACCTATGATGAAAATTGGAGACCTCTCTCATCTTTTAAGTGGGAGAACTTGCACAATTGGTGGCTGACTAAATACTTTTTTGCCCCACTGTATATCCTTTCAGCAAATAATGTTTATACCTCTTTTTGAATTGATTTCTGTTTGTACATAGTTTCAGTTCGGGCTCCAGACTGTTCCACAAATCCACCCCACAGACAGATATGCACATACTTTTCTTGGTTGTTCGTATCTTGGGTTTTGTAAAGTTTAAGTCTCCTCTCAAATTATGATCATTGCCTCTTTTTTTAAATATTTTTTGTATATTAGTTGGGAGTTGATTATTAATTGCCCTGTACATTACTTGTGCTGTCTTAAATTTAACTAAATCGATGAACTTTATGACATGTGACTTTAAAAACAACGAATTGGTATGGTCTCTATATCCTACATTATTTATTATCCTTATAGCTCTTTTTTGTAATGTGCATATTGACTGTAGGTTGGTCTTGTAGGTGTTTCCCCAGACTTCTACACAATAGTTAAGATAAGGTAAAAACAGTGAATTGTACAATAAGACCAATGATTTATAGTCCAAGATGTGTCTTGTCTTCCCCAGTATGCCTATACATTTTGCTAACTTGGCCCAGATGTGATTGATGTGAGGTTTCCAGCAGATTTTATTGTCTAGCGTCACCCCCAGAAACTTATTTTCCTGTACTGTTTCTATTCTGGTATCATCTATCGTTACCATTATTTCATGATTTATTTTATAATTTCCAAACAACATAATCTTTGTTTTTTTTAGATTTAGAGATAATTTATTTTTGTTGAACCACTGCGTTAACTTTTTCATTTCAGTTGTGACCACCTCTAAAACCTACTGCAAATTCTCACCACTGCAAAGGATATTTGTGTCATCCGCAAACAAAATAAATTTCAGAATTTTTGATACTTGGCATATGTCATTTATATACAAAATAAAGAGTTTGGGTCCCAAAACTGACCCCTGGGGCACACCACAAGTGATGTCCATGAAGGGTGATTTGTGCTCACCAATTTGTACAAATTGTTGTCTGTTACTTAAATAACTTTCCACCCAACTCAGTCCTACCCCTCTTATCCCATACCTTTCCAGTTTCCTTAGTAGTATTCTGTGGTCAATGGTGTCAAAAGCTTTCTTTAAATCTATAAATACTCCTACAGCAACCTTTTTTTAATCTATACAACTAGTAATTTCTTCTATAAGTTTGATCCGTGCCAAAGATGTAGATTTATCTGCTCTAAAACCATACTGGCTATCTGTAAGGAGGTTGTGTTTTTCAATGAAATCATCCAGTCTCTTAGTGAAGATTTTTTCAAGTATTTTGGCCTGTAATTTGTGAAACGATGACTGTCTCCTGTTTTGTATAGAGGTATTACTTTTGCTATTTTCATTTTGTCTGGAAATGTACCAGTTTGAAATGACAGGTTACAGATGTGGGTGAGTGGCTTAACAATTCCTTCAATTACTTTTTTCACTATTGTCATGTCAGTTTCATTCCAGTCCGTTGATTTTTTGTTCTTAAATTTACTCACAGTCTCGATACTTTCCTTTTCAGTAACTGCACCCAAAAAGATTGTGTTTGGATTTCTATCTTCTATTTCATTCACAGAACCGCTGTTGTTTGTTTCTGGTGTCACTATTGATTTTGCTAATTCAGGACCAACGTTTACAAAAAATTTATTGAAGCCACTAACCAAATCTTCCATATTATTTATCAAATTGCCATTTTCAATAAAATATTCTGGATAATTAGCATTCTTAGGTCGATTACTAATAATCCCATTGAGTACTTGCCATATTCCTCTTAAGTTATTTTTGTTATCCTCTAATATTCTGTTGTAATATTCTTTCTTACAGGTCCTCATTATATTAGTCAGCTTATTTTTATATCTTTTATATTTGATCTCAGCTTCCACCTTTCTGCATTTAATGAATTGTTTATATTATGTATTCTTCTTTTTACATGCATTTATTAACCCCTTGGTGACCCAAGGAATATTTTTTTGTCGTTGTCTGTCATTGTATTGTTTTATAGGACAGTTTTTATTGTACAATGATTGAAATATTTGTAAAAAATTATCATATGCTTTATTTATGTCATTTTCATCATAAACTATCTTCCAATCTTGTATTAATAATTCCTTTGTCAGTAAATACATTGATTCTTCGGTTCTTATTCTTTTATATTTAATATTTTTGGTATACTTTTTCTTCCTATAATCACATTGATAGACAACAAAAATCGGCAGGTGGTCACTGATATCATTCAATAAAAGCCCACTCCTGATATTATTTTCCATAATGTTTGTGAATATGTTATCTATTAGTGTGGCACTGTGTGACGTGATTCTGCTAGGTCCGGTAATTGTTGGATGTAAGCCCATACTGTACATTGTGTTGATAAATTCTTCTGTCAAACTATGTTGTTTTGAGTTCATCAGATCTATATTGAAATCCCCACAGATGAACATAACTTTATGAGTTAGTTTTGCATACATTTTTTCCATCCAGTCCTTAAATAAGTCAATGTTTGATCCAGGTGTTCTATATACACAGCTCACTACTACATTCTTCACGTTGTCCAGACAGATTTCTATTGTAATACATTCAAATAAATCATCCACAGTTACTGACAGATTTTCAACAACCTTGTATTTCAAGCTCTTGTCACCATAAATTGCAACTCCTCCTCCTTTTTTCACTTTTCTATTTATATAATTTAATTCATAGCCATCCATGGTAAAATCCACTCCTTTCTCTTCACTGAGCCATGTCTCTGATATTGCCACAATATTGAATGGCTCTTTAAATTGATGTAAATAATCTTTAATGTTATTAAAGTTGGTATAGAGACTTCTGCTGTTGAAGTGGATCATAGAAATATTGAAATCAGATGTGACCATTGTGTTAAACTGTTCATCCGTGTAGTAACTACAATCATTATTGATGGAGCTAAATAAATTATTATCAGGGTCTATGTTATATTCTACGTCCTGTGGGTTGTGATCTGTATATTCAGAAACTTTCAGTTCCTGTTGTTCCTGTTTTTTGATTCATGTTGTTGAATGTCTTATAGCAGATGAGTATAATCCTTCAGTGTCCTACAGTTGTCTGATTGTTACTGTGACTCCAGTTCATAATATTCATTGATATTTGTCCAGTTCCATAATATTACGGATGTTAATGACCTTGGCTTCTTCAGGTGATCCGTTTAATTTGATGAATATTTTACAGTTTGATGTCCAGGTGTTTTGAATCTTTTTCTGCTTTTTCATGTACCTTGCTTTTCTGGCTATTTCCACGTTTTCCTTCGTGAGGTGCTCGTTTATGTAAATGTTCGTTCCTTTCAATTTCCTACCTTGTTTTAACAGCGCAGTCTTGTGTTTTCTGTTCATAAACCTCATGATCATAGCCGGTTTGGTGCCATTTTTCCTGGGCAGAGGGTGGCAGGTCTCTATGGTGTTGCAGTCTAGCTGAATTCCTTTCGACTGCATGAAGGCCGCCACTTGTTGCTCCAATAATCAGAGTTAAAGTATTGTTCTGACTGCAAAATTATGGTCAAAAATGGAAATTGTTATAAGGAAAAAGTAAAAAAAAAAATTACCACAGTCTGTTTCAAATTTATCTAAAAAAAAAAAAACCAAAACAGTAATTTTATTTTAAAAAACAGACAAAAATTAGTCATAAAATAATCCACAAATTTATAATAAAGTTTCAAATGTACAAGAAAAGTCCATTTTACAAGAGGAAATTACAAATTTGAGGAACGTGGTTTCAACTTTAGATTTATGGAGAAAAGTAGAAAACTATAAGAAAATTGTTATAAATTTTGGAGAAAAACCTCAAACCTTCAAGACTGAAGTCATTACTCAAGTTTTAAAGTGGGTGGTCTTTGTACCCTTAACTCTATGAGAAATTTTTGGTTGCCTACTTTTAATTGTTAATTTCAAAGCACTGCTTTTAGATGAGTAGAATTTCTGGTTACTATACGCACCTGATCATATAATTTAAGTATGCTTGAGTACATTACTATTATGAATGTTTCTTTCCCTTCCCTGCTCTCTCAATGGAAAAAAGAAACACTAGAATAAAAATACAAAAAATATGCATATTTTTGTCATTTATGTAAACCATGACAAAAAAATCCTGCAGGACAAAACATGACACTTGATATTTTCTAACCTGTTTGTATACCACCATAGACAGAGAGAGAACCTGAATTAGACAGAGCTCAGAGAGGGCAAGATGAGACAGAAGAGAGGAGCCAAAGAGAGGGAAGTGTTCAGGCAGAGGAAGGAGAGAAGGATAACACCACTAAAAAGTCTAAACACAGGATGTGTGGGTGGGACCCCAACTGGCCCAATATTCAAGCCTCGGTTGTACAATACTTCAAATGGTAAGTTCCATATGCAACATTATGGTGTAAAATTTTAAAAAGAAATAAATAGTATAAAATTAACATATTCCGGTATGAAAATATGTTGCCACCGCACCAAGGTCTTTAAGCCAGGGGAAACACTGCAATCTCCTTGGTTTTTCCCACGTTTAGGAAGAGATTATTGTCTGGACAAGTTGGCTCACCTCATTTTTGTAGTTGGCCTCCTCATTGTTGGTGATGAGGTCCACCGCTGTTGTGTCCTCCGCAAACTTGATGATGTGGTTGGTGCTGTAGGCTGGTACACAGTCATGGGTCAGCAGGGTGAAGAGCAGCAGGCTGAGCACGCACCCTTGTGGGGCCTCTGTACTCAGTGTGATGGTCTGGGAGGTGTTGCTGCCAACCTGCACATTCTGTGTCCTCCCTGTGAGAAAGTCCAGTACCCAGTTACAGAGAGAAGTTTTGAGTCCCAAGTGTCTGAGTTTTTGTGTTAGGTGCTGGGGGATGATTATGTTGAATGCTGAACTGATGTCCAAGAACAGCATTTTTGCACGTAGGAGTTCTTTGAGTCCAGGTGGGTGAGGGCTGGATGGAGAGCAGCAGAGATGGCATCTTCTGTGGCTCTGTTTGACCTGTATGCCAACTGAGATGGGTCGTGGGAGGGAGGGAGGATGAACTTAATGTTTTGAATGACCAGCCGCTCAAAGCATTTCATTATTATGGGGGTCAGTGCTACAGACCGGTAATCATAGCTGGATGGGACGGGCTTCTTTGGGACTGGTATTATGGTAGCAGTTTTGAAACACGTGGGGACAACAGCTTGACTCAGGGACATATTGAAGATGTTGGCCAGGACATTCTTGAGCTCCTCTGCACAGTCCTTCAGAACACGATCTGGTATGTTGTCTGGTACAACTGCCTTGCGTGGGTTGATCCTGGAGAGGGTCCTTTTCACGCTAGTCGGATCCAGACTTATGGCCTGCTCGTCTGGGAGAGGAGTGGTTTTCTGTGCTGATGTGCTGTTTTGTGTTTCTAAGCAGCCAAAGAAGTCATTTAGGTTGTTAAGCAGTGTGATGTCATTCGTACAGGTCTGAGGTGGAGGTTTGTTGTTGGTGAGGGTCTGTATGCCACGACAGAGGGAATGTGCATCTCTGCTGTTGCTGAAGTGTCCGGATATTTTCTTGCTGTACTGTCATTTTGCCTTCTTGATACCACAGGACAGGTTGGCCCTAGCTGTTGTTAGTCCTGCAGTGTCATCAGCCCTGAAGGCTGCATTCCGAGCCCTCAGGAGCCTCTGTGTAGCCTGTGTGTAGTTTGTTTTTATTCCTTTTATCGCTATTGTCTTTTATTGTTTGACATTAACCTGCCCATGGGACTGAAGATGGAAATGAGCTGTTTTGCTATAATTTTGCATATTTACATGTGAAAATGTTCATTAACATGCACTGTTCCATTTTTAAAAATAAAGAAAATCACAAATCACAAAATCACAAATATCCCAAATATCCTGTGAAAATTCAATAAATAAAATCCCCTAAAATGTTCCTGGTTCCAGACAGTGATCTGGATGACCACTAAAGTCTTACCTCTTGGTTCATTTCCAACATCTCCTAAACATGTAATCAAAATCCATCCATAACTTTTTGAGTTATGCTGCTAACACACATACACAAACGAACAAACACATGGACCCAAAAAACATTAACCTCCTTGACGGAGGTTAAAGAGGGCAAATATTAGACTTTTTTCCTCAAATATGGCCTAAATAAGTCACTGTGTTTTCTGTGACTGACTGATGCTTGTTTATTAAAAGGTCATATGTTGAACCTCCCCTTCTGGATCACCACCTACAGCTGTGGCACAGGTGTAGTGTGACTGACTACTGATCAGAGGTTCAGTGATTCAATTCCCACTCTTTGCAGTCTGCATGTCGAAGTGTCCTTGAGCAAGACACTGAACCCCCAGTTGCTCCTGGTGGGCCAGGCTAGCGCCTGTGTGCATGGCAGCTCCACCGCCACCAGTGTGTGAATGTGTGCGTGAATGGGTGGATAGCAGGTTCTATAAATTGCTTTGGTCATCCAGAGATGAGTAGAAAAGCGCTATATACAGCGGGGAAAATAAGTATTGAACACATCAACATATTTCTCATTAAACATATTTCTGATGGAGCCTTTGACCTGTGATTTTCACCAGGTATCAGTAACAAGTAATACATACATACAAAGAAATCAAGGCAATTGTGTTCACAAAACAACTTATATTTAATAAAGTGGAATGACACAGGAAGTACGTATTGGACACATGCGTCAGGGCATGGGCTGGGTCTCATGCCCTCATCCTAATTTATAATTGTGTTATCTTGTCTTCAGGACATGGGCCCCAGCCCTCGTTCTCGCTTTAAGTTGCTTTTGAGATTTTCTGTATTTCACTTTTATTGTTGTTATCCTGGGTTTCCATCATTGCTATTATTATTATTATTATTCTGTTTTGTATATTTATTTCTTCGTGGGTCATCCTCTTAGTTTGTTATCTGTATTATTATTTATCATTATCATTATCATCTTTGTTATGGTCTTGTCTCTCCTGATCCTCTGTGTGATTATCTGTGCAGCCCCGCCCATCCTGTTTCTGCATCTCTGACCTTGCCCTGCTGCCTCCGTTTGCCGCTGATTGTGCCCACCTGTTCTGTATTGTATATGATTATCCTGTGTCTATTTATGTCAAGCCCCATTCTGTGTTCCCCATGGTTGTCCTTGTCATACGTGCGTGATCAACATGCTTCTGTCCTGCCTTGAATCCTGCCTTGTTATCCAGTCCTGTTTCCTGCAAAGTTGAGTGGGTTTTTTGTTACAGCTCCCAAGCTGTTTGTTTTTGTGTTTTTTCTCGAGCTGTGCCCATTCGGCCAGCTCTAAATAAATCTACAGCTAACTTTAAATGTTACGTTTGGGTTGAGTTTCCACCCCTTCGTGACAACATGAAGAAAAAGAGGTGCAAAAAGGCATAGAAAGCCAAGAAACCAGCTGAAATCCATCAGAATTTAGGAAGCCATCCCATCCCCCATCAGTGCAAATTAGTTTCAGCTGGTTAAGTCATGTCTGATGGCCTTTAAAAAGCTCTGTGAATATCAGATTGTCACACCACAATAAACTCATGATGGGTAGAAGTAAAGAGCTCTTTCAAGCCCTTCACAACCTTATTGTTGCAAAACATAATGATGGCATTGGTTACAGGCACATTTCTAAACTGCTGAATGTTCCAGTGAGCACTGTTGGAGCCATCATTCGGAAGTAGAAATAACATCATTTTACCATAAACTGGCCATGACCAGGAGCTCCTCACAAGATTTCTGACAGAGGAGTCAAAAGAATTATCAGAAGAATTATCCAAGAGCCAAAGACCACCCGTGAAGAGCTCCAGAAAGACCTGGAGTTAGCAGGTACTGCTGTTTCAAAGAAAACGATAAGTAATGCACTCAACCGACATGGGCTGTATGACCGCTTACCTTGCAAGACTCCATTGCTGAAAAAAAAGCATGTTGAAGCTCAAGTTTTCTGCACCACATTTAGGCAAGCCAGTAAAATACTGAGAGAATATAGTCTGGTCAGATAAGACCAAAATTGAACTTTTTGGATGCCATAACACACAGCATGTTTGAAGGAGAAATGGCGCTGCACATCAGCCCAAAAACACCATACCAACAGTGAAGTTTGGAGGTGGGAGCATCATGGTGTGGGGGTGTTTTTCAGCACATGGTACAGGCAGACATCATATAACTGAAGGAAAGATGAATGGACAAATGTACAGAGACGTCCTTGATAAGAACCTGTTGCCATCTACCAAGATGCTGAAGATGAAACAAGGGTGGACATTTCACCAAGACAATGATCCCAAGCACACAACCAAAGACACACTCAACTGGCTCCAGAGAAGGAATATAAAGCTGCTAGAATGGCCCAGTCAGTCACCTGACCTGAATCCAATTGAAAATCTATGGAACGAACTGAAGATCAGAGTTCATAGAACACACCCACAGAACCTTCAAGATTTGAAGACAGTCTGTGTGGAAGAATGGGCTAAAATCACTCCTGAGCAATGCCTGCACCAAAGATTTTACCAGCAAAGGCTTTTCTACTAAATATTAAATGAATTTTACCAATCGTGTTCAGTACTTATTTCCTGTGTCATTACACTTTATTAAATATAACTTGTTTTGTGAACACACTTGCCTTGATTTCTTTGTATTTATGGATTACTTGGTTTGTTACTGATATCTGGTGAAAATCTTAGATCAGTGGCTCCATCAGAAATACAGTATCTTTAATGAGAAAAATGTTGATGTGTTCAAACTTATTTTCCCCACTGTAAGTGAATGCCATTTACAATTTACCTTATCTTGGCTGAGGGGTTTGAGTGCCCTAATGATCCTTGGATCTATGTTGTTGGGGATTATTTGCCCCTGGTTAGGGCCTCCAAACATAAACTGATCCTGGGTAAAGGGCCAGACCAAGATTGGTCCAGTCATAGGGTCCAGATTGGTCTCTATGAAAAAAGTTACATCAAGGAATCAGTATTCCCAAAGGAGCCATATGGGTCCACCCTACACTGGGCTCACTACTTGCAGGAGGAATCATGGGGATCGTGGTGCTTTGTGAACTAAGTGGCAGTCTGGGATTTTGTGCTTGGATTGCTGCCCTCATGACCCAGACCCCCAGATAAGCGATAGAAGATGGATGGATGGATGTTGACCCTAAGAATTTATTTTTTTTTACAAACACATCTAATATTCTGTTTTCTGTTTTATTTTTAGATGGATTGAAGCTTTCCAGGAGGCGATGATTCTTGAACAGTAGTCACTTTATTTAGCGGTGAATCGGACCACAGCCCCAGAGGCAATTAAAAAACCCTCTGACTGATCACACGTCGGCGGTCACCAGCTCAGGAAGGACTCCTGGTGGACTGTGTACCTGAAACCTGCTGCGGAGTGCCACAAACTGTATGTGGAAATGAAACTGCCTTGTGCTCAAAGAAGTGGATATTTCCTACTGAGAAGATTGAACCACAGGTCAAGTTTAGAAGCATGTGTGAGGAAGTAAGACCAAATTGTCGGAAATCTGTGAATGTCTGAAGTCTGGGAGGGATTTTTAAATGCTGTTGGGTGAAGGAATCTGAATACAACTGCATAAACAAAACTGTCCACCATGGTTTAAACATTTGAATAACCTGAATGTTAAAAATGATGAGCCTTTTCAGGATCACTAATGTCTGTCAGGAGCTTAATCATGTTTTACTGTGAAAATAAGGCTTTAAAAACAGGTAGTTGATATTCTGTTCTTTAGGTTCATCTCTCTGGTTAAGAGATTTTTTTTTACATTTAAGAATCATAATCATAGTAAAAGCAACAACCTGGAGACAACTGGAAGTGTCACAAATTTGACATTTTTTAGCCTCTTGGGCCACATTAGAGGTGGTTAGCACATTATATAGTGTATAAGAACATGAAAGAGAAATGCTGACTTTTTTGTCTCAAAGCTGAGAACTAATATTTATGAACTAGGAAGATTTATTGTTTGAAATAAGCGCAGGCTGCCTCTTTTATTGGGAGTCAGGGTTTGTTAGGAAGAGTTTTCAATCTTTTTTGAAAGGACTCTTCTGCATGAGCAAACACTGTTGAATTAGAAAAAAAAACTATGCATAAACTACAGTATATTTCTATGGAAAAAAGGCATTTTCATTTTTCTGCAGACATTGTGCCTTTTACATCTCTTGTTCTGAAGTAGACCACAGCCATTTAGGACAAACTGCAGCATCCAGTTTGCCAGGGTACTGACATATTTTTCATAGATTTGCCTTTTTTCCAACACACCATCTTTTGCTCCTCTTCTGTTCCCCTTTAGTGAAGGAATGAGAATTAAATGAAGTTAGGATAAACCTGCAGTTGTGTATGGAGCTTCCAAGTCTCTGTGATTGTACATTAACTTTTGTAAACATCCACTCTATCAGAGTTAGTCTCTTTTAAACATTTCTGAACTGTCAGGCAACAGTTTTTAATAAAATATATATAAATATTGATCCTTGTCCTCCTGTGTTAATTTCCGGTGATGTGCAGGGAGAGTGTTTGTAATCACAAGTTACTGCTGCTGCTTAATGACAGAGTGCAGACAGATGTAAGTGGGTGGGAGGAGTCACAGACACATCTGTCAGCAGGCTCACTATTTGAGCTCCTGATCAAAGCTAAGAGATGAGACTTTTTTGGGGGGTTAACTTTTATGTGGCTTCATGCTCTATTTCCCTCCCCTCTCCCTCAGCAGGAACACTGGACCATGGTCGATCTGCCTCATGCTGCAGAGGGATGTAATTCAAAAGAGCAAGTTCAAGCGTATTTCATCAGCATGAATGGGCTCTACGGAAGCGTCTGGGAGTAAAGCTGATATATGACTGCTGTTCATTTTCTTCACTTATAATCTCAACTTGATTTGAGAGATGAAAGATTTTAGTCTGTCATCCCAGCACACAGACACTTGTAGCACTGATGGTTAGTGCCTCCTAATTTATTTAACTCAATGTGAAGGTAGGCATTAAACAATCATTTTTATTACTCATGGCAATAGAGTCAGTATATGGATAAGGTGATGCCTTCAGTGGTCTAAGCCATCAAACTTTGTTCAAGTTTATAGGTCTTGGAAGCAAATATGTACATACAGTATGTCACTAATGCATTATGAATGCCTGCTTATAGCTTATAAAGGAGAGATATGGGGAGCTACTCAGAGTTGGCAGAGTATGCAGAGGAAAGGCCATAGGTCATTATTACACTAGCACATTTACAACCAGTTTTCCAATCTGTGAAATCAAAACTAACTCAAAGCACGACCAAATGTAGTTGAGAAAGTACAGTTTTTACTCCATCAGTGAACTCAAGCAAGAATAAAAAGTTTCCAGCAATAAAACTGCTCAGCCAGGCATAATCTTTGATTAAAAAATTATCTGTAATAAGAGTTATTTGAGTACATGTAACTTAAAGTTCTTTATTCTTTTTCTTAAACGTGGAACTGAAAGCTTGTATATTTGTTGTTACCGGACATGTTTAGAGTACCGGTGTGTCTCCTTAATTCTTCCGTCTAAAGATGGCGGAGTATGCGAACCTAGTCCGAAGGGCTTTGGGACAGATAAGAGGTCATGGAGGAGTCCGGGGTTTCTTCCTTCAGTTCTTCAGGTACGTTTGACAGATTATCTTCATGTCTGTGCGGAGCCGTTGGAAACGACTTAAAGAAAGTCAGATATGAGAGAAAGCAAACGAATAACCCTGGATCAGTTAGCATGTTGACACCTAGCGTCCAGACTGTCACAGAACCAACATAAATCCGCTAAAAAAAAATTGATGACCGCTGTATTTTCGACCAGTTTGATGCTGCGCCAAATAGTTTTGTGCTCATGGCCAAGGGACGGTTGTAATCTAAGGACTGTTTACACTGAGCTTGGACGTGGTTATTACAGCTCAGTTTTTTTTTAATTTATTTTTTTTTATTGACGTGTTTGAAATATATGGTTATGGAGACATTAACACAAGTGTTTCTGTTTCTTTGTCAGAGTAAATGATGTGAAAACAGGCGCTTTGGTCGGTGTGGATAAATATGGAAATAAATACTATGAAGATAAGAAGCACTACTTCTTTGGTGAGTTTATTTTTATATATATACGAGTGCATGTCCGTAGAAGGCAAGTATTCTTGTCAGAAAACAGGCAGGCCAGTTAGGCTTTACAGGCCCAAATGTAGGCTGTGTTTGCAAATAAATGGCTTGTGGACTTATCTGTTTTTGCAAGAAAAAAAAATACTAATAAATTGCCAAAAAGTAACAATGAGTTGATGTTTGATTTTTTGCTTTATTATGTCTGAGATACCCATATTTCAAGTGACCATGTCTTAGAAGCTGATTTGGAAATACTAACACCTATAAACCTATAGATGAAAAAGTGTTTTTTCTCATTTTGAATTCAACTGGACTTATCTGTTTTTGCAAAAAAAAAAACCTCTTCAATGTAATTTATAGTCTATCATCAATAAACTCATGCAGTACTATAACAGGACACGTTTACAAATATTTGAGACCCATTGTAGTGCATCCTTTTATATTTTAGCAATATTATAAGTACAAAACACCCAACATTATTATACACAGCAGAATGAACCGTTTGGCTGCAACTGCTGCATCAGTGTTGGCCATTTGTCAGTAAATAAAAAATGATTTATTTCATTATTTGACCGTTTTTGTGTGTTTGGTCACGGTCGTTGTTTAGTCAAAGCGTGCATATGTGTCCACGTATGATATGCAATTGTTCTGGCCATTCCGCTCCACAATCATGCACCGGGAGGAGCACCATGTTGAACCCGCAGTGTCGCAAAGGAAAGCGGTGGCACACGGGTAAAGCACAGGTGAAGCAGCAGCCGAGACTCCCATTAACCGGGCAGACTGGGCTTGGCTCCCTGCGAAGGACTGCGGTAAGGTGATCCCCCCCCCCCCTTCCCCCAGCGCACCCGCACACTTCGTGTCCTCCACATATGTTGAATTATCCTTTAGAGTTACGCAGTCACAGCAACATTATAGTAAAGGTAAAGTCAACTTTATTGTCATTCAGTTCATACAGCCAATCATGTACAGTAGAACGAAATTACGTTTCTTATCTACAATGTTAATCACATCCAGAATCAGAGGGGTCGCTGCCATGCAAGGCGCCACCACAAAATTCCCTCCTCCGTTCCATTATTGCTGAGCACCAAGCTGGACGGCAGGAAGTTCCACTTTTATATGGTCTTTGGCATGACCCGGCTGGGATTCGAACCCTGGCCTCCCGGGTGTGGGGTGGATGCTCTACCAACTAGGCCACCACTCTGGTAGTGGTATAGTATAATTTTTTTAAGCATTAAATCTTGAGTATTCTCTTTTTCTGATCAAATTTGTCACTTTTCACCCCCACCCCGCCCACACTTCTAGAAGCCAGAGCATGAGGAAACCGAGCAGTGGCTAAACTTTTATTGATAAGAATTACATATTTTGACTAAACAACTCCATACTCGGGGATCCACACCCTCGTAATCTCAGCGAAGCACTTAAAAATCTGAGGCCAGTCTGATGAACGGTTTGGGAGATATCTGAGGAACACACAGACACGCATACAGAGATATGCTGCATTTATTTATTTATATATATATATAAAATTTCAAGGTGAAGCTAAATACACATTGCCTGGCCAAAAATGTCACCACATAGATTTAAATAAGAAAACAGATAAGAGCCTCCCACTAGACAATTAGTGCAGTGATTAATATATTTCAACTGGTAAAAAGGTTAACAGATTTTTGTTGTGTATACTGAACTTGTGAGGGTGATATGTGGTATTTATACTCTTTGAATAGTAATTTACTCAAACAAGAAGTGAAATAATCCAATAATATGAGGTAATAGATTTCTGGTTTTCATAAACTGTCAATCATAATAATCAAAATTAAAACAAAAGACTTATATTTCCCTTTACTTGTGAAGCATGAATAAAATATACAAGTTGAATTTTGTAGTTAAAATTTGGAAATAAGTTATTATAAAAAGATTCTAATTTTTTGAGATGCACCTGTATACATTTATGAGTGACGATGGAATAAACAATGAAAGGTGGATGGAAGATTTTTACTTGTGTATTGTAAAAGAGTTACAAAACAAGATGGGTTCTAGGATACATATGAAGATTAATGTTTAAAGGGAGTTTATCAAATGTAGCAGTTTAGGACTACTTTAATGTGTATAAATCTGAATGTTAACAGTAACTTGTCTTTGTGTACTTAGGACGTCATCGCTGGGTGATCTACACCACAGAGATGAATGGAAAGAGGACACTGTGGGATGTGGATGGGAGCATGGTGCCAGCTGAATGGTGCATTATTTTTTTTTTTCCCAATGAGTTTGTGCTGTTTATTTTGTTAGCAGGATAATTCACAATGAACAGTGAAAATATTTTTGTTATTTAAAGATAATCAGTTGTCATCTGAGAAGTGTTTTGGGGTCAAAGCCCTCATTGGAGCAAATAGAACAGACTTTATTGTCATTGTACAGTTGTACAATGAATGTGGCAGCAGTTCCCTTTGCCACCAAAAGGTGTCATTTATGCACAAGTTTCCCCAAAATTTCAGATGCTACTATTAAACTGTCTTAAAGACGCACTCCGGTGGCTATAATTCCACTATAATTGAATCAGTGAATTCAAAAAGGGCCCAAGTCCACACTTTTTCAATGGGGACTTGGGCCCTTTTTGAATTCACCGATTCAATTAAGCAATATTGCATGAGAGGGAGTACAGTAGCAAAGAATATAGTAACTGCGGGTGTGATACGTCAATGTGGAGGGCATAAGAGTATCACACCCGTAGTTAGTATATTCATGATACCATAACAACCTCAAGTGTAATATTGCTTTAAAACAACAGTTCTGCAAGCACTATTTACTAAATGACAGCAGTTCTGGACAAAATATTATGATTTGTTTGTTTAACCAGTTATTTTGTGCAGCTGCGAAAAAAAGTCCCTTCTAAATGTAGCCAGTAACTGTTGCTAAACATCTCAATCAGCATGAAGACATCTGTTTTCATTTCACACACATGTAAACATATTAAATGTTGTCAAGTGCAAAAGTAATACGTGTTTATAAAACATATCTGTTGAGTTGGTACTGCAGAAGACCCGAGATCAAAACGTAGCCAGTGCTGGTAGCTAGCCGGTGGCTAGTAGTTAGCATGCTAGCGATTTAGCACACTTCGCTCACTATTCTTCACATTTTCAGATGAAACAAAGACTCCATCACCACAAAGGCAGGGTTTCCTCTGGTAACATTTCCGTGTGGCGAGTCGCCACCCTTGAAACTATGCCGCCACACCAAGGAAATATAAAATTAAGAAAAAATATGAAGGAATGACACTCCGCAAGTGCGCACATGAACAATGCGTGTGACTGTCTTCCACACGGAGTTGTGAAGCGCCCCGCCTGCGTGTTCCAGTCGGCAGGCGGAGTGTCTCGTTAGCATCACCGTCCGATAGAACCATGATCTTATTAAAGTATTTCAAACATGGAAAAAAAGCAGAAGAGGTATGTAATCAGTGGAGGCATTTATCGTGGTTTTAACTCGCTGGTAACGGGAACAATAATGAAGGGGCGCTTAGCAAACAGGTGTGGTTAGGCTTCATATGCAGGGAAAGGCAAGAGTGACTGATGAATTGCTGAGGATTTATTTCACCAGCCACTACAATATTAACTATGTTCATTATTATGTACCTGGTGAGTTAAGATGACCGAAATTCACACAGTCAGTGACTTTAATCTGTCATCAGCCTTCAGACAAACTAAACATGCCAACATTTGGATTTCAAAATAAGGGAGGTTTTTCGTGTTGTCTGGTTGGTGAGGCGAGTTCTAAAAAACTGTAACTATATAGAAATATTACAACAGAAATAACTTGATCTTTTGTCATTTAAGTTAATTTATTTCATTAAAGATAAGAGGCCTTTATTAGTCCCACAGTGGGGAAATTCCAGAATTACAGCAGCAAAGGGTTAGCAGGACTCCGAGCAATAGTAATAAGATAATAAGGTAAGAACTGACTAACCAAAGCAGTAAATGAATATACAGTCATATGAAAAAATTAGGATACCCCATTAAATATTCAGTTCTTTATTAAGAAATGTTCACATATCTATGTCTAACCTTGTTTTTGTTTTTAGTTGCATTTTTTGACATTTATTTTAGCCATTTTAAGTGGGAATTAATGTGGGGATGTCCTAAAAAAGATGGGGGGTATCCTAACTTATTCCTCACTATTTGTTTAGAATTATATTTTACAGAAAATTTGAAAAAAAGTCTTTAATTCATTTTTAATTGTTTAGTTGTATTACATGACTCTCCCAGTATTTTAAACACTGATATTAAATATCCATATGTCCAAATATGTTACAGAAAAACACACAGGCACAATAGTAGACACAAGGTGTCCTAATTTTTTCAAATGACTGTACATATACAGTGATGTGAAAAAGTGTTTGCCCTCTTCCTGATTTCTCATTTTTTTTGTATGTTTGTCACACTTAAATGTTTCAGATCATCAAACAAATTTAAATATTAGACAAAGATAACACAAGTAAACACAAAATGCAGTTTTTAAATGAAGGTGTTTATTATTAAGGGTAAAAAAAAATCGGCAAAATTGCTAGCCTATAAATTGAGGAAACAACAAACAGAAAGAGCAATCTACAAAATCAGAGACCCAGTATCAAAGGAAATAAAATTTAGAATTCAGGATATTCTTAAAAGCTTCGAGAACTACTGTAAGAACTTGTACTCCCTCAAAAAACATAAAAACGCATCCGAAGCATTCCTAAACACATTAATCCTTCCCCAACTTACTGAGTCACATAATAAAACACTACTGTCAGAAATACAACCTAAAGAATTAGAAAAAGCAATTATGAAACTTAAAGCTAACAAATCCCCAGGAGCAGATGGCTTTACAGCAGAGTGGTACAAAACCTTTAAACAGCAACTATCTCCTCTCCTCCTGAAAACATTTAACTATGTCCTCCACACAGGGGAAATCCCCCCCTCCTGGAGAGAAGGGGTCATTGCAGTCATACCTAAACCTGAAAAGGATAAACTAGACTGCTCCAACTACAGACCAATCAGTGTGTTAAATCAGGACTATAAGCTTTTTACCATTATCCTTGCCAAAAGGTTAGAAAATATACTGACAGACTTAATTCATTCAGACCAAACAGGTTTTATAAGACAAAGACAGACACAAGGCAACATTAAACACACTTTACACATAATTCATCATATAAAAAAATATAACTTAAATGCAGCCATATTGGGATTAGATGCTGAAAAAGCATTTGATTCGGTTGACTGGTCTTTCCTATATAGAATCTTATCCAGTTTCAATTTTCATAACAACTTCATTAGAACTATCCAGGCATTATATAAAAAACCAACAGCTAAAATAAGGCTTAACGGTAAATTATCATCATCTTTTGAACTGGAAAGAGGATGTCGTCAGGGCTGCCCCCTGTCTCCACTGCTCTTTGCAATCTTCATAGAACCTCTGAGCCAACGGATAAGACAAAATCAAAAAATTCAAGGTGTTACACTTGGTCAGAAGGAACACAAAATAGCACTCTTTGCTGATGACATTTTAATATACCTGGGGCAGCCGGACACCTCTTTTCCAGAACTAATCTCAGTTTTTTCAGAGTATGGAGATTTATCGGGGTACAAATTAAACATGCATAAAACCCAAGTTTTAACATTCAACTATGACCCAAATCAATATTTACTAAGCAAACTCAAAACTAACTGGGAGATGGAATCTATGAAATATCTGGGGGTCAATATCCTGAAACAACTCAACAAAATTATAACACTAAACTATGATCCACTGATGGCAAAAATAAAATCTGATCTAGCAAGATGGAATATGATACCATTCTTGGGTACCGCACAAAGAATTGAAGCAGTCAAAATGAATATACTTCCACGTCTTCTATACCTTTTCCAAACAATACCGGTAGAACCTCTCAAAAAAACATGGGAAGAACTGGACAGAAGGATCTCAAGATTCATATGGCAGGGCAAGAGACCTAGAATCAGATATAGAACCCTACAGCTAAACAAAGACAAAGGTGGGCTCGCGCTGCTAAATATCAGGGACTATTTTAAAGCCGCGCAAATTAAAACTTTAGTAGAGATATGTAACCCAGTCTACACTGCACAATGGAAGGAGATGGAATGCCAAATAACAAGTGACATCCCCCTACAGGCGATAATAGGGAACAATGCCTTACCTCAACTTTTTAATAACACTAACCCGTGGATAGAGACCCCGCTAAAAATTTGGTTTAAGATAGTCAGAGAGAATCAAACTAAAGAACCCTATCGATTACTGCAATGGATTGCCTATGATCAAGACTTTACTCCTAATAAAACAGACACTAGATTTAAAAAGTGGAAAGAGAACGGACTGCTAAAATATTACCATTTTTTTAAAGGGCAAATTTTAAGAAGTTTTGAAGATTTGAAAAATCAAGGTCTAATAAATCAAGACCTTTACAGGTTCTTTCAGCTTAGACACCACATAAACAAACTACTTAAAAAGGAGGATTTGGAAAGGGCCCAGTCAGGTGTTCTGAAGGTCTTCTTAATGGCATATAAGGGGATCCCAAGGATCAGATACATTTCTAAAATATACCAAGGTCTTCAAGACTTAAAAGGAGACAACACATCATATATAAGATAAGATAAGATAAGATAAGCCTTTATTAGTCCCACAACTGGGAAATTCCAGGATTGCAACAGCACAGGGATAGCAACACTCAGAGCAACAATCAGAAGGCAAGAAAAAAAACAAGCAAGCAAGAGCAGCTAATAAACATATGTACGTATTACTGTAAATATATATATATACACACACACACAGACACACAGTGCAGAGCATTGTAGCTGGATGGAATAAATATATGAATATATGAACACACAGT
Organism: Pholidichthys leucotaenia; assembly: GCA_020510985.1. NCBI lineage: Eukaryota > Metazoa > Chordata > Actinopteri > Cichliformes > Pholidichthyidae > Pholidichthys > Pholidichthys leucotaenia. The sequence goes on along the minus strand of CM035845.1, from coordinate 183,025,612 downwards.
GCAGAGCATTGTAGCTAGATGGAATAAATATGTAAATATATAAACACCCACAGTACGGAGCATTGCAGCTAGGTGGAATAAATATGCAAGTAAAAGAGAGATGGGAAAAAGAGGGGAATTTCACTTTACAATTGGAAATATGGGAAAAGCTAAATAAACAACAATGGAAAAGTACCTCATCCCTGCAGTGGAGAGAATTTGGATGGAAAAATTTGGCAAGATTTTTCAGAACACCTGCACAAAACAAATTTACTCGTAAGGGGTTGAATTGTTGGCGCTTGTGTGGTGAAAAGACTGCAAATCATTTTCATGTGTTTTGGTCATGCCCAGTTATCCACCAATATTGGACCAATGTACAGACAATATTGGGGAAAATATTCAAAATAACAGTTCCCTTTTCTTTTGTAACTTTGTATTTGGGTTTACTACCGGACTCACTGGAAAGACGAGGAGAAAAATACTTATTCAATGTTTTAATATTGGCAAGTAAAAAAGCTCTAACTAAAAAATGGATGTTGAAGGACTGTCCTACACCTGAAGATTGGATTAATGTGATTCAAGACATTTACTCGATGGAAAAGTTGACATTCGCACTGAGACATAGGGATGTGATTTTTCCACTAATTCGCGGAATTCCACTTTTTTTTATCTTCCAAAAATTTTCAGACCAGATGGCGGCGCATGCACAACGCAAGGCTCAGCGTCTCTTCAGATTTTGTGGATTAGCAGCGATATTTCTGCTCATTTCGGGTCTGTTCGTTCAGAACAGCTTCCCTTTTACATTCTACACCCGAAATGAACTTTTGGACATTGGATTACAAAATAACAACCTTTTTATCAGCAACCTACGTTTCATCCCTGAGCTCTGGAGAACACCCGACGCTAGGTAAGCTACCCGGCCGACCGGAAGTGCTCGCAGGCGGCGTAGAGACCGTAAACAAAGGCGGGGGGAAGCGCGGAGGGCTAAGAGCTAAGCTAAAGCTAACACCGCACCAGCTTTCTCTACCCAGCATTTTCCTCGCTAATGTACGGTCAGTGGCGAACAGAATGGATGAGCTACAGCTTCGGATCACCAACAATAAGAAACTTATGAACTGCAATATCATGATTTTCACGGAAATATGGCTACATAGTGGAGTACTTGTGTGGCGCCACGAGACGGCTTTTGTTGTGATGTGGCACATTATAAATAAAGCTGAATTGAACTGAATTGAATTACTTGACGGTGCTGTCGAGCTGGCCGGACGGCACACTCTCCGGGCAGACAGAGCAGCTAATGACTCCGGTAAGACCAGAGGTGGGGGAGTGTGCATTTATATTAACAAGGCTTGGTGCACGAACTCTGTCACTGTTGGGAGACACTGCTCAGCTAACCTGGAGTTTCTCATGGTTAAATGTAGACCTTTATTGATTGATTGATCAATCAATCAATCAATCAAAGACTTTATTCCAGACTCATGGTCCATCAAAAATAAAATAAATAAATTAAATAAAATAAAACAAGACAGTTGAAAACAGATAAGAAAAACAATCAAAAAGTTACAAAACAATAAGACACAACTACTAAAAGAAGTACAAAGACAGTACAGACTTAAAAAGACAACTGTACCAGTGTCTTCTAAACTGTGACTGACAGCGAATAGAACTGAGCTTAATGCTAGACATGACTTGAATGATTTCATTTCTAGATACATCAAGCCGACAGATGAATTTATACATAAGATTCCTTATTACTGCATGCAGTGTGTTTACACGTGATGAGACAAATAACTCAGAAGCACTGCACCATCGAGGCTTTTTAAGTAAAATTCTTAAAGCATCATTGTAAGCATCCTGTAATTTCTGCATACTTTGTTTCCTATAATTTATCCATAAATGAGCAGTGTATAAAGGTGTACAATAGGTTTTAAAAAGAACCAGTTTCACCTCATCTGAACAAAAACCAAACCTGCGTGCAAGAATATTTGCTTGCATGTAGATTTTGCAGCGTTGTCTGAAAATATCATCATCAGTCATTCTATCATTAATAAAATGTCCCAGATATTTAATTTTATCCCTGACAATTAATTCCCTGCCTGCCAATTCAAAGACAGGGAATTTCATGAACAAATCTTCTTTAGTGCGGCAAGTCAGCACACAACTCTTATTTGTATTATATTTTATGTCATTTTCTAACTAACTAACTACTACTAACTAACCTGCACTTATATAGCGCTTTTCTAGTCACAAAGACCACTCAAAGCACTTTCACTAATACTAACCCTCTATTCTAAGGGCCTATAGGAAACAGATATCTAGGGACAATTTAGAACAGCCAATTAACCTAACATTACTTTTCCTCTCCATAAGCACTACACACTCTTTTTTTTTTCCACAATATCTTTATTGAACCTTTTTTTTTTAAACAAACATGATACAAACAATCAAACACTAACACTAAAGTACTACAAAAAAAAAAATACACTAAAAACACCAACAACCACCAACAAAATCAAATCTTCAACAATGCTCCTCTGTTTAGTCTAGACAATCCAATACATAAGTATACATATTATGTTCACCAGTTTGGAATTTACAAGGTCCACACACATCATTCACCTTCTTCTTCAAGAGTTATGTTTAAATTTTTTACATAATCAATAAAAGGTCTCCATATATTCTCAAACACAATTTCCTTTGATTTCAGTATATATGTTATTCTTTCTAATGGAAGGTTTGTTAACATCTGTCTTAACCACTGAGTCACATCTGGTCTATGAGTCTTTTTCCATAATAGTGCAATACATTTTTTGGCATTAAGCAAACTGAGGTCTATGAATGTTCTTTCACTTTTATTAAAATTATGCTTTTCTGGGTACAGACCCAACAAAAACAGTTTAGGATTCAATATGATTTGTTTTGAGATTATTTTTTCAATTGTTACCCTCACCTCTTCCCAAAACATTCTTATTAATCTACATTCCCATAAACAATGAAATAGGGTTCCTTTACTTTCCATGCATTTTGTGCATGTATCTGGTATATTTTTGTTATATCTATTTAACTCCTCCGGTGTAACATACATCCGCATTAACCATTTGAAATGTATCAATTTAAGGCGTGCATTTATTGATTTGGTTTGAGCTTCTGTACAAGCCAATTCCCATTGTTCCTCTGAAATTTCAGTTTGCAGATCTTCTTTCCAGTAGTTTAATCTTTTCAGTGAATTTTCACTTGAAGATAGTGTCAATGAGTTATAAAACTCTGAAATAATACCCTTTCTTTTACTATCTTTCATCATCATTTTTTCCAAGGATGAATAAATAGGTCGAGTGAGAGCTTTATTTTGATTTGATCGAATAAAGTTTCTAAGTTGAAGATATTTAAAAAAATGTGTTCTATTGAGATTAAATTTGATCCTCAGCTCTTCAAAAGACATTATGTTATCTGCACATGGCAAATATAAATCCTGAATCTTTTGTATCCCTTTTAAATTCCATACTTTAAATACAGCGTCCGCTCTCCCTGGTTTAAAATATTGATTACCCCATATTGGACTAAATTGTGACAATAACTGTGGTTCTTTTAAATAGTTTTTAGCTTCACACCATATTTTGATCATATGCTTTACAAATGGATTTTTAACTTGTTTTTGTAATTTTTTTGCCGAATCTGAGTATATGAATATGGGAAGAGGTAAAGGTAAATTGTATGATTCCATTTCAGTCCAGTGAGGGAGATCATTTGATGAAAAATAATATGTCATAGACCTCAGTTGTGCCGACCAATAATACAACATAAAATTTGGACATTTCAGACCTCCACGATCAAATGGTAAATATAATAAAGACAAACGTAATCTAGCCCTCCTGTTGTTCCATATAAATTCCACTAACTTTTTTTTTATTCTTGAGAATAGATCTAAAGGTGGTGATAAGGGAATGTATTGAAATAAATAAAGTATTTTAGGTAAAATATTACTTTTAAGTATATTGATTCTCCCGATCATCGACATTGGTAGTGACATCCATCTCTGAGTTAACTCATTGATATCTGACATTAAGGCTTCATAGTTGACACTGGCGACTGATTCTAGCTTAGGCACAATTTGGATTCCTAAATATTTAAACTGATTTACAACATTGAATTGATTTACCTCAGGGGCTGGGTAATTTCTCTGGGTCTCATTTAGCATTAATATTGAAGATTTAGTTTTATTTATTTTATATCCTGATATTTCCCCAAAATTCTTTATTAAATTCAACAAGGTTGGAATTGATTTTTTTAGATTCGACATAAACAAAATTATATCATCGGCGTACAGGGAGATTTTATGTTCTGTTGGTCCAACTTTAATTCCATATATTTGTGAATGTAAACGTATCGCTATCGCTAAAGGTTCAATTGCCATAGTAAACAGTAAAGGTGAAAGTGGACAGCCTTGTCGACATCCTCTATTGATTTTTATTGGTTTTGAAATATTGTTATTTGTTAGGATTTCTGCTGTAGCATTATTGTATATTATTTGAACCCATTTTATGAAATTATTTCCAAGTCCAAACCTTTGTAGGACTTCAAAAAGAAAGGGCCATTCAACTCTATCAAAGGCCTTTTCGGCGTCCAATGATAGAAGAGCTGTATCCGGTGCTTCTTTATTAAAATAAATAATATTAAATAGTCTTCTTACATTATGGAAGCCTTGTCTACCCTTTATAAAGCCATTCTGATCTCGATTAATAATATTTGGTAAAATTTCTTGTATTCGTCTTGCTAAAATTTTACAGATTATCTTAAGGTCGGCGTTTAATAGGCTTATTGGTCTCATATTTTCACATTTATTAGAGGGCTTACCTGGTTTTGGCAGCAGTATAATTAAGGCATTATTTATGTATGATGGTAAATTATTATTTTGAAATGCTTCTAGAACCATTTCCAAAAAAGGTTTTATTAATTTATTCTTAAATTTTTTATAAAGGTCAACTGGAAGACCATCTGGTCCTGCACTTTTTCCTGATTTCATATTATCAATGGCTAGCCCAACTTCTTCTTGACTAATTTTAGACTCCAATATCTCCCTGTTTTCATTTGGAATACACGGTATAGATAGTTCGTTCAAAAACCCATTTAGTTTTGTTAAATCAGGTTCATTTTTGGTATCATATAATTTTTCATAGTAATCTCTAAAGGCTCTATTAATTTCTAAAGGATCTATAACTACCTGTCCATTACTTATAATACTGGTAATTGGTGTTTTAATTTCTAATTGTTTAATCTGCCATGCTAATAATTTTCCTGATTTTTCACCTTGTTCATAAAAAGATTGTTTCAATCTTAGAAGACTCGAGGCAGCTCTATTCGCTGATTTTTTGTCGTATTCAGCTCTCAAAATCAGTAATTCATTCTCCAACCTTGGGTCACTTCCTGCATACACTTTTTCCTGAAGACTTTTTATTTTATGTTCCAATTTAGCTCTCTCCTCTCGAGTCTTCTTAGATTTTGATCCTGTATAACTAATAATATGTCCCCTAATAAAAGCTTTGAAAGCCTCCCACTTTACACATGCTGATGTTTGTGTAGTATTGATGTCAAAGAACTCGTCTATCTGTTTTTCTATATACTTGACAAATTCCTCATCCTGAAGCCATTTATGCTGAAATTGCCATCTACCTGATTCCTTTGTCAATTTTTTATCTACATATATTAGACAACAGGGTGCATGATCAGAGATCACGATGTTATCATAAAAGCAGTTTTGAATCTTGGACCTTAATTCTGTGGAAATCAAAAAATAATCAATACGTGAGAATGTCTTGTAGGTACTGGAATAACAAGAATAGGCTTTAACTTGTGGTTTCATTTCTCTCCATATATCTAACAATCTCAATTCTTTCATAAAATGATTAATAGTCATCCTACATCCAATGTGTGTACAATCCAGTCCTGTTGATCTATCTATACCTGGATTCAATGTACAATTAAAATCCCCTGCTATTATATGTTGCCCTGTAAGTGATGATAAAATAAGAAATAAATTAGCAAAGAACTTCTGATCATCTATATTGGGACCATATAAGTTCACAAGATTTATATTTTCTAATAGCAAAGAACCTTGAATGATTACATATCTTCCAAATTTGTCTCCAATTACATTTTTCACTTGAAAAGGAACTGATTTATGTATGAGAGTCATAACTCCCCTGGCTCGGGATGAAAATGAAGAGGTGAATACACTTCCTTGCCATCTACTCCTAATTCTTTTAACATCCTCCTCTATTAGATGAGTTTCTTGTAAAAACACAATTTTTGAACCCATGTCTTTTATTTTATTCATAACTTGTTTAAGTTTTTTTAAGTTTTGTAGACCTCTGCAATTCCATGAAGTTAAATTAAGATTAACACTTTGGTTTATGATCAATAGAGAGTTTGGGATTACCTTGCAGTGTAAACATGCTCATACAGAGAAGCAAAAACATGAGTGGTTGAACATTCATCCTACAAACTACACACAAACAAATTTTCCCTTCCCACACTTGTGGCAAACCCCCCAAAATCAAAAGAAAAATTCTGTCTCCCGATATAGCCATCGACCGTTCCACACCCACGGGGAACAGCCTAAGCCACTCCTTCTTCATCCTCCCAATCACCCTAACTCTACTGCTTTTAATGACGTAACATTAACTCTCCTCTGTAGTTTTCCAACTTAACTCCAAAATTTTTAACAACTTTGTACATCATAGTTTTTTTTGTTTGTTTTGTTTTTGTTTTGTTTTTTTAATATATAATACAATCTATATTTTGTAAACTTACTATTTACTTCAAGTCAGTCAGATGCCTGTGCAAATGCTTAATTATTCTACCTTATATTTTGTTCATGCTTAGCTCCCACCAGTCTCTTCTTCTTCTTTGATCTTCTTGATGAACTCCTGCGCCTCCTCTGGGGTCTTGAAGATGTGGGTTCTGCCCTCATACGTGGTCAGCAGTCTCGCAGGATAGATTACACCATGACGAATCCCAAGGTTGCGCAGCTCCTTACGTACGGGATCAAACTGCTTCCTCAATTGCTGGATTCCTGTGGCCAAATCTGGGTAGAACCGCACCTGCTGGTCCTGGTGTTTAATCTCTCCTTTAGCTCGTGCAGTGTTGAAGATCTTCATCCTGTCTCTGTTGCTAAGAAACTTCATAATTAAGGTCCTCGGCGGTCCCTTATCTCTCCGTGGGCCAATACGATGTGCATTTTCCAGAACCACTGCTGATTGCAACTCCTCGCTGCCCAGCACCTCCGGAATCCACTTTTCCAGAAAGGAACATACGTCCCGACCTTCTGATTCCTCTGGAAGACCCACCAGCCTCAAGTTATTCTGTCTCGACCGAGATTCCAAATCCAAAATATTATCTTCCAGAGATTTTTTTTTTTTTCCAAAGTGCGCACCTTTAATTGAAGACGGGTGACGTCATCTTCAGCACTAGTGAGACGGAGCTCCATCTGCGCCGTTCGTTCTACACAGTCACCCAATTCCTTTCTTATTCCTTCCAACGCTGTCATAATCCCATCAAATCTAGAGGAAAAGTCCGCTCTCATTGAACTCATGGCAGCCATCAGCGCATCTGCGCCTCCCCGCGCAGACATCGCACCGTTGCCAGCCTCCTCCGCCATATATGGAGTTTTATTTGCTGCGTCACAGACCTGAAAGTCCGTTAATTTGGACTGTTTCGGCGGCTCGCTTTTTCCTTTACCTGGTTTTCCAGCCTTAGGCTTCGCCGACATATCCTCGCCCGAACGCTGGGATACGTTCTGTCCCAAATGAGAGAGTTATTTGCCGATTTTTTTTCTCCAGGAGCAGAGCAGAGCGAGACACGTCCGTCCTACGTGGCAGCCATAACCGGAAGTCTCAGCACTACACACTCTTAATAACTCCTGAAGACCAGCACTACTTAGACTGAGAATAACTAGATCATCAGCATACATAAAATGATTCACTAACTTATTCCCTATTAAACACCCAGTTTTACAGGCATTCAGTTGCTTTGACAAATCATCCATATAAAGATTAAATAGAATAGGGGACAATATACTGCCCTGTCTGACACCACTGCTCACACCAAATGGGAATGAATGACATTTCCCCCATTTCACCAGCATCTTCTGATGTGCGTACCAGTAAATCAGGATACGTACTAAGTACTTGGGAACCCCCCTGTCAATCATTTTCCTAAACAATATCCTGTGATTAACACGATCAAATGCCTTAGAGGCGATCAAACGCCTTATATCTGCCACAGTAGTTCACTTTTCACTTTTCTTCATCTTGCCTGCTGAAGATGTTTTGGACTTTATTTAAAAAATATTTTTAACGCCACACGTGATGGATAATGCTTGTTGGAATATTTTAGGAATGCTGTCTTCTTGGAACATAAGTCAGTATTATACAGTAATAAGTGACATTCAGCTGTTTGTTTTATGTCATTTAAGCACAGTTCTGGTACTTAAAAATCATAAAACCCCAGGAGCTTCGGGGGTCCCCCAGACCCCCTGCTAAATTTTCAGATAATTTCCCCAACCCCAAATCACATCCCTAAGACAGGACATGGATGGGTTCTTGAACTTTTGGCAACCCTGGATCGCATATGTCTCTTCCATCAGATCTAATCTTTGACAAATACCATTTCAATAATGGCACCTCTCTTTGTTCCAATGCTACTCAGATGCTCTTTTATTTTTATTTTTATTTTTTTTTGTTCTTTTCTTTTGTTTTTGTGTTTTGTTTTTTGTTTGTTTTCTTTTTGTTCTTTCTTTAATTCTCTTTTTCTTTCACTTAAAAAAAGGGTGTTGTAATAATTATTCTTCCATTGTTGTCAAAAAACAAAAAAAAGGGAAAGTGATGAAAATGTAAACAATGCAATGCTGTAATGACATGTATACCCTTAACAAAAACTTAAATTAAAAAAAAAAAAAAATTCCTGGATCCAGGTGGTGATCCGGATCACCACAAAAATGTAATCGTCTGTTCCCCATGCCATTACACACCTTTCCTGAAAATTTCATCAAAACCTATTCATAAATTTTGGAGTAATATTGCTAAGAAAGACAGACAAAGCAATGCCAGTGTCAAGGCAAAAAGTGATCAGCTGCCAAAAATTGATTATCAGATGCTATATTGTAGTTATGGGGTTATATTAGCTGTAAAATACACTACTCACAAAAAGTTCGGGATATTTGGCTTTCGGGTGAAATTTATGGAAAATGTAAAAAGTTCATGCTATAGTGATAGTCTCTCATGAAAGCAGAGCATTTCACAAGAAGCATGCGGTGGTGATTTCCTCATCTCAATTTATTGAAACAAAAGCCAACAGCAGTGGTGGGTATACCACAACAAAAAAATGTCAGTGTCTCAGTGACTTGTCATGTGCCCTTGAGCATCAATTACAGCTTGACAGCAACATCTCAGGCTGTTCACAAGTTGACTTATTGTCTGCTGAGGCATGGCATTCCACTCTTTAATTTAATTCATTTATTTATCAGGGACAATGCATTGAAACATAGTGGTCATATAGAACATCTGATGTTCTGCACAAAGAGTATATAGCATTAAGCTATGCCTATATATAGTATTAAGCCTTTGCCATGAAGCTCAAAATTGAGCTCAGGTATAGTGGGGCAAAAAAGTATTTAGTCAGTCACCAATTGTGCAAGTTCTCCCACTTAAAAGATGAGAGAGGTCTCCAATTTTCATCATAGGTATACCTCAACAATGAGAGACAAAATGAGAAAAAAAAAATCCAGAAAATCACATTGAAGGATTTTTAATGAATTAATTGGTAAATTCCTTGGTAAAATAAGTATTTGCTCACCTACAAACAAGTAAGATTTCTGGCTCTCACAGACCTGTAACTTCTTCTTTAAGAGGCTCCTCTGTCCTCCACTTGTTACCTGTATTAATGACACCTGTTTGAACTCGTTATTAGTATAAAAGACACCTGTCCACAACCGCAAACAGTCAGACTCCAAACTCCACTATGGCCAAGACCAAAGAGCTGTCAAAGGACACCAGAAACAAAATTGTAGACCTGCACCAGGCTGGGAAGACTGAATCTGCAATAGGTAAGCAGCTTGGTGTGAAGAAATCAACTGTGGGAGCAATTATTAGAAAATGGAAGACATACAAGACCACTGATAATCTCCCTCAATCTGGGGCTCCACTCAAGATCTCACCCCATGGGGTCAAAATGATCACAAGAACGGTGAGCAAAAATCCCAGAACCATTTTTTAAATATCTTCAACTTAGAAACTTTATTCGATCAAATCAAAATAAAGCTCTCACTCGACCTATTTATTCATCCTTGGAAAAAATGATGATGAAAGATAGTAAAAGAAAGGGTATTATTTCAGAGTTTTATAACTCACTGACACTATCTTCAAGTGAAAATTCACTGAAAAGATTAAACTACTGGAAAGAAGATCTGCAAATTGAAATTTCAGAGGAACAATGGGAATTGGCTTGTACAGAAGCTCAAACCAAATCAATAAATGCACGCCTTAAATTGATACATTTCAAATGGTTAATGCGGATGTATGTTACACCGGAGGAGTTAAATAGATATAACAAAAATATACCAGATACATGCACAAAATGCATGGAAAGTAAAGGAACCCTATTTCATTGTTTATGGGAATGTAGATTAATAAGAATGTTTTGGGAAGAGGTGAGGGTAACAATTGAAAAAATAATCTCAAAACAAATCATATTGAATCCTAAACTGTTTTTGTTGGGTCTGTACCCAGAAAAGCATAATTTTAATAAAAGTGAAAGAACATTCATAGACCTCAGTTTGCTTAATGCCAAAAAATGTATTGCACTATTATGGAAAAAGACTCATAGACCAGATGTGACTCAGTGGTTAAGACAGATGTTAACAAACCTTCCATTAGAAAGAATAACATATATACTAAAATCAAAGGAAACTGTGTTTGAGAATATATGGAGACCTTTTATTGATTATGTAAAAAATTTAAACATAACTCTTGAAGAAGAAGGTGAATGATGTGTGTGGACCTTGTAAATTCCAAACTGGTGAACATAATATGTATACTTATGTATTGGATTGTCTAGACTAAACAGAGGAGCATTGTTGAAGACTTGATTTTGTTGGTGGTTGTTGGTGTTTTTAGTGCATTTTTTTTTTGTAGTACTTTAGTGTTAGTGTTTGATTGTTTGTATCATGTTTGTTAAAAAAAAAAAAAGGTTCAATAAAGATATTGTGGAAAAAAAAAAATCCCAGAACCACACAGGGGGACCAAGTGAATGACCTGCAGAGAGCTGGGACCAAAGTAACAAAGGCTACCATCAGTAACACACTATGCCGCCAGGGACTCAAATCCTGCAGTGCCTGATGTGTCCCCCTGCTTAAGCCAGTACATGTCCAGGCCTGTCTGAAGTTTGCTCGAGAGCATTTGGATGATCCAGAAGAGGATTGGGAGAATGTCATATGGTCAGATGAAACCAAAATAGAACTTTTTGGTAAAAACTCAACTTGTCATGTTTGGAGGAGAAAGAACACCATACCTACTGTGAAGCATGGGGGTGGAAACATCATGCTTTGGAGCTGTTTTTCTGCAAAGGGACCAGGACGACTGATCCGTGTAAAGGAAAGAATGAATGGGGCCATGTATCATGAGATTTTGAGTGAAAACCTCCTTCCATCAGCAAGGGCATTGAAGATGAAAGGTGGCTGGATCTTTCAGCATGACAATGATCCCAAACACACCGCCCGGGCAACGAAGGAGTGGCTTCGTAAAGAAGCATTTCAAGGTCCTGGAGTGGCCTAGCCAGTCTCCAGATCTCAACCCCATAGAAAATCTTTGGAGGGAGTTGAAAGTCCGTGTTGCCCAGCGACAGCCCCAAAACATCACTGCTCTAGAGGAGATCTGCATGGAGGAATGGGCCAAAATAACAGCAACAGTGTGTGAAAACCTTGTGAAGACTTACAGAAAATGTTTGACCTCTGTCATTGCCAACGAAGGGTACATAACAAAGTATTGAGATGAACTTTTGTTATTGACCAAATACTTATTTTACCGAGGAATTTACCAATTAATTCATTAAAAATCCTTCAATGTGATTTTCTGGGGGTTTTTTTTTCTCATTTTGTCTCTCATAATTGAGGTATACCTATGATGAAAATTGGAGACCTCTCTCATCTTTTAAGTGGGAGAACTTGCACAATTGGTGGCTGACTAAATACTTTTTTGCCCCACTGTAGTTTGCAACTCCTGTCCCTGGTTGGGCTTCTCAAGAGGGAATAGAAGTAAAAAGAAAAAAAAAATACTAGTAAAGCAACAACAAATAAAGACAGTATAAACAAGCAGCATAAGAACCTAATACACATCCACCCAACACAACACAACACAAACACCAAATAACACATTAAAAGTCTGACCTTGCGAACATCACAAGTCCTAGGCATGGGTACATTCTTTTTTTTGCCTTCAGCAAGTTCTTAACCTTTACTGTGAATGTTTTGAAATCTGTTGTTAGTTTAATTTCATTTGGCATTGTGTTCCAGATGTGACTACCCTTTATAGAGAAAGCCGTCTGTCCAAATGTGGTTCTGTGGTGGGATATTTTACAGTTATTGCTGTTCGAACTCCTGGTGACTCTGCTGCCATCCTGTCTTTGGATGAAACCATAGAGTGGCTCTGGTGCTGATTTATTCATACATTTGAAGATTAATTTCAGAAAGTAGAGTTTGGTGAAGCTTTCAAAACTCAATAAATTACATTTTTTTAGTATATGACAATGATGCCAGCAAATTGGCTTTTTTTTTCCATAATTTTGAAGGCTTGATTATAAAATGAACCTGTGTGTTTTATTGTAGATGGAGCTGCAATTTCTGATTAATTTAAAACAATTCAGACTTTTTTTGTGTTGATTGAAACTGAGTTCAGGGTCCAGTACAACTCCAAGGCATTTGAATTCTGTCACTGAAGTAATTTCTTATGTATGTTAATTTTAAAACATTGCTGGTTAGATTTCTAATTGAGAAACACATATACACTGTTTTTTAAGGTTCAACAGTAAATGATTTTGAAAGAGCCACTCTTGGACATCAACCATACACTTAGACAGGACGTCAGCAACCTGTGTCGTGTCTTGGCAGCTGTATATATATCACTGCATCATCTGCATAAAGTTGGCATGTTGCAGGTGAGCAGTTTAATGGCAAGTCATTAATGAAGAGGCTGAAAAGCAGTGGACCAAGAATAGACCCTTGTGGAATGCCCATGTTGTTGTTTAAAAGGAGGATATGTCCTGATCAACTTTGACAGACTGTTCTCTATTCTGGAGTTAAGATGTAAACCATTCTATTGCTTCACTAGAAAAATCAAAAGCTGACAATTTGGACAGAAGCAAACTGTGGTTGACAGTGTCAAAAGCATTTTTAAGGTCAAGAAAACAGTTCCCACCACATTACCCCTATCAAAAGACTGTTTAATATTTTCAGTGAGGCAACAATTTGCTGTTTCTGTTGAATATCCTGGTCTAAGACCAAACTGTTGTGGGTGGAGAAGTTTATTGGCCTGTGGGTGATCAGTCAGCTGTGTAGCTACAACTTTTTCAAGAACTTTAGACTGAACAGGTAAAATTGAGATTGGGCAATAGTTACTTATATTGTCCTGGCTTCCTGATTTAAAAACTGGTATAATGATTGCTTTTTTCCAGCCAGAAGGAAATTTGCAAGATCTAATTGAGAGATTAATGAGATGAGTCAGTGGTTTAATTATTATGTTGCTGTATGTTTTAAGAAATGAATTACTCATATTAGAGATATCATTAGTTTTAGAATTTGATAATTTTTTAATGACACCGACAATTAATTCGTCGTTTACCTCATTGATATGGAAAGAACAACTGGATATCATTGCTTTTGGATAGTTTAGGATATTTGACAGCACAAAATTTTTTGTTAATTCTTCCACTGACTCCACACAATATGAGTTAAATTAATTTGCCAAAATGGCATTGTTACCGATGGTCTATCCATTAATTATAATTCCATTTACTCCCTTCCAATTATTTGTGTTGATGGTTAAGTTGTTTAAGTGCTTCTGTAAGGAAGTGTTGTTACCCTTTGCATGGTCTATTAATTTACTGTAGTAGGATACTTTAGATTTACGTCATTCCCCTACTACTTTGTTCCTTAGGCTTTTGTAAATTAAGTGATCAGTTTGAGGTTTAGAGGATAATGATGTTTCCAAAGCAGAATCTCACTTTTTCATAAGTTTCTTTATTTCCTTGTTTAACCACGGTAAGTTGGACTTTTTTGTCTATATTTCATTTGCTTTGTAAATTTTTCTATGGATTTTGTTATTGTTGCATTTATAGAATTACAACACTCCTCTACATCTCATATTGACATGAGCTGCTCCCAATTTTGATTCTTTAGGTCACATTCAAACTGCATCGTTTTAGATTTGGGAATAATCAGTCTTATATTGTCAGCATCAACACCCCCGAGATACTGTAGCTGTTTTTTAGTAAGCTTTCTGACTGTGAGAGTCATATTGTGATCTGAAAGACCAGTTACCAGATTATAGGTTCTTGTTATACGTTCTGGCTTATTGGTAAATGCCATGTCAGTGAGTGTTTTAGAAAGTTTGGTTATCCTGGTGGGTCCTTTGATCATTTGTTGGTAATTAAATTTTGTCATGATGTTTTTTTTTATTTCTGTTTATTTTTATCAATCCAACTGATGTTAAAGTCACCATACCATAAAGTTTCTTTGTGACTTTCAAGTAGTTTAGCCAAATCACTTAATTTATTACAGAAGGAGACATTGCGTGAAGGTGGATTGTACAATACTGCAATATTAAAATTCATTACAGGTGAAACAATGACATCGACAGCTAGACATTCCGGGGGGTATTCAGTTCAACCAGTTGACATTTGAATTTTTCTTTAATGAATATCAACACTCCTCCTCCCTTCCCTACCTGCCTATCTTTTCTCAAGCAGTGATAACCTGGAATGTCTATCATCTGCGTATGTTACTGTGTAACCAAGTTTCTGTTAAACAAAGATAGTCCAGATTTGAGTCCAGCAGTAGGGCAGATATCTCTTTTGGGAATTAAATTGTGTATGTTTAAATGTCCACCTAAAATCCCTTTTGGTTTAGACGTTGCGTCCCACAAAACTCGAGCATGATTGACAGTTTGGAAGAATAGATACTGTTTTTGTTTTTTTGTAGCTCGACTTTCAGGTCTCACTGCTTTTATGCGTTGTTTGACTGTTTCTGCTTCCAACAATTTGTGTGAATCAGTTCCATTCAGTGCAGCTGTAGCACTGCTGTTTACAGTGTAATCTGACAGATGGTGCAATCCAGAGTAAATTGGCTCACCAAACTGGCTACGGCTGGCTGCACCAGGGTGAATGCCGGCATTATGCTGCTCCACCAGATGCTTTGATGCGGCACCGAGCAGCCCCAATTTTAGCCGGGTAGGTGACATTAGAGCCACTCCAGTTGCTCTAGGTGTTGACCGGGGTCTTAACAACAGCAGCTGATCCGTTGGTCTAGGTGTTAGCTGGGACCTAGCTGATCCAAGTGTTAGCCGTGGTCTTAACAGCAGCAGTTGATCAACTGGTCCAGGTGATAGATGGGGCCCGGCAGATCCAGGTGTTGGCCAGGGCGTTGATATCAGCAGGTGATCAGTTGATCCAGGTGTTAGCCAGGACCCAACAGACCCAGATATTAGCCGGGGTCTTGACAGCAGCAGCTGATCAGTTGATCCAGGTGTTAGCCGGGACCCGGCAGATCCAAGTGTTAGTTGGGGTCTTGATATCAACAGCTGATCAGTTGGTCCAAGTGTTAGTTAGCCAGGACCCGGCAAATCCAGGTGTTAGCCGGGGCCTTGACAATAACAGCTGATCAGTTGGTTCAGGTGTTGGCCAGGAATCTACCAATACAGGCATTAGCTGGGGACTTGGCAGTCGCAGCTGATCAGTCAATCCAGGATCCAACAAATCCAGGTATTAGTCGGGGCCTTGACAGCAGCAACTGATCAGTTGATCCAGGTGTTAGCCTGAGTGTTTGACTCATAGCATTTTGTGCTTACACAGAGCAGGCCTGTTGTTCAATTGTGCAAGGTCCAGGATTAAGGTGAATGTCCCCAGCCAGAAGTAGCAATACCAACAGCATTTTGGCAGAGTAGGCTCTGCCATGCTGTGATGTTAACTTGACAACCCTATTTTTGCTGCTTTTACACAGGCCTTTTGAGGACCAGATAGAGTGGAGGATAAAATGTCCATTTCCAAACATATATAGCTTGATAGATTCACCTTTGATTAAGTTGGCTGAATTACCCTTCTTGTAGTAGGTCCAGACACACGATGAGAATAAAAAGGAGTAGACAGATATTAAAATATAGTGGCTAGAAGTGGAGCCCAACCAACCACTCCCGCTCTCAGCAGCCATCTTGTCTTATGCATGGATAATGCAGGTCATTGAGGTCCGTCAATGACCACAACCTCAATGGCCCTCAGGTCATTGAGGTTGTGGAGTGCAGGTTTATGAACCCCTACATGCCGACTCAGCTGATCCCATAGGTTTTCTATGGGATTCAGGTCTAAAGAAAGTGCAGGCCACTCAATTTGAGGTACCCCAGCCTCTAGCAGCCATTCCCTAATGATGCGACCTTGATGAGCTGGAGCATTGTCATCCATGAAGATGAAATTAGGCCTGTGTTATTCATGCAGGGGCAAAATGACTGGATTAATGATGTTACTCGGGTAGTATCGACTTGTCACTGTATCATTCACAAGGTGTAAGGCAGTTCTGTATTGACTTGACACACCTGTCCAGACTGTAACAACGACACCACCAAAGGCAGATGGATAGCGCTCTCCTTGACATATCAAACATCGTTGGCGGCCATCATTTCTGCTCAACGTGAATTGACTTTCATCAGAGATCAGCACCAAGGCCCACTGGTCCCTTTTACAGCGTAAATGCTCCCTGGCCCATGCAACACGATGACGCTTGTGCCTGGTGGTGTGGTCAGGTACCCTTGCAGGTCGTCTGGCACACAGACCATACAATGTAAACTGTTTCGAATGGTCTGACGTGACATTTGGGTGCCTCTCACCTCCTTCAAATGTGCCTGGAGTTGAGTAACATTCATCATCCGGGACTTCCGGTTATGGCTGCCACGTAGGACGGACGTGTCTCGCTCTGCTCTGCTCCTGGAAAAAAAAAATCGGCAAATAACTCTCTCATTTGGGACAGAACGTATCCCAGCATTTGGGCGAAGATATGTCGGCGAAGCCTAAGGCTGGAAAACCAGGAAAAGGAAAAAGCGAGCCGCCGAAACAGTCCAAATTAACGGACTTTCAGGTCTGTGACGCAGTAAACAAAACTCCATATATGGCGGAGGAGGCTGGCAACGCTGCGATATCTGCGGGGAATGGCGCAGATCAGAATCAGAATCAGAATCAGGTTTATTGCCATTGTTCATGTAGTACACAAACTAGGAATTTGTCTCGGTACAATGCTGCAACATTAAACATGATAAGATAAGAGAAATAAACTATACATGTAATAAAGTGTAGGATAAGATTAAGTGATACTGGTCAACAGTTAAAATATATATTAGCCAGCAGCAGATACTGTGGAGAACTATATAGTGCAGTCGGTAATGCAGGAAGAAAACAGTGATGATTGACATGAGTCTGGTTGAGCTGCTGTACATGGTGCACGAGAGTCACTTAGTGTTCAGCAGTCTAATGGCAGAGGGGAAGAAGCTGTTCATGTGACGGGAGGTTTTAGTCTGGATGGACCGAAGTCTTCTACCAGAGGGGAGGGGGGCAAACAGTACATGACCAGGGTGTGAGGGATCGGCTATGATCCGGCCAGCACGCCTCCGGGTCCTGGAGATGTACAGATCCTGGAGAGATGGGAGCTTGCAGCCGATCACCTTCTCAGCAGTGCGCACGACGCGCTGCAGCCTTAGTCTGTCCCTGGCAGTGGCTCCTGCGTACCACACGGTTATGGAGGTGGTGAGGATGGACTCGATGATGGCTGTGTAGAACTGCACTAACATCTTGGTGGGTAGCTTGAGCTTCCTCAGCTGCCGCAGGAAGAACATCCTCTGCTGGGCTTTTTTGATGAGTGAGCTGTATCAGATGCGCTGTATCAGATGCGCTGATGGCTGCCATGAGTTCAATGAGAGCGGACTTTTCCTCTAGATTTGATGGGATTATGACAGCGTTGGAAGGAATAAGAAAGGAATTGGGTGACTGTGTAGAACGAACGGCGCAGATGGAGCTCCGTCTCGCTAGTGCTGAAGATGACGTCACCCGTCTTCAATTAAAGGTGCGCACTTTGGAAAAAAAAAATAAATCTCTGGAAGATAATATTTTGGATTTGGAATCTCGGTCGAGACAGAATAATTTGAGGCTGGTGGGTCTTCCAGAGGAATCAGAAGGTCGGGACGTATGTTCCTTTCTGGAAAAGTGGATTCCGGAGGTGCTGGGCAGCGAGGAGTTGCAATCAGCAGTGGTTCTGGAAAAAGCACATCGTATTGGCCCACGGAGAGATAAGGGACCGCCGAGGACCTTAATTATGAAGTTTCTTAGCAACAGAGACAGGATGAAGATCTTCAACGCTGCACGAGCTAAAAAAGGAGAGATTAAACACCAGGACCAGCAGGTGCGGTTCTACCCAGATTTGGCCACAGGAATCCAGCAATTGAGGAAGCAGTTTGATCCCGTACGTAAGGAGCTGCGCAACCTTGGGATTCGTCATGGTGTAATCTATCCTGCGAGACTGCTGACCACGTATGAGGGCAGAACCCACATCTTCAAGACCCCAGAGGAGGCGCAGGAGTTCATCAAGAAGATCAAAGAAGAAGAAGAGACTGGTGGGAGCTAAGCATGAACAAAATATAAGGTAGAATAATTAAGCATTTGCACAGGCATCTGACTGACTTGAAGTAAATAGTAAGTTTACAAAATATAGATTGTATTATATATTAAAAAAACAAAACAAAAACAAAACAAACAAAAAAAAAAACTATGATGTACAAAGTTGTTAAAAATTTTGGAGTTAAGTTGGAAAACTACAGAGGAGAGTTAATGTTACGTCATTAAAAGCAGTAGAGTTAGGGTGATTGGGAGGATGAAGAAGGAGTGGCTTAGGCTGTTCCCCGTGGGTGTGGAACGGTCGATGGCTATATCGGGAGACAGAATTTTTCTTTTGATTTTGGGGGGTTTGCCACAAGTGTGGGAAGGGAAAATTTGTTTGTGTGTAGTTTGTAGGATGAATGTTCAACCACTCATGTTTTTGCTTCTCTGTATGAGCATGTTTACACTGCAAGGTAATCCCAAACTCTCTATTGATCATGGACCAAAGTGTTAATCTTAATTTAACTTCATGGAATTGCAGAGGTCTACAAAATTTAAAAAAACTTAAACAAGTTATGAATAAAATAAAGGACATGGGTTCAAGAATTGTGTTTTTACAAGAAACTCATCTGATAGAGGAGGATGTTAAAAGAATTAGGAGTAGATGGCAGGGAAGTGTATTCACCTCTTCATTTTCATCCCGAGCCAGGGGAGTTATGACTCTCATACATAAATCAGTTCCTTTTCAAGTGAAAAATGTAATTGGAGACAAATTTGGAAGATATGTAATCATTCAAGGTTCTTTGCTATTAGAAAATATAAATCTTGTGAACTTATATGGTCCCAATATAGATGATCAGAAGTTCTTTGCTAATTTATTTCTCATCTTATCATCACTTACAGGGCAACATATAATAGCAGGGGATTTTAATTGTACATTGAATCCAGGTGTGGATAGATCAACAGGACTGGATTGTACGCACATTGGATGTAGGATGACTATTAATCATTTTATGAAAGAATTGAGATTGTTAGATATATGGAGAGAAATGAAACCACAAGTTAAAGCCTATTCTTGTTATTCCAGTACCTACAAGACATTCTCACGTATTGATTATTTTTTGATTTCCACAGAATTAAGGTCCAAGATTCAAAACTGCTTTTATGATAACATCGTGATCTCTGATCATGCACCCTGTTGTCTAATATATGTAGATAAAAAATTGACAAAGGAATCAGGTAGATGGCAATTTCAGCATAAATGGCTTCAGGATGAGGAATTTGTCAAGTATATAGAAAAACAGATAGACGAGTTCTTTGACATCAATACTACACAAACATCAGCATGTGTAAAGTGGGAGGCTTTCAAAGCTTTTATTAGGGGACATATTATTAGTTATACAGGATCAAAATCTAAGAAGACTCGAGAGGAGAGAGCTAAATTGGAACATAAAATAAAAAGTCTTCAGGAAAAAGTGTATGTAGGAAGTGACCCAAGGTTGGAGAATGAATTACTGATTTTGAGAGCTGAATACGACAAAAAATCAGCGAATAGAGCTGCCTCGAGTCTTCTAAGATTGAAACAATCTTTTTATGAACAAGGTGAAAAATCAGGAAAATTATTAGCATGGCAGATTAAACAATTGGAAATTAAAACACCAATTACCAGTATTATAAGTAACGGACAGGTAGTTATAGATCCTTTAGAAATTAATAGAGCCTTTAGAGATTACTATGAAAAATTATATGATACCAAAAATGAACCTGATTTAACAAAACTAAATGGGTTTTTGAACGAACTATCTATACCGTGTATACCAAATGAAAACAGGGAGATATTGGAGTCTAAAATTAGTCAAGAAGAAGTTGGGCTAGCCATTGATAATATGAAATCAGGAAAAAGTGCAGGACCAGATGGTCTTCCAGTTGACCTTTATAAAAAATTTAAGAATAAATTAATAAAACCTTTTTTGGAAATGGTTTTAGAAGCATTTCAAAATAATAATTTACCATCATACATAAATAATGCCTTAATTATACTGCTGCCAAAACCAGGTAAGCCCTCTAATAAATGTGAAAATATGAGACCAATAAGCCTATTAAACGCCGACCTTAAGATAATCTGTAAAATTTTAGCAAGACGAATACAAGAAATTTTACCAAATATTATTAATCGAGATCAGAATGGCTTTATAAAGGGTAGACAAGGCTTCCATAATGTAAGAAGACTATTTAATATTATTTATTTTAATAAAGAAGCACCGGATACAGCTCTCCTATCATTGGACGCCGAAAAGGCCTTTGATAGAGTTGAATGGCCCTTTCTTTTTGAAGTCCTACAAAGGTTTGGACTTGGAAATAATTTCATAAAATGGGTTCAAATAATATACAATAATGCTACAGCAGAAATCCTAACAAATAACAATATTTCAAAACCAATAAAAATCAATAGAGGATGTCGACAAGGCTGTCCACTTTCACCTTTACTGTTTACTATGGCAATTGAACCTTTAGCGATAGCGATACGTTTACATTCACAAATATATGGAATTAAAGTTGGACCAACAGAACATAAAATCTCCCTGTACGCCGATGATATAATTTTGTTTATGTCGAATCTAAAAAAATCAATTCCAACCTTGTTGAATTTAATAAAGAATTTTGGGGAAATATCAGGATATAAAATAAATAAAACTAAATCTTCAATATTAATGCTAAATGAGACCCAGAGAAATTACCCAGCCCCTGAGGCAAATCAATTCAATGTTGTAAATCAGTTTAAATATTTAGGAATCCAAATTATGCCTAAGCTAGAATCAGTCGCCAGCGTCAACTATGAAGCCTTAATGTCAGATATCAATGAGTTAACTCAGAGATGGATGTCACTACCAATGTCGATGATCGGGAGAATCAATATACTTAAAAGTAATATTTTACCTAAAATACTTTATTTATTTCAATACATTCCCTTATCACCACCTTTAGATCTATTCTCAAGAATAAAAAAAAGTTAGTGGAATTTATATGGAACAACAGGAGGGCTAGATTACGTCTGTCTTTATTATATTTACCATTTGATCGTGGAGGTCTGAAATGTCCAAATTTTATGTTGTATTATTGGTCGGCACAACTGAGGTCTATGACATATTATTTTTCATCAAATGATCTCCCTCACTGGACTGAAATGGAATCATACAATTTACCTTTACCTCTTCCCATATTCATATACTCAGATTCGGCAAAAAAATTACAAAAACAAGTTAAAAATCCATTTGTAAAGCATATGATCAAAATATGGTGTGAAGCTAAAAACTATTTAAAAGAACCACAGTTATTGTCACAATTTAGTCCAATATGGGGTAATCAATATTTTAAACCAGGGAGAGCGGACGCTGTATTTAAAGTATGGAATTTAAAAGGGATACAAAAGATTCAGGATTTATATTTGCCATGTGCAGACAACATAATGTCTTTTGAAGAGCTGAGGATCAAATTTAATCTCAATAGAACACATTTTTTTAAATATCTTCAACTTAGAAACTTTATTCGATCAAATCAAAATAAAGCTCTCACTCGACCTATTTATTCATCCTTGGAAAAAATGATGATGAAAGATAGTAAAAGAAAGGGTATTATTTCAGAGTTTTATAACTCATTGACACTATCTTCAAGTGAAAATTCACTGAAAAGATTAAACTACTGGAAAGAAGATCTGCAAATTGAAATTTCGGAGGAACAATGGGAATTGGCTTGTACAGAAGCTCAAACCAAATCAATAAATGCACGCCTTAAATTGATACATTTCAAATGGTTAATGCGGATGTATGTTACACCGGAGGAGTTAAATAGATATAACAAAAATATACCAGATACATGCACAAAATGCATGGAAAGTAAAGGAACCCTATTTCATTGTTTATGGGAATGTAGATTAATAAGAATGTTTTGGGAAGAGGTGAGGGTAACAATTGAAAAAATAATCTCAAAACAAATCATACTGAATCCTAAACTGTTTTTGTTGGGTCTGTACCCAGAAAAGCATAATTTTAATAAAAGTGAAAGAACATTCATAGACCTCAGTTTGCTTAATGCCAAAAAATGTATTGCACTATTATGGAAAAAGACTCATAGACCAGATGTGACTCAGTGGTTAAGACAGATGTTAACAAACCTTCCATTAGAAAGAATAACATATATACTGAAATCAAAGGAAATTGTGTTTGAGAATATATGGAGACCTTTTATTGATTATGTAAAAAATTTAAACATAACTCTTGAAGAAGAAGGTGAATGATGTGTGTGGACCTTGTAAATTCCAAACTGGTGAACATAATATGTATACTTATGTAATGGACTGTCTAGACTAAACAGAGGAGCATTGTTGAAGACTTGATTTTGTTGGTGGTTGTTGGTGTTTTTAGTGCATTTTTTTTTTTTTGTAGTACTTTAGCGTTAGTGTTTGATTGTTTGTATCATGTTTGTTAAAAAAAAAAAAAAGGTTCAATAAAGATATTGTGGAAAAAAAAACATTCATCATCCGGTTTGGCAGGGCACTGTTCACAATGAAGCAGTCATCAGTGTGGGATTTGGCCAAAAGATGTCCACTTCTGTGCCTTTCTGTGACTCTTCCAGTCTCTCTTTATCTCTTTTGCAACCTGCTGATGACACACTGTGACACTCTAAGCTCAGTGGCCACTTCCCTCTGACAACATCCTGTTTGAACCCTCACAATGGCAAGGTACTGTTGATCAATTGTTAGGTGTTGTCTTGGTGATGAAGCATGATGAAGAGGATTGTTTAAATACCAATTCTAATTGAACCAAAAAATGTATTGGTCAATTCATGGATCAAACACCTGTTGTGAATTTTGCTGTTAAGCACCTTGTTAGAGAACAGCAAGTTATGCAAAAAGTACTGAAACATTGAACAGTTTGACATGTGCATTCAAAAGGTTAGAGAAGGTCAAATTCAGTTCACCTGTCAAGGTTATAGTGCATTTTAGGTGCATCCTAAAATTTCACCCAAAAACTGAGTATCCCTAACTTTTTGTGAGTAGTGTATTTTACCACTGCGCCAAGGTCTTTAAGCCAGAGGAAACACTGAAACACTGCACTGCACTGCCTATTTTTTTAAACAGACGTGAAATAGCTTCATGATGTTTATATAAGAGCAGACTGTAAGCTGAATAAAGCTTTCTTCAAAAGGGTGGGACTTCTGGGTCAGGTAAGAAATCTTTTCAAGCAGCGTCTCACTGTGGAAATTAAGGTATTCAACACAGTATTGCAATTGTCACTGAGAGTTAGTTGACAGTAAATTAGGGTTAGTAATCAATGGTTACATGAACACCTTTGAAGTTGAGTGATACAGATTCAGTGAAATGTTGGAGTGCAGTTATCATGGATTTTAGTAACTCCTAAAATTCCTATTGTCCAATCAAATTTTTCGGTCAGAACTAACTGTTGTATAAAAACAAATCTACATTGTCTAAAATGGTATCTTATGCCCTTTTTTCTACAAAATCCCTTTCATTGTCTTACAGGATTGTGTAAAAATCTTTTCACACCTTCCTACCCCCTTCAAATGGCAGAACTGGTGACTCGACCCAACCCACATACCACAAGGCCAATAGTGGCTAGTGCTACATTAAACAGCATAAATCCTGTGATAAAAAAGACTGACCGGTTGAAGGACATGCCCCGCTGTATGCACAGTGGCCCAGGATAATGTCTGAAACTGTGTCAGTCCTCAACTAACTAACTAACTAACTAACCTGCACTTATATAGCGCTTTTCTAGTCACAAAGACCACTCAAAGCGCTTTCACTAGTACTAACCCTTTATTCTAAGGGCCTATAGGAAACAGATATCTAGGGACAATTTAGAACAGCCAATTAACCTAACATGCATGTCTTTGAATTGTGGGAGGAAACCGGAGCCCCCGGAGTAAACCCACGCAGCACAGGGAGAACATGCAAACTCCACACAGAAAGGTTCCAACCCCTGCCAGCCTGGGGATTCGAACCAGGAACCTTCTAGCTGTAAGGCAACAGTGCTAACCACTGCACCACCGTGCTGCCCACGGTGGTGCAGTGGTGCAGCGGTGCCCTCAAAAGCAGTTTAATGGTAAAACCCATCTTAATTTGGGTCAAGTTTTCAAAGCAGTTTGTTAAAAAATGCCAACTAGCTTGGAGGCCTAACTTCAGTTAG
Organism: Pholidichthys leucotaenia; assembly: GCA_020510985.1. Lineage (NCBI taxonomy): Eukaryota > Metazoa > Chordata > Actinopteri > Cichliformes > Pholidichthyidae > Pholidichthys > Pholidichthys leucotaenia. The sequence continues at coordinate 183,000,533 of CM035845.1, read as the reverse complement.
GCCAGAGAGTCCTGATTAGCTCAACACTACTCACGTGCCACCTTCATGCATAGTTACGTCACCAAAAATGTTCCATCTCAACTCACCTTTTCTGGGGAGCGGGGCTGAAGTGAAACTTTACAGCAAAAAACAGAGATATGAGCTTGTAAGTCTTAAAAGACATGTTAAGAAAAAAAAATGGGATTTTTGGCAGAGTGTCACTTCAAAATGTATTAGAATCTCCCATGAGCACTTGCACAAACTATTCACTCCATTTTTTTATGTGACAACTACAGTCTCTCTGTATGGCCAGTGGGAATACTGAGTGGCTACTAATGAGGGGTGAGGCGATATAGCCAAAAAATAATATGATGTTTCTGTGAATGTTCTTGATAGATATTTTTGATGATGTCTGTAAATGTTTTTTCTTTTTAATTTATAAAGGACAGTTTCACAGGCAAGCGTTTGCCTTTAACATATTCAGTAAAAACAAAAATTTCTCCTGTTCTCGTTTATAAATAGTAGCTCACATTGAGTTTCTAATATTTTTTATTCTATATAAAATATTACAAAAAACATGGTAGCAGTTTGAAACATCCTTGAAGGTGGATTGTATTTTCATGAAAACAAAAATTTAAAAAAATAATATTACATCAACAAAGTGTTCTGAAAGGTGCTGAATTAAGCCTTTATATTTTTGGGAAAAAAAATTATATACCGATTAAAAAAATACTTTTAAAATTTTTACACAGTATTTACATCTGAGCAGCTGGATGACGAGACTATGGTGGCTAGTGATAGATATATGCTACACTAAATAGGACATGTCTAACATTTTCATGGCAAATGGAGGTGCCATATTCTATAGGTAGTTATAATGTTGACAGCACCTTCAGCATTGTGATAATAGGATACACAAACAATTGTTCATTGTACTTATTGTAATATAAGTAAGCTATGCATATGGAATGTGACTAGCATAGTGGCTAACCATGTCCTATCTAGTGTTTACACATCTATAGCTGGTAAAGGTATCAAAGCCGGTCACGTGTCCCTCCCAACCAGTTGGTGCAAGAGTAAGTGGGACACCAATTGGCCGAATGTTGTCTCTGTCACCTTGAAAAACAAAATACTTCCAGGCGACTAAATCTAGCTTCAGATAACTGCAACCACGGAGGAGCTGCTGTCTTCCCGCACGATGTTTATGTGTAACCATAGAAACACATCATTTGTGTCAACAGTGTGACATCATCATGCAGCCAACTCGTAATATGGCGATATTCATTTTTACACCAGTGTCAACATTTTATACATACTTGCCACAGTGAACAAAATAGTTAAAGTGAAGCCATGTTAACATGACTTCACAACATATTTTTAACTAATATTAGTATGATTAATGAATAATAATTAAGCTTTCCCTTTTTTTTTCTTTACAGAAGTTTTGTCCTAAAGGTCTCACATCATGCAATTTCCAGGGATTAATTTTAAGTCTTGACATCCTCAAGGATATATAGTTTTGGAGAGAATAAAACCCTTTTTTTTTTTTTAGCTTTGTTAAGGGCACTTTTTTTTTAATTTAAGTTTTTGTAAAGGGTATACATGTCATTACAGCATTGCATTGTTTACATTTTCATCACATATTCCCCCCTTTTTTGTTTTTTGACAACATTGGAAAAAATTATTACAACACCCTTTTTTTTAAGTGAAAGAAAAAGAAATTAAAAAGAACAAAAGAAAACAAAAACAAAAAAACAAAAGAGCAGAAAAATAAAAGAGCATCTGAGTAGCGGTGTCATTATTGAAATGGTATTTGTCAAATATTAGATCTGATGGAAGACACATATGCGTTCCAGGGTTGCCAAAAGTTCAAGAACCCATCCATGTCCTGTCTCAGTGTAAATGTCAACTTTTCCATCGAATAAATGTCCTGAATCACGTTAATCCAATCTTCAGGTGTAGGACAGTCTTTTGACATCCATTTTTTTGTTAGAGCTTTTTTACTTGCCAATATTAAAACAGTGAATAAGTATTTTTCTCCTCGTCTTTCCAGTGATTCCGGTAGTAAACCCAAATACAAAGTTACAAAAGAAAAGGGAACTGTTACTTTGAAAATTTTCCCCAATATTGTCTGTACATTGGTGCAGTATTGGTGGATAACTGGGCATGACCAAAACACATGAAATGATTTGCAGTCTTTTCACCACACAAGCGCCAACAATTCAACCCTTTATGAGTAAATTTGTTTTGTGCAGGTGTTCTGAAAAATTTTACCAAATTTTTCCATCCAAATTCTCTCCACTGCAGGGATGAAGTACTTTTCCATTGTTGTTTATTTAGCTTTTCCCATATTTCCAGTTGTAAAGTGAAATTCCCCTCTTTTTCCCATCTCTCTTTTATATATGATGTGTTGTCTCCTTTTAAGTCTCGAAGACCATGGTATGTTTTAGAAATGTATCTGATCCCTGGGATCCCTTTATATGCCATTAAGAAAACCTTCAGAACACCTGACTGGGCCCTTTCCAAATCCTCCTTTTTAAGTATTTTGTTTATGTGGTGTCTAAGCTGAAAGAACCTGTAAAGGTCTTGATTTACTAGACCTTGTTTTTTCAAATCTTCAAAACTTCTTAAAGTTTGCCCTTTAAAAAATTCATAATATTTTATCAGTCCGTTCTCTTTCCACTTTTTAAATCTAGTGTCTGTTTTATTAGGAGTAAAGTCCTGATCATAGGAAATCCATTGCAATAATCGATAGGGTTCTTTAGTTTGATTCTCTCTGACTATCTTAAACCAAATTTTTAGCGGGGTCTCTATCCACGGGTTAGTGTTATTCAAAGGTTTAGGTAAGGCATTGTTCCCTATTATTGCCTGTAGGGGAATGTCACTTGTTATTTGGCATTCTATCTCCTTCCATTGTGCTGTTTAAAGGTTTTGTACCACTCTGCTGTATAGCCATCTGCTCCTGTGAATTTGTTAGCTTTAAGTTTCATAATTGCTTTTTCTAATTCTTTAGGTTGTATTTCTGACAGTAGTTTTTATTTTGTGACTCAGTAAGTTGGGGAAGATTTAATGTATTTAGGAAGGCTTCGGATGCATTTTTGTGTTTTTTGCGGGAGTACAAGTTCTTGTAGTAATTCTCGAAGCTTTTAAGAATTTCCTGAATTCTAAATTTTATTTCCTTTGATACTGGGTCTCTGATTTTGTAGATTGCTCTCTTCGTTTGTTGTTTCCTCAATTTATAGGCTAGTAATTTTGCCAATTTGCTACCTGTTTCATAGTATTTTTGTTTCAGAAATGTAAGTTTCTTCTGGATTTCTATTGTGTAGATCTCGTTTATTTTTTTTTTAATTTCCTTAATTTTGAGCGAGTCATTAGAATGAGTGTTGTGTTTGTGCTCTTTTTCTAGTTTCTTAAGTTCTGACTCTAATGTGATTAGTTTTTCTTGTCTCAGTTTCTTTTGGAGTGCCAGTTTTGCGATAATCTTTCCCCATATTACAGCTTTGCATGCGTCCCACAGTATTAAAGGAGATACTTCTCCATTATCATTTTCTTCCAAATATCTGAGAATATCAGATTCCAATTCATCTTTCAGTGGTCCTTTCAGCACATTTGAATTTAACCTCCAAGAAAATGTATTATTTGTGTATTTTTGGATATTTAAGTCCATACAGATTGGACTGTGGTCAGAGAGATCCATCAGTCCTATTTTACATGTTTTTACTCTTCCAATGTCTCCATTAAACATAAAAAAAAAATAGTCAATCCTTGAGTATGATGAATGTGGTGCTGAGTAAAATGTATAATCTTTTACACTGAGGTTGAATTTCCTCCACACGTCACAGATTCCCATTTCTTTTAGTAGCATCTGAGTTTTTCTACTTTGAGTGTTATTTTGATGTGGAGAATTACCTGATGCATCCCTGTATGGATTCAGTCTTAGATTGAAGTCTCCACCACATATCACTAAACCTTGGGCTTTAGTTATCATTAGGTCAAATACATTTTTATAAAATTTCCAGTTGGCCCCTGGAGGTGCATATACATTCAGCAGGGTGATATCTTCTCCCTCTAGCCGACCAAGTACTATGCTAAATCTCCCTTCTTTATCTTTGTGTTCTGAATTTTTTTCAAATATAATTTTGGTTGAGATCAATGTCGCTACCCCCCTCCTCCTTCCTGACTTATACAGTGGGGCAAAAAAGTATTTAGTCAGCCACCAATTGTGCAAGTTCTCCCACTTAAAAGATGAGAGAGGTCTCCAATTTTCATCATAGGTATACCTCAACTATGAGAGACAAAATAAGAAAAAAAAAAAACCCAGAAAATCACATTGAATGATTTTTAATGAATTAATTGGTAAATTCCTTGGTAAAATAAGTATTTGGTCAATAACAAAAGTTCATCTCAATACTTTATGTACCCTTCGTTGGCAATGACAGAGGTCAAACGTTTTCTGTAAGTCTTCACAAGGTTTTCACACACTGTTGCTGTTATTTTGGCCCATTCCTCCATGCAGATCTCCTCTAGAGCAGTGATGTTTTGGGGCTGTCGCTGGACATCACGGACTTTCAACTCCCTCCAAAGATTTTCTATGGGGTTGAGATCTGGAGACTGGCTAGGCCACTCCAGGACCTTGAAATGCTTCTTTACGAAGCCACTCCTTCGTTGCCCGGGCGGTGTGTTTGGGATCATTGTCATGCTGAAAGATCCAGCCACATTTCATCTTCAATGCCCTTGCTGATGGAAGGAGGTTTTCACTCAAAATCTCATGATACATGGCCCCATTCATTCTTTCCTTTACACGGATCAGTTGTCCTGGTCCCTTTGCAGAAAAACAGCCCCAAAGCATGATGTTTCCACCCCATGCTTCACAGTAGGTATGGTGTTCTTTCTCCTCCAAACACGACAAGTTGAGTTTTTACCAAAAAGTTCTATTTTGGTTTCATCTGACCATATTACATTCTCCCAATCCTCTTCTGGATCATCCAAATGCTCTCTAGCAAACTTCAGACGGGCCTGGACGTGTACTGGCTTAAGCAGGGGGACACGTCTGGCACTGCAGGATTTGAGTCCCTGGCGGCGTAGTGTGTTACTGATGTAGCCTTTGTTACTTTGGTCCCAGCTCTCTGCAGGTCAGTCACTAGGTCCCCCCGTGTGTTTCTGGGATTTTTGCTCACCGTTCTCGTGATCATTTTGACCCCACAGGGTGAGATCTTGCGTGGAGCCCCAGATGGAGGGAGATTATCAGTGGTCTTGTATGTCTTCCATTTTCTAATAATTGCTCCCACAGTTGATTTCTTCACACCAAGCTGCTTACCTATTGCAGATTCAGTCTTCCCAGCCTGGTGCAGGCCTACAATTTTGTTTCTGGTGTCGTTTGACAGCTCTTTGGTCTTGGCCATAGTGGAGTTTGGAGTCTGACTGTTTGAGATTGTGGACAGGTGTCTTTTATACTGATAACGAGTTCAAACAGGTGCCATTAATACAGGTAACGAGTGGAGGACAGAGGAGCCTCTTAAAGAAGAAGTTACAGGTCTGTGAGAGCCAGAAATCTTGCTTGTTTGTAGGTGACCAAATACTTATTTTACCGAGGAATTTACCAATTAATTCATTAAAAATCCTTCAATGTGATTTTCTGGATTTTTTTTTCTCATTTTGTCTCTCATAGTTGAGGTATACCTATGATGAAAATTGGAGACCTGTCTCATCTTTTAAGTGGGAGAACTTACACAATTGGTGGCTGACTAAATACTTTTTTGCCCCACTGTATGAAGATGAAGAGATCAGTTTAAACCCTTGTCTATTGAGTTTAGTGTGCTAAGGTGGGTTTCTGTTAGGTGGGTTTCCTGTAAAAATATTATTCCTGCTTTGTCTTTTTTCATTTTGCCTAGAATCTTGGATCTTTTAACTGGATTCAGGATCCCTTTTACATTATATGAGATTATTTTGGTTACACCCTGTTTCTCCATTGTATTATCTTATTTGGTATAACAGTGTAGTGGCCCTCTTTTATGCTACTCAGAAATTGAAAGAACATTAAGAACATAAAAAACATTGAGAACATAGTATATAAAACTTTAAAACAAAAAACTGTCAAAAGATCTTCTTGAACTGAGGTCTTTTTAGCGACCTTAGTAGAGCCTTGATGGTGCGTTGGCTCTGAGGGAAATTCCTCAAACTTTGTTACGTGTTGAGGGCCCTCTCTTACCCCTGTAAGTTGTCCCATGTTTTTAACGTGAGTTTCAGATCCCAATCCGAACTTGTAATGATTTTTTTTTTTTTTTAATGCCTACACCCTATGAAATTGTGCGCAACCTCCCACCACCATCACAGCAAACAATCACGTTAATACAGTATTTGTTAGTGTGGAGAGTTCATGTGGTTCATTGTCACATTTCTATTTTAACAAGTTTTTTTTTTTTAAAGACTTATTTGTTTCTAATATTATGACTGTTCCATGAATTGTTTTACCACTTCATACTTGCTGATTCTGCATCTCCTTTAATGTTTGTTGCCTTGTAGGAGGAGGGTTGGATGTGCAGATTGATTAAAAATATCGTTATTCCCTCCTGAAAGCGTTCAGTTTTTCCTTATAGCCCTGGCGCTAGGTTTCCCGCTGCTGGCCCGTGGATTTTGAGGGTCTCTGTGTGCACCACATTTGAGCCTTGATTCTTTCGATCGAGTCTGCTGTGGGTTTATACACCGTTACCGGGAGCCCTCTTCTCGCCATATCCCTGGTTGCTTCTTCCGCCGAGTTGTAGAGACACGTCTCTTCCCCGTAAAAAACCCGCAGCTTCACCGGAAATGGAGTTTGAAAGCGCAGTTTCTTCTCTCTTAGTACCTTTTTAGCGTTGTTGTATTCCCGACGCTTTTTAAGGACCTCCGGGGCGTAGTCATGCTCCAGAAAAACTTTTCTTTCTTGGTGCATAAATCCTTTTTTCTGCCAAGCCAGTCTCAAAACCTCTTCTTTTGTTCTGAATTTGGAAAACTTCACCACCACCAATCATGGAGGGGCTTCCGCCGACGGCCTTGGGGCTAATGAACGGTGCGCCCTTTCTATTTTCAAATCGGTGGATTGGGGGATTTCCAACTTCTCTCTCAGTATGGTTTCCACGCATGCAGCCATTGTGGTGAAACCGTCCTCGACTCCTTTCAGACCATGAATTCTTACCTTGTCCCTTCTTAGTCTTCCTTCTTGGTCGGTTAGCTTAGCCTCCAGTCTTGTTTGTCGTTTGAGTAATTCCAGCGTGGTTTCTTCCAGCCCTTTTATTCTTTCCTCAGCTTCTATGATTCGGGCCTCAGCCTGGTCCACTCTGTTGTTTGTCCTTTTTATTTCGTCTTTAATTTCACGAAATTCGGCCCAACACTCTCGGCGAAATTCTCTTAATTCTTGAAATATCGTTTTTAAGCTAACCGTGTTGCTAGCCTCATTCTGCTCCTCTATTTCCGAGTGGTTGTTGTCCTCCAGGTCAGATTCTCCGGCCGATGCACGTCTTGGCCTGGTAAATGTCGATCTCTTCTGTTTTCCTTTAGGCATAGTGACTGTCTTTTGATTTTCACTCTTCCATAAATCCGTTAAATATGATTTTCATGGTATTTTCACGGATGGGGTCTGGGAGCTTCAGCGTTAAGCTGCTGTCACCATGGTGTCAAGACCGGAAGTCAACCCAAACATTTTTGTATTATTTTATAACTTGTCAAAAAAGCATTATTATTATTTTATTTATTTATTTTATTTTATTTTTTTTATTTTTTTTTCAAATTTTTTGAGCGGGTCACTCACAAGTAAGTGGGCAGTCAGGGTGCATTTGTTTTGCTAACTGTGCAATCCGCTTGTTTTTGTAAGAATTTAAATAAATAAATGCAGTGTTTATTTCTTTTTAAAATGAACATTTCAGTGTTTTAATGTATATGTATATGTGGCCCATAGATTAATTTTATGTCAAACCCTACATGCAGTGGATATAAAATGTCTACACACCCCTGTTCAAATGCCAGGTTTTTGTGATATAAAAAATGAGACCAAAATAAATCATTTCAAAACTTTTTCCACCATTAATGTGACCTATAACCTGTGCAACCCAATTGAAAAACAAAGTGAAATCTTTTAAGGGGAAAAATAAACTTCCAATAACCTGGTTGCATAAATTTGCACACCCTTAAAGAGTCTGTGACATAATTCAACCAAGACATCATTAGAAAGAACTACTGTGTTTTTATTCTGTGTAGACAAAAAAATTCAATAAAATTTTGTTTCCATATACTACCATAAATTACATTGTGATGCAGACAATTGCAATGTTCGTTTGTTGAAATTGGGTCAAATGCTGCCGCCATTTTGTGACGTAATTAGGGGAACCAGAGATGTAAACAAGCATGGCTGAGTACACTGAAGCAGAGGAAGTTGTGAGCAATTTCAGCGAAGATTTTTTTTTTTTTTTTTTTTTTTTTTGTTACTTATTTGTACCCGTAGGTAGACTTGGTTTGCAGTCTGGTGACAAGCCACCGGCTGCTGGTCGCTGCGTGCGCGAGCGCCCTAAACCTACATGTTTTTGGTGTGCGGGAGGAAACCGGAGAAATCCCGGAGTAAACCCACGCAACACGGAGAGAACATGCAAACTCCACACAGCTCACTGTTGGTCGGGGGCTGGGATCGAACCCACGATCTCATGATCCCCGCGATCCCCCGGCCGAGGGTAAAACTGTGCTGCCACAGTGCTAAACCACTGCGCCACCGTGCAGCCCATTTGAGTGATTTGTCAATAGTTTTTGAGGAAGAAGCAGGATCAAGTGATGAAGAGCAAGTTGGTTCTAACGAAGGACTGCAGCCCTATTTATTTGAACCATATCGTTCAGGAAGCGAAGATGACTCCCACGTTTCAGAGGATGAAGGGTCCGACATGAAGGGTTAGAGATGGACATCGGTCGCCTCCAAAACACTGAATGGTAATATACAGATAGATCTAAATTTCCCCAATCAGGTGGTCGGGGAAATTTTTTAAAAAAATGCTCAGATATTCAGTTTCGGTAGGCAATGAGATTTATAAAAATGAAAACTGAAAAAAGTAATATAACGTTTTTTAACACAAAGGCGTTCCATTTGGAGTAAAGTCAACACTCGGCTTCAAAATTCATAGGGGAGGATTTTACTTTTGGCGGAAAAAATATAATAAAATCACGATCGCCTAATGTGGAAAAAAAAATCAATTACACAAACTGCTTTCAGGGCGAGTTTAGACACTGTTGCTTCTCTGTGCTGTTTTGATATATTGATATCGTCTTGAGCTGTGGGTTTTCGTTTGAAAACCATAGGTATGGCCGTCAGTTTTAGAACCCGTTTGTAACAAACTTTCAAGCCTAAAGATTCCTGTATAGCAGGCACCTCCTCAAAACTGTCTGGAGTGAAATGATCGCTACAGAGTACAGAAGATGGTGTTGGTTGCCAGTTGTCCCTTGTTCTCTGTACTAGCTTCGCCATTTTTTAAGAAGATCTGGATCTTTTGGGAATGAGAACAGGCTTGTACGTTCACTGGAGCAATTAGAACACCCAGCCGCCACGCAATGTTTCGGCATTTCCTCGCTGATATAGAAGCTAAACAGCTTGTTTACATTGACAGCACACGGATCAGCTGAGAGGAAACTCTCCTCATGACGTCATATCCAGAAACGAGGCGAGTCTCCGGATATCGCATTACTGCAACACGGTGCTAAATTTGAATTCACTTAGAAATATTTTTCCACTTAATTAGCATTCTAAGTCAACAGAACCAACTATATGGACGATTAAAGATAAATTCATACTGAATATTGATCCATAGTTCCTACATCGTGTCACAGACACTTGAAACTAATACTTTATTGCAGCACCTTTGGCTTTTGTTACAACACTTAGTATTTTTGGGTAGGAGTCTATCAACATGGCACATCTTGATGTGGCAATATTTGCCCACTCTTCTTTGCAAAAACGCTCCACATCTTTCAGATTGCGAGGGCATCTCCTGTGCACAGCCCTCTTCAGATCACCCCACAGATGTTCAATCAGATTCAGGTCTGGACTCTGGCTGGGCCATTCCAAAACCTTAATCTCCTTCTGGTGAAGCCATTCTTTTGTTGATTTGGATGTGTGCTTTGGGTCATCGTCATGCTGAAAGATGAAGTTCCTCTTCGTCTTCAGCTTTCTAGTAGAAACCTGAAGGTTTTGTGCCAACACTGACTGGTATTTGGAACTGTTCATAATTCCCTCCACCTTGACTAAGGCCCCAGTTCCAGCTGAAGAAAAACAGCCCCAAAGCATGATGCTGCCACCACCACGCTTCACTGTAGGTATGGTGTTCTTTTGGTGATGAACAGTGTTGTGTTTGCGCCAAATATACTTTTTGGAATTATGGCCAAAAAATTCAACCTTGGTTTCATCAGACCATGACACATTTTTCCACATGCATTTGGGAGATTTCAAATGTGTTTTTGCAAAATGTAGTCAGGCTTGGATGTTTTTCTTCATAAGATGAGGCTTCCGTCTTGCCACCCTACCCCATAGCCCAGACATATGAAGAAAATGGGAGACTGTTGTCACATGTAGGGCAGCTCGGTGGAACAGTGGTTAGCACTGTGGCAGCACAGTAAGAAGGTCACGGGATCGATTCCATCCCTGACCATCGTGGGTTCGATCCCACCCCCTGACCATTGGCAACATTTTTGTGTGGACTTTGCATGTTTTCCCTGTGTCTGTGTAGGTTTACCCCGAGTACTCCAGTTTCCTCCCACAGGCCAAAAACATGGAAGTTAGGTTAATTGAAGACTCTAAAGTAGCCGTGTGTGTGTGTGTGTGTGTGTGTGTGTGTGTGTGTGTGTGTGTGTGTGTGTGTTGAAGGGATTGGCGCTGTAACGTGGCTGGCTCATCCATCCAGGTGGATGCCCTGAATTTCCTTCTGGGATTAATAAAGTATACAATTTAAAAAAAAAAAAAAAGTACTAAACAGCCAGTACTTGCCAGAAATTCCCACAGCTCCTTCAATGTTGCTGTCGGCCTCTTGGCAGCCTCGTTGACCAGTTTTCTTCTCGTCTTTTCATCAATTCTGAAGGGATGTCCAGTTCTTGGTAATGTCACTGTTATGCCATATTTTCTCCACTTGATGATGACTGTCTTCACTGTGTTCCATGGTATATTTAATGCCTTGGAAATTCTTTTGTATCCTTCTCCTGACTGATACCTTTGCACAATGAGATTCCTCTGATGCTTTGGAAGCTCTCTGCGGACCATGTCTTGTGCTGTAAGATGTGACTACAAAAATGTCAGGAAAAGCCTACTTGAACAGCTGAACTTTATTTGGGGTTAATCAGAGGCACTTTAAATGGTGGTCAGTTTGTTTTTCAATTGGGTTGTACGGGGGTATAGGTCACATTAATGGTGGAAAAAGTTTTGAAATGATTTATCTTGGTCTCATTTTTTTACATCACAGAAACTTGGTATTTGAACAGGGCTGTGTAAACTTTATATATCCACTGTAAATACCATTTTGTGCAAAATGGGCCCCATACATTTATGCTAAAATAACTTGGAAATATTCTTAAATATAACTCGTCAACCCCTATAAATACAAGGACTATAGAGGTCTGCACATGATGTCCCACAACAGAACTCATGGCAGTTCAACACTGGCAAAAATGAGGGGCAGCATTAAGGTGTATGCAGTAAAACACAAAAAATACACAAAGTATTCAGTCACGGCAGTAGAAGGAGTGCCTGTTTGCATTGTGAAGAGCTAATCTTGTCATTCCATCTTGTATTGACAAAAAATAGATAAATAATTAAAGGCTCAGAACCAGTTCTTCATTAATGTGTGCTCTTACCCACACATCACAATGGTCAAGGGAACAGTGAGATATTAACATATAAAGTAAAAAAGGGCACTCTGTTTGCTGTTATGACTCAATATTTTGTGTGATTTTATGTTTTGCTGCATAAAAACTAAAGCTGCCAGATGTATTTGCCACTCAAACACATGTAGCAGCTTGTGTACTATGGTAACTGCCCTGTAACCGCAAAGAATTCTGTTCCAATGCATTCCCTCTATCCTCGAGGTCATTTTGGAGCTTTGAGTATTCACCTGTAATTAATGGCAAATATTAAAAATATTAGATTTCCCCAATTTAGGCTTTTCAAATCAATATTCCCAGATATACACTACCGTTCAAAAGTTTGGGGTCACCCAGACATTTTGTGTTTTCCATTAAAAGTCACACTTATTTACCACCATGAGTTGTAAAATGAATAGAAAATATAGTCAAGACATTGACAAGGTTAGAAATAATGATTTGTATTTGAAATAATAATTTTTTCCTTCAAACTTTGCTTTCGTCAAAGAATCCTCCATTTGCAGCAATTACAGCATTGCAGACCTAACATGATTGCACAAGGGTTTTCTAATCATCCATTAGCCTTCTGATGCAATGAGCAAACACATTGTACCATTAGAACACTGGAGTGATAGTTGCTGGAAATGGGCCTCTATACACTTATGTAGATATTGCACCAAAAACCAGACATTTGCAGCTAGAATAGTCATTTACCACATTAGCAATGTATAGAGTGTATTTCTGATTAGTTTAAAGTTATCTTCATTGAAAAAAGTGCTTTTCTTTCAAAAATAAGGAAATTTCTAAGTGACCCCAAACTTTTGAATGTTAGTGTATCTATGAAAAATCTCGGTTGAGTTCGAGTTTGGGTGACCTTGACCTCAAGATCAGAGGTCAGATTTTCCGTCGCTCTTGTGAAGATGATAACTCAAGAAGGAAATTAGGGAGGCTTTTGATCCAAATACCATAGTTGCATCTATGAAAACTCTCGGACGATTTTGCTTTTGGGTGACTTTGCACAAAAATTCAGCCAGCCAGTGTTCTTAATGCCAGCACGCTGAGCCACCAGTATTTGAATTAATGTCATCCTGTATATGAGTTCAGTAAAGTCATTGTGTTCCATAAATATTGTAAATAGCCAGTTGATTTTAAATAATCCAACTAAAAAATTGTGGAAATTTTACGAAGTTAAAGATGTTAATGCCATATTAAAGGCCTCATTATTTAAGTCTCTTCTCTCATTGTTTAGGCATCGTTGGCTGCATTGTATGACAGACGATCCCCCAACCACACATCCTCCAGAGCCAAAGAAGTTCATGGCTGAGGTCCACCAGTTGAATGTGAGTGGCACCCCACAGCAATATGTGCCCTACCCCACCACCCGCAAGAAGATCCACGAGTGGGTTCCCCCCAAGACCACAGCGCTGTGAACTCTGGATATTTCATTCATGCTGTAAATTATGGTTTCTTTGTATCCTACATGTTCTAAATAAAATCCCTATACAGATGTTGATGGATGTGTCATTGTTTCAACCGTGAGCTCTACAGAGCATTTATTGTGCTGTTGTATTTTTTTCTGGGATTTTAGCAGTCGTATAAAGTTTTTGCAGCTTGCATCAAATATCTAAGGAGCTGAGTACACTCTGAGCCAAGCTGTACACAACCTGTTTCGGTGCCGTTTCTTGGAGAATAAAGTTTGATTGCAAGATGACACTGGATTATATACAGCAAAAATGCTTACTAGTTTGGGTGGTGTGTGGCATCCCATATTCTCCTCTCCAGGTCCTTAAGGATGCTGACACTTTATGAATGCTTACAGTTTGAGATGTCAACAACTAGCCCAGAAATGCCAACAGATCAGCACCCAGCTTAATGTTCGTTGAGCTATTGATAACGGCGAGCATCTCTGGGCTAACCATTGGCACATTTGTATCAACCCTTGACCTTATTAAGTTAACTCTTGCCATCTTGGAGTTTGTATCTCCTATCTCCTGTTAGCATCTTTTGAGTCAGCTGCAGGGATTTTCTCTGAGGAATCTTTTACTATAGCCAGGACCATGGTCCAGCGAATGGCTCCCTTGATCAGGGACATAACGTGGATTGTGAGAAGATCAGATGCACCGGAATGGAAACAAATTGGGGAGGGGGGGGGATTACCAGGACAAACCTGGACTACCATCCTGCATGTCATGTTGCAGGCCATTCTTGGATAACACAGGGTTACAAAAATAATTTTTTTGTAAGTTGTCTGTTTTTTCAACTGATTTTAAGACAGTTTTGCACCGCTGAATCCAAAAATGACATCTGTTTCAATCAGGTCAGGTTTTTATGCTAAGTTGATTTTTAAAAAATCTGAACTTCTGACTAAATCGATAACATTATTGTGACATTATCGGTTGATTTTTGTTAATATTTCTCATCTGAAATAGATTTTGAAGAGAAAAAATCGTTTCTAACACAATTTATTGATTAAATGTTACAAACTTTGATTACTGTAAATTGAATAGTAGACATTGATAAAGATGAGTACATGTAAATTGAATGTTACATCATCATTGTTCAAAATTCCGAGCTTCAATTTCCGTTTATTCGAACCTCTAGAATGCTCAGCGGCAGGGATGTCTCTCTTCAGAGTCCAACAGTAATCAGCCATCATGACAATTTATGGCAACCCGAAAAGGATTAAGCGGAAGACGATGAATGAATGAATAAAGCGAAAATACCCGTACAGGTAAACAAAAACGTAAAAAACAACATGTGGCCATAGTTCAAAAAGTTGACCTGATTGAGCAAAACCAATGTGATTTTTGGATTCAGCACATCAAAACTGTCCTAAATCAGCTAAAAAAAAAAAAAAACTTAGACAATACACTTGGTGTTGACCAGTGTAATATTTCAATGATGTTTTTGCACAGGGGTGTCCAGTCATGTGCCATGGAGGGCCAAGACCCTGCAGGCTTTACCTCCAACCAGTGTCTTCAACAGCAGTTTTCACTGAACTACTTCTCACTGATTGCTGATAAGTGAAAACACCTGCTGCTGAAGAGACTGGGTAGAAGAGAAAACCTGCAGGGTCTTGGCCCTCCATGGCACATGATTGGACACCCCTGCTTTTGCATTTCATCATGTTGCTACAAAGTCACACAACACAGTTTCACATGGCTCTGCTGACTGACGCATGATCAACTAGTGGTAACTACAGTAATGCATGAAGCTTTCTCTCCAATATGGCTGACAGCTTTGAAGAGGTCACATGACTTTAAAACCTATAGGGTAAATGCAAACAACAGCGCAGGTTTCAACACACTGACTATACAATTGATCTGGGTGTTTTGTGCTGCAGTTAAGCTGCAGTGCAATGTTGCATGTGTTAATCACTGCAGGATTATGCTGAGCTGAAGCAATGTTGCAGCATGCAGCATTTCACCCTGAGGTATGTGGAGATCCTCAGGAGTGTGAGAAAGTGACAAGACATGCAGCACCAAGTCCCTGTTAAACTCCAAAATTAGACTGGACCAAACTAGTCTGACTGCAGAACAGCAGGTACGTTTGCCTATTATTTTGATTTATCATGATACATGTGGTTTTATCAACTTCAAAAATACCAGTGTGTGGATAGATAATTATTCTGAATGTTTTAGACCTCCAAACAAATGTTTTTCACTTATGTTTCTGCTAATGGAAAATTATATTACTGTACATTTTGATGCAGAACTGTCATTTAGTCAAATGGCAATCAGTTACTTTTACTTACAGAACATGAAGCGCTTCTATAACAGTGAGCTGGATTTTTAGTTCTTTTTCTTCTTCTGGCTGCTCCCTTTAGGGGTCACCACAGCAGATCATCTGCCTCCATCTCACCCTATTTCTTGCATCTTCCTCTGTAACACCAACCCTGTCCATGTCATCCTTCACTCCATGAATCTTCTCTGTGGTCTTCCTCGTTTCCTCCTGTCTGGCAGCTCCATTGTCAATATTCTTTGTCCATATCCACTATCCCTCCTCTGCACTTGACTAAACCATCTCAGCCTTGCCTCTCTTACTTTGTCTCCAAACTGCTCAACCTGAGCTGTCCCTTTGATTTACTCATTTCTAACCCTGTCCCTCCTAGTCACTCCCAATGAAAATCTTAGCATCTTCAACTCTGCCACCTCCAGCTCTGCCTCCTGTCTTTATTTCAGTGCCATCATCTCCAAACCATACATCATAACGTGGTCTCCCTACCGTCTTGTGAATCTTCCCTTTCATTCTAGCTGCTGTTGTTCTGTCACAAATCACCCCTGACACTCGTCTCTAACCACTCCATTCTGCCTACACTCTCTTCACCTCACTTGTGCATTTTCCATTGCTTTGGATGGTTGACCCAAAGTATTCAAACTCATCTATATGCACTCCTTGCATCTTCACTGTTAGACCTCCCTCCCTCTCATTCACGCGCATGTATTCTGTCTCTTGCTTCTAATGACTTTCATTCCTCTTCTCTCCAGAGCACACCTTCACCTCTCCAGGTTCTCAGAGGGACAGCTCAGGTTGAGCAGTTTGGAAACAAAGTGAGGCTGAGATGGTTTGGACATGTGCAGAGGAGGGATAGTGGCAATATGAGACAAAGGATGTTGAAGATGGAGCTGCCAGGCAGAAGGAAAAGAGGAAGACCACAGAGAAGATCCATGGATATAGTGAAGGAGGACATGGAGAGGGCTGGTGTTACAGAGGAAGATGCAAGGGATAGGGTGAGATGGAGGCAGATGAACCGCTGTGGTGACCCCTAAAGGGAGCAACCGACAGAAGAAGAAGAAATATGATGGTTTCAAAAAAACAAATGTGAATTTAATTAGATGAGAGGGTGGCGTGCTAAAAGCCTAATTAACATTAGCTAGCTGATTTTGAATAATCCCAGGCTGTGTTCAGAATGTTCACTCACTCACTCACTCACTCACTCCCTACTCGCTATACAGTTAATTTAGATATAATGGACTATATAGTAAACTTAATATAAGAATAAAATCAACAGCTTTCTTGGCACGGTTGATGTCGTCATCACAGTAAGATCATAAAACATAACAGACTAACGGTGGTAAAAAATGAATACCTGCTTGTAATTTGTAGTAAATATGTATTAAATCAAATCGTTTTGGCTGAATTAATAGATTGTGGAGAAAAGAAACAGGCGAGGCAGTGAGCTGGACGACACAAACTTTATTCTTTCTCCAACATCAAGTACAGTAAAAGAGCTCCCAGGTCTATATACATTCCTCTTTTATACCTTTAATTCCAGGCATTGAAACCTGGAACTTCTGGCCATAATACAATGTTTGGAACAAAGACCTGTGTGGCACATTAACATGACATAATGTCGGCACCGCTCTCACACCCTTTCCTCTTCCAGCGGCTCCGGCAGTTCCTCCTCTCCCCGGGGGGGGGGGGGGGGGGGCGCATAGTCCTTACTGTCTCGTCTGATACCCCCCCGGTGACACTTCCTCCTTCGGTCCATTGTTCCCCCCTTCCCCAGCTGCCTTCTCTGGGTGGAGAATCCCCCACCTGTACCACCACACAGCCCCCCCCCCCAACACCCAGAAGGGACACTAACCCCTCTGTCCTTTGGGCTTGAGCCGGCGCCCATAGCGGCTGTAGCGGGGGTTCGCCGATCCAGTCGAAACACCCTGCTGGCGAGGTGTACAGGAGGGCACGTCAGTCTGTGGAGGGAAAAAGCAAGGGGGGGGACACATCAGCTTAGTGGGCGCAGGTCACTACTGAGGGAACACCAACTTGCGGAGTCACCAACGGTAAGCGTCTGCGCCGGGGAGCTTGGCCTAACACCACCTGCTCATCTGCCAACACAAAAGCGGGCTTCAGCCTGTTGATGCAGATGGTCTCCCTACGCCCCCCCCCCCCCCAAGTCTAACACAAAATGTTTTGCCCCAGGTTCCAACACCCTGAATGATCCGTTGGTGGGTGCAGCGGGGTCCGGTGCGCATCGTGCCTGACAAAAACAAAGCTGGCATTCTGTAAACTCTTGGGGACGAAAGTGCGGGGAAAACAATGGTGGGCCGGGCCCGGTACGTTAAAAGCCTCCGTACTGTGCAAAAATTGCGCAAGGGGATCAGCCTCAGGCGCGGGGTTTTCTGGTAAAAACTCTCCGGGGATCCGCAGCGGCTGAGAAAAAATGAGTTCTGCCGGGGAGGCTGCCAGATCCTCCTTAGGCACGGAGTGCAACCCTAAAAGAACCCAGGGCAGGCGGTCAACCCAATTTGTGTCCATGACTGAAGCTCTGAGTGCTGCTTTAAGCGACCTATGAAAACGCTTGCATAACCCGTTACCTTGGGGGTTTACGCGGTAGTGCGGTGAATTTTGACCCCCCCAGGCTCTGGGCCATTGTGGACCAGAGTTCCGAAACGAATTGCAGACCCCTGTCAGAAGTGATGTCCGATGGGGATCCGAACCGTGCAACCCAAGCCGACAAAAAAGCGCAAGCTACTTCCGCAGACGTAGTAGAAGCCAGCGGAACCACTTCAGGCCAGTGTGTGGTGCGGTCCATGACTGTCAAAAGGTGTGTGAAAACTTGCGACAGCGGGAGGGGTCCCACCAAATCCATGTGGATGTGATCAAACCTCCCGGCCAGGATTTGGAAGGGCTTGAGAGGGGCTCTGGTGTGCTTGTGCACCTTGGCCCGCTCGCACGCAACGCAAGCTGCAGCCCATTCTTTCATGTCCTTGCGCAAGCATGGCCAGACGAATTTCACCCCCACTAGCTTCACCGAAATGTGCACCCCCAGATGCGAAAGGGAGTGGACTGACTCAAAAATGTAGCGGCGCCAAGAGCTCGGAACCATCGGGCACGGGCAGCCGGTGGAGATGTTGCAGAGCAAGGGAGGGCACCCTTCTTGTACCACCCTGCTCTCCAGCCTTAACCCAGTAGGCGCCAACTGGAGTGTGCAAATGTCTGCGTCCCCGGCTTGAAATGTGGCCATAGCAGGGAAATCTATTCCCATGTAGACCAGGGAGACTAACGTGCATGACAGACAATTGGCCACGATGTTGAGCTTACTGGCAACATGTTGAATGTCGGTCGTAAACCCCGAGATCGCGACCAAATGCTGTTGCTGCCAGGCCGACCACGGTTCCGAGACCTTGGCCATCGCGTACGTCAGCGGCTTATGGTCCATGAACGTGGTGAACTTGCGCCCTTCTAGTGAAAACTGGAAATGGCGTGTCACCAGGTGTAGAGCCAACAACTCTCTGTCGAACGTGCTGTATTTGCGTTCGTTGTCACGCAAAGTTCAACTAAAAAATGTGTGCGGCTGCCACGAACCGGAGACATACTGCTCCACCACTGCTCCTATGGCAACATCAGACGCGTCAGTAGTGAGTGCTATCCGTGCAGACGGATGCGGATGGGCTAGCAACACGGCATCCACAAGTGCTGTTTTGGCATCCATGAAAGCCTGGACTCGCTCGGGAGTCCAGTCGATGTTTTCCGCAGGCTTCTTTTTTTTCAGCATGGCATACAACGGCTGCATCAGCTGGCCTGCCCAGGAAAGGAAACGGTTATAAAAATTAACCATTCCCAAAAACTCTTGCAGGGCTGTCATGGTCTGCGGACGCAGAAAGTCCAACATGGTGGACACCTTATCCGATAGTGGAATTGCTCCCTCTGGCAAAATGCAGTGGCCCAAAAAATCAATCACTGGCACACTGAACTGGCACTTCACTGGGTTCACTATAAGTCCGTGCGCTTCCAACCTCTGGAAAACCGTCTTGAGATGGGCGATGTGCTCCTCCTTGGATGTGCTAGCTACCAGAATGTCATCTAAGTAGACAAAAACAAAGGGCAAGTCCCAAAGCACTACATCTTTCATCCTCTGGAAAATCTGCGCCACGCCTTTTAATCCACACGGCATGCGTAAAAACTCGAAAAGGCCGAAAGGAGTTATTACCGCTGTTTTCGGAACATCTTCCGTGCGCACCGGGACCTGATGGTATCCGGGACTAGATCCACTTTTGAAAAAAACACGCACCCCAGCCAGGTGCACGGAAAAATCCTGGATGTGCGAAATAGGATAACAATCGTGTTCCGTGGTGTTGTTCAGGTGCCGGAAATCACTGCACGGTCACCACGACCCATTGGCTTTAGGCACCATGTGAAGCGGGGATGCCCAACTGCTCTAAGTTGGCAAACTCCTCGCGCATGCTGGCCAGCTTAGCCGCATCCAGGCGCCGAGGATGCATGAACACCGGCGGGCCTTTTGTAGTTATGAAATGTTCAACCCCGTGTTTCGTTATTGTAGCTGAAAAGGTCGGGACCGTGAGTGCTGGGAACTGTGCGAGTAAATGTTGGTACTTACCCCCTGGAGCTATAACGTTAACCAGTGTTGATGACCCAGCTCCCCGAGCTGTACAAGGGAGTGAGGAAAAAGAGACAGCATCCACTAATCGGCTATTAGCAACATCAACTAACAACCCATAAGCACATAGAAAGTCTGCGCCTAGAATGGGGGCAGCACATGCAGCTATCACGAAGTCCCACTGGAAATTGCGTCTGTGCAAGCATATCATCAGTGTCTGTTCGCCAAACGTCCTGATGGTAGATCCGTTGGCGGTTGTGAGCTTGGGATCGCTGCCTCCTGCCAACCTGTCTGCGTTGACCAGCAGGATGAGGCTCTTCTGGCAGCTGGAGTCCACCAAAAACCGTCTCCTCAAACATGTGTCCGTGACATAAAGCAGTTTGCTCCTGTCGCCAGCGGTTGCAGCTGCAACTGAATGCCGAACATGCCGTTTTCCCAGCTTCTTGAACTGGCATGGTGACAGGCAGTGCTGGGCATTTGAGTCGAAATGGCGATGACAAAAACAGATCGCCCCATTTCTTCATCTCCTGGTGTCCGTCCCGGCTACCATGAATGGCTCCTCGACCTCGCTGGAGTCCCTCATAGATGCCGGTGCCACTGCCTGCACGCTGAGAGTTCTGGTCGCCAAAATGATGCGGTCTGCTTCCTGCACCAGGGTGCGGTAGTCCTTGGCAACCAGTTGCGACGAATTGGCCAGGATCGCCCTTGCTGTAGCCGGTAGGTTCCTGAGGAACAAGTGGGCAGACAAGAAAGCTTCATCGTCCTTCCCCCTCAGCGCCAACATGCTCTCCATGAGCTCCGCTGCTGATTTGTCACCTAACTCCGAACGCGTTAGGAGTCGCTCTGCCCTCTCACTGTCAGAAAGGGTATAGCGCTGGAGAAGCATCCTTTTGAGCGCTTCATATTTTCCTTGGGCCGGAGCATGCTCGTCACCTGTTGCGTAGCGTGCACATCCAGCGCAGCGACCACATAATAATACTTGGTATCGTCCGTTGTTATCCCACAGAGTGCGAACTGGGCTTCTATGTGCAAGAACCATGCAGTCGGGTTGTGAAGCCAGAAGTCTTGGAGCTCAGCTGAGATGGCGTAAGTGGCACTGGTGCTCTCCCTCCAGGTAGTCTCCCGAGCGGTGCTCGGCCCCCTTTCCATGGCACGTCTTGGGGTCACCAATGTGGAGAAAGGAAACAGGTGAGGCAGTGAGCTGAACGACACACAAACTTTATTCTTTCTCCATCATCAAGTACAGTAAAAGAGCTCCTGAGTCTCTGTGCATTCCTCTTTTATACCTTTAATTCCAGGCATGGAGACCCAGAACTTCCGACCATAATACAATGTTTGGAACAAAGACCTGTGTGGCACATTAACATGGCATAACGCCGGCACTGCTCTCACACCCTTTTCTCTCTCAGCGGCTCCGGCAGGTCCTCCTCTCCCCGGGGGGTGCATAGTCCTTACTGTCTTGTCTGATACTCCCTGGTGACACTTCCTCCATCGGTCCATTGTTCCCCCCTTCCCCAGCTGCCTTCTCTGGGTGGAGAATCCCCCACCTGTACCACCACAAGATATAAATACCTTAAGGTAGTTTATGTTGTGATGTGAAGCTTTCCTCTCACTGCTCTGTTAGCTGTGCATTCCATTATGGGATTGTTTTTGCTCATGTAGTGACCATCCGTTGTACACTACTTTTAAAAATGCATTGTGGGATATTTTGAGTGTACTTCCTAGTGAATGACATTTTCAGTTAAGATTTCGAACAGCACTACAAAATGGCTGATTCACTATATAGTACACTATATGGGGAAGGAGTGAGCATTGCGAACACAGCACCAGTTGATTAAAAAATATTGCTCCCCCAATATGTACTTTGCATTAATTACATACATTTTTTAAATTTATTTTTATTTATTCATTTATTTATCAGGGATAATGCAGTGAAACATAGTGGTCATATAGAACATCTGATGTTCTGCACAAAGAGTATTTAGCATTAAGCTAGTTTGCAACTCCTATCCCCAGTTGGACTTTTCAAGAAGAAATAAAAGTAAAAATACAAGTAAAAAGTAACAACAAAGACAGTGTAAACAAGCAGCATAAGAACCCAACACACATCCACCCAACACAACACAAACAAACACCAAATAACACATTAAAACTCTGACCTTGCTCGCATCACAAGTCCTAGGTGTGGGTACATTCTCGTTTTGCCTTCAGCAAGTTGTTAACCTTTACTGTGAATGTTTTGAAATCTGTCAGTTTAACTTCATTTGGCTTTGTGTTCCAGATGTGACTACTCTTTATAGAGAAAGCCGTCTGTCCAAATGTGGTTCTGCGGTGGGATATTTTACAGTTATTGCTGTTAGAACTCCTGGTGACTCTGCTGCCGTCCTGTCTTTGGATGAAACCACAGAGTGGCTCTGGTGCTGATTTATTCATACATTTGAAGATTAATTTCAGAAAGTAGAGATTGGTGCATTGCATAAGTTTCTTGACTTCTTTTATTCTACTTATAATTGTAGTAATCTGGAACAGTTAAATGAGGCGTTTCACCATATCATCACTTTTCCCACAAAGAGACAGTCTGGAGGAAGGAGGAGGAGGAAGAGGAGGCGAGGAAGATGAACTCTTTTGTAACGTAAGATTCACCCTCTCTCTGTAATGGGGTTTGCAGACCAAATGGGGGCGCTGTTTGATTTCATTTTCATTGTTACTCCAGTTCCAAAGGTGTACAATTAAACCTGAAAAGGTTTGTGGATTCTCTTAAGTCAGCAATCCAGATTAGTCTGTATTTAGATTAGCCTTTGTCTGTCTGAAGCTCTTTGAAATCCTCAATATTAATTATAAAGGAATGAGCCTGAAGTGCTTTGACACATGACAATAAGCCTGAGTGGCATTTCACAGGCTGAATTGTACATTTCTATTCAGCGAATAGTTCATTTGTTGCTCATTTGTTATGCATCTCCCGTTAACTGGTCGCTGTTGTGTGATTCATCCAGTCTAAATGGAACAGATAATCCCTCCTCTGCCTCCATATTTGCTGATGTAGCACTGCCATGAAATGCCAGCTGGGCACCAGAGGAGCTGAGGGGGGTCATCTTCATGTTGAGACGCTGTCCTCATCTGACCCTCACCAGTTCCTCCTTCCAGCCATCATCTTTTCACCTACTCTTCGTCGATTTTCCATCTCTTCTCTTTAACATCACATCTCCCTCCTCATCTCCTCCGGCATCTTTCGTGCCTGATTTCCTCCCACAAGTGAGTTTGACTCCCATGGAGCACATGGCATCCTTTATGAGTATCCACCCCCCGCCCCCCATCTCTTATTCTCAAAATGTTAGCTCAGTTTAGTGTGTCAGACTGTGGATCGTCTGTTTAGTAAGGTCTTTTTTTAAGAGCTTCTGCTCACATCACAGGACTGTTGCCGCACACAGGAGAGAGAAACCCAGCGCTACACTGTGGAAAAGCTGAATATTCAATCTCAAGATGTTTTTAGATTTTCTCCTCATTAACGACTGAGGACTGCAGAGCTCCAGAGATCACCCCTCAGTCTGTGTTGTCTCTGCTCTGCTGACTCTGACCTTGAATGTTAGAGCTATAGAGCATGAATACAAGACAAATCCTTCTTTTTGTGTGTAAAAATTCATCCAGTAATAATGAATCAGCAATGATTCATTATAACTATAACCAGTGCGACCCCCCCCCCCTCCTAAATGGAGGACAACATTTGGCAATCTCGGGTTACTTTCCATTTTCCGTCATTATACAGTCACTATTAATCTTGTGTTTTGGGTTCAATTTGACTCCACAATTTCATTGTACTCTACAATGACAATAAAGTCTGTTGTGTTCAAGTAATCTCCTGTCACAATGGTAGCAAAGGCAAATTTCAGTACTTCCATGCATCAAGGCCAAGGTGTCTGTTCTTGCCCAATGACAATCATTTAGACTAAAGATGCAAACTAAAAGAACTCTCAGAGCACAAACCTCCATCAAAGGCCAGCAATTGATCCTTCTGAGCTCTGTTTATGTTGGTGTCCACATCAGGGTCCTCTGTCAGTGACTACCAAAACATCCTGCATGGCGGTGCATTTCTCCATTCGAAATCCTTTAACAAAATTCATGGAGTCAGAGACTGACCAGAATCTATCTCACCCTTGTGCCACACTCCATCACTTCAAAAATGACAGTAAAATCCAACTCCATCCATCTTCTACCACTCATCTGGGAGTAATCCCACTAACAAATGAAGCAGAAATATAACCTCATTGGCAGAGATAATATTTTTTTAGTGAATTAGGCAGTTATTCCTTTTCTCCTCCTGTAACCACAATCTGCTCAGCTGTGATTAGTTATTTATATTTACATGTCATTTTTAGAACTTTAACATTAAACTGTTTATTGCTTGAACGCTGCTCTCTCTCTTCATTCACTTCCTCTCTCTCATAACAGGTTATTAAAATAGTGCGGTGGCAGATAAAATAAAGGCAGCGAAGTGAGGGTTTTAGATAGGTTTATTATCATACCGCCGTCACAGGAACTCCGCTCCAGCCTTTGTGTGAGCAGACTGGAGCGGGTCCTCAGGCTCTCAGCAAAGAGACACAGGATGTGTGTGTCAGCAGCAGTAGTCGAAGAGTGAGAGAGAGATTTACAGAATGTTGCAGCTTATATACCCAACTACAGACAATACATGAAAGGCATTCACAGCAGTAGGTATGGGCATTTGCATTTGAGAGACACACATAACAATAAGGAGATTGCAAGAGGTTACAAGGCACATCTACATATTGTCATCAGTGTCTAGACACAGTAAGGACAGGAAGCATGAACACAATGCATGAATGGCACATTAACATCACAGTAGTGAGCCGGAAAAAGCCAGAAGGAGCGGGCTGTCTGTAGACATTAATACACACATTGCTGTGCCTGTCCAGCTGTTGTGGGGATTACGCCACAATAGGTGCTTTTTACTGAAAAAAAAGGCAAACTTGCTAATTCTACCAGAAAGTCTAACTTGCAGAAATGAGGCAAACTACAGTGTTGCTGAAAGCTAGTGATGCTAAATATTCTTTATATTTAAAAAAATGTAATACTGAATACCAGCATAAAGAATGGTTACAGCCAGTAGATTTGATTGATTTGAGAGGGGTTGATGGGGGTGCCATCCCCTTGTAGCAAAATGACCCAAAGACATCGCCCTTGTTAAGCCACCATCTCCCCATCCCAATCCATATAAAGAGTGCAAGGATAGTTTATACAGTACAACTGAATATGTCACTGAGAGTATAGTTGCAAATGTGCAAGAAAATTTTAAAAAATTTGAGAAGAGTTGCAAATTAAATGGAAGAAAGTTTCAAATTTGTGAATATATCATTCTGAAATAGTGTGGAGAAAAGGGAACTAATTTATAACAAAGTGACAAAAAATGTTCTAAATTTACTTTAAAAAAGTCACAAATTTGCTGGGAAAAAATGCAAATGTATTTGAAAAATGTATAAATTTCCAAGAGAATGTTACTAGTTTGGAAGAAAAGCCTGACAAACTGGCAAAAAGTGAAATTTTTGAGAGAAAATTAAAGCAACAATAACAGCAAAACTGCAGTTTTTGTTAATTTATTTTGTGTAAATTTGTGACTTCCTCCCTCCCTTATTCCCCTCCACAGCATGTGGGACACCATGTGGTGTATAGGGGCGGCGCCTGTCTCTGTTCCTCTCACCCTAGGCCACACAGCTGCTGTAAGCAGTGAAAACTACAGTGGGAGGTCAGCCCTCTGGTAGCTCTGTGCCTTAACTTAACATGTGATTTATTCTCACAAATGTATGACTTTTTTTTTTAAAGTCACACACATAAATCTGTAACCTTTTTCCTCAAATTTGTGATTAACTTCTGGTAACTTTTGCACCTTTATTTCATTGACTGCACTTTTTCAACATTTCAAGAGCTCACATACTGTAGGGTCTTACTGAATTGTTTTTGACATATTTTGGCCAAATTTTCTTCAATTAATTAATTATTGCAGCATCATTGTGAATCATCTTTTGCGATCTTCTTCAGAGCAACTTGATTTCAGTGGATGTCACATTAAGATCCACAGTTAACTCCGCTCTCCATCTTGTATCACTGTTATTAATCTTAGCTGGCTAGCTCCTAGCTCGGATAGCGAGCCTGAGTCTACTAACATAAATTTCTCTGAAAGAATGAATGAAATAATACATAACTGGTGGACAGGGGTGAGTGGATTCAGTGGTTGATAGGTTATGACCGGTCCCTGGAGTACAATAAGCACAGAAATGGGAATGAGTGGCTAAACTGCTAGCTTCAGCTAGCCATCTTGGTTACAGAAAATAATGCCGGTTTGACGGGCAGCCCAGTGGCGGCGTGGTTAGCACTGCAGCAGCACAGCAACTCACCCTTGGCCGGGGGATCCTGGGTTTGGTCCCAGCCCCCGACCAACAGTGATTTGTGCAGAGTTTGCATGTTCTCCCCATGTCTGCGTGGGTTTACTCCGGGATTTCTCCGGTTTCCTCCCATATGCCAAAAATAGGCATCAAACTGGGGATTCTAAATTGTCCTTAGGTATGACTGCGAGAGTGAATGGTTGTCTGTCTCTGTGTTGGCCCTGCAATGGACTGGCGATCTGTCCAGGGTGTACCCTGCCTCTCGCCCAAAGATGCTGGGATAGGCTCCTGCCCCCCACGAACCGAAAAGCATTAAGTGGAAGAAGATGGATGGATGCCTGTTTGACGTAGCATCATGGCGAAAATACAGTACATTTGGAAAGTACTCACAGCGCTTCACTTTTTCCACATTTTGTTATGTTACAGCCTTATTCCCAAATGGATTGAATTAATTTTTCCCTCAGAATTCTACACACAATACCCCATAATGACAATGTGAAAAACGTTTTTTTTTTTTGTTTGTTTGGGGTTTTTTTTGAGATTTTTGCAAATATATTAAAAATAAAAAACTAAGAAATCACATGTACATAAGTATTCACAACCTTTGGCATGAAGCTCAAAATTGAGCTCAGGTACATCCTGTTTCCACTGATCATCCTTGAGATGTTTCTACAGCTGTGGTAAATTCAGTTGATTGGACATGATTTGGAAAGGCACACACCTGTCTATATAAGGTCCCAAAGTTGGCAATGCATGTCAGAGCACAAACCAAACATGAAGTCAAAGGAATTGTCTGTAGACCTCCAAGACAGGATTGTCTCGAGGCACAAATCTGGGGAAGGGTACAGAAAAATTTCTGCTGCTTTGAAGGTCCCAATGAGCACAGTGGCCTCCATCATCCATAAATGGAAGAAGTTCTGAACCACCAGGACGCTTCCTAAAGCTGGCTGGCCATCTAAACTAGGCAATCAGGGGAGAAGGGCCTTAGGGAGGCAACCAAGAACCCGATGGTCACTCTTTCAGAGCTCCAGCGTTCCTCTGTGGAGAGAGGAGAACCTTCCAGAAGGACAACCATCTCTGCAGCAATCCACCAATCAGGCCTGTATGGTAGAGTGGCCAGACAGAAGCTACTCCTTAGTAAAAGGCATATGACAGCCTGCTTGGAGTTTGTCAAAAGGCACCTGAAGGATTCTCAGACCATGAGAAACAAAATTCTCTGGTCTGATAAGACAAAGATTGAACTCTTTGGCATGAATGCCAGGTGTTATGTTTGGAGGAAACCAGGCACCGCTCATCACCAGGCCAATACCATCCCTACAGTGGAGCATGGCGGTGGAAGCATCATGCTATGGAGATGTTTTTCTGCGGCAGGAACTGGGAGACTAGTCAGGATAGAGGGAAAGATGAATGCAGCAATGTACAGAGACATCCTGGATGAAAACCTGCTCCAGAGTACTCTCGACCTCAGACTGGGGCAACGGTTCATCTTTCAGCAGGGCAACAACCCTAAGCACACAGCTAAGATATCAAAGGAGTGGCTTCAGAACAACTCTGTGAATGTCCTTGAGCAGCTCAGCCTGAGCCCAGATTTGAATCCAATTGAACATCTCGGGAAAGATCTGAAAATGGCTGTGCACCAACGCTTCCCATCCGACCTGATAGAACTTGAGGTGCTACAAAGAGGAATGGGTGAAACTGCCCAAAGATAGGTGTGCCAAGCCTGTGGCATCATGTTCAAAAAGATTTGAGGCTGTGATTGGTGCCAAAGGTGCATCAACAAAGTATTGAGCAAAGGCTATGAATACTTACAGTATGTACATGTGATTTCTTAGTTTTTTATTTTTAATAAATTTGCAAAAATCTCAAAAAAAAAAATAATTTTCATGTCATTATGGGGTATTGTGTGTAGAATTTTGAGGGGAAAAAATGAATTTAATCCATTTTGGAATAAGGCTGTAACATAAAATGTGGAAAACGTGAAATGCTGTGAATACTTTCCAGATGCGCTGTACTTTTCAAACATATAATGCATTCAAATCATTGATTAATGAAACACTTCAAACCCGAATTGTCCATTGGAGTCCAGTCATAACTTCCAATGTGTTCTGAGAAGTATCTTCTGAAAAGTGAGAATCTTAAGGATAACAAGGTTAATTTCCTGTGGGATCCTTGTTAATTTGAGGATGGGCATAATACTTTACTTGTCCCTTTGGGGACACTGTTGGACTTTCATAGTTTTGAGAGAAAGGAATGAGTAAGCATCTGGTGAATCCCAGACAGGTATTCCATTGTAAAAGTGCCAATCTTGGATCTCTTTTGTCAGATTGATGTTTGGGGGTTGAAACCAGTTCCTGAACAGAAAGTTTATCATATTTTATAACTGATTGCATAGCTTCAAAGCTCTGGTCTTGGGTGAAGACAAAAGGGGTTTTAAGACTGCATTTTTGGGATGAAACAGCTCCTCCTCAGCACAGAGAGTCTCTTTATAAATTTGAATCCAGCTGCTAATGCTATACAACCCCAATTCCACTGAAGTCGGAACATTGTATTAATTGCTGGCTGCAGGAGCACCTGGCCAGTTTACGAATGAATGAACTTAACACACAGATCTACGAAGAAATCAGGGTTTTGTGCAGTGTTCATGAATCTGGAGTAAGGTTTTAGTACCAAGGTGATTTACTCACAAGTCTACTCACAGATTTACCAATGTTTCATGAATGAGGCCCAATAAGCACTTCGGAAATGAGGACACTAATTGCTGAAGCCTTGTAAGTGGAATTGTTTCCCATTCTTGCTTGATGTACGACTTCAGTTGCTCAACAGTTCAGGGTCTCTGTTGGCCTATTTTGTGCTTCATAATGTGCCACACATTTTCAGTGGGAGACTGGTCTGGACTGCAGGCAGGCCAGTCTAGTACCCACACTTTTTTACTGCAAAGCCACAGCGTTGTAACACATGCAGAATGTGGCTTGCAGAAATAAACAGGGACGTCCTTGATAGAGATTTTGTATGGATGACAGTATGTTGCTCCAAAACCTGTATGCTCGTTTTTAGCCTTGTGTAGCTTACATGCAGAATTTTTTCCAGATTCTCTGAACCCTTTGATGATCGTCCAGTTTGGTGCTCAGCAAAAATGGAACGGAGGAGAGAAATGTGGGTGGCAGTGGCTCAGGAGATAGAGCGGGTTGTCAAATAACCAGAGGGTTTGCAGTTCGGATCCCGCTCTCCCCAGACATCCTGCCGTTGTGTCTCTGGGCAAGACACTCTACCCACCTTGCCTCCAGTGTCCATGACACTGGGTATGAATGTGTATAAATGTTCAGTAGTGGTCGGAGAGGCTGTTGGCGCAGACTGGCAGCTACGTTTCTGTCAGTCTGCCCAAAGGCAGCTGTGGCTACAATAGTAGCTTACCACTTTTATTGTCTGTGGAGTGAATGAATAATGTATCCATTGTAAAGCATCTTTGGGTGTCTATGAAAAGCGCTATATAAATCTGATGCATTATAATTATTATTATTATTATTATTATATTATTGACTGTAGATGATGAAATCCCAAAATTCCTTGCAATTGTACATTGAGAAACGGTCTTAAACTGTTGGACTATTTGCCCACGCAGTTGTTCACAAAGTAGTGACCTTCACTCCATCCTTGCTTGTGAACGACTGAGCCTTTCTGGGATGCTCCTTTTATACCCAGTCATGACACTCACCTGTTTCCAGTTAACCTGTACACACATGGAATGTTCCATAAAGGTGTTTTTTGAGCATTCCTCAACTTTCTCAGTCTTTTATTGCCCCTGTCCCAGCTTTTTGGGAACATGATGCAGGCATCAAATTCAAAATGAGTGAATATTTTTTTGGGGAAAAAAAAACAATGAAATTTATCAGTTTGAACATTAAATATCTTGTCGTTGTACTGTATTCAACTGAATGTAGGTTGAAAATAATTTTTAAAGCATTGTATTTTATTTTTATGTACACAACGTCCCAACTTCACTGGAATTGGGGTTGTAAAAGAATGTTAAAGAAATGTGAACAGAAATTGAGTTTTAAGTCACCGAGACTTCCTCTTTCAAGGGAACCGTTAATAACCAAAAAGAGATAAGACATGGCTTAAAGCAGTGCTTGTTTATAGTCTTTTACGACCCTTTGCCCAGAGTTTGCCTTTGACCGTGAGTGGGCGTGCATGCAAAGTCCAGCTGTAGTCTGGTGTATAAACACACACACACACACACACACACACGGGCTGTGATCTCGCCCTGCAGATTAGTGGTGCAGTCAGAGCATCCATCCTGTAGAGTGCGTTCACCCCTCAGGGAGACGGTTGTGCACTCCCTCTACATTCCCACACTCATTCAGTCCCTTAAATCTTTCCCCACCCCAGTCATCCCCAGCATTTCATCCTCTGCTCTACCTCCTCCCTCCTGATTGGCAGTGGAGAACTGTTGTTACCGTGTGCGGCCGGGCCAGTGGAAGGTGGCTGATATACTATAGATCAGAAAAATTCCTGCTTTCATGCCTTTTAAGGTATTTCCCCTGAAGGGCAAGTGTGTGTGTGTGTGGGGGTGTGGGTGTGTGTGTAAAGGCAGTCCAGGACAGTTTATAGGGGAAGGCAATGCAGTGCAGTTCTGGCATCAGAGAGTGTGTGGAGGTGCTGCTTGTTTGATAGCTGTCGCCACAGGAAGCAGGAGATTTCACAATAAGAGCGTTGCACACAGGATTGGACAGACACACTCCTCCCTTGGAGAGGAGTTCTGAAACTTCAGAGAGACAGAGCTCCCAGATGTGCAGAGTTCTCCCAAAAACTGCTCTGGCATGCACTTTGACCTCGGGCTGTGAGGAAGAGAAGGGATGAGGAAGAACTACAGTGATATTCCGCTCATCTGTGTCACAGAGGTACAGGTTTGCACTTGCTCTGTCTCCTTCTTGTTGAGTTTTGTCGGCTACTTCTGTTGCTTTTGACTCAAAAACTGAAAGATGAAGTGATAATACCAGCTCCTTTGTCAAATGGCAGCATGTTGTGGGCTGTTATGTGGACACAGAACACGAAAATCTATTTTAACAAATATGTTTACTGCTTTTGGATTTTGATGATTTGTCTGTTTCTTTCATTGGTTTTGTTCCTAGTTGGCCAAGTGAATTTCCATTTTGGATAGTAAAGTTAACCTGAATAGATGCAGAGTTGCATGTAAGCGATACACTTGTGAACTTCATTCAAAGCTGAGTCCTATGGGATTTTTTTTTTTTTTTTGTTAAGAATGTGCTCTAAAACAGAAATGATTTTCTGCTGAAGTTAGTGAAGACTTATTATCTTGCTCTGATTAGATACAGTAAGAGGTATTAAAGGGAAGTTTGTAAAGAAAAAAGTAGGTCTTGTGTTTTTTTAAATTACAGCCATATAATTAAATCTGTGTTTGTGACCTGAAGTTGATTTTCTGACGGTTGAAGTGTGACTCGGGCAAGTTTCACCAAGTTCCATTCATGTGATTGGCCTTTGGAGCATGACTAATATCTAAGGAATGTTGATAGCCACAGATCATGCTGAGACGTTGTTGTTTTATGATCTTCACATTGTTTCTTTTTGTCTTAAGAGAAAATTCTCACCCTTCTTGGATAGCAGGTCATGTTTTTGTCCCTCCCATGTCTGTCTGTCCATCACAGTGTCAGCTGTCCAGTTGTTGAAGCATGTGGCTGAAAGAAGCAGCATCCCTCGACAGCCTCTGTGCTTTGGGCTAGCTCATTGTGCTGACACTGTACATTTTGTGTGTGCATGCATTATTCGCCTCAGTGTGCCAGTATATGTGCTGCAAAATGCCATTGAAAAAAGAGATAACGTTATGTAAGCATTCCACTACAATGAAGCTCTTCCTGTAAAGCCAGCAGCCTCCATCAGTTGACAAGCAAGGAAGTAGTTGAGGGGAGAAGCAGCAGGATATTTTTTTTTGTGTTGTCACCTTCCTCAAGGTCTCAGCACTGCAGAAACCTTCTGCAAAAAGTCCATAACCACGCGTAATCAGTGTTTTCACAACTTATGCAGGCCTGATATGTTGTCAGATCCTCTGTGTACAGTGTTTCTGCAAAGCCTCAGAAATGAAGACACTTCCATCCGTTTACCATGGCAACTATCTCATGTCTCACATAAACTCAAGGCCTTGATCCGAGCCCTGCTTTGATTTCACCCCTGCTCTCATGCTGCCTCATTACGCTGTGTGCCTTTACTCCAGTGACTGAGGTAATATCTGGCAGGGCAGCCCATGCAATGTGTCCACGGCGAGACCAGTCACTCGTGTCCATGTGTGTTCTTGTACTTTTGTCCCTGTGTGCTCCTAATGATGCACTATATAACTGTTTAGCAGCGACAACAGCAGCCTCTGTGGGCAGTCATGATTATTACTAGAGATGTGCTGACCCAGCATTTAATTTCTGATATAATACCTGTAAGCATACCAATATCAGTGTTAAAATGCAAAAAAAAAAAAAAAAAAAAATCTGCAATAGGAGAAAAAGACAGGAAAAATTCCTCTTTTTTTGAATGTGCATGGCACCATCAGAATAATTTTCACACCTAGCCCATTTGGCCTGGATTCCTGGGACTCTGAGGTTTGATCTGGACCAGGTGAAACCTTCCCTGGACTACAAAGGGACCAAACAGCCAACATTTGTTGTGTCCAAACTAGGCAGTCTTGGTTCAGATCACCTTCAACCTTGGTCTGGTTTGTTTTTGGTGTCAAAACCATTTTCAATATTCAGACCAAATGCAAGAGGTTACAGCAGCCAGAAAAAGGACAAATGAGCCATGGCAGCGCTTGGAGAGAAGAGATGTCATCTTTAATTAAAATGTTTGGATGGTGTGATTAAAAAGTCAGCTGGAAAAAATATAAAAATGCTGAAATGTACTAGATATTTTTGGAGAAAATGAAGAGAGAGGATATGAAAGATCTGAAGAACAATACCACCCGAATGGCTGATGAGAAGTATAACTGTCCTTTTATGATGATCTGAATAGCATTGTAGCACTATTAAAGTGGTGTTGGTTTCCCAGCATTCCCTTCAAGTGTGAGTGCCAGTGTGCTCAGAGGTACTGAAAACTAGGGCTTCACATAAACTTTTTTGCTCACCAGCCACTGTGGCTAGTGATTCTCCAAAGTTACTAGCAACTCAGCCTTTTCACTAGCCACAATTTTATGGTTGGAAATTTATGTTT
This sequence comes from Pholidichthys leucotaenia, assembly GCA_020510985.1. Lineage (NCBI taxonomy): Eukaryota > Metazoa > Chordata > Actinopteri > Cichliformes > Pholidichthyidae > Pholidichthys > Pholidichthys leucotaenia. The sequence continues at coordinate 182,966,759 of CM035845.1, read as the reverse complement.
AATATAATCAAATGTGACTATGGCCTTTACTTGAACTACATTTAGAACCTTTTTCAATGTAAATTACCCTTATACATAGATAATAAAAAAATAGCAAGAGAAACACTGTCTGCTTAATTATTTATGAAGAGCAGTAAATACTGTAAAATGGTAGAGAAAAATATTTGCAATATGAGAGTGAAGTCCAGGTAGATTTGGATCCATCCCAATTCTCATTTGTACCCCTATCCCTTGGCCTACCCATATGAATTGGGACACCCCTTCATGGCTGCACAGCATCATTAGTAGTTGCTGATGGATTTAACCTAAATGGACACTACCTGTTTTCACCAGAAAAAAGAAGAGAAAGAAAATCTACAGTACTTATGGCAGTTGTACTTTCATAGTCCCACACTGCAATACAGCACCCTTTCCTACAAATCCCACATCAATAATGTCACCCGGTCAGCATTTTTCCACCTACGTAACATCAACCGTCTCCGTCCCTCCCTCACCCCTGCCAGCACCGCCATCCTGGTCCATTCTCTCGTTACCTCCCGCCTGGATTATTGTAACTCCCTCCTTTCTGGTCTCCCCCTCAAATCTCTTAAAAAACTTCAACTGGTCCAGAACGCTGCCGTCCGGATCATTACCAGAACTCCATCCACCCATCATATCACCCGGTTCTGCAGCACCTCTATTGGCTCCCCATCAAACATCGCATTGACTATAAAATCATCTTCCTCACCTACAAAGCCCTCCATGGCCTTGCCCCCCCATACCTGGCTGCACTTCTCTCTGTCCATACACCATCCAGAACTCTCAGATCATCAATTTCCATCAGCCTCATTGTCCCTCCTGCACGCATGACCACCATGGGCCTCCGATCATTTAGTTGCACCGCCCCCCGCCTCTGGAATTCCCTCCCACCGGATCTCAGGAACTTAAACTCACTTTCTACCTTCACATCCCACCTCAAGACTTTTCTGTTCACTAAGGCCTATTCTCTGTGATTCTTGAACTTGTGATGTGTTTTTAAATGTGTTTTATTGATTGTTTTATTCTTGTACGGCGTCCTTGAGTGCCTTGAAAGGCACCTTAAATAAAATGTATTATTATTATTATTAATACCGTGGTGTGGAAAAAGTGTTTGCCCCCTTCCTGATTTCTTATTTTTTTGGTATGTTTGTCACACTTAAATGTTTCAGATTATCAAACAAATTTAAATATTAGACAAAGATAACACAAGTAAACACAAAATGCAGTTTTTAAATGAAGGTGTTTATTATTAAGGGTAAAAAAAAAATCCAAGCCTACATGGCCCTGTGTGAAAAAGTGATTGCCCCCCCCCGTTAAAACGTAAATTAACTGTGGTTTATCACGTCTTTGGAAAACTGAGTTCAATTTATCTAGCCACACCCAGGCCTGATTACTGCCACACCTGTTCTCAATCAAGGAATCACTTAAATAGGACCTGCCTGACAAAGTGAAGTAGACCAAAAGATCCTCAAAAGCGAGACATCATGCTGCAATCCAAAGAAATTCAGGAACAAATGAGAAACAAAGTAATTGAGATCTATCAGTCTGGAAAAGATTATAAAGCCATTTCTAAAGCTGTGGGACTACAACAAACCACAGTGAGAGCCATTATCCACAAATGGCAAAAACGTAGAACAGTGGTGAATCTTCCCAGAAGTGGCTGGCCGACCAAAATTACTCCAAGAGCGCAGTGACGACTCATCCAAGAGGTCACAAAAGACCCCACAGCAACATCCAAAGAACTGCAGGCCTCATTTGCCTCAGTTAAGGTCAGTGTTCATGACTCTACCTTAAGAAAGAGACTGGACAAAAATGGCCTGCATGGCAGAGTTCCAAGATGAAAACCACTGCTGAGCAAAAAAGAACATAAAGGCTTGTCTCAGTTTTGCCAGAAAATATCTTGATGATGCCCAAGACTTTTGGGAAAATGCTCTGTGGACTGATGAGACAAAAGTTGAACTTTTTGGAAGGTGTGTGTTCCATTACATCCAGCGTAAAAGTAACACAGCATTTCAAAAAAGGAACATCATACCAACAGTAAAATATGGTGGTGGTAATGTGATGGTCTGGGGCTGTTTTGCTGCTTCAGGACCTGGAAGACTTGCTGTGGTAAATGGAACCATGAATTCTGCTGTCTACCAAAAATTCCTGAAGGAGAATATCCGGCCATCTGTTCGTGACCTCACGCTGAAGCGCACTTGGGTTCTGCAGCAGGACAATGATCCAAAACATACCAGCAAGTCCACCTCTGAATGGCTTAAGAGAAACAAAATGAAGATTTTGGAGTGGTCTAGTCAAAGTCCTAACCTGAATTCAATTAAGATGCTGTGGCATGACCTTAAAAAGGCGGTTCATGCTCGAAAACTGTCCAATGTGGCTGAATTACAACAATTCTGCAAAGATGAGTGGGCCAAAATTCCTCCACAGCGCTGTGAAAGACTCATTGACAGTTATCGCAAACGCTTGATTGCAGTTGTTGCTGCTAAGGGTGGCCCAACCAGTTATTGAGTTTAGGGGGCAATCACTTTTTCACACAGGGCCATGTAGGTTTGGATTTTTTTTCCCTTAATAATTAACACATTAATTTAAAAACTGTATTTTATGTTTACTTGTGTTATCTTTGTATAATATTTAAATTTGTTTGATCTGAAACATTTAAGTGTGACAAACATCCAAAAAAATGAGAAATCAGGAAGGGGGCAAACACTTTTTCACACCACTGTAGGTTTATTATTTTAGATGCCACTTGAGAAAACTACAACGGGTCAAAGTGGCTAGTGGGTGTGGCTGTCTTACCAGGCACTGCTGAAATCCACCAGCCATTGGCCGGTTGGCTGGTGTTAATGTCAAGCCCTGCTGAAAACACTTCAGAGAGTGAGTAGCAGTTTGCTAACTACATGGTCTTTGCTAACTACACTAAACATTGTCAGAATGTACAGTAGGTGCATCATCCAAAATTGCTTGTTATGCTTGTATAAGGACTAGTGTGTAACCACACCAAATATTATAATGGAACAAACACATGAACATTGATGTAGACCTTGGTGTGGACTTTCAGGAGCGAAAACACCTTTATACGTATGCGGTTTCCTTAAAGTGACGCAGTGACAAAAATCAAGTTTTTTTCTTGTTAACATGTCGGTAACATGTTTTTTTATGACTTACAAGACATATCAACAGCAAAATCACTCAAATGTGTCATCTCTCTTTTTTTTTTTTGCTTTAAAGTTTCAGGTAAACCCTGCCCCCTGAAAAAAGGCAAATTTAGACATACTGTTTTTGGTGACATAACTATACAGGTCTGTAGTGTTGAGCCAATCAGGACTCTCTGGCCCAATTGAAGTTAGCCTCCAGGGCCACTTAGCATTTTTGGACAGCTGCTTTGAAAACTTTACCCAAATTAAGATGGGTTTTTATCATTAAACTGCTTTTAAGGGCAATGCAGTTTCAGTCATTATCCTGACTACCATGCATACAACTGGGCATGTCCTTCAACTGGTAAGTCTTTTTAGCACAGAATTTATTCTGTTAAATGTAGTGCTAGCCACTATTAGCCTTGTGGTATGTGGGTGGGCCTAGTCACAGAACCTGGCCTTTTCAAGGAGGAGGTAAAAATGAAAAGATTTTGACACGAAACTGTAAGACAATTAAAGAGGTTTTTTTTTTTCTTGAAGAAAAAGGGCATGATACCCTTTTAGACAATGTAGATTTCCCTTTTCAAGGAGGAGGTAAAAATGAAAAGATTTTGACACGAAACTGTAAGACAATTAAAGAGGTTTTTTTTTTTCTTGAAGAAAAAGGGCATGATACCCTTTTAGACAATGTAGATTTCAAGATTCAATATTCAAAGGATTTATTATCATGTGCACAGTTAAGAAATGCAACATTTCCTGAGCAATGAAATTCTTACTCTGCTCTCCAAACGAATGTCAAGGTAATGGGTGCACAACAATACTTATGCAGTAATAACACAGTGTGGAGTGTGTGAAATCACAGGCAGATGCATTTCAAATGATTTATTGTACACTCACATCTCACGAGCACAGAACAGAATGAGCTTTTTACCAGAGACTCTCCTCTTAAGTTTCATGGCTTACATCACACACAACAGGACATTTGCATCACACTGCATTCAACCCCCTACATCCTTGACTCCTTCCCGCTCTCTCACCAGGAGCCTCCTGCTCTTTTATCTCCCATGCTTATTCACTGTCTCTTGTCTGAGATGCTAGAAATCTGACTCTCCCAAGGTGCTACAACAGAAGTGCTGTTGGCCCTAGCCAACAGCACTTGCTCGTCCGCCACAACGAAAGCGGGTTTGAGTCTGTCTATGCCAATTTTTTCCCTCCTACCCCCCAAGTCTAGCAAAAAATGCTTATCCCCTGTTTCCAACACTCTGAACGGTCCATCATAGGGTGGGCACAATGGAGGGCGGTGGGCATTGTGTCTGACAAACACGAACTCCGCGCTCTTCAAAGTTTTAGGCACAAAACCACACGGAAAACTGTGGTGGGCAGGGCCCGGCAGCGTGCCTGTGTTTGCACTACGCTGCAAAAGCTGAGACGAGGAGCTGCCCGGAGCGGGATTATCTGGTAGAAATTCCCTGGGCAGCCGTAGTGGCTGCGTAAAAACGAGCTCTGCCGGGGAAGCTTCTAGATCCTCTTTCGGCGTGGAGTGCAACCCCAATAAAATCCACGGCAGCCTGTCTACCCAATTTGCATCCGCCAATGAGGCCCTGAGTGCTGCTTTCAGTGATCTATGAAAACGCTCGCATAACCCATTGGCCTGTGGGTTGTACGCAGTTGTGCGGTGAATTGTAACACCCAGGCTGTGGGCCATCGCAGACCAGAGTTCGGAAACAAATTGAGGGCCCCTGTCGGACGTAATATCCGACGGGACTCCAAAATGCGCCAACCATGCTGTTAAAAAAGCGCACGATACGTCTGCGGACGTGGTTGCCGCCAGCGGGACCGCTTCTGGCCAGCGCGTGGTGCGGTCCACCATTGTCAGGAGGTGCGTGCACCCCTGTGATGGCGGGAGGGGGCCCACGAGGTCCACGTGAACGTGGTCGAACCTCTTAGCTGGAATATGAAACGGCTCCAAGGGAGCCTTCGTGTGTCTGTGTACCTTGGCTCGTTGGCACGCCACGCAGGCTGCAGCCCACTCTTTCACTTGTTTGCGTAGGCTCGGCCACACAAACTTCTCTCCCACCATTTTGACCGACGCGCGCACACCTGGGTGCGCCAGAGTGTGAACCGACTCAAACATGCGACGGCGCCATGCGGCCGGGACCACGGGACGCGGGCGACCCGTGGAGACATCGCAGATTAGGGGGGGCATGCCGTCTTGCAGCACCCTGCTCTCCAGCCTTAACCCTGTTGGTCCAGACTGGAGCGCGCGCACGTCTGCATCGCTAAACTGCTCCACGGCCATGGCTGCGTAGTATATCCCCACGCAGACCGGGGCCACCACGGCGCGCGAGAGACAGTCCGCCACTACATTCAGTTTACGCGACACATGCTGAATATCAGTAGTAAACTCTGAGATTGCGGCCAGCTGTCTCTGCTGCCGGCCCGACCACGGTTCTGAAACCTTGGCCATCGCGAATGTTAGCGGCTTGTGGTCCACAAACGCGGTGAAACTGCACCCTTCCAGCCAGAACTGGAAGTGGCAAATGGTCAGGTGGAGAGCCAGCAACTCTCTGTCGAACGCGCTGTATTTACGTTCACTGTCGCGCAAAGTTCTGCTGAAAAAGGCGAGTGGCTGCCAAGCCCCGGCGACGCGCTGCTCCACAACAGCCCCTATGACCACGTCTGAAGCGTCGGTGGTGAGCGCTATGCGGGCCGTCGGGTCTGGATGTGCCAGCAGTGCGGCGTTTGCCAGGGCTGCTTTAACTTCCGAGAACACCCGCTCTCGCTCCGGGGTCCATTCGACCCTATCCGCGGGTTTCTGTTTTTTGAGTGCGGCGTACAATAGTTGCATGAACTGCGCCGCGCGGAGAAGGAAACGGTTATAAAAGTTCACCATTCCCAAAAATTCTTGCAGCGCCCTGACCGTTTGAGGCCGGGGAAAATCCGCCACGTCGCGCACTTTGTCGGGCAGTGGGATCGCTCCTTCTGGAGAGACGCGGTGCCCCAAAAAAATCAATCTCCGTCACGCCGAACTGGCATTTTACCGGGTTGATTATTAGGTTCAGGTTCAGGTTACTTTATTTGTACCCGTAGGTAGATTTGTTTTGCAGTCTGGTGACATCCATATTTACAAGCCACTAATTACATTCAACATAGACACAAACACAGTCACACATCTTACAAAATAGGTAAATATAAAATATGTACAATATAATTTTTATAGCTTGTTCAACTCTTTGACAGCAGCAGGGACAAAGCTGTTTTTGTAGCGCTGGGTTTTGCTTTTTGGGACAGCAAACCTCCGTCTGGAGGGAAGAAGCTGAAAGTTGCAGTGCAAAGGGTGGGAGTTATCATTTAAAATCGAGTCGGCCATCCTCTGTACTTGTCTGGTGTACAGGGATGTCAGGCTCAGCTGTGACTCACCAAGCAAACGACTGGACCATGTAACTACCTGATCCAAGGATTTCCTCTGTTTCAGTTTTATCTGACCAAACCATGACATTAAAGAAAAGGATAAAACAGATTCAATAAAAGCCCGATAAAACATAGTCATTATGGTTCAGGTTCATTATTAACCCGTGCTCCTCCAACCTCCGGAAAACCGTTGTGAGGTGGGTTTCGTGTTCGTCTTCGGACGCGCTGGCTACCAGGATATCGTCCAGGTAGACGAACACGAACGGGAGATCGCGCAGCACTGCATCCATCATGCGCTGGAACGTCTGTGCCGCTCCTTTTAACCCGAATGGCATGCGCAGGAACTCGAATAGACCGAACGGAGTTATCACCGATGTTTTGGGTACGTCCTCAGCGCGCACTGGGACTTGGTAGTAACCGTGGACCAGGTCTATTTTGGAAAAAATGCGTGCCCCGGCGAGGTGAACAGAAAAATCCTGTATGTGGGGAATCGGGTAGCGGTCGTGCGCCGTGGCGTTGTTCAACCTGCGGAAATCACCTCACGGTCGCCACGATCCCTCAGCCTTAGGGACCATGTGTAGCGGGGAGGCCCATGGGCTGTTCGAGCGCCTGATGATGCCCAACCTTTCCAGGTTGGCGAACTCCTCGCGCGCTATGGCCAGTTTAGCTGCGTCCAAGCGCCGAGGTCTTGCAAAAACGGGCAGCCCAGTGGTGGTGATAAAGTGCTCCACCCCGTGTTTAGCGATGGCCGCGGAAAATGTCGGGACCGTGAGTGCTGGGAACTGAGTGAGCAGTGTGTGGAACTTACCGCCTGTAGCTGTGACGTTGGCTTGTGCTGTTGGCCGGGTCACTCGAGCTATACAGGGGAGAGAATCGAAGGACAGTGCATTAACCAGGCGCCTGTTAGCAACATCAACCAATAAATCATGTGCACACAGAAAATCAGCTCCCAGTATATGGTAATTCAGTGCTGCTATGACAAAAGTCCACTCATATGTACGGCCCTGTAGAGATAAGAGCAGAGTCCTCTCACCAAAGGTCTTAATATCCGAGCCGTTTGCTGCCAACATCCCAGGGCCGCTAGATCCTACTAGCCGGTCAGCGTAGGTCAGCCGGTTGAAGCTCTTCTGGGCTCCAGTGTCCACGAGGAAATACCTCCCCGAGCGTGCGTCCGTTAGGTAGAACAGCTTGTTCTCTTCACCGAGGGTCGCTGCTGCTACCAACCCCCGGCCTTGGCATTTTCCCAAGCACTGGAATTGGCACGGTGGTGCACATCTGCATGCATTCTCTCCGAAGCGGCGGTGGTAGGAACAGAGCATGTCTCTCTGGCGCTCCTTGGTCCCCGCTGCTGCTACCGTCGGTGGCTCCTCGCCTCCTCTGGTCGTCTCGCTGGGCTCCGCCGCTGCCGCGTTGACTGTGGTCGCCCTGGTGGTGATGATGATCCGGTCTGCCTCCTGGTCTAGCGCATGGTAGTCTCGCGCGGCCAGCCACAGCGAATTGGCCAGAACCGCTCTCGCTACTGTCGGAAGGTTCCGGAGGAAGAGGTGGGCAAACAGAAAGTGCTCATCGTCCGTGCCCATTAACGCCAGCATCTTCTCCATCAGGTCTACGGCCGAACCCTCTCCTAACTCGGTCCGCATCAGGAGCCTCTCCGCTCTCTCACAGTCCGAGAGCGTGTAGCGCTGGATGAGCGCAGCTTTGAGCGCCTCGTATCTGTTGCTGGCTGGTGGCTGATCGAGCAGGCTCGCTACCTGTTGAGCTGTGCGGGCGTCGAGCGCTGCAACCACATGGTAGAATCTGGTGTCATCTGCCGTTACTCCCCGGAGGGCAAACTGGGCCTCAGTGAGGTGGAACCAAGAGCGCGGGTTGTGCTGCCAGAAATCCGGTAGCTTGACTGAAACCGCACACGCGTGGCTGGAGGTTCCAGTCCGGGCTGTCTGTGGGATGGCTGCCGCCTCGCTGTAGCTTCCTGACCGGGCCGGCTCCGGGGATCTTGCCTTGTGTTCCATAATATGTCTTGGGTCACCAGTGTGGAGTGTGTGAAATCACAGGCAGATGCATTTCAAATGATTTATTGCACACTCACATCTCATGAGCACAGAACAGAATGAGCTTTTTACCAGAGACTCTCCTCTTAAGTTTCATGGCTTACATGAAACTTAAGGACTTACACTCTAAAGGACTAACTAACTTACACTAACTTACACTCTAAAGGACTGTTTTGAAGCCACTGCCTGGAAGCAGCTCTGCGATCCACATGGTGAGGACATCGATGGCCTCATTCACACCTTCACGGGCTACCTCAGCTTCTGTGTGGACAAATCCGTTCCCACCAAGACCATACGGCGTCACTCAAACAACAAACCCTGGATCAACCCTGAGATAAAAACACTTCTGAGAGAGAAGAAGAGGATCTTCAGGTCGGGGAACAGGGAGATGCTGAAGTCCGTACAGAGGGAGCTGAGGAGAAAGATCAGAGAAGGCAAGGACAGCTTCAGGAAGAAGATGGAGGACAAGCTGCAACAGAGCGACAGAGCGTACAGAGGGAGCTGAGGAGAAAGATCAGAGAAGGCAAGGACAGCTTCAGGAAGAAGATGGAGGACAAGCTGCAACAGAGCGACATCAGCGGGGTCTGGAGAAACCTCAAAACCATCTCGGGGCTCCAGAATACCTCCCCCCAGGCCACGGGGGGCAGGGAGTGGGCGAACAACCTGAATCTGTTTTTCAATAGATTTGACCAACCGCCCTCCCCCCTGTCTGCACAACAACCACTGCTGCCTCTAAGAAATCAAGTCCTGCTGCCCACTCCCCACTCCACCGACACCCCCCCCCACTCCCAACACACAGCCCCCCATCCTGACCCTGACCAAGACCCAGGTGAGGACGGAGCTGAGGAAGATCAAGGCGAGGAAGGCGTCGGGACCGGACGGCATCAGCGCAAAGTTCCTCAAGTCCTGTGCAGACCAGCTGTGTGGGATTGTGACGTATATCTTCAACATGAGCCTGAAACTGGGGAGGGTACCACAGCTGTGGAAAACATCTTGTGTGGTACCTGTACCAAAAACTTCCCACCCCAAAGACCTGAACAGCTACAGACCGGTGGCCTTGACGTCCCACTTGATGAAGACCCTGGAGAGACTGCTCCTTGTTCATCTCCGCCCCCTGGTGGAACCAGCGATGGATCCACTCCAGTTCGCCTACCAGCATGGCATTGGGGTGGAGGATGCGGTGATCTTTCTCCTTCACCGTTCTCTGTCCCACCTGGAGAAGCCCGGGAATATGGTGAGGATCATGTTCTTTGACTTCTCCAGTGCTTTCAACACCATCCAACCGATGATCCTGAAGGACAAGCTGCTGCGCGCAGGGGTGGACCAGCACCTGTCATCATGGATCCTGGACTACCTCACGAACCGGCCTCAGTTTGTGAGAACCCGGGACTGTGTTTCCGACACGATCATCAGTAGCACGGGGGCCCCCCAGGGAACGGTGCTGGCTCCCTTCCTGTTCACTCTTTATACTGCGGACTTCTCACACAACACAACACATTGCCATCTACAGAAGTTCTCTGATGACTCTGCGATCGTTGGTCTCATCTCCAACGGAGATGAAGCTGAGTACAGAGGGCTTATCCAGGACTTTGTGGACTGGTGCCATCGGAACTGCCTCCAGATCAACGCGAGGAAAACTAAGGAGCTGGTGGTGGACTGCCGCAGGCATGGGCAGCCCCTCACAGCACCAGTAAATATACAGGGAACAGACATCGAGATGGTGACATCCTATAAGTACCTGGGTATTCATCTGAACAATAAACTAGACTGGTCACACAATACTGACGCACTCTACAAGAAGGGACAGCGCAGGCTGTTCCTGCTGAGGAGACTCAGGTCTTTTGGTGTACAAGGGGCGCTGCTGAAGTCATTCTATGACACGGTGGTGGCATCAGCCATCACTTTTGGAGTGGTCTGCTGGGGCAGTGGCATTACTGCAGCCGATAGGAAGAGACTGAACAAACTGATTAAGAAAGCTAGCTCTGTCCTGGGGCAGCGCCTTGATCCGATGGAGGAGATAGGAGAGAGAAGGACGGTGGCTAAACTGTCATCTCTGCTGGAGTCCGAGTTCCACCCTATGCAGGACATACTGGATGCACTGAGGAGCTCATTTAGCAGCAGACTACATCATCCCAGGTGCACAACCGAGAGGTTTCGTAGGTCCTTCCTACCAACGGCTGTCAGACTGTACAACCTAAGCAGGGCTGCTCGCAGAGATAGCAAAAAGACGTAACAAACTAATAGTTTTTTTGAATGCAAAAGATGCAATAGACTTACACAATGGTCCTCTCCGGCATACAACTAGGAACATACCGGTCGCTATGGAGGGTGAGAATATGTATGGGCACATAATCATACCATGTAGGATAACTAAATAGACGGTTATGCTGTTTCATCCCACCTAGCAACAATGCTCTGCACTGTGTGTGTTTATATATTTACATATTTATTCCATCTAGCTACAATGCTCAGCACTGGGTGTGTTTATATTTATATATCTATATATTTATTCCATCTAGCTACAATGCTCCGCACTGTGTTTTTATATATCTACATATTATTCCATCTAGCTACATTGCTCCGCACTGTGTGTGTTTATATACTTGCATATTTATTCCACCTAGCTGCAATGCTCCGTACTGTGGGTGTTTATATATTTACATATTTATTCCATCTAGCTACAATGCTCTGCACTGTGTGTTCATATATTCATATATTTATTTCATCCAGCTACAATGCTCTGCACTGTGTGTCTGTGTGTGTGTGTGTATATATATATTTTATAGTAATATGTACATATGTATATTAGCTGCTCTTGCTTGCTTGTTTTTTTTCTTGCCTTCTGATTGTTGCTCTGAGTGTTGCTATCCCTGTGCTGTTGCAATCCTGGAATTTCCCCGTTGTGGGACTAATAAAGGCTTATCTTATCTTATCTTATCTTACATCACACACAACAGGACATTTGCATCACACTGCATTCAACCCCCTACATCCTTGACTCCTTCCCGCTCTCTCGCCAGGAGCCTCCTGCTCTTTGATCTCCCATGCTTATTCACTGTCTCTTGTCTGAGATGCTAGAAATCTGACTCTCCCAAGGTGCTACAACAGAACCAAACCACAGAATAACTAGAGGAAACAAGAAGGATGAAATTTGAAATTCCCTGGGTGACTATAGTGGACAGCGGTATACTGATATCAGAGATGATATGAACCTGAGATGGCATAAGCCTATGTACAGTGTGCAAGTGAGCAGTATACAAATTACAAATTAGCACCCAGTGTGTGAATTTCTCTGTAATGATAATACCAGTAGACTGTACATGATAATTAGCAGCAGAGTTGATATGGACATCAGACAGGGTGCGACTATGTACACTGTACAAATGAGCAGTGTGCAAATTTGGCAACCGGTGTGTGAGTTCCTATTTGCAAAGCTGTGCTGCAGAGTTTTGGGAGTTTGTTATTTGTTCAGGAGTCTGATGGCAATGGGAAAGAAGGAGTTTTTCAGTCTGGTTGTCCTGCATTTCACACTTCTGTACCTCCAGCTTGAGGGTAGAAGTGTGAACATTCTGTGCTGGGGATGGGTGGGGTCCCGGAGGATGGAGGCAGCTCTCCTTTGGACTCTGCGGTGGTAGATGCTCTGCAGAGAGGGGAGTGGAGTCCTGATGATCTTCTCCGCTGTCTTCACCACTCTCTGCAGGCATTTGCAATCCAGGGCAGTAGTGCTGCCGTACCACGCAGTGATGCAGTTTGTCAGGATGTTCTCGATGATGCAGCTGTAGAAGTTGTTGAGGATCCTGGGGGACATGCCAAACTTCTTCAGCCTCCTCAGAAAGTACAGCCGCTATTGGGCTCTATTAACCAGCTTTGTGGTGTTGTGTGTCCATGTAAGGTCCTCGCTGATGTGGATGCCCAAGAGTGTATTTTTAACTTTGTGACTCAGAATTAACAAATAACAGCTAAAAATACATACCTTTACTGAATAACATATGCATATTTGGGTATGTGTTGATTGGTTTAGAGACTGGTAACAGCCTTGTCAGTGCATGTATGGTTGAGTCTAGTTTTATTCCATAATGAGTTACAGTTGTTTCACAGTTAATGTTGAGCCAACAGATCAACAGTGTTTCATACCAGGTTGTAAATGTGTATTTCTGTTCTGTTGTTGAACAGTTTAAGATGGGAGTCTATGAAGATTGGCTGAACATTGGCACATCCTCTCGTGGCCATTCAGATAACTTATATTCCACTTTTGTTTTTCAGCTTTGACTTTTTTTTACCTTTACCAAAAAGTGGCCAGGACAAGCATCCAGAAATTAAGCTGATGTTTTCAGGTGCTGTGAGATTGACAGACAGATTGAATAGAATAGGCTTTATTGTCATTGTACAGTTGTACAGTACAATGAAATTGTGGGTGCTCCACCAGGCTACTGTGCAATTTAGTAAGAGAAAAGGATTAGATAAAACACGGTTACAAAACACAAGATTAAACACACGACTGAAATAAAAATAGCCCAGGATTATGGAAATATACACATGTATGGTAGTGGCTTCACGGATGAAACAATGTACATGAAAGTGCAGAGTGCAGAACACACAACTGAACACGCAATTGAATAATTTAACCCAGGATTATGGAAAAATATACACAGGTATGGTAGTGGTTTCACGGATGGGGAAATATACATGAAAGTGCGGAGTGCAAATACAGGTGTGTAATTGTGATAATTAAAAAGGTCCTCAGTTCTGTGCATATGAGCGATTGGAAGGAGGGGGGGTGGGGCCTCTGACTGTTTGCAGTCCTGATGGCCCAGGGGGAGAAACTGTTTGTCAATCTGGAGGTATGGGACCTGATTGATCTGAATCATCGTCCAGAGGGAAGCAGGTCAAACAGGTGGTGGGCGGGATGTGGGGGGTCTCCTGTGATGGCCTTGATCTTTCTGAGATAGGAGGATCTGGAGATGTCCTCCAGGGAGGGCACAGGGCTGCCAATGATTTTTTGGGCAATGTTGATGACCATCTGCACAACCTTCCTGTTCTCAGCCATGGAACCGGTGTACCACACACCCAGACAGTAGGTGAGCACACTCTCCACTGAGCAACGGTAGAAGGCCAGCAGCAGCTTCTGGTCCAGGTTGTTCTTCCTCGGGACACGGAGGAAGTGCAGCCACTGCTGGGCTTTCTTTACCAGGGCCTTGGTGTTGACTGACCAGGAGAGGTCAGAGGAGATGTGGGCGCCTAGGAACCTGAAGTTGGGGACGGGTTCCACACAGTCGCCATTTATGGGGGTGGGGGTGGGGGATCTTGTCTGTTCTTTCTGAAGTCCAGTATGAGTTCTTTGGTTTTTTTGGACATTCAGTTTCAGGTTGTTAGCTTAGCACCACAGCAGCAGATTCTCTACCTCCACCCTGTATGCCTTCTTATCGTCGTCAGTGATGAGCTCAACCAAGATGGTACCGTCCGCATACTTAACGATGACGGTGGCTGGGTGGGTTGGAATACAGTCAAAGGTGTACAAGGAGTACAGTAGAGGGCTTAGCATGCAGCCCTGGGGGGAGCCAGTGCTGAGAGACAGTTTGGAGGAGTGGTGGGGGCCAAGTCTGACTGTTTGTAGGCGGTTAGTGAGAAAGTTTTTTATCCAAGAGCAGGTGTGGGGGGATCTGGAGGAGGTGCAGTTTGTTGATCAGGATGTTAATGATCTGTTAATTGATCATCAGATTGATTTAATATCCCTTACAGAGACTTGGTTAGGGCAAAAGGATTATGTTGGTTTAAATGAATCAACTCCCTCTGGTTATTTAAACAGTCAAAATCCCAGAAGTTCTGGTCGTGGACAAGGAGTAGCAACAATTTACCATTCCAAATTTCTAGTTAATGTAAAGCAAAAAACATGTTATAATTCCTTTGAGGGCCTGGTCCTCAGTATTGGGCATTTTAGCAATTTTAGGTTAAACCCAGTTTTATTTGCCATAGTTTATCGTCCGTCCTCCCTCAGCCTACTCACAGTTTTTATCCGAATGTGCCGAATTCTTAGCAGATTTAGTGCTGAAATCAGATAGAATAATTATAGTAGGGGACTTTAATATACATGCAGATGTAGATGGTGATTGCCTTAATATGGCATTTAATTCAATATTAGACTTGATGGGGTTTTCTCAGAAAGTAGGAAATTCTACTCATTATCTCCACCACACATTGGACCTTGTTGGACATATGGCATAGAAATAGAAAATCTGGTAGTGTCTCCTCATAACCCTGTACTGTCAGACCATTGTCTGTTAACCTTTGATTTTACTATTTCTGACTATTTGGCTTCTAAAGAGAAATATTACTACAGTAGAAGCTTCTCAGATGATGCTGTTACTAAATTTAAGCAGTTTGTTTCCTCTATGCCATGTGTCAACACAACAGAGATAAGCTATGGAGAGCTTGCTCCTTCTGTAATTGATAGCATGGTCGATAGTATTACAGCTTCTCTGCAACAGACTCTAGACTTGGTGGCCCCTTTAAAAAAGAAAAAGTCTAATCAGAGATTTCTAACTCCTTGGTTCAACACAGAAACTCATAGCTTAAAACAGGAGACTCGTCAATTAGAAAGAAAATGGCGCTCCACTAAATTAGATGAAATCTATTTAGTTTGGAGAAATCATCTTCTAATTTATAAAAAATCTCTTAGGAAAGCTAGAACAAGTTATTATTCCGTATTAATAGAAGAGTAACAAGAATAATCCCAGGTTTCTTTTCAGCACTGTAGCCAGGCTGACAAAGAGTCAGGACTCTGTCAATCCTAGCATTCCTTTAGAGCTTACTCGTCAGGACTTCATGAACGTTTTTTATAATAAAATTTCATCTATCAGCGATAAAATCAGTCAGATTCTTCCCACCGTTAACTTAAATACAGTAACAACTACAACTCTTTCAATTGATATCTGTTTGGATGAATTTACTCCAACTGACCTTTTAGAGTTGGATAAAATAATTTCCTCATCCAAGCCTTCAACTTGTCTTTTAGACCCCATTCCTACCAAGTCTTCCCATTTATTGATGGCGCCATTCTTCAAATAATCAATTCTTCATTAACATTAGGCCATGTACCGCAGGCTTTTAAAACTGCTGTAATTAAACCCTTACTTAAAAAGCCAGCGCTGGATCCAGGAGTTTTAGCTAACTATAGACCAATCTCTAATCTCCCTTTCATTTCAAAAATCTTAGAAAGAGTTGTTGCTACGCAATTATTTGACCACTTGCAGGGAAATGGTTTATTTGAAGAGTTTCAATCTGGGTTTAGAATCCATCATAGCACTGAAACAGCTTTAGTGAAGGTCGCTAATTAGTCTCTCCAGGATTTCGTGGGATGTTTTTATGATTGTTGCAGGCCAAAAACCCTGAATTCGCGGGAGCTTTTTTAAAAAGTTGCGATAAAAGTTGCAATGTTTTTAAAGTGTTTTTTGCACTAAAAGTTGTGGGGAGCATTCCAAATTTTAAAGCAGATGCTTTTTTTTCCAGTTTACTGCAGTGATATTCTATATAACAATACAACAAAAGCACAGGACTGTCAAAAATTTCCTATTACAGTGATTTGTAAATTAAGCAGAAACTTCTGCTATACAGAAAAAGTCTTGTGCAACAGCAAATACAAACAATAACACAATATCCATTACAGCAGCTAAATTGCATTGAATGCATGTTAAAGAGTAGAGGTTTGGAAATTATTGGCAACACCTTCATTTGAAATCTCCCTACGGTTCCCAACCACTTGGTGCCAAGTGGGGAGGAAAAAATAAATAATTCATTCTGTTGCACTGTCTTGGTTATTGGAGTCTGTGTTTTTCTAAAAAAAAAAATACAGAGAATATTCTCTCTCTTTCCATGCCTATCTGTCTGTCTGCTGCATGTCAGTCTTCACACACACACATCTTTCATTTACAGCGGGACGGCACGGGAAGGGGTGGGGGGGATGGGTGGGTGCGTTGATCTGTCCACACCGGAGATTGAGTTTTAAAGCTCATTGACCAGATATAGTAATGATTTTATCTCTCAAGATGTATAAATGTTCAAACACTGGCTGTAGTGTAGTGTACTCTTCTCACGTGTGCTCCTGTGACGGGGTGCTTTTGGACAGGCGCATGTTTGGATGCAGCTACTCTTTCTCTTAATCGTTCTGTGAGGAACCTTGGAGTTATTTTTGATCAAGATCTGTTTTTGAATTCACATATTAAACTTGTTTCTAAGACTATTCTATCATTTGTATAATATTGCCAAGATTAGGAGCATCTTGTCTCAGAGTGATGCTGAGAAACTAATCCATGCTTTTGTTAGCTCTAGATTAGATTATTGTAACTCTTTATTATCAGGTTGTCCTAAAACATCTTTAAAAAGTCTTCAGCTGATCCAAAATGCTGCAGCAAGAGTTTTAACAGGCACTAGAAAGAGAGATCATATCTCTCCGGTTCTGGCCTCCCTTCATTGGCTTCCCATAGAGTTTAGAATTGAGTTTAAAATCCTTCTTCTGACTTACAAAGCTCTAAATAATCAGGCCCCTTTTTATTTAAAAGATCTGATACTACCCTGTTATCCTAACAGAGCACTATGCTCCCAAAATGCAGGATTACTTGTAATACCTAGAATTTCCAAAAGTACAATGGGAGGCAGAGCCTTCAGTTATCAAGCTCCTCTCATGTACAACCAGCTGTCAATCTGGATTCGGGAGTCAGACTTGATCTCTGTTTTTAAGAATAGGGTTAAAACCTTCCTTTTTGATATAGCCTATAATTAGGGTGGGATCATGTGCCCCTGAACCCTCCCTTAGTTATGCTGCTAATAGGTTTAGACAGCCGGGGGACCTCCAGTAATGCATTGGGCTTTACTCCTTTCTTCACTCTCAATGAAATATTTTTGCTGGTCATTAATATCTGTTTGTTCTCTCCCACAGATTGAGTCCCAGTCGTGCTGTTTGCTCTCTACATATCTGTTCTTTTCTTCTTCTCTATCCCCTCACCCCCCAGCCAGTCGCAGCAGATGACTGCCCCTCCCTGAGCCTGGTTCTTCTGGAGGTTTCTTCCTGCTAAAAGGGAGTTTTTCCTCTCCACCGTCACCAAGTGCTTGCTCACAGGGGATTGCCTGATTGCTGGGGTCTTTCTGCAATTGTGGGGGTTTCCTCTACAGTTGAAAGTGCTATGAGATGATTGTTGTGAAATGGCACTATATAAATAAAGTTGAATTGAATTGAATGTCCAGGATGATGGCGTTGAAAGCCAAGCTGTAATCCACAAAGAGCATCCTCACGTAGCTCCTTGTGTTCTCCAGGTGGCTCAGCGCTCTGTGGAGTGTGGTGGCAGTGACGTCTTCCGTGGACCGGTTCTCCCTGTAGGTGAACTGGTGGGGGTCAAAAGAGGGAGGAAGACAGTCCCTGATGTGCTGGGATACCAGTCTCAAAACAGTTTGTGACTACAGACGTGAGTGCTATGGATCTGTAGTCATTCAGGCTGTCAATTGCGGACCTTTTGGGGATGGGGATGATGGTGGAGGCCTTGAGGCAAGAGGGGACGGTGGTGTGTGTCAGGGAGAGGTTGAACAGCTTTGTGAGGATCTCTACCAGCTGGTCAGCACATGCTTTGACCACCGCTCTTGGAATGCCATCAGGGCCAGCAGCTCTGCAGGGGTTCGCTGCATTCAGTATCTTTCTTACCTCATGCACCTGTAGAGAAGGAGGGGGGAGAGAGGGAAGGAGGAGGGGGTGAGAGGGGAGGAGGGAGAGAGGGAAGGAGGAGGGAGTGAGAGGGGATGGGGGGAGTTGGGGGGAGGTGTGCTCAAGCCAGGCAAAGAAGCTGTTTAGCTCCTCTGCCAGAGTGAGGCTGCTGTCCGATGTTGGGGGGCACTGGCCCCTGTAGTTGGTGAGGGCCTGGATGCCTATCCACATCTGTCAGGGGTTGTTGTCTGTGAGGAAGCCCTCCACCTTCCTCCTGTAGGCATTCTTGGCACATTTTTTGCCTCTTCTCAGGTTGGCTTTAGCAGTGCTGTACAGAGAGCTGTGTCTCTGCCTGAAGGCTGAGTTGCGGGCTCTGATCAGAGCCTGGACCTCACTGGTCATCCAGGGTTCCCGGTTTGGAAAGACCCAGATGCGTTTGGTGACTGTCACATATTCTACACAACACTTAATGTAAAAAAGGGCAGACTCGGCATAGGAGTCCAGGTCCTGCTGATCGAAGATGTTCCAATCTGTGCAGCTAAAGCAGTCCTGGAGCTGGAGGAGAGCATTTTCAGGCCAGGTTTTAATTGTTTGTTTGGTTGGGGGGAACTCTTCCTGAGGGGGATGTAGGCAGGTATTAGAAGCAGGGAGAGATTGTCTGATTGTCCAAGATGGGGGAGGGGGTGGCTCTGTAGGCATGCTTAATATTACTGTAAACATAATCCAGTTTTCTTTCCCCTCTTGTGGGACATTTAATGTGTTGGTGGAATTTGAGGAGTACAATCTTTAAGCATGCTTTGTTAAACTCCCTTGCAATAATCTGGACTGCGTCGAGGTGGTCTCTGTTGCCTTCTAACAATGTGCTTGAGGTGGTTGAGTGCTTAGTTAATGCTGCTGTCAGGAGGAACATAGGTAGCTGTTACAACGACTGCAGTTAACTCGCGGGGAAGATAGAAGGGCCTGCACAGAAAGGACATGGCCTCTAGGTCCAGTGAACAGGGGTTGTGAATTATTCTGCTGTGTCACACCAAGACTGGAGCCCATAAGCACAGAGCCCACCACCCCTTCTCTTACCAGAATCGGCGTTGCAGTCATAACTGTGTGTAGTTCAGCCTGGTGATTCCACAGTGGCATCTGGGATAAGCGGATGAAGCCAAGATTCAGTCACAATCAGAATACAACAGTCCCGGACTTAGCCATTGTCGGCGATCTCTGATCACAGCTCATCCATTTTGTTGGTGGTGGATCTGGCGTTGGTGAGGAAGATTGAAGGTAATGGAGGTTTGGTGCGTTGTTTGTGCAGCTGAACACGGAGACCAGTCCTGCAGCCACGTTTCTGTTTCCTCTCTTGTCACCGTATGCGCCACCACGGAGCACCCAGTGGTCTAGCGATCTCCTCAGGGATTTGGTATTGATTACTGGAATAAGCGCTAGTGATGTCGGAGTTAAGCTGGTGGCCGATGCCTAGAAGTTCCTGGCGACTGTAGGTAATCTACCTGTCACAGAAAGAGGACAAAAAAAGGCAGGAAAAACACACAAAACACAAAAATGAGCACAGTAGTCTGGAGCATCTAGCCGCTGTGTGTGAATGTGCCATCATTTTTTTTGGTCTGTTTTTCATCCCACCATAAATGATAATAAATGTGCCTAAAATGTGACAAGAAAAGCATGAACAGCTGCATAATGTTCAGATGGACTTTTTTAGTGTAGGGATTCATAAAAAAAACAGTTCTACAGGCATGGAGAACAACTCTGAGGATAAAAGACTGAGTCAAATGATTATTCAGTTGCTTGCAGCTGTCATTTCTATTCAGGACTGGATGGACAGCTCGTTTAAATTGTCCTATCACTTTGAACTTTTAGGGACCCTTTACAAAGCTGCTGCAATTTGAAATTTTTTCATTATAGATGAGAGTATTTTCTCATGCAGTTTTTTGAAGAAGTCTTTCCTAGCACAGGTCAGCTAGTTTTAATGATTTTAAACAATAGTTTATCTTCTGGTGTGGTTCCTGCAAATTTTAAACATGCAGTAGTTGAACCCCTGAATAAGAAATCTGGTGTTGATCACACTGTGTTGGCTAGTTTTAGGCCAATCTCCAAGTTGCCTTTTATCTCAAAATATTGGAGAAAATAGTTTATTTTCAGTTGAAGGCTTTTTTGGATGAGCATGATATCCTGGAGGTGTTCAATCTGGTTTTAAAACCCTACATAATACATTATCAGCACTGTTAAGGGTTTTTAATGATGTCCTTTTGATGTCTGACTGGTGATTATGGGATTCTTGTTCTGCTTGATCTAACTGCCACCTTTGGTACAGTGGACCATGACAGTTTAATTTCTCACCTACAGCATCTTGTGGGTATTTCTGATACTGCTTTGGAATGGTTCAGGTCCTATGTGGTGGATAGAACCATGTGTGAACCTACACTACCGCATTGAACTTGCAACTACGGGTATTACAGCTCTACTTTTCTGTATAAAGGATTGCTGGGTTTCATCATTGTTTATCATTTATCTTTATTTTATTTATCAGTATGGGAAGTCTGAGTCTATCTTTTGTTGCCATTTGCACTACGGGTAGCATTACTGTACATAGACTGCTGTTGTTGTTTTTCCAGCCTTATTCCTTATTTTTTTTATATTTTGTGCACACCACTGAAGAGGGAGAGAAATGCCATTTCAATTCTCCTGTATGTCCTGTACGTATAGTAGTATTGACAAATAAAATCTTTGAATGTTGAATCTGAAACCCATTTTTTACTCCTTGGCCTTCAACCCAGCATTAGACATTGGTTTTAGTTGTTTTATTGCTTTTATTATATGATTTTTTTAAACCTTTTTTTGTTTTATACTTTTTTAAGCTGTATGTTATTGTCTTTTATTTATTTTTATGTTTTATGTTTCTTTCATATTTTACTTATCCCTGATGTACAGCACTTTGTGTCAGCTGTAGTTGTTTTTTAAAGTGCTTTAGAAATAAAGTTGGATTGGATTGAATTGTTTTTTTTTGTTAACTGGTGTGCTGGTGTGCCCCCCAAGAATCCAAACAGTAAAACTAAACCATTAGAAGTTGTACCGAATTATTTTACAAATTTCCTGGAGGAACAGATCATCACAAAAAGCAGCTTCAGAAAAAAGCAGTGGGTACTACTGAGGACTTTGTGGGTCTGGCTTTAAGAGCAGTTATCACTCAAAACCTTATATCATCAAGAATGGTACAGTAAACCACTAATGCCAAAGGGTGCAGTTTCCACAACTGACACACTTCAGAATCTGACACAAACACAGTGATCAGTGCTCCAAGACTGTTTACTTGTGCACATACTTGTCTCTTTATTTCAAACGCTGGCCATGTTTGAGTGTCGACCATTATTCCAGTGTATCTTCATCCAAAAGACAAATATAACATAGGTTTGCATGTCTCCTTTAATTTTTCCAGCACACTACAGGTACATCTCAAAAAATTAGAATATCATGAAAAAGTTCAATATTTTTTGTCACTCATTTCAGAAAGTGAAACACATATTTTAAATAGATTCATTACACAAGAGAGTAATTTATTTCAAGTGTTTATTTATTTTAATTTTGATGATTATGGATTACAGCCCATGAAAACCCCAAATTCAGTTTCTCAAAAAATTAGAAAATACATAAAATTAATTTAAAAAAAATAGTTTTTAAATAGAAATGTTGGCTGACTGAAAAGTATGTCCATGTACACACTCAATACTTGGTTGGTGCTCCTTTTGGATTAATTACAGCATCAATGAGGCGTGGCATGGAGGTGATCAGCCTGTGGCACTGCTGAGGTGTTATGAAGGTCCAGGTTGCTTTGATAGTGACCTTCAGCTCGTCTGCATTGTTGGGTCTGGTGTCTCTCATCTTCCTCTTGACAATACTCCATAGATTCTCTATGGGGTTTAGGTCAGGAGAGTTTGCTGGCCAATCAAACACAGTGATGCCACGGTCATTAAACCAGGTTTTGATACTTTTGGCAGTGTGTGTGTGTGGGGGGGGGGGGGGGGGGGTGCCAATTCCTACTGGAAAATGAAATCAGCTTCTCCATAAAGCTTGTCAGCAGAGAGAAGCATGAAGTGCTCTAAAATTTCCTGATAGACGACTGCACTGACTTTGGTCTTGATAAAACACAATGGACAAGCACCAGCAGATGGCCTCTGTTCAGATAAAAGTAACACTTGCATTTCATTTGAAAATCAAACTCCCAGAGTCTGGAGAAAGAGTGGAGAGGCACAGAATCTAAGTTGCTTGAGGTTTAGTGTGAAGTTTCCACATTCAGTGATGATTTGAGGAACCATGTCATCTGCTAGAATTGGTCCACTGTTTTTTATCAAGACCAAAGTCAGCGCAGTCGTCTACCAGGAAATTTTAGAGCAATTCATTCTTCCCTCTGCTGACAAGCTTTATGGAGAAGCTGATTTCATTTTCCAGCAGGACTTGGCACCCCCCACACTGCCAAAAGTATGAAAACCTGGTTTAATGACCATGGCATCACTGTGTTTGACTGGCCAGCAAACTCTCCTGACCTAAGCCCCATAGAGAATCTATGGTGTATTGTCAAGAGGAAGATGAGACACACCAAACCCAACAATGCAGACGAGCTGAAGGCCACTATCAAAGCAGCCTGGACCTTCATAACACCTCAGCAGTGCCACAGGCTGATCACCTCCATGCCACACCACATTGATACTGTAATTAATCCAAAAGGATGGACTGGCGATCTGTCCAGGGTGTACCCTGCCTCTCGCCCAAAGATGCTGGGATGGGCTCCAGCCCCCCCGTGTCCCGAAAAGGATTAAGCGGAAGAAAATGGATGGATGGATGGAGCCCTGACCAAGTACTGAGTGTGTACATGGACATACTTTTCAGTTGGCGAACATTTCTATTTAAAAACTATTTTTTAAAATTAATTTTATGTAATATTCTAATTTTTTGAGAAACTGAATTTGAGGTTTTCATGGACTATAATCCATAATCATCAAAATTAAAATAAATAAACATTTAAAATGTATCACTCTCTGTGTAATGACTATATAATATATGGGTTTCACTTTCTGAAATGAGTGACAAAAAATATTGAACTTTTTCATGATATTCTAATTTTTTGAGATGTACCTGTATATCAAACAAATTTGGTAACCCCTAAACGTTTTAGCAGAATTTGGTTTCCATTTTCCTAAAATGTTCCCACTCAGATACACCCTTCTTTGACTAGTGCTCTTCTAACTAGAGGGCACTCAGAAAGTGCATAACTCTGCAAGGTTCCCTCCCTCCCTTTGTCCATTTGTCCCTATCTCCGTCCTTCCACCCATCCATATATTGCAAAATAGGCCTTAGTGGAGGTATGTATTTTATTTTAGGATTTAGCTGAGGTTGCTTAAAGGACTTTTGTGCCTGTAATATAAAGTAAGAAATTAAAGTGAAGAATTTGAAAAGAAAAAATTGTGTAACACATGCTTCATTTATTTATTTATTAAAGGAGCTTTCTTTTCCTGTGTAGAAAAAGGATTACCATCCACTCAAAGTGGCAAAGAGAGCAGTAGTAAAGACAAAGGAAAAGGCATATAGTGAGTTATATGAGAGATGAGACACTAAGGAAGGAGAAAAGACTAGTATTAACTGACTAAACAGAAAGATCAAGCTGAAAAGGATGTGCAGCAGGTTAGGTTGCTTAAGGACAGAGACAGTAATAGAATAACGAGTGAAGAGGGTGTGTTGAGAAGATGGAAGAAGTACTTTGAGGACCTGATGAATGAAGGAAATGACAGAGAGGATGATGGCTGAAGAAAAGATGGTGAATCAAGAAGTGCAAAGGGGAAGTGAGAGCAGCTATGAAGAGGATGAAGAGTGGAAAGGTGGTTGGTCCACACAACATACCTGTGGAGGTCTGGAGATGTTTGGGAGAGATGGCAGTGGACTTTTTCATCAGATTGTTTAACACAATGTTGGAGACTGAGAGGATGGCTGAGGAGTGGAGAAGTGTTGTGGTACCGATTTTTAAGAACAAGGGTGATGCTCAGAGCTGTAGTAACTACAGAGGCATAAAGTTGAGTAGCCACACTATGGGAAAGAATTGTTAAAGCCAGGCTCAGAAGAGAGATGACAATCAGTGAGCAGCAGTACAATTTCATGCCAAGAAAGAGTATTACAGATGCAATGTTTGCTCTAAGTGTTGATGGAGAAGTAGAGAGAAGGTCAGAAGGAGTTGCCCTGTGTCTTTGTGGATCTAGAGAAAGCATATGATAGAGTGCTAACAGAGGAAGTGTGGTATTGTATGAGGAAGTCAGAAGTAGCAGAGAAGTATGTGAGGATGGTGTAGGACATGTATGACTACAGCAAGATGGTGGTGAGTTGTAGGAGTGACAGATGGATTCAAGGTGGGGTTGGGAATACGTCAATGATTAGCTCTGAGTCCCTTCTTATTTGGCATGGTGACAGGCAGGCTGACAGATGAGGTTAGGCAGGATTCTCCATGGACTATGATCTTTGTAGATGACATTGTGGTCTGTAGTGGGTGTATGAAGCAGGTGGAAAACAATCTGATGAGGTGGAGGTATCGACTGGAGAGAAGAGGAATAAAAGTAAGTACAAACAAGACAGAATACATGTGTGTAAATGAGAAGGAGGCAGGTGTAACAGTAAAGTTGCAAGGAGTAGAGGTAGTGAAGGCAGATGCGTTTAAATACCTGGGGTCACCCATCCAAAGTAATGGACAGTGCTCAAGAGAGGTGAAGAAGAGAGTGCAGGCAGGGTGGAGTGAGTGGAGACAAGTGTCAGAGGTGATTTGTGACAGAAGGATAGCAGCAAGAGTGAAAGGGAAGATTTACAATACGGTAGTGAGCCCTGCTATGATGTATGGCTTGGAGATGACGGCACTGACAAAAAGACAGGAGGCAGAGCTAGAGGTGGCAGAATTGAAGATGCATAGATTCTCACTGGAAGGGACTAGGTGGGATAGGGTTAGAAATGACTATCAGAGGGACAGCTAAGGGTAAGCAGTTTGCAGACAAAGTAAGAGAGGCAGGGCTGAGATGGTTTGGACATATGCAGAGGAGGGATAGTGGCTGCTGTCGAGCTGGTAAATGGAGGGCATAATGTCTAAAACCCATAGGATGCTGTCAGTTTGAAGATTTCAAACTACATACCGCTCCATTGTGACAAAGTATTCTGTCCACATACATAATGTCTTGATCTTGTGTCAGTTCACACACAAGCACATGTCCTTTCCTGGGTAATGAAAAACACGGAAACTCAGCTGTTGTTTTTCTGTTAAATGTATTAATCTGAGGGCAATTAAATGCAAACTATCCACTCACACACTAATATAGCCTATCCCAAATCATTTTAAGAAACAGTAGACAGAGTTTTTCACTGCACAGAGAAAAAACGGTGCATTTAGCACAGTTAAACTGAACAGTTCACCTCAGATCATGTGCCTCAGTTCATTACTGAAAAGGGTAGGAGTGTTTTGGATTAGGTTACCCAAAACACACCACTGAATAATTAGACCAGCCTTTTACTGCTTTTTAGGAGGTGCAGAATTAGTTTTAGGGCTGCTGTGATAACAAAATGGACTTGGACACACCCATAAATGCACTCTGTGCCTTAGACAATAGACTGTTGACTAGCTCATTGTAATAGGGTCCACAGTGTTAACAGGGGAAAAAAAAGGCAGTGCAGGAATAATGTTGAGTTCCTTTTGGGGTGTGCCTGCCTACTCTTACAGACTGTGTATTTTACAACTTGATCTTCAGTGGTGATCTACCTGATTTAAGTGCCATCCATACCAAGCACCATAAAATAGCCTAAAGGGCCATCCACACAAAGCATATTAAAGATAATTTTAACTATAAAATTAAAGTTTTAAAAATCATTCTGAAGGTGCATTCAGACCAAATGTGAAGCAAATTTTTCATGTGGCGCAAATACATGTAAAGTTAATGTAAGCGTGGAAGACACGCAAATGCACGTGTTTGAGGGATAGTGCTAGTAATGGCCTTGAGATTCTGCCATCACTGGAGTAAAAGCATCAACACTGGTGAGTAAACTAGTTTGAAAATGAGACTAGCACTCACCTGCAGACAAATGGATTGGGGCTCTGCAGTGGCATAGCCAGGAATTTGTGAGGGGGGGGGGGCTGAACCCCAACCACCACCACCATTCTGAACGCCTGGGGCATTCACCTGGGGCAAAGCTTTAGCTTCAGCCCCGTCAACTACAGATTTCTTAACATTTTCAATGCAAACTACTCAAAACCTGCTCTTTATTTACATTTTCCTTTTATTTTTCTCCCTTTTTTCTTCTTTTTTTTTTGGGGGGGGGGGCTGCAGCCCCCTCAGCCCCCCGGCTGTATCCCTGCAATCTGCAGCTGAATCAGAGTGTCAGAGTTAGTATTCACCCACAGATTCCTGCCACTGACGTGCTAGCAGGCGAGTAGTGTAAACAACCATCATCCAGATCATTGAATATATTGTAGCTGCTTGAGCAAGTCCTTGCACACACGTTTTGCTAGCTAGGATGCTCTGCAGTGTGGTGGGAGGAGTCTAGCTATGCAATCAAAAGACGTAAAAATGCCACCGTTATCGAATGCCTTCTATGCGTATCCCTGGATGTATAAAAGACATCTGATTGGTTAAAGAAACAGTATAAGTTTAACAGTTAATTTAACCTACAGAGTGCACTGTTAATTCCTGAAGGCCCAACGCAGATTTGTTTGACCCTGGCAACACAGATGGCTGAAATATGATTGGACAAAAAACTGTAACATGCGTTACACTACTGGAAGGAGTGCAACCAAGAGAAAAGCTACAAAATGAAGAGAATAAACTAATAATTAAATACATCATCATGGAAGAAATATAAGAATTTAGGTTGTAAATGTAATTCTGATAGTGTTTAGGCCAGCAGAGAAGGCTTTGCTGGCCCCGACAGTCCACCACTGCTTATCTGTGCCTTCCTCTGCTAAAGACCCTCTAACTGTCCAAGGCGCCGTTTGGCGACATAACCCCTAGTGGTCAAGAGTGGTAAAGATTTTTTGTCAATAAAATAGTTCAGATTTCCAATGCTATAACTTGAAAGTTGCAAGAGATAATGGCTTACTGTCAATAAGAAAGATGTAGAATATGAGCCAAAGTTTCAGACAGGAATAAATTTATGCATCTAATTTGCATAATGTCACGGCAGCTATATAAATTACACAACTCAGTCAAAAGTGGACTTTGGACATATTTACACAAAGAATGGTTCATTTTTTTGACACTTTTTTCTACAGGGGCATTTTGTTATCTTATCTTCAAAGTATATGAACCACAAAATCAGTACAATGTCAAGAAAATAAATTTGTCACTTACTGTTGGCAAAGGGGGGCTTGCTGGCTGGCGTGGTCGCTGCGTTTTCGTCCATCATGGTCGTTATTTTGCGTTCTGTTGGTCATTTACGCGCTCTACCACATCTACAAAATCTTATGATTATCCCACGTAAATTTCGCTTGTATCCCGCTTCTATTTTACATGTACGAAGCTGTTTATGTGACGGTGCATGACGATGCATGGCGGCCACATTGCTCTTGTCAGCTCAGAGAAGGGAAAAGGAAGAATAATAATGAGGATTTCTTCTTCTTTGGTGTATTACGTGTCAGCCATGATTCCCCCAACATGTGCCTGCCATCTTCTGAACTGGCAGATCAGTGCAAATCAGTACAAATCCTGAGTACAGCCGGGGATGTCAGTCAGTTGACAGGCGCAGTTGCTGCACTGTGCCACTGGGGGTGCGTGACCCATCCATGAAATGTGACCAGTTAAAAGGTTAAGTGCTACATTTCTGGAAATACTAGAAGTGCATGGCAAAAACATGCACCCATCAAAAATAAATTTAAGGCCGTTTAATAAAGTGGAAAAAAAATGAGTTTCTTTAAACATTTTTATGACTTGTAGATATCCTTGAATGTTAATGAAAAAATAATGCATAAAGCATGATTACGTTATGATAAAATAAAAAAAGAAGATATTTATCACAGTGAGACTCAATAGTAACATTAAAAGTAAATGTGGATGAGGCCTCATCAGTCACAGGTACCTCCTGATTAGAGTGTAGCTGCATGTGGATAATTCCTTGATGATAATGACCTTCAGTAATGAACATTTGTTCAAACTGCTTCCTCTCTGGCCTCTGGTCACACACAAGCACATCATCCTATGGTCACCCTCCATTTCTCATCATATTTGCTGTGGATGTGATCTTCAATTAATCGCCATAGCAATAACAGGCATGCTCACAGCTCCTCACTGGTGACCGTCTGGCTCCAGCCATGTGACATCACACTTACAGATGGGTGGCAATTACTAAAAAACTGAACTCTTGACCCACATCATGAGAGGATCCTGTTGTCCACAAAGAAGGAAACGGAATTCATCTGTTACCCAATGAAAGAAAATTTAATATTGCAGGACCATGTTTACAATCATTCTATAATCACATTAACAACAATACCTTCTGCTGCAGAGATGGAAAAATAACAAAAAAAAAAAAAAGCAAAATTGAAAGTAAGAGGTGTGCAGATACAAAAAAAGGAATCAGGTTGTCAATTATGAGTCAATTATTTAACCGGTGATTAAAAACAGGGAGCAAGCTTGGGCTCCAATGAATGATAAACCTAAACCTTAATTCACACCACCCCTCTAAACTGCTTATGAAGACCTGAGGCAGTCTCAAAATATTCCCTTGGTGGTGTGTATTATAGCACCAGTTATGGCAAAGAGCACCCTCTGTGTATTCATAAATGCAATAAATGATGCCTTAGATTGAGAATGTGTTGCTATGACAGTATATATAATAAATACATAAAATTACATTACATGATGCACCTATTTTGTGTGTAAACTGCATTTTAATGTCAAGTTGTGACATCAGCCACTGCATGTTTTTAAGCTGCTCTTAAAACTATTTACAGTGGATATAAAAAGTCAACACACCCCTGCTCAAATGCCGGGTTTTTGTGATGTAAAAAAATGAGACCAAGACAAATTATTTCAAAACTTTTTCCACCATTAATGTGACCTATAACCTGTGTAACCCAAATGAAAAACAAACGGAACTCTTTTAAGAAGAAAAATAAAAAAACATACAATATCCTGGTTGCATAAATATGCACACCCTGTTATAACTGGGGATGTGGCTGTGTTCAGAATTAACCAATCACATTCAAACTCATGTTAAATGGGAGTCAGCACTCACCTGCCACCATTTAAAGTGCCTTGGATTAACCCCAAATAAAGTTCAGCTGCTCTAGTAGGCTTTTTCTGACATTTTTGTAGTCACATCTTACAGCACAAGCTATGGTCCGCAGAGAGCTTCCAAAGCATCAGAAGGATCTCATTGTTCAAAGGTATCAGTCAGGAGAAGGGTACAAAATAATTTCCAAGGCATTAAATATACCATGGAACACAGTGAAGACAGTCATCATCAAGTGGAGAAAATATGGCACAACAGTGACATTACCAAGAACTGGACGTCGCTCCAAAATTGATGAAAAGACGAGAAGAAAACTGTTCAGGGAGGCTAGGCCAACTGCAACATTGAAGGAGCTGCAGGAATTTCTGGCAAGTACTGGCTGTTTAATACATGTGACAACAATCTCCCATTTAGGGTGGCAAGATGGAAGCCTTATCTTACAAAGAAAAACATCCAAGCCTGGCTACAATTTGTGAAAACACATTTGAAATCTCCCAGACACATGTGGGAAAATGTGTTATGGTCTAACGAAACCAAGGTTGAATTTTTTGGCCACAATTCCAAAAGGCATATTTGGCGCAAACACAACACTGCTCATCGCCAAAAGAACACCATATCTACAGTGAAGCACGGTGGTGGCAGCATCATGCTTTGGGACTGTTGTTCTTCAGCTGGAACTGGGGCCTTAGTCAAGGTGGAGGGAATTATGAACAGTTCCAAATACGAGTCAGTGTTGGCGCAAAACCTTCAGGCTTCTGCTAGAAAGCTGAAGATGAAGAGGAACTTCATCTTTCAGCATGACAATGACCCAAAGTACACATCCAAATCAACAAAACAATGGCTTCACCAGAAGAAGATTAAGGTTTTGGAATGGCCCAGCCAGAGTCCAGACCTGAATCAGATTGAATATCTGTGGGGTGATCTAAAGAGGGCTGTGGACAGGAGATGCCCTCATAATCTTAGATGTGGAGCTTTTCTGCAAAGAAGAGTAGGCAAATATTGCTACATCAAGATGTACCACGCTAATAGACTCCTATCCAAAAGACTGAGTGCTGTAATAAAAGCCAAAGGTGCTGCAACAAAGTATTAGTTTAAGGGTGTGCATATTTATGCAACCAGGTTATTGTAAGTTTTTTATTTTTCCACTTAAAAGATCTGTTTGTTTTTAATTGG
The DNA here is from genome assembly GCA_020510985.1 of Pholidichthys leucotaenia. Classification (NCBI taxonomy): domain Eukaryota; kingdom Metazoa; phylum Chordata; class Actinopteri; order Cichliformes; family Pholidichthyidae; genus Pholidichthys; species Pholidichthys leucotaenia. Next base: position 182,936,040 of record CM035845.1, on the reverse strand, counting down.
GTTGCACAGGTTGTAGGTCACATTAATGGTGGACAAAGTTTTGAAATGATTTATCTTGGTCTCATTTTTTTACATCACAAAAACCTGGTATTTGAACAGGGGTGTGTAGACTTTTTATATCCACTGTATATGCTAAAACACTTAAAGCATAACTATGTAACTTTCCTGTTCCATAGGACTACAGTTGACATGTTTTATGACCTGAGCCCCAATAGCCAATCATAGGGTGCTTTGTTAGTTTGTGGCCAAAGTCATACCCTATGATTGGCTAATGGGGCACAAGCTATGAAACATGCCAACTATGTCAAGGTGGGTAACACAGGGTCAAATGCAGGCAGGAGTATAGTGCCAAAATGATTTATTAACAAAACTGAGACAAAGGAAGTAGCAGCACGGGGGCTGAGAACACAAAAACAAACCGGACTGACAGGGAACAAGGAAGAAACAATAATGACGCCACGCCTGACACAGACTGAGATGCACATATGTAGACAGGGGAGTAATCAAGATAACGCATGACAGGTGGGAAGCATTCAAGGATAACAGAGAAACACCGGACGGGTGGGGCTGAACAGACAACACACTGGGACCAAAAATACAAATGATAAACACAGCACAGACAAACATAACAAAAGACGAGGACATGGCTGAACTCATGTCCTCGTAAAAAAAGAAAAGCAAGTGTTCAAGATTCAAAGATTTTATTTGTTAATACTACTATACGTACAGGACATACAGGAGAATTGAAATGGCGTTTATGTGAACATAAAGCGAGGACATGAGCACAGTCATGTCCAAACCTTTACAAATTATAGTCTTTTTCAGGCTATGTTGGAAGTCACATTCATCCGGTCAGAGGTTGATGTAAAATCAAGGTGATTTGGGAAGCATTTTAATCTTACATAGTGTTGCTTAAAACAAAAAGTGCAATATAAAAAGCTAATGTAAAGTACTTGTTTAAAGTTTCCATTCATGCTGTTCATCATTATAGTTGCATAAATCTGAAGTTATCGACTGTGTCTGTGTAACTAAAGGGGTTTTTCTTTCTCACGTGTACAAGCATGTATGCAGAACATGATTCATTCATAGTTGAACTGAGCAGTGTGTCTGCATGTTGTCTACATACTTCATTAACATATAACCTTGTCTCTGACTTTAGCCCCCAGCGACCTGCTCTGAACTGGAAAAACAAGCATTGTGTTATAAACAGAGAGAAGCTTCTTTCTTATATCTGTTTTTCCAGTTAGGCAGCAAAAAAAACCAAACATACTACTAGATTACCTCACTTGATTACAGGGGTGGGGGGGTGGGGGCTAAAAAGTTCATAGGCTGAAAACTTCATAGTGGTTAAATTTGACCAAATGTGGTTTATTTTTCAACACAGTCTCCCTTTCGGTCCACACACTTCTTCTATCAATGTTGCAGCGCTTGGATCCATGCGGTTGAAAAATAAACCACATATGGTTAAATCTGACCCCTATGAACTTTTCAGCCTATAAACTTTTCAGCCCCCCGTATATACCCACAGATACCAGATGTTGCGTACTCACCTGCAATGTGTGCTCCAAAATCTAAAAAGCTGCATCTGTACTGTCTTCTCAGGCAGGATTTCAGCTTTAGTCTTTTTCTGTTTTTTGTTTTTTGGAGCAAAACAGAATGCATGCCAGGACAGCTTGATTTTGGCTCTGATAGTCTTCATATTTGTTAATCATCTGAAGTCATGTTTGGTGACACGAGATTCTGTGACATCATGTAGTCTCCACTACAAACAGCAGATGTGTGGTCCTGAAGTCTGTCCGAATCATTTATTGTGTGCTTTTGGAGGATTACAATGTTATCCATCCATCCATCTTATTCCGCTTAATCCTTTTCGGGTCGCGGGGGGGCTGGAGCCTATCCCAGCATCTTTGGGCAAGAGGCAGAGTACACCCTGGACAGATTGTCAGTCCACCGCAGGGCCAACACAGAGAGACAGACAACCATTCACTCTCACATTCATAGCTAAGTACAATTTAGAATCCCCAGTTTGATGCCATTTAACCTAACTTGCATGTTTTTGGCATGTGGGAGGAAACCAGAGAAATCCCGGAGTAAACCCATGCAGACACAAATTCAGTTTTATTTGTATAGTGCCTATTCATAACAAAAGTCATCTCAAGGCGCAAGATACATAAGGCACAAGTCATAAGTAATTCAGAGAAAAACTCCAACAATCAAATAATCCGCTATGAGCAAGCACTTGGTTACAGTGGGAAGGAAAAACTCCCTTATAGGAAGAAACCTCCGAACCAGGCTTAGGGAGGGGCAGTCACCTGCCACGACTGGTTGAGGGGGAGAAGAGACATACTATTCATACAGAAAACAACAACATATACTGTAGGCAGAAAAACGCTCATACAGATACAACATGCAATGCTGCCTCAAAGCTAGGTTAACCTAGGATTACAGCAAGGTTAAAAATCAGTTGAAACTGTCCTTATGTTTGTGGTGTCCCACATTTAAAAAAAATAGTTATGATTCCAGTCTGAGCTAACAGCTATTTCTGTTTAGCATTTTAACACAAGGAGGAACCTTGGTCCCCTCCATGGATCACCACCTTATCGTGGTAAAGGGGGTTGCATGCCCTCATGATCCCAGGTGCTATGTTGTTGGGGGCAACTTGCCCCTGGCTTTTTTTGGAAACTCATAATCCTTTTTGTAACTTTCAGTCTGAGTTTTGCTGAGTTTTGGAAGTTACATTTAACAGAAACGGCGATTGACATCAGTGAATATTCTGTTTTGATTTTACTGGATCTTAGTTTGGCCTTTGATACAGTGGATTGTAGAATTTTTATTGATAGGTTACACCAGTCTGTGGGTGTAACTGGGTCTGTATTGGACTGGATCTCCTCACATCTGACTGATTTGTATCTGTGCTTGTCAATCAGTTTTTGTTAGGTAAAGCAACTCTGTGGGGTGTCTCAGGGCTCAATTTTAGGTCCTGTTTTGTTTGATTTGCTTCTGCTTGGTTAATTAATTGCTAATGTGGATAATATTTCTTACCAATTCTGTGCTAATGATATTCAGTTATATTTTTTCTGTAGACCCCAAGAGCTCTACAAACTTGGCAGCTATTAAGAGTAGGATTGCTACAAATTCTCCACAGTTAAATAAAGATAAAACTTGGATAGTGTGATCCCACCTATTAAATCATTCCTTGAATCTCTAGCTGGTTCTGTCAGATCTTCTGTACCTAACCTTGGTGTTGTCCTGGATATTTCTTTGTCTCTGGTTTCCCATATTAGGCATTCTTTAACTTTGCACTGAAAGAATATCGCTAAATTGAGAGCTGCTGTGTCCAAAGCTTCAATGGAAATGGTCATTCATGCTTTTATTTCTACTTAAACAGATTACTGTATAATTCTCTTTTTTTATTTTCTGCAAGACTTTTAACTAAAACTAATGGTAGATCTTATATAATCCTGTTTTTATATGATCTTTATTGGCTCCCAGTTTATTTTAGAGTGCACTTTGCAATTTTTGTTCTGACTTCTAAAGTCCTGCATGAAAAGACCCATCTTGCATTGCAGTCCTTATTCAGCCTTACTTATCCTGTTGGTCTTTTCAGTCTTCAGAGCAACATTTCACATTTCAGGTTGTAGTGCAGAAACTATGGAACACCTTGGCTTTGAATCTCCACTCTGTTGGCTCTGAAATCTTGTTTCGACTTTCCCATTTAAGTTTTTACGTAGTTTTCTTCTTTTTATTCCATCCTCTTTTTTCAACTATTCATCTTAAATGTTGTTTGTCTTCATCCCTCACATTTCCCTCTTCTGTCAATGTTGTTTTTGTTTTCCTTGTTTTTAATTGTGTTTGAGGTGTCATATTATTATTATTATTGTTGTTGTTGTTGTTGTTATAATGCATGAGCCCGGCACATTCAGGTTCTAACAGATTAATGGAAAGAAAAGGATGTCTGAAGGGAGCATAATAATTGTCTCACTGTCAACAATAAATCCAGCAAGCATGTTTGGAATGGAATCAAACAAATACTTTTATGTCAATACAATACCCATCAGGTGTTCTTCTGAATAATTCTAGAGACATTTAATCATTAGCCATCCTCAGCATAAAATGCTGTGCTGTTTTTTTTTTAAATCTGTGGAGTCATTTCATATTTTGACAGAAAAATGGTGACTGCATCGGTGTGTTGTCGTCTCTTATCTCTCTCTGACCTCTTGCTTTAATGTCAGAATCCCTCTGTGACTTTCTCCACCTTAAACTTTCTTTTTCTCTACACCTACACATCATAACAAGTGTTATTCATTTTAGGGAGGGGAAAAAAAATTTCTCTAGAGACCTGAAACCGCTCTGAAGACAAAGGGACTGAAATGTCACACGTTAGTGGTAATGTCGGGTGGGCAGTGACGTGGGCATGCAGCAGGACGGTGCATGAAAGCGTGGCCGGTGCCCCTCCCCACCACCTCCTCATGCTTTCAAAGTATGACCCCTTAGATATTTATTTCAAACGGCTTCTGGTGGCCGTGCTTGCTCAGAGAGCCACACCGTCCTTTATGAAAGGTTTCTCCCATTCTGATAGTAGTAGCCCACAGTTTAACTGTGCTGTTTGAATCAGAGCAATCCATGAAAACTATAGATTAGATTTGTGTAAATGAATATGTGGGTAGTAGAGAAAGAATGAATGTTTATATCTGCTGGAATTACAGTGCATCAAAATGTATAATATATAATTAAAATTTCAAAGATATTTTTATTTTTTTATGTATTTTGTAGAGAGCGACTGAGTGACAGAAGGTACAAAACTTACATTTTAGTCATTAGAATGAGAATTTCATTGTACTTCTCTAGATTAGGAGGAAAATTAAGTGTGACTGACCCCAAATCAAGGCCTTCATAATGAAAACAGTTTAAAATGAACACTTTTAAATGAATGAGGAAAAGTTATAGTGAAAATAACGTGAAGGACTTAGAAGCACCAAAAATTGTCTCCAGAATTGAGCTCCTCTGCTATTGTGCAATATAAAAACTGCATGACTGGCAGGCAGGGAGGTGAAGTGAGGACAACTACAGACTGAGGCGTGGTGCTCACAACATTTTCATTTAGATCCAGAGAGAAACATTTGCATGCACACGACACCTCACAGAAGCAACCGTGCACACATACGGATCCACCAATGGTGTGAAAACTGCTGTTGGGAATACAGTAACGGATGACAAGTAGAAGTTTTACTAGGGACTTTGGATTATTGCTCTAAACGCCAGATTCGATCTGCAATAAATATTTATATTCATTATGGCTGTGTTGTGAGACATGTATATGTTGGACACTGCATATGTGATTTAACCACGATGAAGGAGAGCCAGCCCCCTGCGGTGCGGAGCCACAGAGCCTGGACCCCCTGCGGAGGACAGGGGACAGAAGACTTCCTGACCACTGAGGCTCGAGAGGAGAGAAAGGGGAGTTATGTAAATAAAAGGCTAATGAATGTGAATAAAGAGATTTTGAGATAGATGTGTGATTTCCCCCGCGAGGGAAATGGTTTGATGTCAGAATGTTTAAATGAGAGAACTTTGGTGTGTTCGCTCTCTTTGTTCGCTGCTCAGGAATGAGAGCAGACAGTGGAATGATTACTTGAATAAACTGGAATGAAAGGCAATTCGGTTTCGTTATTCAAGTCTCCCCACATTGGTGACTGACGACGTTGAGAATGAACGAAGAAATTCTCAGGGTCCCGGACTCACAGCGCTCAGAGCTGGCGAGCGCAGTGGCCGTGAAGCTGCCTGATTTCTGGCAGGATAACCCACGGTCGTGGTTTCTGCAAGCAGAGTCGCAGTTCGCGCTCGCAGGAGTAACGGTGGATGACACTAAGTTCCACCATGTCATCGCTAAACTGGACAACAGCACAGCTCGGTGCGTGCAAAGCTTGGTGGAGCAGCCACCTGCGACCGACAGGTACGGCAAGCTGAAATCCACCCTCATCAAGTTTTTCACCCCCTCGGCTGAAGTGAGGGCGAGGAGGATCCTGTCTTTGCTAGACCAAGGTGGACACAGGCCGAGCGCCCTGATGGAGGAGATGATACAGCTGAGAGGGTTGGACAACGATGATTTCATTTTTCAGTTCATTTTCCTCTCCAACCTCCCGGCGCATGCGAGAAGCACGCTGGCCGGCAAAAAGTGTCACACCCTGGAGGAGTTCCGGGAGCTGGCCCAGGAGGCAGATGGGATCCTGGACGCCTGCGGCGGGCAAGCAACCACAGCGGCGACCCGAGACAGCGGGGAGCCAGAGGCGGCAGAACCAGACTGGCCGACGACGGCGGCAACACGGCCGCGACGAGGTGGAGCCAATAGCCCGGCGGCAGAGGCGCGGGCACAACACAGCGGAGGAGAAGATCTCTGCTTTTACCATCGGAGGTTCGCAGAGAAGGCACGCAGGTGTGTGCCGCCCTGCATCTTCAGGAGTTCGGGAAACGGCAAGACCGGGGGTCGCTAGCAGCTTCGACCCTCGGAGAACGCAACAAGCTGCTCTACATCACGGATGCGCGCTCCGGACGAGAGTTCCTCATCGACACCGGAGCACAAGTGAGCTTCATCACCCCAATATACGCGGACCGGGTGGCTGGACCCCACGGTAGCGGAGCTACAGCGGCAAATGGCTCGAACATCAACACCTACGGGAGAAGGACCTTGCCTTTGTGCTTACATGGCCGCACATATGAATGGACTTTTGTAATAGCGGCGGTGAGTTTCAACATGTTGGGCGCGGATTTTCTGTGTTCACACAATCTGTTAGTGGATCTTGCTAATAGACGGCTGGTAAATGCACTCTCTTTTTACTCTCTCCCCTGTTCAGCTCGAGTGTCCCCGCCACCAGTACAGACCCACGTCGCTACAGCAGGTGGTAAGTTTCACACACTCCTCACCCAATTTCCAGCGCTCACTGTGCCCACTTTTTCAGCGACGGTCGCGAAGCACGGGGTGAAACACTTTATCCCCACTTCTGGTCCTCCCGTGTTTGCAAAAGCTCGGCGCTTGGATGCAGTTAAGCTCGCCATTGCGCGCGAGGAGTTCGCCAGCCTGGAGAGGCTGGGCATCGTTCGTAGGTCGAAGAGCCCGTGGGCTTCGCCGCTGCACATGGTACCGAAAGCCGATGGCTCCTGGAGACCGTGCGGGGATTACCGCAGGCTAAACAACGCTACGGCGCACGATCGTTATCCCATCCCGCACATTCAGGATTTTTCGGTGCACCTGGCGGGGGCGTGCATTTTTTCAAAGATTGATCTAGTTCGCGGCTATCACCAAGTCCCGGTCCAACCGGAGGACATTCCTAAAACAGCGGTAATAACCCCGTTCGGACTTTTCGAATTTTTACGCATGCCATTTGGTCTCAAAGGGGCGGCGCAAACATTTCAGCGGATGATGGATGCCGTGTTACGCGATCTCCCTTTCGTGTTTGTGTACCTCGACGACATTTTGGTCGCGAGTACTTCAGAGGACGAACACGAAACGCACCTCACAGCAGTTTTTAGGAGGCTGGGAGAGCACGGCTTAATAGTTAACCCAGCCAAGTGCCAGTTCGGCGTCGAGCGGATCAATTTTTTGGGTCACCGCGTCTCCCCGGAGGGAGCGGTTCCCTTACCAGAGAAAGTACGCGCGGTAGCGGATTTTCCCCGTCCACAAACGGTTAAATCACTACAGGAATTCTTGGGGATGGTGAATTTTTATAACCGATTCCTGCCCCACGCAGCTCAAATCATGCAACCGTTATATGCCGCGCTCAAAAAACAAAAACCGACCCAGGCGGTCGAATGGTCCCCGGAGCGGGAGCGCGCGTTCACAGAGGTTAAAAAAGCCTTGGCTGACGCTGCGCTCCTGGCCCACCCAGACCCTGCAGCACGGATCGCGCTGACGACAGACGCTTCAGATTTAGCAATAGGGGCCGTTATTGAGCAACAGGTAGCCGGAGTTTGGCAGCCTTTGGCTTTCTTTAGCAAATCTTTAAGCGCGGCTGAAAGAAAATACAGCGCGTTTGACAGAGAACTGTTGGCGCTGCATTTGGCTATTCGTCATTTCCAGTTCTGGCTGGAAGGACGGTGCTTCACCGCTTATGTGGACCACAAGCCGCTCACATACGCCATGGCCAAAATTTCAGATCCGTGGTCCGGCAGGCAGCAGAGGCAGCTGGCCGCAATCTCGGAATTTACCACTGACATTAGGCACGTCGCGGGCAAATTCAATGTAGTAGCGGATTGTCTCTCACGCGCGTTCACGACCCCAACACGCGCAGAGGCAGAACGGGCCACCGTGACCGCGCCGCAGGAGAGCGGCACGGTGGCGCGCGCAGCCCCGGTGCACGTGGGTATAGATTACGCAGCCATGGCAGCGGACCAGGGGGCGGACGCAGACGTGCGCGCGCTCCAGTCTGGACCAACAGGGTTGAGGCTGGAGAGCAAGTGTTTACAAACCGGTATGCCCCCCCTGATCTGCGACATGTCGACGGGGCGCCCGCGTCCGGTGGTTCCGGCCACGTGGCGCCGCCGTGTTTTTGACTCGGTCCACTCACTGGCGCACCCGGGGGTGCGCGCGTCGGTGAAACTAGTGGCGGAAAAGTTTGTTTGGCCGTGCCTGCGCAAGCACGTGAAGGAATGGGCAAAAACCTGCATTTCCTGTCAACGGGCCAAAATTCACAGGCACACAAGAGCCCCGTTAGAACCGTTCCGCATTCCGGCCAGAAGGTTCGACCATGTGCACGTCGACCTTGTGGGCCCCCTACCGGCATCACAGGGTTTCACGTATCTTTTGACAATGGTGGACCGCACCACACGTTGGCCGGAAGTGGTCCCACTTGCGACGACCACGGCCGCGGAGGTGGCTCGCGTTTTTTTAACGGCTTGGGTGGCGCGCTTCGGGGTTCCGTCGGACATTACGTCCGATAGAGGACCGCAATTCATCTCTGAGCTGTGGTCAGCGATGGCCAACGGCTTAGGAGCCAAAATTCACCGCACTACGGCTTACCACCCTCAGGCCAATGGTTTATGCGAGCGTTTTCATAGGTCTTTGAAGGCAGCACTCAGAGCGTCGCTCACGGATGCAGATTGGGTAAATAAACTTCCATGGGTTTTATTAGGGTTGCGTTCTGCGCCTAAAGAGGACTTAGACGCCTCCCCAGCGGAGCTGGTATTCGCACAAACTCTGAGGCTGCCGGGCGAGTTTTTACCAGAGCACCCAGAGCCCCCACCTCTCTCGGCTCTGGGACCGTTAGTCGGCACGGGGGCAGACACGCTCCCGGGTCCGGTTCATCACGCTTTTCCACGAGTTTTCGTCCCCAAGGCTTTGAAAAATGCCGATTTTGTTTTTGTCAGGCGCGAAGCCCTTAAAGCAATGCTCAAACCACCTTACGAAGGGCCATTTCGAGTGCTGGAGGCAGGTGATAAGCAATTTGTGCTAGATTTTGGAGACAGAAAAGAGACAGTCAGTATTGACAGACTAAAACCTGCTTTTGTCATGAAGGACGTGTCTGTACCGGTCGCAGTGGCGCCTCGACGAGGCAGGCCCCCGCAGGGGGCAATTAATCACTCTCTTCCTCAGTCAACAGAGCCGAAGCAGAAAAGCACCGCAGGCAAGGCGAGGCCAACGCACAGCAGATTCGGCAGACGGCTGAAGCCCAAGCGGCGCACAGACTGAATGTTGGTGTTGATTATTCAGTAGTGAGTAAGGTGCTATTAAATTTTAGGAATTAGTCTGTTCTTCATCGTTTGGGGGGGGGTTATATGGCTGTGTTGTGAGACATGTATATGTTGGACACTGCATATGTGATTTAACCACGATGAAGGAGAGCCAGCCCCCTGCGGTGCGGAGCCACAGAGCCTGGACCCCCTGCGGAGGACAGGGGACAGAAGACTTCCTGACCACTGAGGCTCGAGAGGAGAGAAAGGGGAGTTATGTAAATAAAAGGCTAATGAATGTGAATAAAGAGATTTTGAGATAGATGTGTGATTTCCCCCGCGAGGGAAATGGTTTGATGTCAGAATGTTTAAATGAGAGAACTTTGGTGTGTTCGCTCTCTTTGTTCGCTGCTCAGGAATGAGAGCAGACAGTGGAATGATTACTTGAATAAACTGGAATGAAAGGCAATTCGGTTTCGTTATTCAAGTCTCCCCACATTCATGTTCTTTAAGCTGAAAGTATGAGGGAGTAATGAATATATAAATAAGTAAATAGCGCATTGAGATGATGTTTGTTGTGATTAGGCGCTATACAATTTATTTATTTATTTAACCTTTATTTATACAGGGTAGTTCCATTGAGAGGCAATCTTTCTTTTTCAAGGACGCCCTGTTCACACTCACACAGTTACACATTCATTTTAGGAAGTTGCCCAGTACAACCACAGACTGACCTGTGGAAACTGAGCAGCTCCACTGGAGCAGTTGGGGTTAAGGGCCTTGCTCAAGGGCACCACAGTGGGGTTAAGGAGGGTGGGGCAAACACTGCTGTGTTATATGTACCACCCTGATCTCATCCTGCCTGTCCAGAGATCGAACCTGCGACCCTCTGCTCACCAGTCCACATCCCTAACCATTAGGCCAGCACTGCCCAAATAAAGTTGAATTAAATAAATCACCCATATAATTGCAGGTAATAAAAAATATCTGACTTTCCAACAGCTGGTTTGAATATTTGATAAGGAGCCTTCAGTCAAAACTTTTACAAAAGCATTACAAGTAATTAAAAATAGTGATATGATGAGACGTCGGGCTGCAGCCACATTTCATTTGCACAGCACAAAACTGGATTTGAAACATCGGCAGCTCCACAGTGATTTGTTCATCATTCACCAAAGGCAGGCATCCTCCTTGGTTATAATTCTGAGGATTATTTTTCTATATAAGGCTACATCTAGTGTGTAAAAAAAAAAAAAACAGTTTTACATATACTGTTGAAGAGCCCATTTTTAACCTGATCCTAACTATAAACACATCAGGCTTAAAGTTTAATCACAGAGCTTCTATTTCTGTGAGAAATACAGAAAGCTTCATTTTTATATTTCTCTGTGAGAAATAAATGCTCTTTGGTGTATGGATTGGCTGAAATCTGTTGTAAACTGGGGCTGTAGCGCTTTATTTCCGTAGATACCAACATGCTTAAAGAGAACTGGGAAAATCCCCCCACTCTGGAGGCTGGTTTCAAATTTCTACACTTTCACACCTCTAAATACCCGGCGTAGTTTGCACGGACAGCTAAACTGGAGACAAACTTCCACAGTTTGGGGTAAAAACATTGTCGTGTGCACGTGTAACTGAGATCATCCTGCGCAGTTTGCCCCACTCGGGACACGAACCCGCGACCTACCAGTCAACTACACAGTTCGAGCATGGGAGACACAGCACGATCGCGCTGAGCTAAAGGTCTGACCGATAGCTCAGCGCTACCGATACTGTATGAGGCTTTTTGGGAGGGAGGTTTTACTAACGTTCTACGCCGAACAGTGCTAGTTGGCATCCGTTACACACGACCCCTCAGAAGGTAGGAGCCAGTATGAAACATCCTGCTTTATCAGCCTAAGTGGGACCATTATTCAATGAAATAGCGTCTGTTTTATTAAAGCTGCTGAATAGAACTTATGGAAACAGAGGTTTCAGTGGAACTTGGGGTCACTAAAGGCGCTTTTCCACAGGGGTCAGTTTGGCCCCGTTTGGTACGGGACAGGACAGTACAGTTCGGCCCGCTTTGTTTTTCCACTGCACTAGGTCTCATTTGAAGTGGGTGGGAAATAGTTACAGGGAGGCGGCGCAACCCTCTCCCTCCCGCTATGTAAAACAAGCGTAACTGGTGTAAATCAAGCGTAACGTTACACAAAACACAAGTTGGCAGGATACGAGGCGTCTGCGTTCTCTGGCTGTTTTTGCCAGAATAAAGGCAAAAACGGAGAACAGAAGGCAAACCCGCAATACGACACACTCTGGAAAGGTACTGGAGCATTTAGAAGCCATGAGGATGCGAACTACATTACGTATGACGGTAAGCTAATGATTGCTAATGCTACTTTGCTTTTAAGTCCGCCGTACAACATTGTAATGTTGGCAAGTTATCGATATTAGGTACTACAATATGTATTCTGTGTGTGTGTTTCAGATGGCTCTAACGTTCAACATAGTGATGTGACCCCAACTTCATGAACGCGAAGTGGCTATAATGTCTGTAGAAATGTTTAGCTTCTGATCTGTGTCAAAATCATGGAGAGACTGTTGAGACGTCATGGAATTTACCTGCTCCAGCCAGTGGTGTCGTGGCAAAACATAGATCAGGTGCCATATGAGCCGTTAAATATATATTTCAACAGGTAAACAGTACTGGGTTAGGCATAAGATATATTTAACAATTATGATGCATTTTAAGCCAAAACAAATGGATCTAGGATTAAAAGTAATTAAAATAATGCAGTCACAAGGTTACATGGAGAAATACGTGGATTAACTGGAAATATATCGTATTGAGTATTGATGACTACATGTAGATACTGTATAAATATATATTCTCTGCATCAACAGTGAACTATACATGTACTCATGTAGTATTGCCCTGGGAATTTTGACAATAACCCTTTGTACTTTTGCAGATGTCTCTATTTTGTTTTACAGTCTTCAGCAAATAATTGTGTTGGTTGCTTTTCTTAAAAATCAGCCATTATTTTCAAAGCCACTGTTAAATGGTTCGTACTGTTGACTCTTTTCCCACCGGTATCTGAACAGACAAAATAGAAAATCATGATGCAAACACATAAATCACTAAATTGTTTATTCCAATCAGCAGCAAATTACAGATTATTGACTTCCGGTTATGGCTGCCACGTAGGACGGACGTGTCTCGCTCTGCTCTGCTCCTGGAGAAAAAAAAATCGGCAAATAACTCTCTCATTTGGGACAGAACGTATCTCAGCATTTGGGCGAGGATATGTCGGCGAAGCCTAAGGCTGGAAAACCAGGAAAAGGAAAAAGCGAGCCGCCGAAACAGTCCAAATTAACGGACTTTCAGGTCTGTGACGCAGTAAACAAAACTCCATATATGGCGGAGGAGGCTGGCAACGGTGCGATGTCTGCGCGGGGAGGCGCAGATGCGCTGATGGCTGCCATGAGTTCAATGAGAGCGGACTTTTCCTCTAGATTTGATGGGATTATGACAGCGTTGGAAGGAATAAGAAAGGAATTGGGTGACTGTGTAGAACGAACGGCGCAGATGGAGCTCCGTCTCGCTAGTGCTGAAGATGACGTCACCCGTCTTCAATTAAAGGTGCGCACTTTGGAAAAAAAAAATAAATCTCTGGAAGATAATATTTTGGATTTGGAATCTCGGTCGAGACAGAATAATTTGAGGCTGGTGGGTCTTCCAGAGGAATCAGAAGGTCGGGACGTATGTTCCTTTCTGGAAAAGTGGATTCCGGAGGTGCTGGGCAGCGAGGAGTTGCAATCAGCAGTGGTTCTGGAAAAAGCACATCGCATTGGCCCACGGAGAGATAAGGGACCGCCGAGGACCTTAATTATGAAGTTTCTTAGCAACAGAGACAGGATGAAGATCTTCAACGCTGCACGTGCTAAAGGAGAGATTAAACACCAGGACCAGCAGGTGCGGTTCTACCCAGATTTGGCCACAGGAATCCAGCAATTGAGGAAGCAGTTTGATCCCGTACGTAAGGAGCTGCGCAACCTTGGGATTCGTCATGGTGTAATCTATCCTGCGAGACTGCTGACCACGTATGAGGGCAGAACCCACATCTTCAAGACCCCAGAGGAGGCGCAGGAGTTCATCAAGAAGATCAAAGAAGAAGAAGAGACTGGTGGGAGCTAAGCATGAACAAAATATAAGGTAGAATAATTAAGCATTTGCACAGGCATCTGACTGACTTGAAGTAAATAGTAAGTTTACAAAATATAGATTGTATTATATATTAAAAAAACAAAACAAAAACAAAACAAAAAAAAAACTATGATGTACAAAGTTGTTAAAAATTTTGGAGTTAAGTTGGAAAACTACAGAGGAGAGTTAATGTTACGTCATTAAAAGCAGTAGAGTTAGGGTGATTGGGAGGATGAAGAAGGAGTGGCTTAGGCTGTTCCTCGTGGGTGTGGAGCGGTCGATGGCTATATCGGGAGACAGAATTTTTCTTTTGATTTTGGGGGGTTTGCCACAAGTGTGGGAAGGGGAAATTTGTTTGTGTGTAGTTTGTAGGATGAATGTTCAACCACTCATGTTTTTGCCTCTCTGTATGAGCATGTTTACACTGCAAGGTAATCCCAAACTCTCTATTGATCATGGACCAAAGTGTTAATCTTAATTTAACTTCATGGAATTGCAGAGGTCTACAAAATTTAAAAAAACTTAAACAAGTTATGAATAAAATAAAGGACATGGGTTCAAGAATTGTGTTTTTACAAGAAACTCATCTGATAGAGGAGGATGTTAAAAGAATTAGGAGTAGATGGCAGGGAAGTGTATTCACCTCTTCATTTTCATCCCGAGCCAGGGGAGTTATGACTCTCATACATAAATCAGTTCCTTTTCAAGTGAAAAATGTAATTGGAGACAAATTTGGAAGATATGTAATCATTCAAGGTTCTTTGCTATTAGAAAATATAAATCTTGTGAACTTATATGGTCCCAATATAGATGATCAGAAGTTCTTTGCTAATTTATTTCTCATCTTATCATCACTTACAGGGCAACATATAATAGCAGGGGATTTTAATTGTACATTGAATCCAGGTGTGGATAGATCAACAGGACTGGATTGTACGCACATTGGATGTAGGATGACTATTAATCATTTTATGAAAGAATTGAGATTGTTAGATATATGGAGAGAAATGAAACCACAAGTTAAAGCCTATTCTTGTTATTCCAGTACCTACAAGACATTCTCACGTATTGATTATTTTTTGATTTCCACAGAATTAAGGTCCAAGATTCAAAACTGCTTTTATGATAACATCGTGATCTCTGATCATGCACCCTGTTGTCTAATATATGTAGATAAAAAATTGACAAAGGAATCAGGCAGATGGCAATTTCAGCATAAATGGCTTCAGGATGAGGAATTTGTCAAGTATATAGAAAAACAGATAGACGAGTTCTTTGACATCAATACTACACAAACATCAGCATGTGTAAAGTGGGAGGCTTTCAAAGCTTTTATTAGGGGACATATTATTAGTTATACAGGATCAAAATCTAAGAAGACTCGAGAGGAGAGAGCTAAATTGGAACATAAAATAAAAAGTCTTCAGGAAAAAGTGTATGCAGGAAGAGATCCAAGGTTGGAGAATGAATTACTGATTTTGAGAGCTGAATACGACAAAAAATCAGCGAATAGAGCTGCCTCGAGTCTTCTAAGATTGAAACAATCTTTTTATGAACAAGGTGAAAAATCAGGAAAATTATTAGCATGGCAGATTAAACAATTGGAAATTAAAACACCAATAACCAGTATTATAAGTAACGGACAGGTAGTTATAGATCCTTTAGAAATTAATAGAGCCTTTAGAGATTACTATGAAAAATTATATGATACCAAAAATGAACCTGATTTAACAAAACTAAATGGGTTTTTGAACGAACTATCTATACCGTGTATTCCAAATGAAAACAGGGAGATATTGGAGTCTAAAATTAGTCAAGAAGAAGTTGGGCTAGCCATTGATAATATGAAATCAGGAAAAAGTGCAGGACCAGATGGTCTTCCAGTTGACCTTTATAAAAAATTTAAGAATAAATTAATAAAACCTTTTTTGGAAATGGTTTTAGAAGCATTTCAAAATAATAATTTACCATCATACATAAATAATGCCTTAATTATACTGCTGCCAAAACCAGGTAAGCCCTCTAATAAATGCGAAAATATGAAACCAATAAGCCTATTAAACGCCGACCTTAAGATAATCTGTAAAATTTTAGCAAGACGAATACAAGAAATTTTACCAAATATTATTAATCGAGATCAGAATGGCTTTATAAAGGGTAGACAAGGCTTCCATAATGTAAGAAGACTATTTAATATTATTTATTTTAATAAAGAAGCACCGGATACAGCTCTCCTATCATTGGACGCCGAAAAGGCCTTTGATAGAGTTGAATGGCCCTTTCTTTTTGAAGTCCTACAAAGGTTTGGACTTGGAAATAATTTCATAAAATGGGTTCAAATAATATACAATAATGCTACAGCAGAAATCCTAACAAATAACAATATTTCAAAACCAATAAAAATCAATAGAGGATGTCGACAAGGCTGTCCACTTTCACCTTTACTGTTTACTATGGCAATTGAACCTTTAGCGATAGCGATACGTTTACATTCACAAATATATGGAATTAAAGTTGGACCAACAGAACATAAAATCTCCCTGTACGCCGATGATATAATTTTGTTTATGTCGAATCTAAAAAAATCAATTCCAACCTTGTTGAATTTAATAAAGAATTTTGGGGAAATATCAGGATATAAAATAAATAAAACTAAATCTTCAATATTAATGCTAAATGAGACCCAGAGAAATTACCCAGCCCCTGAGGTAAATCAATTCAATGTTGTAAATCAGTTTAAATATTTAGGAATCCAAATTATGCCTAAGCTAGAATCAGTCGCCAGTGTCAACTATGAAGCCTTAATGTCAGATATCAATGAGTTAACTCAGAGATGGATGTCACTACCAATGTCGATGATCGGGAGAATCAATATACTTAAAAGTAATATTTTACCTAAAATACTTTATTTATTTCAATACATTCCCTTATCACCACCTTTAGATCTATTCTCAAGAATAAAAAAAAAGTTAGTGGAATTTATATGGAACAACAGGAGGGCTAGATTACGTTTGTCTTTATTATATTTACCATTTGATCGTGGAGGTCTGAAATGTCCAAATTTTATGTTGTATTATTGGTCGGCACAACTGAGGTCTATGACATATTATTTTTCATCAAATGATCTCCCTCACTGGACTGAAATGGAATCATACAATTTACCTTTACCTCTTCCCATATTCATATACTCAGATTCGGCAAAAAAATTACAAAAACAAGTTAAAAATCCATTTGTAAAGCATATGATCAAAATATGGTGTGAAGCTAAAAACTATTTAAAAGAACCACAGTTATTGTCACAATTTAGTCCAATATGGGGTAATCAATATTTTAAACCAGGGAGAGCGGACGCTGTATTTAAAGTATGGAATTTAAAAGGGATACAAAAGATTCAGGATTTATATTTGCCATGTGCAGACAACATAATGTCTTTTGAAGAGCTGAGGATCAAATTTAATCTCAATAGAACACATTTTTTTAAATATCTTCAACTTAGAAACTTTATTCGATCAAATCAAAATAAAGCTCTCACTCGACCTATTTATTCATCCTTGGAAAAAATGATGATGAAAGATAGTAAAAGAAAGGGTATTATTTCAGAGTTTTATAACTCATTGACACTATCTTCAAGTGAAAATTCACTGAAAAGATTAAACTACTGGAAAGAAGATCTGCAAATTGAAATTTCAGAGGAACAATGGGAATTGGCTTGTACAGAAGCTCAAACCAAATCAATAAATGCACGCCTTAAATTGATACATTTCAAATGGTTAATGCGGATGTATGTTACACCGGAGGAGTTAAATAGATACAACAAAAATATACCAGATACATGCACAAAATGCATGGAAAGTAAAGGAACCCTATTTCATTGTTTATGGGAATGTAGATTAATAAGAATGTTTTGGGAAGAGGTGAGGGTAACAATTGAAAAAATAATCTCAAAACAAATCATATTGAATCCTAAACTGTTTTTGTTGGGTCTGTACCCAGAAAAGCATAATTTTAATAAAAGTGAAAGAACATTCATAGACCTCAGTTTGCTTAATGCCAAAAAATGTATTGCACTATTATGGAAAAAGACTCATAGACCAGATGTGACTCAGTGGTTAAGACAGATGTTAACAAACCTTCCATTAGAAAGCATAACATATATACTGAAATCAAAGGAAATTGTGTTTGAGAATATATGGAGACCTTTTATTGATTATGTAAAAAATTTAAACATAACTCTTGAAGAAGAAGGTGAATGATGTGTGTGGACCTTGTAAATTCCAAACTGGTGAACATAATATGTATACTTATGTATTGGATTGTCTAGACTAAACAGAGGAGCATTGTTGAAGACTTGATTTTGTTGGTGGTTGTTGGTGTTTTTAGTGCATTTTTTTTTTTTGTAGTACTTTAGTGTTAGTGTTTGATTGTTTGTATCATGTTTGTTAAAAAAAAAAAGGTTCAATAAAGATATTGTGGAAAAAAAATTACAGATTATTTAGAATGTGCAAAATTCAAACTGTAAAAAAAAAAAAAAAAGAAACTGGAATGGGTCACACACGCCAGCCACGCTGCCTCACTGAGAAGCAACTGGTCGGCCCCTCGTACTGGTCCTGGTTCAGCAGATCTTCAGCCTGCATCTCTGCAAATAGTGAGGCAAGGTCCAGTTTGGGTGGATCGTTTTCCCCTTGCCTAGATGAAAGACAGAAATGGGTGGTGGATAAGAAAGTGGAAAAGAAAGTTGGTGGTGTTGGTTGTGGAAAAGAAAAGTTGGTGGTGGAAAAGAAAGTTTAAAACATATTTGAGAAATGAATGAATCTTTATTTCGGATAGATTAGATTAAAAGAAAGGAACAGAATAATAGAACAAAGGGGTGAAAAAAAATCCAATAAGGTCAAATTAAACAGCAACTCCTCGGATTATACAATTCAACATAACTTATCCGAAATGGGTGATGACTGAAGCCGCAGCTTATATTGCCCACCCATGTTCCAGCTAAGAATTCAAAAATAAAATAAAATAAGAGTGATTACAAATCAGAGCAAAGTCAAGACAAAACGTGACAAAAACTAAGCAACAGCACAACACAGACTGGATATGATAATCCTTATGTGATTTTACATGTCGTTTTGTATATACAGCCGTGGACAAAATTGTTGGTACCCCTCTGTTAATGAAAGAAAAACCCACAATGGTCACAGAAATAACTTGAATCTGACAAA
The DNA here is from genome assembly GCA_020510985.1 of Pholidichthys leucotaenia. Lineage (NCBI taxonomy): Eukaryota > Metazoa > Chordata > Actinopteri > Cichliformes > Pholidichthyidae > Pholidichthys > Pholidichthys leucotaenia. Next base: position 182,916,972 of record CM035845.1, on the reverse strand, counting down.
AATGGTAATAAATAAAAATTCTATGAAAATTAACCAATGAAAATCAGACAATGCTTTTGAACTGTGGTTCAACAGAATTATTTTTAAAAAACAAACTCATGAAACAGGCCTGGACAAAAATGATGGCACCCCTAGAAAAGATTGAAAATAATGTGACCATAGGGACATGTTCAACCACGATGTGTCCTCTAATTAACATCACAGGTGTCTACAAACTTGTAATCAGTCAATCGGCCTATTTAAAGGATGACAAGTAGTCACTGTGCTGTGACCATTGTGGGTTTTTCTTTCATTAACAGAGGAGTACCGAAGATGGCGGAGAGACATAACACTTAAACAAAGAGCTCTCCCTAGCCGGATTAAAAATCATCGGTAAATGGCCAACTCGACATAAACGAATCAATAAACTAAGGGATGAAAACACGAAGGAACCGGGCACAAGGACAAAAACAGGGTAAAATTGAAGAATTCCTCTCCAACAACGCAGGAAAAACCGCTGTACGCAAAGCCCAAAAAAACGAGATGTCCACAGCAGAGAAAATGGAGGACACCAGACTCGACAACATGAACGCTGGCATCGCCAGTTTGGGTGAAGAGTTGAGAGAATTCAAGCGACAGCTACAACAGGATTTAGCGGCTCTTAAGGAGGAACTGAAAAAAGAAATTAAGGAGGAAATCATGGACCTCCGAAGAGAAATGGAGCGTAAATTAACGGAAAACATGGAGGAGCTGCGCTCCCAGCGGGCGTGTATGACAGAAGCGCAGACCCGAATTTCGGAACTAGAAGATTGGAAAAGCGAGGCAAACGAACAACTACAGACCCTGACGACGCAAACGCAGAGGATGCAGGAGAAAATAAACGACTTGGAGAGCAGATCCCGACGAAGCAATATGCGCATCTTTGGAATTCCGGAGGGCATTGAAGGCAACTCGATGACAAAATTCATGGATCAGTTCTTAAAAAAAGAACTGGAAATACCCGGAGAAACGGATCTGCAGATTCAACGGGCGCACAGAACACCGGCACAGAACCCGAAAACAAACTCTCCACCCAGGTCAGTTGTGGTAAACTTTGTGAAATATGACATAAAGGAAAGAATCCTGACGCAAGCATGGAAAAAAAAGATACGAATCGGCGACAAACAGGTATTTTTTGACCATGACTACCCGACAGAAATCGTGCAGCAGCGGAAGAAATATGCCAATATTAAAAAAACGCTGAAAGAGAAAAAAATTAGATTCCAAACGCCGCTAACGAAAATGAGGATTCATTGGGAGGAAGGCACAAGAACCTACAACACGGCCGAAGAGGCAGCGCGGGATATGATGGAGCAGGGCCTTGAGGTGAGCGTGCCGAAGGAGACGGCTGGAGCAGCGGCGGCCCTGAACGCACCACGACAGACGGAGTGGAGACGAGTGAACGGCGGAAGAAGGGGGAGAGACGTAGAGCAGCGGGCCCAGGACAAGCTACAAGGCTTTCAACTGAAAGCCTAGATCATAACAAAGATTAAGAAAGGCACAGAAGAAATGAAGGCCAAGAAGACAAGGTAAAAGAGAAACAGACGGCTAGGAGAGGTTTAAGTGATATTTGTTGGACATTTCTAGACTTATGACTATTACTTTGATAGTAATTAGAAGTCTAGGGAGGGCCCTTCACTCTGTGAAGACAAACCCCCCACCCACCAACAGGGACCAGTGGGCAGAAGAAAGGCCCAAAGTACGGAGGTCGAGTTTTTTTAATGTGTTTTTATATAAATATGTGTTATTTTTGTTGTTAAAGGGGCTAGGAGCACAAGTTAAAAAAAATGGAAAAACATGAATATGGGTAAAAATCTTAAGATAATGACACTAAACGTGAATGGTCTGAACTCACCTGTTAAAAGGGAAAGAATAATAAGAAAATTCAAGAAGGAAAAAGCTGAAATTATATTTATGCAAGAGACACATTTGAGCAAGACAGAACATGTGAAACTAAAGAGATTTGGCTATAAGAACTCCTACTACAGTTCATTTAAGGGAGGAGCAAAAAGGGGGGTTATGATACTAATCTCAAACAAAATACAATTTGAAAGTGAACAGAAAATCCAGGATAAAGAAGGCAGGTATGTAATAATAAAGGGAAGAATAGATGGTATGCAGATTACATTAGTGAACATCTATGCCCCACCAGAAAGTGACAAGGGTTTTTTTCAACATCTGTTTGATCTCATAGCAACACACAGTGAAGGAGTCCTAATTTGTGGAGGAGACTTAAATGCTGTCATGGATCATGAAGTTGACACAACAAGTGTTAAGAAGACAAAAAAACATGTAACAAAGTTCATAAGAACCTCACTGGCAGAAATGGGTATGGTAGACATATGGAGGGACCTACACCCACTCGAAAAAGACTATACACATTATTCAGCAGCCCATAAAGTACACTCTAGAATAGATTACTTCCTTATGAATGAAGGTGACAGACACAGGGTGAGAAATTGTTGGATTGGAGGGGCAGAAATATCAGATCATAATCCTATATACATGGAAATATATTTAAACAATAGAAAACGACAAACAACATGGAAACTTAACGTAGGACTGTTAAATGATGAGAAAATGAAAGAAAGAATAAAAATAAACATAAACGAATATATCCAAGAGAATGACAATGAAGAAGTGGACCCAACAATACTATGGGACGCACTAAAAGCCGTGTTAAGGGGTAAATTAATTGTTGAAACAGGAAAAGCAAATAAGACTAAACTGGAAGCGTATGAACAAAGATGTGAGAGACTGAGGGAATTAGAATGTAAACATCAAAGCACAAATGATCCAAAAATATATCAAGAAATTAAAGAAGAAAAAACAAAGATAAAAGAAACACAAATGGATGAAATTGAAAGGAAAAATAGATATCTAAAGCAAAAATATTATGAAACAGGGCCAAAAGCCACAAAACTGCTGGCAAAACGGTTAAGAAAACAACAAACAATGAATAATGTATACAAGATTAAAGACCCCACCACAAATAAAACCACAGTTAACCCAGAAAACATCGAAGAAATTTTCCATAATTTCTACCAAGAACTATACTCGCAACCTGAAGAAACAAATACTAAAGATATCAAAAAATTTCTAGACACATTGGACTTGCCATCAATAGGAAATCAACAAAATGAAAAACTAACAGCAGAAATAACAACACAAGAGATCAGAGATGTGATTAAGTCACTTAAAAACGGTAAATCACCAGGTAGTGATGGATACCCCTCTGAGTTTTATAAACTGTTTATAGAAGAACTCATGCCACAACTCCTAAAGTCATTTAATTGGACGCTGAACAACAACAAAATACCTCCAACATGGAACGAAGCAATCATTTCAGTTATTTTAAAACCAGGGAAAGATAAAGAACAATGCGGAAACTATAGACCAATCTCTTTATTAAATGTAGATTATAAAATATACACAACAATTATATGTAAACGAATAAAGACATTCTTGACGGAATTGATAGAAGATGATCAAACTGGATTCATAGAGGGACGCCAAACACATGACAATATCAGGAGAACAATACATATAATTAACCAAATACATAAAGAAAAGAAAAGCGCAGTAATAATGAGTTTAGACGCAGAAAAAGCATTTGACAGGGTTAACTGGAAATTCCTATATAGTGTACTGGAGCGCTTTGGATTTAACGAAAAATCAGTACAATGCATAAGGACGCTATATCAAGAACCTGTGGCAAGAATCAAGATAAACGGTAGCTTAACAGACAAAGTAAATATACAAAGATCAACTAGGCAGGGATGCTGCTTATCGCCCACCTTGTTTGCTCTGTTCATAGAACCATTGGCTCAAGCGATACGACAAAATAAGAAATTAAAAGGTGTAACAATAAAGGGGGCGGAACACAAGATTGGGCTATTTGCAGACGATATTATAGTTTACCTTGAACAACCAGATAAATCAATAATGGAAATGATGAACTTGATAGAAAATTTTGGAAAATTATCAGGATACAAGATAAACATAACAAAAACACAAATACTGACATTCCACTATAACCCTCTAAACCAGATAACTGATAAGATCAAACTAAACTGGAAGCAAAAAGAAATAAAATACCTTGGAGTGAACATACCTAAAGACCTAAGCAAAATATATAAAGCAAACTATGATAGGTTGGAACAAGAAATAAAAAAAGATATTGATAGATGGTCAATCTTAAATATGGATCTGAATTCAAAAATTGAGACAGTCAAAATCAGCATACAACCTAGATTACTTTACCTCTTCCAGGCTCTACCAACAGAGATTCCAGATGCCCAATTCTCAAAGTGGGACAGGATGATATCGAGATTTGTTTGGGGAGGTAAAAAACCAAGAGTGAAATATAAAACTCTCCAATTACCAAAAGAGAAAGGAGGCATGGGCCTACCGAGTCTAAAGGAATATTACTACTCAGCACAAATAAGATATATCATATGTTGGTGCGACGAGGGATATGAGGCAAAATGGAAAGAAATGGAAAAGGAAATTGAGGGACTCCCAGTACAAAGCATAATAGGGGATAAAGATGCATATAAGCAAATCAAACAAATAGACCCAATCACTAAATTTACTTTAGAACTGTGGTATAAAATAGTACAAAAATATAATATAAGGGAAGACATAAAACTATTGAAATGGGTAGCATTTGACAGTCAGTTTGAACCGGCAAAACAAGATAGGGGATACAAAAATCTGGTGAACAAGGGAATCACAGCATGGGGCAATATCGGAAAAAAAGATCTCGGGAGCTTTGTAAATATCAGGAGAAAATTTAAATTAGAAAGATCGGAATTTTTCAGATATCTGCAGATGAGAGATTACTATATGAAGAAGATTAGGCATAACCTCCAAACAGATGTGAACGAGATTATACAACTTATTTTAAGCTCATATGCAGGAAATAAAATAAGAATTATTTCAAAACTATATCAGAAACTTATGACAAACAATCATACAAGTAACTATATAAAGGAGAAATGGGAGAAAGAGCTCAATTTAAACATAACAGAAGAAAGCTGGCAGGAAATATGGAAAACACAACACACATCAACAAATTCAAGGGCATGGAGGGAATTTGGATGGAAAAACCTGATTCGCTTTTTCATTACACCACAGATTCAAGGAAAATATTCAAATACCCAATCTTTATGCTGGAGGGGATGTGGGGCTCAAAATGCAGACCACTCACATATGTTTTGGAAATGCTACAAAATATCATCATTTTGGAAATCTATGCATGTGACAATACAGAGGATATTAGGATATAATATACCAATGAACTGTAACCTGATGTACTTATGTGATCTTAAAAAAGACAGTGTTATACAGGCTGAGGACAGATATCTAGTTAAAATCTTGTTGATTGCATGTAAAAAAACTATTGTGGCCGACACACATTGTGGGCTCACGCTGCCACAGAGACAGAACTGAATGTGTATTGTGGAGTGTCACGTCTGCAAGGACTGAGGACTCAAATCTACAGGAGGTAACAAGGAAGTGTGAGATTTGTCTCTTTGTCCCACAGAAGACGCCCCGGAGGGTATTCCGGTTCATCAAGAAATGAGAGACAATGGTGAAGCTTCAAAGGGATGCTTTGTAACTGTATGTTGACTGAAGACACCATGTGACTTGAATTCTGATGCTGGAAATGTATAAAAGGGGGTTGAAGTATGATTCTTTCTCTTTCCTGCTTTGAGAATGCTAGGAGCTTGTGTTCTATCAAATAAAGCTGGTTTTATGACTGAAACTCAGCCTCGTTATTTGAGCATGCTCCTACACTATCACAAAAAAATGGCGATCAGAAGTTCTTCCTGACCAAGAACAATGGACTGACATTGTTGAGGACATACGTATGATGGAAAAACTAACATATCGACGAAGAATGCAAGAAGGAATATGGGAGAAAAAATGGCGGAAATGGACACACTACAAAGTGCAACAACGAGGCAGAAATTGAAAGAATAACCAAAGACACTGAAAAAACCAGAAGAATTAAGAGATGGAAACTAAAAACTTGATGCTCCAACATTTGTCCCCCCCCCTTTTATCTTTTATTTTTTATTTTTATTTTGTTTATTTTTTTTTATTTTTCCCTACCCTAACCCCTTTGTTTTTTAAATGTAGAATGTGATCTGAATGCATTATATATGATGAAAAATGAATAAAAATCTAAGTTACAAAAAACAGAGGAGTACCAACAATTTTGTCCACGTGTGTATGTTTGGAGTATTTCTTCCTTTAGTTTTTGTTTAAATTGTCCAAGCGTTGTACATGATTTTAATTCAGGTCCAAAAGTGTTCCACAGTCTGACTCCTTGCACTGAGACACAGTGTTGCTTGGTGGTAGTTCTCACTGAAGGTTTTTGAAATATACATGTTCCTCTGAAATGATGTTATTTGGAAGAACTTTTGGATATTTGCGGGCAGTGATAGATTCTTAACTTTAAACATTATTACTGCAGTTTTAAAGGCAACCAGATCTTTCAACCTGAGAGCTATTAATTGAAGAAAAAGTGGGTTTGTTGGTTCCCTGTAAGCAGCTTTGTTTATTATTCTAATAACTCTCTTCTGAAGCATAACGACTGGATATATGTTTTATATGTGTTTCCCCATACTTCAGTACAATAGGTCATGTATGGGTATTGGTATCCTCTGAAGAGCTGGAGCAGGTGGCTGGGGAGAGGGAAGTCTGGGCTTCTCTGCTTGAACTGCTGCCTCTGCGATCCGGACCTCCGGAAAAGCGGTAGAAGATGGATGGATGGATGTCATGTATGGGAGTATTAATCAATGATACAAAGTCTATAGTGTGGGTTGATTCAGCAAATACTTCACTCTGTGCAGTATTGCGATTGATTTGCATATTTTACCTTTAATATAATTAATGTGACTTCCAACACAGTTTTTTATTGATTATTATGCCAAGGATTTTAATTTTGGATACCCTTTCAATCTCTACACCATTTATACTGAGTTGTTGTGATGGTGTGAAATAACGTTATCAATAAAAGTTTAGCCACCGCTGTGTCGCCCTGGTTTCAAGTGTGGGTGGTGTTTTGTGCTTGTATTGCTAAAATATAAATGGAAGCACGACAATGGGTCTCAAATATTTGTCATGTGTTCTATTACTGGATGAGTTGAAAGATGAAATACTATAGACTACACATATAAACTTAAACTAAATTCTAATGATGACTGAACAACTCCCATTCCCCATGGTGCAAGATACACTATTATGACTATAACTCATAAAGGATCACAGAAGTGATCTGATAAAAATAAATAAACAAGCGGTCTATTTTATGGTGGCTACTATTGGATGTGCCATTCATTTTCAATTACTCTGTAATTGCAACATACAAGGACGGACGTAGCATTGAGCTAGGTCATCGTTTAAACACGATTGAGTTTTCGACTGTCCTAAGTGAACTTTCCACTGTTGGAAAAAATAACGTAAAACATGAATATCACATCACTCACCGTCCTGTATATCACAATATCACGGCTTCAACTGCTGAAGTTGGGTGCGTTGCGGCTGTACATTCAATTCAATTCGGGTGGCTGGGTCTAATTCCCGGTGCGTCTCTGTCTATTTTGTAGTGCATCTGCTTGTGCTCCCCACTGCAAGCTCCGTCTGCTTCCCTCTGCATTCTCTCATCAGCCGAAACGCACAGGAAACTCTGCTGGACCGCTGTGTTAGATTTCTGCTGATTTCTGTTAAGCCATTCTATCGTTGTTGTTTATAATATCACTTGTTCGCGGTCTCACTGACGAAAAATTGCAAATGGTGGCCAGCAAGCTATTCTGGTAAGTCAGCGTAATGCCCACTCTCATGATGCTACGCCCGGACCAATCAGTGGCCAGCAGTGGGTTGACGTAACAGTGCCAATACCCTTCGGACCTACTCTCGATTGGTGCCGATAAAACTGGAACAGTTCCGAAAAAACAGAACTGTTAGGCCATTGGGTGCCGAATGGAAAAGCGGACAAAGGAGGCCGATCCGTACCAAACGGGGCCAAACTGACCCAAGTGGAAAAGCGCCTTAATGGCCCTTTTCCACTAGTGCCAGTTTGGCCCAGTTCGGTTTGGTACAGTACGCTTTGTAGGCTTTTCCATTAGGGACTGTAATGGTTAACGTCCTGATTTTTGGGACCTGCTGGAGAGTGGTTCTAACCATGCTGTACTGACCTGAAAATGTGACGTAAAAAGACTGCAGGCCACTAAAATGGCGCTTTTCCACTCGTACCCAATCGGCCCTACTCGACTCTACTCGGTTCGGTTCGGTTGTGTTTCCATTACAGCTGGGTACGCCTGGGGTGGGTGGGATTTTTTTTACAGCAAGGCGGCGCCACACTCCCTTGACATAAAACACGCGACCCAAGCAAAACATAACATTGCTGCTATACAAGGCAACTCCTCGGTCTCTGTCTTTTTGTCACCGTAAAGGCCAAAAAGGACCGCCAGACAAGGGTACAGGCAGCGAGACGAAACACTCTGGAGAAGTACTGGAGTGTCTGGGAAGCCACAGAGCCGAAGACGTGAGGATACGAACTAGATCATATATGACGGTAAGCTAATGATTGCTAATGCTAGTTTGCTTTAAGTACGTCATACTACACTGTAATGTCTGTAAGTTATCGCTATTAGGTACTAAAATATGTATGTGGTGTGTGTGTGTTTCAGATGGCTCTGTTGTGGGAAAATTACTGCTTCAAACCATGGGTCTGGCGTTCAACACAGCCTCTCACTGATGTCACCCCAGCTTCACAAACGCTCAGTGGTTATAGAGCTTAAGCATGACTGTAGAAACGTTTAGCTTCCTATGCAACAAATTGCTCTGATCTGTGTGAAAATCATGGAGAGACTGTTGAGACATCATGGGACGTACCTGCTTCAGCAGCACTGAGTCTGTGGTGGTGTCATGGCAAAAAATGATTAGCTGGCACAACTTGATTGCTGGGTTATATTAGCCACTAAATATATATTCAAAAGGTAAACAGTACTGAGTTAGGTATAATAAGATATATTTGACAATTATGATGCATTTTAGGCCAAAACAAACTTGATCCATCCATCCATCCATCCATCCATCCATCCATCTTCTACCGCTTTTCCGGAGGTCCAGGTCGCGGAGGCAGCAGTTCAAGCAGAGAAGCCCAGACTTCCCTCTCCCCAGCCACCTGCTCCAGCTCTTCAGAGAGGATACCAAGGCATTCCCAGACCAGCTGGGAGACATAGTCTCTCCACCGAGTCCTGGGTCTGCCCCGGGGTCTCCTCCCAGTGGGACATGCCTGAAACACCTCAAGTGGGAGGCGTCCAGGAGGCATCCTAATCAGATGCCCATACCACCTCAACTGACTCCTTTCAATGTGGAGGTGCAGCGGTTCTACTCTGAGCCTCTCCAGGATGACTGAGCTCCTCACCCTATCTCTGAGGGTGAGTCCAGCAATCCTACGGAGAAAGCTCATTTCAGCCGCTTGTATCCGCGATCTCGTTCTTTCGGTCATTGCCCAAAGCTCGTGACCATAGGTGAGAGTAGGAATGTAGATTGACTGGTAAATCGACAGCTTTGCCTTAGAACTAAGCTCCCTCTTCACCACAACAGACCGGTACAACGTCCGCATCACTGCAGATGCTGCAGATGCTGAAAACAAACTTGATCTAGGATTAAAAGCAATTAAAATAATGCAGTCACAATGTTACATGGAGAAATACTTGATTTACTAGATACATGTACTGTAGAAATATATATTCTCTGCATCAAGAATGTACTATACATGTATTCATGTAGTATTGCACCGAGAATACTGGGAATTGCACTGACAATAAACTTTTGAAATTTTTGCAGATGTGTCTCTTGTTTTATATGTGAAGGTTACCACCAAGTGACATAAATACTAAAAGACTGGAAAAGCTGTCAAAGAACAATCCAGCGATTTGAGAAATCACTTTTGGTTTGGTGTAAGTCTGTCAACAGAATTATGAACCATAAAGACGTTTGTGTTAAAATGTTAAATCCCATTAAACCCTAACCCACAGGTGTCCAATCATGTGCCATGGAGGGCCAAGACCCTGCAGGTTCTTTCTTTTACCCAGTCTCTTCAGCAGATGTTTTCACTGATGAGCAGTCAGTGGAAGAAATTCAGTGGAATCTGCTGTTGAACACACTGGAGGTGAAGCCTGCAGGGTCTTGGCCCTCCATGGCACATGATTGGACACCCCTGCCCTAACCCATTGTGATAAAGTACAAATGCTAATATGGCCCAGAACTCCTCCATATACTGGTACTGTCAGTAAAGTGTGCAGGGTCTTCTGCGGTGGCACATCCAACAATACAGTCTTCAGTAAATAAAATAATTGTTTTGGTTACTTTTTCTTAAAAAATGAGCCATTATTTTCAGTCACCGATAAATGGTTTGTACTGCTGACTCCTTTCCCACCGGTGCCTTAACAGACAAAATAGAAAATCATGATGCAAACACATAAGTCACTAAATTGTTTATTACAATCAGCAGCAAATTCCAGATTAATTAAAAACTTTTTTTTGATTAAAAACTTAGAATGGGTCACACACACGCCGGCCACGCTGCCTCACTGAGAAGCAACTGGATGTGCCCCTCAAGCTGGTCCCAGTTCAGCAGATCTTCAGCCTGCATCTCTGTAAATAGTAAGGCAAGGTCCAGTTTGGGGTGGATCGTTTCCCTCTTGCCTAGACAAAAGACAGAAATGGATGGTGGTTAATTAATGCAAGTTTAAAACATATTTGGGAAATACACTTGTTGCTAAAAGCCAGTAGTGGAATGTGACAATAAAGTACTTTGTTGTTGTATTTAACCACAATTTTCATGTAGCTGCACTTCAGTAAAGTAGATTTTACAAGGGCTGGGTTATGTTTAAAATCATTTGTTTTTACTTTGGCCTCAGCAGTCAGAATGAATTAATACATTCACTTGAATGGAATATAGTACTTTAACTGAGGGTGCGCATCACCGAGTATGGAGTTGCTCAGTCAAAATATGGAATTTTTATCAATAAAAGTTTAGCCACCACTCTGTCACCGCTGTGTCTCTTGCCCTGGCTTCAAGTGTGGGTGGTGTTTTGTACTTGTATTGCTAAAATATAAAAAGATGCACTACAATGGGTCTCAAATATTTGTAATGTGTCCTGCTATGATGATACTGTAGCCGCACATGGGGAAAACATAATGAGTAGCATCTTAGATAAGAACAAAGAGCAGAGTTTCCTTGGAGATAACAGGAAGTTGTGAAAGTGTGATCTTTTGTGTGTCAGAGACTGCTAGGAGGATCCTTTGTGTGTCAGAGACTGCGAGGTGGATGTTAAAGGATTAAGGAAGTGAATGCAATGTGACCTTTGATGTGAATGCAATGTGACCTTTGATGTGTAGAAGCGGCTGTAGGAAGACCTGAGTATTTAAGAGAAGAGTTTTGTCTGAGATGCCCTCTCTCTACTATGCTCATGTGTGAGATGTGTAATAAACTGCCTGAGACAAATCTGCCTCCTCATTTACACACTCCACACTGGTGACCCAAGACGAAGCAAGCAACACAAAGAGAGTTCCCCGGAGCCAGCCTCGTTGGGAGCCCCCAGCCAAGCGTATGCCGTTACAATCCAGCTACCGGATTTTTGGCAGCACAATCCGCGCTCCTGGTTCCACCTGGTTGAGGCGCAGTTCGTCCTCCAGGGGATATCGACGGATGACACGAAATTCTACCATGTGGTCACAAAGCTCGACACCCACACGGCTCAGCATGTGGAGAGCCTGCTGGATCAGCCACCAACCAGCGACAAATACGGCGCGTTGAAGGCCGCACTCATCCAGCACTACACACTCTCGGTTGAGGAGAGTGCAGAGAGACTCCTGACGCGGACCGGGTTAGGAGATTGCATGGCTATTGACCTGATGGAGAGGATGCTGAGATTGAAGGGCTCGGACGACGACCACTTCATTTTTACCCACCTCTTCCTCCGGAACCTTCCGTCAGCGACGAGAGCGGCCCTGGCCAATTCGCTGTTGCTGGCCAGGCGGGACTACTGTGCGCTGACCCGGGAAGCACACCGGATCATCATGGCCAGCAGAGAGCTCACGACCACGGTGGCAGCGACGGAGCTCGGCGCGACGGCCGGAGAGGGCGAGGAGCCATTGACGGCGGTAGCAGAACCACCGACGACAGCGGCGGTGGGGGCCAAGGAACGCGGAGGAGACACCCTTTGTTTCTACCACCGCCGCTTTGCAGAGAAGGCACGCAAATGTATACCACCGTGCCAGTTGAAGTGCTCGGGAAACGCCAAGACCAGGGGTCGGTAGCAGCTGCGGCCCTCGGGGAGGAGAACAAGCTGCTCTACTTGACGGACGCACGCTCGGGGAGGTATTTCCTCGTGGACACCAGCGCCCAGTTGAGTTTCATCATGCCGTCCTACGCCGACCGGCTGGCAGGTTCCAGCGGCCCCGAGATGGCAGCAGCAAACGGCTCGGAGATTAAGACCTTTGGTGAGAGGACTCTACTTCTGTCGCTACACGGCCATGCATTTGAGTGGACTTTTGTCATAGCAGCATTGAATTTCAATATATTGGGGGCTGATTTTTTGTGCTCACATGGTTTGTTGGTTGATGTCGCTAACAGGCGCCTGGTTAATGCACTGTCCTTTGATTCTATCCCCTGTACAGCTCGAGCGTCCCGGCCAACAGCACAAGCCAACGTCACAGCTGCAAGCGGTAAGTTCCACACACTGCTCACTCAGTTCCCAGCACTCACGGTCCCGACATTTTCGGCAGCCGTCGCTAAACACGGGGTGGAACATTTTATTACCACCACCGGGCCGCCCGTTTTTGCAAAACCTCGGCGCTTGGACGCAGCTAAACTGGCCATAGCGCGCGAGGAGTTCGCCAACCTGGAGCGGTTTGGCATCATCAGGCGTTCAAACAGCCCATGGGCTTCCCCGCTACACATGGTCCCTAAAGCTGACAGTTCGTGGCGACCTTGCGGAGATTTCCGCAGGTTGAACAACGCCACAGCGCAAAACCGCTACCCAATTCCTCACATCCAGGATTTTTCCGTTCACTTGGCAGGAGCACGCGTTTTTTCTAAAATAGACTTGGTCCGCGGTTACCACCAAGTCCCAGTGCGCGCTGAGGACATACCCAAAACAGCGGTGATAACTCCGTTTGGTCTATTCGAGTTTTTGCGCATGCCATTCGGGCTTAAAGGGGCTGCACAGACGTTCCAACGCATGATGGATGCGGTGCTGCGCGATCTCCCTTTCGTATTCGTCTACCTGGACGATATCTTGGCAGCCAGCGCGTCCGAAGACGAACACGAAACCCACCTCACGGCGGTTTTCCGGAGGTTGGGAGAGCACGGTTTAATAATCAACCCAGCGAAGTGTCAGTTCGGGGTGACGCAGATTGATTTTTTGGGGCACCGCGTCTCTCCCGAAGGAGCGGTTCCGCTGCCTGACAAAGTGCACGCGGTAGCAGATTTTCCCCGACCGCAAACGGTCAGGGCGTTACAGGAGTTTTTGGGAATGGTGAATTTTTATAACCGTTTCCTCCCCCGCACAGCGCAGCTCATGCAACCACTGTACGCCGTGCTCAAAAAACAGAAACCCGCGAATAAGATCGAATGGTCCCCGGAGCGACAGCGGGCGTTCTCGGAAGTCAAGGCAGCCCTGGCAAACGCTGTGTTGTTGGCACATCCAGACCCAACGGCCCGCATAGCGCTCACTACTGACGCGTCAGATGTGGCCATAGGGGCGGTCGTGGAGCAGCGTGTAGCCGGGGCTTGGCAGCCGCTCGCCTTTTTCAGCAGGACCTTGCGCGATAGTGAACGTAAATACAGCGCGTTCGACAGGGAGTTGCTGGCTCTCCACTTGGCCATTCGCCATTTCCAGTTCTGGCTGGAAGGACGCTGTTTCACCGCGTTCGTTGACCACAAGCCACTAACATTCGCGATGGCCAAGGTTTCAGAACCGTGGTTGAGCCGGCAGCAGAGACAGCTGGCCACGATCTCAGAGTTTACTACCGATATTCAGCATGTGTTGGGTAAACTGAATGTAGTGGCAGACTGCCTCTCACGTGCCGTGGCGGCCCCGGTCCGCGTGGGGATAGATTACACAGCCATGGCCGCGGAGCAGGTTAGTGACGCGGATGTGCGCGCGCTCCAGTCTGGACCAACAGGGTTAAGGCTGGAGAGCAGGGTGCTGCAAGACGGTATGCCCCCCCTAATCTGCGATGTCTCCACTGGGCGACCGCATCCCGTGGTACCGTCCGCGTGGCGCCGCCGCGTTTTTGACTCAATTCATTCTTTAGCGCACCCGGGAGTGCGCGCGTTGGTCAAGATGGTAGGAGAGAAATTTGTGTGGCCGAGCCTTCGCAAACAAGTTAAAGAGTGGGCGGCAGCCTGCATGGTGTGCCAACGAGCCAAAGTACACAGACACACGAGAGCTCCCTTGGAGCCGTTTCACATCCCGGCTAAGAGGTTTGACCATGTTCACGTGGACCTCGTGGGCCCCCTCTCGCCATCACAGGGGTGCACGCACCTTCTGACAATGGTGGACCGCACCACGCGCTGGCCTGAGGTGGTTCCACTGGCGTCAACCACAGCCGAGGAGGTGGCGCGCGCGTTTTTAACAGCATGGGTGGCGCGTTTTGGAGTCCCGTTGGACATTACGTCCGACAGAGGCCCTCAATTTGTTTCCGAACTTTGGTCGACAATGGCCCGCAGCCTGGGTGTCACAATTCACCGCACAACCGCGTACAATCCACAGGCTAATGGGTTATGCGAACGTTTTCATAGGTCATTGAAAGCGGCTCTCAGGGCGTCACTGACGGATGCAAATTGGGTGGACAAGCTACCGTGGGTTTTATTGGGGTTACGTTCTGCGCCTAAAGAGGACTTGGAAGCTTCCCCGGCTGAACTCGTTTTTGCGCAGCCACTTCAGCTGCCCGGGGAGTTTCTCCCAGATAATCCTGCGCCGGGCAGCTCCCCGTCTCAGCTGTTGCAGCGTAGCATTGACACAGGCATGCTGCCGGGCCCTGTTCACCACAGTTTTCCGCGCGTTTTTGTGCCTAAAACTTTGAAAAACGCGGAGTTTGTTTTTGTCAGACACGATGCACATCACCCCCCACTGCACCCACCTTATGATGGACCGTTCAGAGTGCTGGAAACAGGGGACAAGCATTTTTTGCTAGATTTGGGGGGTAGGAGGGAAAAGGTTGGCATAAACAGACTCAAACCCGCTTTTGTGGTGGCGGACGAGCAAGTGCTGTTGGCGCGGGCCCCTCGGCGTGGAAGACCCCCAGGGGGAGCTTCCCAGAGTAAAATTTCCCCAGAACACCCGCAGGGACAGACAAAAGGTTTTCACCCCCGAACAGCACCTCCCCAGCATGACAGCGCCGCGGAGGCGGTGAATCCTGGTTACAGCAGATACGGGAGAAGACGGAAGCCCAAGCAGCATGTGGATTGATGTTTAATGATTCTATCACAGCATACGGGCTGTTATTCTTTTGTTCGATCCAATATGCTCGGGGGGTTGGTGTAGCCGCACATGGGGAAAACATAATGAGTAGCATCTTAGATAAGAACAAAGAGCAGAGTTTCCTTGGAGATAACAGGAAGTTGTGAAAGTGTGATCTTTTGTGTGTCAGAGACTGCTAGGAGGATCCTTTGTGTGTCAGAGACTGCGAGGGGGATGTTAAAGGATTAAGGAAGTGAATGCAATGTGACCTTTGATGTGAATGCAATGTGACCTTTGATGTGTAGAAGCGGCTGTAGGAAGACCTGAGTATTTAAGAGAAGAATTTTGTCTGAGATGCCCTCTCTCTACTATGCTCATGTGTGAGATGTGTAATAAACTGCCTGAGACAAATCTGCCTCGTCATTTACACACTCCACAATACTGCATTAGTTTATTGATGATAGAGTATAAACTACACCTATAAACTGAATTATATTGATGACTGAACAACTCCCATTCCCCAAAGTGTAACATACAGTTATAAACATAACTCACAAAGGATCACAAGTGATCTGACAAAAAAAAAAAAAAACATTAACGAGCAGTTTATTTTACAGTTGATGTCTCATTCATTTTCAATTATTCTGTAATTAATATTCACACAATCAAATAAATCTCAGTTCATTCCATTTTATATTAAGTGGAAATTGTGCTACTTTAGTTTTGGCACTTTACCTATAAAAGCAAAGGATTTCAGTACTTTCCACAGTGGCAAGGTCCGTTGTGGGGTGGCTGCTTTTCCTTTCCTCTTGTCTAGACCAAAGACAGAAATGGATGGTGGTTAGTTAAAGCAAGTTCAACACATATACAGGTACATCTAAAAAAAATTAGAATATCATGAAAATTCAATATTTTTTATCACTCATTTCAGAAAGTGAAACCCTGTAGACTAAATACAGTAGACTCATTACACAGACAGTGATATATTGCAAGTGTTTATTGTAATTTTGAAGATTATGGCTACAGCCCATGTTAACCAAAATTTCAACGGCCAACGTTTCTATTTAAAAACTATTTTCATTCATTCATTCATTCATTCATCCATCTTCTTCCGCTTAATCCTTTTCGGGTCGCGGGGGTGCTGGTGCCTATCCCAGCATCTTTGGGCGAGAGGCAGGGTACACCCTGGACAGATCGCCAGTCCATCGCAGGGCCAACATAGAGAGACAGACAACCATTCACTCTCACAGTCATACCTAAGGAAAATTTAGAATCCCCAGTTTTGATGCCAATTAACCTAACTTGCATGTTTTTGGCATGTGGGAGGAAATCGGAGAAATCCCGGAGTAAACCCACACAGACACAGGGAGAACATGCAAACTCCTCACAGTTCACTGTTAAAAACTATTTTTTAAAATTAATTTTATGTAATATTCTAATTTTTTGAGAAACTGAATTTGGGGTTTTCAGGGGCTGTAAGCCATAATCATCAAAATTAAAATAAGTAAACGCTTGAAATATATCACTGTCTGTGTAATGAATCTATATAATATATGGGTTTCACTTTCTGAAATGAGTGACAAAAAATATTAAACTTTTTCATGATATTCTAATTTTTGGAGATGTACCTGTATTAGGGAAATACACTTGTGAAAGTCAGTGGTGGGATGTGACAAAAATGCTTCGTTTCCCTGACCAGTGAGCACCCCAGAATCCACTCTGTACATGTACAAGAACATTATCAATACAGGGATTTATGGTGGAACAGAAACAGCACGAAAACACTGTTCCAACACTCTTTTTGGAAAATCCACAGAATAGGTGTGTGGGTCTATTCTGACGCTTTAGAAAATTATATGAATCACTTTATAAATCACTGGTTTGAAAATGCACTTGAATATGTTGAGATTTTGGATCCTGGGGGCACTTGACCTGTAACCATATAAACACAACACTCTGGGATGTGGACCCCTGGCATGTGGAAACAGATTCTAGAAAGAAATTACACACAACTTAATGCACAGCACCAAAGTGCAACACGTACACAAACCAGGACTTTAACCAGGATTAGCATATTTCATCGTTTTGCTCTCACAAGCGAATACTTCGGACAAAGCAAACACGAATCAGCAG
This sequence comes from Pholidichthys leucotaenia, assembly GCA_020510985.1. Lineage (NCBI taxonomy): Eukaryota > Metazoa > Chordata > Actinopteri > Cichliformes > Pholidichthyidae > Pholidichthys > Pholidichthys leucotaenia. Next base: position 182,899,327 of record CM035845.1, on the reverse strand, counting down.
AGTTGGCTACTAGCTAGCTAGCTCAATTGCTAGCCAGCACAGGACGGTGTTGTATTGCTCAAAAAAGTGAGCTTATCACCAACAGGACAAATAAGCGAAAAGATGCACAATATCACAAATCACTCACCATCGATGGTTCTCTCACTTTCATCTTCAGCTTGTCCGTAGTCCGGTTCTATGCTGGGCTGCCGTCTGTATTGGTGCGGGGTCACTCCATGTTGCTCTGGATACTGATATCTGCCACCAAGCAGAGAAAACTCTGCACCTCTTCATTGGACCACAGTGTAGATTTCCGTGAAACCTGCAACACCATCTCTATTAATATCATGTTTACTTGGTGACCGAGTTTACTCTGTGAACTTTTGCAAATGGGGGTTTGGCGATTCTTCAGAAGACGGACGCTTTCATGATGTTACGCTCTGACCAATCAGTGGCCTGCAGTCTGTTGACGTCACATTTTTGGCTCGACTTAGCGCGGCTGTACCCTGGCCTCTAGTCGGTACTAAAAGAGTACCTGGTACCAGGTACCAGGTACTAATGGAAAAGGCTACAAACCGAACCGAGTAGGGCTGAGTGGGTACTAGTGGAAAAGGGCCATAACTGACCAATGGGCTTCCAATGCATCTCCTTTTTAGGTCGAGTTTATGACTTCTGCCAAACAAGGAAGCTCAAATGTAATTGATTGAGCCCAGTTGTCATGAAGTTTAGTACCATCCTGCCACACCTGAGAAAAAAAAAATGCTTTGTGTTTCATTTGTTCAGTTTTTGGGGCAGTGGTCAAGCTGTAAGAAGCAGACTTCTCTGCTCTCCCATTTTTTTTTTCTATCTTCCAAGTAAGGCCCAGAGCCTGTCATGCTCTGTGAAATTTTTTTCTTTTCTTTAAAGTTCACTTTTTCTTATTTTAATCTTTTTCTTTAAATTACCATTTAAGAAGATTTTGTTTGATTTTTTTTTTTTAGCTTAAACCAACTCATTCCAGCCACAATACATTGGAAGAAACGGATCTGTGGCGTGTTCTTGTCCCAGTTTGACTTTCTGATGGGACTTTGTACAATAAACAAACTCCTTCTTCAGTGCATAAGAGAAGACCGCAGCCAGTCTGCTGAAGAACCAGCCCCTTTGTGATCTTGGGAGTAGGCCATAACTGTGGTATACAGCCTGTCTGCCTGTCTGCCAGTCTTCCAACAGAACCCACGCTGGACACAATGATTCTGTCTGGCTGACGGTCTGTTGTTTAATTTAAACTTAATTCTTCAGAATATTCCTGGTGTAAGTTCTTTAAACTTAATTTCATGTAAACCCCCCATCAGAATTTCAAAATGCATTTTGCCCTTTCATTAATTTATATTCTTTTTCAGAGTAACACAAATTTTCCATTTTTATAAATAGTTTAATCATTATTTTCTTCATAAAATTGCATCCACTTTTCTTGACCAATGCTATTTTATGGTTTTCCAATTTCCAGTATACTGAGAAGTTTAACTATACTTTATTTGGCTCCACAAATGCTTGATTCACAAGTAACTCAGTAATAGTCTATGGTGCCTATGATGCACGTTGAATTGTCTGTTTTAAAGTTATCCAAATATGTTAACATATTCTGACATTTCTTGTTAAACTATTGAAAGACATACTGTATGGGAGTTATTGTTTGATGTAATGTCCACCTTCTTGATTATCAGCAGACAAGAACTCAAGTTTTGTTTGTTTGTTTGTTTTTTTTGAGAGTGAATCATCATTGGTACAAATAAAGAATTGTCAATAAAATTGTCCATCATCTGGACTGGTGCCCCAACGAGGATATGAGTGTAATGAAAGGAAATCTTCACTCCTACTCACATTCATATTTACATTCATACTTGTACCAACAATAAAACACCTACAGTTAGGCCCAGAAATATTTGGACAGTGACACAATCTTCACGTTTTGGGCTCTGCATGCCACCACAATAGATTTGAAATGAAACAACTACAACGGAATTGAAGTGCAGACTTTAAGGTTTAATTCAAGGGGTTGAACAAAAATATATGATTAAACATGTAGGAATTGTAGCTATTTTTATACAAACGATCCTCATTTCAGGGGCTCAAAAGTAATTGGACAAATAAACATAACCCTAAGTAAAATGTTATTTTTCAATATTTTGTTGAGAATCCTTTGCAGGCAATGACTGCCTGAAGTCTGGAACCCATGGACATCACAAAACGCTGGGATTCCTCCTTTGTGATGCTTTGTCAGGCATTTACTGCAGCTGTCTTCAGTTGCTTGTTTGTGGGTCTTTCTGCCTTAAGTTTTGTCTTGAGCAAGTGAAATGCATGCTCGATTGGGTTGAGATCTGGTGATTGACTCGGCCATTGCAGAATATTCCACTTCGTTGCTTTAAAAAACCCCTGGGTTGCTTTTGCAGTATGTTTTGGATCATTGGTGAAGCGCCGTCCAATCAACTTTGCTGCATTTGGCTGAATCTGAGCAGAAAGTATATCCCTATACACTTCAGAATTCATCCGGCTGCTTCTGTCTTTTGTCACATCATCAATAAACACAAGTGACCCAGTGCCACTGGAAGCCATGCATGCCCATGCCATCACACTGCCTCCACCATGTTTTACAGAAGATGTAATGCTTTGGATCATGAGCTGTTCCAGTTCTTCTCCAAACTTTCTTCTTCCCATCATTCTGGTACAAGTTGATCTTAGTCTCATCTGTCCAAAGAATGCTGTTCCAGAACTGGGCTGGCTTCTTCAGGTGTTTTTTGGCAAAGTCAATTCCGGCCTTTCTATTTTTGAGGCTGATTCATGCTTTGCACCTTGTGGTGAATCTTTTGTATTTACTCTCATCAAGTCTTCTCTTTATGGTAGACTTAGATACTGATACACCTACTTCCTGGAGAGTGTTCTTCACTTGAATGGATGTTGTGAAGGGGTTGTTCTTCACCATGGAAAGGATTCTGTGATCATCCACCACTGTTGTCTTCCGTGGACGTCCAGGCCTTTTTGAGTTCCCAAGCTCACCAGTGCACTCTTTTTTTCTCAGAATGTACCAAACTGTTGATTTGGCAACTCCTAACATTTCTGCTATCTCTCTGATGGATTTCTTCTTTTTTTTCAGCCTCAGGATGGTCTGTTTCACCTCCATTGAGAGCTCCTTTGACCGCATGTTGTGTGTTCACAGCAACAGCTTCCAAATGCAAACGCCACACCTGGAATCAACTCCAGACCTTTTAACTGCTTAATTGATGACAGGTTAATAAGGGAAGAGCCCATGCAGCCTTGTTATTTTTTTTTGCAGCCTTCTGAGTCAAATGTCCAATTACTTTTGGTCCCTTGAAAAAGAGGCGGCTACGTATTAAAGAGCTGTAATTCCTAAACCCTTGCTCCAATTTGGATGTGAATACTCTCAAATTACAGCTGAGAGTCTGCACTTTAAGCCCATATTGATTATATAATTGTATCCTGAATATGTTTTCGTAAACAGCTAAAATAACAAAACTAGTATCACTGTCCAAATATTTTTGGGCCTAACTGTATAAACCCATTAATCTAAATCCACTACACCTGGCTGACGCTAGTGAGTGTTGTCAGTGGGCTGTGGTGAATTATTGTTTTGGCCCTGAGGGGTGGCATGTGCTGGAAGCATTGGGTCCTGCGGAGACTTTCAATGAGTGCATCGCCTTGATGGCTGAGCACTTCACTGCCTCACGTGACTGACGTGATGGCCCAGAGGTTCATGTTCTACCAGCGCCAACAGTGAGAAGACAAGTCGCTCTTACAGTACTGTAAAAATTCAAAATTAGACAGTTAGCAGAATCTTTTCAGTTAACCAATCAATAATGATAGAAGTAATACTATTTCTCAGCTTATCTTTTATTGAAACACACAGAAAGTCAACACAGCTGTGAGTCCTTCTCCTCATCATGTCTATGGCAGAAGAACCCAGAAGAATGGTTTCAAACAGATGCATATAGGCTTCAAGTTACTGGGCGTTCCCAGTAACTTTCCAACAAAAGTCTGGTCTTTGCCCAAACTGTTTCCAACCGGTTTTCTCAATGTTATCTTCCCCAGATGTCCTCTCCTCAGCACTTTTCGACTCCACATCCTGTTGTCTGTGTCTTGTCTCTCCAGCACTAGCGACCCCCACCTAATGCATGCCCATATATGGACACAAAAGCAGTTTGGGTGTGTGAGTGCAACTAAAAAGATAGGTGTGTATACAAGCACTTTGTGTAATATCTAACTAATCTTCACTATTAATTTATTTTAACAGTACGTAGATGCCCTTCACTGTTTGGCTAGCATGTGCGAGTTCAGACACGTGCAGGGCAGATTGATAATGTCACAGTTGAAGAAGTACGCCGCAAGTCTGGTGATGTGGGCCGGGCTGGAGACGAGCCAGGACGACCAGACGGTGGCAGACATCAGCAGGATAGCAGGGCACCACAGAGCTAACCCATGACAAGCTAGCCAAAGAACACAGTATAGAGAATGGCCACAGCACAGAAGGTGAACACCACACACAGAACAAACACAACACGGAGGGAGAGCAGTGACTGAACTCACCTCAGTTCCTTGCCCAGCATGAGCCTCAAGAAGCCACTGCAGAGCTGCAGGAGAGGGAGCCCGCATCTATCGGGAACCCCGGAACACAACAACCCGGTGCAGATTCTGATAATGATGATAGCGGCATATTGCCACAACCAGACTCCCTGGGAGAAAGGGAGGACAAATTGGACTCGCCTCCGATCCTCCCCAGGCATGAGCTTCAGACAGTCGCTGTGGAGTGTCAACAAAGAGTGGCAGAATAACCCACTCAGCTGTGCTGGGCTGTGCGATGGTCTACCCGCTAGCCCTAGCTAGTTTGTGCTACCAAATGGGGGGCGGGGTTAATTTGAATGTATAATGTTCTGTGTTTTTCCAAGGGGGCGGGTAAATGTAGTGTGTGACAACAAGGTGTTAACTGGCGCCGGCGTGGTGACGCAGCCCCAGGTAGTGACGTCATTACGCCGAACCGTATATAAGGGGAGAGTCGAACATCTTATGGCCTCTTTTCCGGCTGACCCAGTTCACGGTAATACACCTGTATTGTCAGTTACAACTTCATGTAATAAAGTTTGTGTTCCAAAGCAGCACCACCCTCTGTCTTTCCGGGTTTCCAGACATAACATGGTGGTCAGAAAGAATCAAAATAAGAAGCCATGAGGAGCCAAAACACAAACCAGAGGAAGGTGTACCACGAAACAATTTTAATAGATAAGCCAGGTATGATTTACTAAAGACAGAGCTTTTAATATCTCAGTATGTCTCTGTTTTTACCTGGCTGTCATTATGGTCGCTGATGATGCTTAGGTTTACGTCTGCTGAAAATGAGAGCTTTTTTTCAGTATTGAAATTTCTTTCCGTGGAAAATTGTCAGGCAATTTATGCAAACTATAACAACCTGCAGCACATTTGTCAAATTGTATGCATTTGAAATTTAAATATATTCAGTTTTGCATCACTGCGTTTTAATTCTTGGTCTTGATATGTTCACATAACATCAAGAAGAAGAATGATAATCGCTGTCAGATACTTATAACCTCTTATTCAAGTATGAAGTTTTGTTGGTGAATGAACTTCATGGCAAACACAGACTCACAAAAGACAGATGGAAGGACACCAGTGAAGACAGAGTCAACAAATATAATGGCAACAAGGAAAATTAAAACAGGAAATGATACAGTAATTACATGAACTAGAAGTATGTGAATATAGAGGCCGAAAGTGACAGAAGACAGTGTTGTGTAATTGTTAAAATACTGAAAATCTTTAAAGGAATGAAACGGCACTCGCTGGTATTTCTTACCCTGCTAGTTTGGAAGATCAATAACCCGGTTATCTCTTCCTTCAGGCTATCATAACCCTCGCCTTTCTTGTCCCCTTTCAGGAGACCATCTGTTTCATAAGCAGCCAATTACTGTATGCTCCACACTATTTCTATATTAAATAGCATCAACAGTCCCATTTACACAGCCACTTCATCAGGCAGTGGTTTATGAGGCCGTGGCTGTGATTAAGCTTGATAGTTCTGCATCTGTCTGCTGCAACTTCAGCTCCAGTCAGCTTAAATTTACAACCAAACTACCCCCCCCCCCCCCCCCCCCCCCAGCATGTCCATTCAGAAGCCCCATTGATTTCCCCTGCTAGGCTGGGACAAAAGGCATGGCTAGGTTGCAGGGAACCCGAGCCCCTCCCTGAAGAAATGCTATTATAGAAGCTGAAAAGAGGTTGAAGAGTGTAAAGAGGAGTGATGAAGCTTCTTCTGTTTGTTATGTCTCTCCGCCATCTTCCCGGCGAAGCTTCTTCTGTTAATGTGCTAAAAGAGTGAGTAGAGGTAAAAAGCAGATGGGAGAGAGAAAGCAAATATTGAAATGTTGTAAATTACAGGAGCTCTTTAATTTGGTTCAGCTGATTCAATCATACATTTTTATTGAATTCATACATTTTATTCATTCAATGAATGAATGAATGAATGAATGAATTTATTTATTTCGGATAGTACATTACAGGTTAAAAGAAACTGTATAATATATCTTTTAACCTGTAATGTACTATCCGAAATAAAAACTGTATAATATAACAAGGTCAAATTAGACAAAGACTCCTTCTACTATACAATTCCACGTGAGTTATCCGAAATGGGTGATGGCTGAAGCCGCAGCTTATATTGCCCACCCATATTCCATCCAAGAATTCAAAGGAGAAAAAAGAGAAAACAAGACAAGAGCGATTACAATTTAAAACAAGGCTAAGACAAAATATGACTGAGAGAAAAAGAAAACTGAGCTAGTCTAAGTTAAGCGGTTACTATTCAAAAACAAATCTAAGACATAGTGTCACAGAGAAAAAAGAAAAACTAAGCTATAACACAACACAGGCTGGAAATGTCAATCCTTATGTGAGTTTACATGTCGTCTTGTAAATATGTTTGGAGTATTTCTTCCTTTAGTTTTTGTTTAAATTGTCCAAGCTTTGTACATGATTTTAATTCAGGTCCAAAATCGTTCCATAATCTGACACCTTGCACTGAAATACAGTGTTGCTTGGTGGTTGTTCTCACTGTAGGCTTTTGAAATATACATGTTCCTCTGAAGTGATATCGTTTCTCCCTTGTTTGGAACAACTTTTGGATATTTGCGGGCAGTGATAGATTCTTCACTTTGAACATTATTATTGCGGTTTTAAAGTCGATCAGATCTTTCAACTTGAGAGTTTTTTGTTTAAGAAAAAGTGGGTTTGTTGGTTCCCTGTAAGCTGCTTTGTTGATTATTCTAATAGCTCTCTTTTGAAGCATAAAGAGTGGATATATGTTTGTTTTATATGTATTTCCCCATACTTCATTACAATATGTCATGTATGGGAGTATTAATGAATGATACAAGGTGTATAGTGTGGGTTGATTCAGCAAATTTTTCACTCTGTGTAATATTGCAATTGATTTGGATACTTTACCTTTTATATAATTAATATGTGGCTTCCAACACAGTTTGTTATCAATTATTACTCCAAGGAATTTAGTTTCGGATACCCTTTCAATCTCTACACCATTTACACTGAGTTTGGGTACTGGGTAGTTGTGATGGTTGTTAAAGACTATAAATTTTGTCTTGCTTAAATTGAGCGTTAATTTGTTTGAATCAAACCACAGTTTCAGCTTTCCTAATTCCTTTCCGAGTGTATCCAGAAGTTGTTCCAAGTTGTTTCCACTGCATAGCAGGTTAGTGTCATCAGCAAACAATATTAAGTCCATTTTTTCTGAAACTTTACATATATCATTTATATACATATTGAATAATAATGGTCCCAAAACTGAACCCTGTGGGACTCCACAGGTGACCTTCAGTAGCTCTGAGTTTTTGTTGTTAACACATACAAACTGATATCTATTCTTTAAGTAACTTCTTAACCAGGACAGTGCTACCCCTCTGATACCACAATTTTGTAGTTTCTTTAACAATAGATTGTGATCTACTGTATCAAATGCTTTTTTAAGATCCAGGAATACTCCAACTGAATACTCTTTATTTTCAATGGCTGTTGATATTTTTTCTGTAAATTCCATTAAGGCATATGCTGTTGTCCTTTTGTGTCTGAACCCATATTGCTACTCACACAATAAATCATTCTTCAGTATGAAGTTGTCAATTCTCTCATAGAATATTTTTTCAAGTATCTTGGAAAATTGCGGTAATAGTGAAATTGGTCTGTAGTTGGAGAGTTCCCCTCTGTCGCCTGTCTTGTAAATCGGAATTACTTTAGCTATTTTCATTGCATTGGGAAATATACCTGATTGGAGAGACAGGTTACAGATATACGTCAGTGGTTTCACTATGCATTCGATAACAGTTTTGACTAGTAGCATATCAATACCATCGCAGTCAGTAGATGTTTTACTTTTGAACGATTTAACAATTTCAATGACCTCTCTTTCATCTGTGTTCTTTATGAAGATGGTGTCTTTTACAGCAGTGTTATTGCATATTGAATCACCTGTTGGCACCGTAGTGGGTATTTCTAGGGCCAGTTTAGGTCCAATGTTAACAAAAAAATTATTAAATTCATCTGCAGGTGAAGCTATATTCACATTCGGAGTCGATTTATTATTTTTTGGAGTGTTAGTTGGGTAGCTGGTATTTCTGCTTTTATTTCCAAGGATACTGTTGATTATTGTCCATGTATTTTTAATATTGTCTTTGTTTTTTCCAGTTCTTTACTGTAATAGTCTCTTTTACTACATCTTATTATATATGTTAACTTATTTTTGTATGTTTTATACCGCTGCTCTGCTTCTTTTGTCCTTTTCTTTATGAAAGCTTTATATAATAAATTTTTCTTTTTACACGCCTTTTGTAGTCCTTTGGTTAGCCATGGTTTGTCAGTAAATTTGTGTTTAAGCTTTTTTTTAACTAATGGGCAGTTTTTTTCATAAAGAGTGGTTACAATGTTTGTAAATGTGTCATAGGCTTCATTTACATCTGATACATAGACTTCTGTCCAGTCTTGCTTCAGCAAGTCCTCTTTAAAAGAACTGATTGCGTTTGGTGATTTGTGTCTGAACGATTTTGAGATTTTTTCTGGGTTGGGCCCCGTGTGGCCATGGATAAGTGCAAAGATTGGCAAGTGGTCGCTTATATCATTTATCAATAATCCACTTTCTATTTTCTTGTCGAGAACATTGACAAACAGGTTGTCAATAAGTGTAGCAGAGTGAGCTGTGATTCTACTGGGATGTGTTATTGTGGGATATAGACTCATGCTGTACATAGAGTTCATGAACTCTGTAACTACATTTTGTTGATGTGGATTAAGTAGATCAATATTGAAATCTCCACAAATTGCTACCATTTTCTTACTAGTAATATTATTGTACAGCTCGACTAATTTATCTCTGAATGTCTCAATGCAAGTTCCCGGCGTTCTGTATATGCAGCTTATGATTAGATTTTTTGTTTTGTCTAGGTCAATCTCAACAGTAACACATTCCAGAATCCCTGGTAGTGCTGAGGACATTTCATTTACAAGCTTACATCTATATAGGTCATCAATATACAGTGCAACACCACCACCCTTTTTTGAGATCTGTTAATGTTAAACATCTGATATCCCTCTATTGCCATCAGGGGAGCCTGGTCTGCATTAAGCCAGGTTTCAGAGACTGCGATAGCTGTGAATTTTCTGTTTAGCTGTTTTAAATAGTCCTGAATCTGTGAGAAGTTTTTGTTAAGACTTCTGCTATTGAAGTGTATTATTGACAGTTTACCATCTAATTGCACTTGACTTTTGAATTGCTTTTCAGTGTAATATTCACAGTGGTTATGAATATTATTGAAAAAGTGGTTATCAGGATCAATATCATTCTCCATCTCTTGTGGTTTATGTTCAGCATAGTGGCATATTTTTAGAGTTTGAGTTTCCTCACTCTGTGTTTCATAGTCAGTGTTCATTTGTATTTATCTAAGTCAGTAGCATCTCTGATCATTATACTTTTTGCTTGCTCAGGTGTTCCATTTAGTTTAATCCAAATTCTACAATTTCTTGTCCAGGTTGACTGTATCTTATTATGTTTCTTTAGCATCCGTGCCTGCCGTGCTAATTCAGCGTTTTTTTTTTGTCAGGTGTTCATTTAGGTAAACTTGAGTTTACCTAAATGAATGAATGAATAAATAAATTATATGATAATATAATTTAAATAAATTAATGAATTTATTAAGTAAATGTTACATTAACAACCAGTTATTTGAATTTCTATGTTATGTTGAACTAAAATTTACATTTCAGCAAAATATAGTTGGGAGTTATAGCTGACAGAAATAGTATTATCTTAGGCTTTGAAAATAAATGTAAAATTATACCCCCTTTACACAGTGGTGGAGCTCACTGAGTGATGAAAAAAATGTCAGATCTTTCTACAATCTTTCAATGGTCTCTCAGCGATTGCCAGAATTGCTCAATGATCTTCAGTGATCTCCATGGTCACCAAGGTTTTGACTCTGTCCGAAGCAATCCCAATCACAAGTTCACTGTTTGGTCCGGACCAAAGGACCAAACAGTGGCTTCCACGGATAGTTTGGTTCGTTTGGTGCCATCTAAACGTGCATTGGAACTCTGGTGCGCACCAAACAAGCGAAGTCTGGTCTCCCTGGAAACAGGGGTCTCGGCTCTCTTGCAAACAAAGTCTGGTGCGCTCCGCTTGCAGTGTGAATCCAAATGGAGTATCTAGCGGACCAAAGGGTGGAAGTGCCCCTCGGCGTTTGTGTAACCATAGCAATACGTAGTCTGAGAAGAGAAAGTGGCGTTTACCATAGTACATTTTGGGTAGAAAATAACAATAAAGACAACCACACAAATCCTAGAAATCCTTTTACCCGTGAAAGCCGAGGAGAAAAATTAAAAAATGTCTCATTTGTGGCGGACAAACAACCTGGCTGAAGGGATGGATTTCCATTTTCGGTCCTGGCCAATCAATGAGTCTGATTTTACTTCTTTGCAGAGATTTTTTTTCTTCCTGGTCAGTGGTGGTTTCGGCTACAGTGCCCCAAACAAGCAGTTGTTGTAACTGCGTGACATTGTCCAGGCAGTTTGGTCTGCTGCAGTGTGAATGCAAACCAAACCAAACGAAGGTGTGAAAATTCTCAAATCTTGGGTCAAACCAAGACCCCCAAACTATCCTGGCCTGAGTGCAGCCTGAGAGGTCATTGAGAGATTGCTTCCATTTGGTGACCACTGAGAAACTTTTGTACCAAGTCAAAACTTTGAGGACACTGTGGTAACTATGGAGATCACTGGAAGATCAGTGAAAGATCTTGGCAATCGCTGAGAGATCATTGAAAGATTGTTGGAAGATCTGGCCAGTTTTTCATCACACAACAATCTCTCAAAGATCTACACACCTGTGCAAAGGGGGTAGAAGATCTCCATGATCCTCAAAGTTTTGACTCAGGCCAAAAAAATTCTCAACAATCACCATCTCTCACCAAATTTTCAATGAACTCTCAAGGAGCACTGAACGATCTCATCGATCTCCCAGTGGTCTCTGAAGTTTTTTTTTTAATTTCATGACATTGTTTACTGTTTTGGTTTTCAACTTGTAACAAAAGTCCATTTGCTGTTAATGTAACTTATTATGATTAAATTGAGTCTCACCTAGTAGTTTTACTAAAATTTAGTGGAAAATATACATTACTGGTAATACTTTTAATGCAAAAAGGGACATATTCATTTCTTTTTTTACTGTGCATTTTGAAGCATCACTTAAGGATAGCAGCTAGAATGAAAGGGAATATTTACAAGATGGTAGTGAGATCTGCTATGATTCAAGATTCAAAGGCTTTATTATCATGTGCACAGCTAAGAAATGCAACATTTCCTGAGCAATGAAATTCTTACTCTGCTCTCCAAACAAATGCCAAGGTAATAAATACACATCAATACTAATAAAGGTAATAAGCACACCTTAATACTAAATACTAAGACTAATAAATACTAATAAATGCATATTAAAAGCAATTAGGACAGTTAAAGCAGTTAAAACTAGAGGAAACAAGAAAAATGAAAATTGAAAATTCACTGGATGGCTGTAACATGACCCTGAGAAAGTAAAAATTCACTGAATGAGTATGACTCGCCTCTGGTAATACCCAGTCGACTGTACAATGGTAATTTAATATCAGAGATGATATAAACCTGAGATGGCATGAGACTATGTACAATGAGCAAAAGTATGGTTTGAAGACGATGGCACTGACAAAAAGACACGAGGCTGAGCTGGAGGTGGCAGAGTTGAAGATGCTAAGAGTCTCACTGGGAGTGACTGGGGGGACAGGATTAGAAATGAGTATATCAGAGGGACAGCTCAGGTTGAGTGGTTTGGAGACAAAGTAAGAGGCAAAGCTGAGATGGTTTGGACATGTGGAGAGGAGGGATAGTGGATATATTGGACAAAGGATGTTGAAGATGGAGCTGTCAGGCAGAAGGAAAAGGGGAAGACTACAGAGAAAATTCATGGATGTAGTGAAGAAGGACATGGAGAGGTTTGGTGTCACAGAGGAGGATGCAAAGGATAGGGTGAGATGGAGGCAGATGATCTGCTGTGGTGACGCCTAAAGGGAGCAGCTGAAAGAAGACGAAGAAGATTATGAAACACCACTTGTTGCCTTTGTTATGTATGGAAATACCTGGGTGAAAGATGAGGCAGAACGGAGTTGGCGAGCACAGCTTTATTAAGAACTACAGTGGTGTGAAAAAGTGTTTGCCCTCTACCTGATTTCTCATTTGTTTGTATGTTTGTCACACTTAAATGTTCCAGATCAGCAAACAAATTTAAATATTAGACAAAGACAACACAAGTAAACACAAAATGCAGTTTTTAATTGAAGGTGTTTATTATTAAGGGGGAAAAATCCAAACCTATATGGCCCTGTGTGAAAAAGTGATTCCCCCCCCCCCCCCCGTTAAAACATAAATTAACTGTGGTTTATCATATCTTTGAAAGCTGAGTTCAATTTTCTAGCAATTTCTAAAGCTTTGGGACTCCAGCAAACCACAGTGAGAGCCATTATCCACAAATGGCAAAAACATGGAACAGTGGTGAACCTTCCCAGGACTGTCCGACTGACCAAAACTACCCCAAGAGCGCAGTGACAACCCATCCAAGAGGTCACAAAAGACTCCACAGCAACATCCAAAGAACTGCAGGCCTCACTTGCCTCAGTTAAGGTCAGTGTTCATGACTCCACCATAAGAAAGAGACTGGGCAAAAATGTTCCAAGACGAAAACCACTGTTGAGCAAAACAAACATAAAGGCTGGTCTCAGTTTTACCAGAAAGCATCTTGATGATCCCCAAGACTTTTGGGAAAATACTCTGTGGACTGACAAGACAAAAGTTGAACTTTTTGGAAGGTGTGTGTCCCATTACATCTGGCATAAAAGTAACACAGCATTTCAGAAAAGGAACATCATACCAACAGTAAAATATGACGGTGGTAGTGTGATGGTCTGGGGCTGTTTTGCTGCTTCAGGACCTGGAAGACATGCTGTGGTAAATGGAACCATGAATTCTGCTGTCTACCCAAAAATCCTGAAGGAGAATGTCCGACCATCTGTTCGTGACCTTAAGCTGTAGCGCACTTGGGTTCTGCAGTAGGACAATGATCAAAAACAAGCCACCAAGTCCACCTCTGAATGGCTTACGAAAAACAAAATGAAGACTTTGGAATGGCCTAATCAAAGTCCTGACCTGAGTCTGACTGAAATGCTGTGGCATGACCTTAAAAAGGCAGGTCATGCTCGCAAACCCTCCAATGTGGTTGAATTACAACAATTCTGCAAAGATGAGAGGGCCAAAATTCCTCCACAGTGCTGTAAAAGATTCATTGCCAGTTATTGCAAGCGCTTGATTGCAGTTGTTGCTGCTAAGGGTGGCCCAACCAGCTATTAGGTTTAGGGGGCAATCACTTTTTCACACAGGACCATGTAGGTTTGGATTTTTTCCCCTTAGTCATAAACACCTTCATTTAAAAACTGTATTTTATGTTTACTTGTGTTATCTTTGTCTAATATTTAAATTTGTTTGATGATCTGAAACATTTAAGTGTGACAAACATACAAAACAATGAGAAATCAGGAAGGGGGGCAAATACTTTTTCATACCACTGTATATACAGTGTATATACCCCCTCATGGATCGTCACCTTACCGTGGTGGGGGGGTTTGCGTGCCCCAGTGATCCCAGGAGCTATGTTGTCTGGGGCAATTTGCCTCTGATAGGGTCTCCCAAGACAAACTGGTCCTGGGTGAAGGGCCAGACGAAGAACGATCCAACAGACTCTCATGATAAATTGTATATCAAGGATTCAGTGTACCCCGCCCGGTATGGGGTTACCGGGGCCCCACCCTGGAGCCAGGCCTGGGGGAGGGGCTCGAAGGCTAGCGTCTGGTGGCCGGGTTTCCACCCATGGGACCCGGCCGGGCTCAGCCCGAAGGAGTTACATGGGTCCGCCCTCCAGTAGGTTCACCACCTGCAGGAGGGATCATGGAAGTCCGGTGCTATGTGGATTAGGTGGCAGTCAAAGGCGGAGACCTTGGCGGACTGATCCCAAGCTTTCTAAACTGGCTTTTGGTACGTGGAATGTCACCTCTCTGGTGGGGAAGGAGCCTGAGCTGGTGTACGAGATTGAGCGATACCGGCTAGATATAGTCGGCCTCACCTCAACACACAGCTCCGGTTCCGGAACCAGTCTCCTGGAGAGGGGCTGGAGCTTGGCCTTTTCTGGAGTTGCCCCGGGCGAGAGGCGACGAGCAGGGGTAGGTATTCTTGTATCGCCCCACCTTGCTGCCTCTATATTGGAGTTTTCCCCGGTGGACGAAAGGGTTGCTTCCCTGCGCCTTCGGGTTGGGAAACGGGTCCTGACCATCATTTGTGCCTATGCACCAAATGATGTTTCAGAGTACCCACCCTTTTTGGAGTCTGTGACTGGGGTGCTGGAGGGTGCTCCTCCTGGAGACTCCATTGTCCTACTGGGGGACTTCAATGCGCACGTGGGCAACGACAGTGAAACCTGGAGGGGGGTGATTGGGAGGAACGGCCTGCCCGATCTGAACCCGAGTGGTGTTCAGTTATTGGACTTCTGTGCTAACCACAGTCTGTCTATAACGAACACCATGTTCAAGCATAAGGGTGTCCATATGTGCACCTGGCACCAGGACACCCTAGGCCGCAGGTCGATGATCGATTTTGTTATCGTATCATCAGACCTGCGACCGTATGTCTTGGACACCCGAGTAAAGAGAGGTGCAGAGCTGTCAACTGATCACCACCTGGTGGTGAGTTGGATCCGATGGCAGGGGAGGAAGCCATTCAGACCTGGTAGACCCAAACGTATAGTGAGGGTGTGCTGGGAGCGTCTGGCTGAGGCCCCTGTCCGGGAGGTCTTCAACTCCCACCTCCGGAAGAACTTCAACCACATTCCGAGGGAGTCTGGAGACATGGAGTCTGAATGGGCCATGTTCTCCACCTCTGTTGTTGAAGCGGCAGCCCAGAGCTGCGGCCGCAAGGTGGTCGGTGCATCTCGTGGTGGCAACCCCCGAACCAAGTGGTGGACACCAGTGGTGAGGGGGGCCATTAAGCTGAAGAAGGAGTCCTATCAAGCTTGGTTGGCTTGTGGGACTCCCGAAGCAGCTGAGGTGTACCGGCAGGCCAAGCGGAGTGCAGCTCGGGTGGTTGCTGAAGCAAAAACCCGGGTATGGGAGGAGTTCGGTGAGGCCATGGAACAAGACTTTCGGTCGGCTTCAAAGAGATTCTGGCAAACTGTTCGGCGGCTCAGGAGGGGAAAGCAGCTCCCCGTCCACACTGTGTATGGGGCGGATGGGACACTGTTGACTTCAACTGGGGATATCGTCGGGCGGTGGAAGGAATACTTCGAGGATCTCCTCAATCCCACTGATACGCCTTCCACAGAGGAAGCAGGGTTTGGGGACGAGGGGGATGACTCGCCTATCACAGGGGCTGAGGTCGCCAAGGTGGTTAAAAATCTCCTTGGTGGCCGGGCCCCGGGGGTGGACGAGATTCGCCCCGAGTACCTCAAGGCCCTGGATGTTGTTGGGTTGTCATGGTTGACACGCCTCTGCAACATTGCGTGGAGGTCGGGGGCAGTGCCTTTGGCATGGCAAACCGGGGTGGTGGTTCCTCTCTTCAAAAAAGGGGACCGGAGGGTGTGCTCCAACTTTAGAGGGATCACACTCCTCAGCCTCCCTGGGAAGGTCTATGCCAAGGTACTGGAGAGGAGAGTCCGGCCGTTGGTCGAACCTCGGATTCAGGAGGAGCAATGTGGTTTTCGTCCTGGCCGTGGCACATCGGACCAGCTCTATACCCTCTCGAGAATTCTTGAGGGTTCGTGGGAGTTTGCCCAACCAGTTTACATGTGTTTTGTGGACTTGGAGAAGGCATTTGACCGCGTCCCTCGTGGATTTTTGTGGGGGGTGCTTCGGGAGTATGGGGTATCGGGCTTGTTGTTACGAGCTATTCGGTCTCTGTACGACCGTTGTGAGAGTTTAGTTCGCATTGCCAACACTCGGTCGGAGTCATTCCCAGTGAGAGTTGGACTCCGCCAGGGCTGCCCTTTGTCACCGGTCCTGTTCATAATTTTTATGGACAGGATTTCTAGGCGCAGCCAGGGAATGGAGGGTGTCATGCTTGGTGACCACAGGATCTCATCTCTGTTGTTTGCAGATGATGTTGTCCTGTTGGCTTCATCCAGCAATGACCTACAGCTCTTGCTGGGACGGTTTGCCGCTGAGTGTGAAGCGGCTGGGATGAGAATCAGCACCTCCAAGTCCGAGTCCATGGTCCTCAGCCGGAAAAAGGTGGATTGTCCTCTCCGGGTTGGGGACAGGCTCCTGCCCCAAGTGGAGGAGTTTAAGTATCTTGGGGTCTTGTTCACGAGTGAGGGGAAAATGGAGCGAGAGATCGACAGACGGATTGGAGCAGCATCTGCAGTGATGCGGACGTTGTACCGGTCTGTTGTGGTGAAGAGGGAGCTTAGTTCTAAGGCAAAGCTGTCGATTTACCAGTCAATCTACGTTCCTACTCTCACCTATGGTCACGAGCTTTGGGTAATGACCGAAAGAACGAGATCGCGGATACAAGCGGCTGAAATGAGCTTTCTCCGTAGGATTGCTGGACTCACCCTCAGAGATAGGGTGAGGAGCTCAGTCATCCGGGAGAGGCTCAGAGTAGAACCGCTGCTCCTCCACATTGAAAGGAGTCAGTTGAGGTGGTATGGGCATCTGATTAGGATGCCTCCTGGACGCCTCCCACTTGAGGTGTTTCAGGCACGTCCCACTGGGAGGAGACCCCGGGGCAGACCCAGGACTCGGTGGAGAGACTATGTCTCCCAGCTAGTCTGGGAACGCCTTGGTATCCCCTCTGAAGAGCTGGAGCAGGTGGCTGGGGAGAGGGAAGTCTGGGCTTCTCTGCTTGAACTGCTGCCTCCGCGACCCGGACCTCCGGAAAAGCGGTAGAAGATGGATGGATGGATGGATGTATATACAGGACAACACACAGCAGGCACCAGTGATGAACATCTGGCAAAGAGGCCGTAAAATGGATGCCCTCTGCCTTAAATAGGATGGTGCGGTGATGAGATGGGAAATGCACGTCACCACACTGCACTTCACAATAATGCTCCATTTTTAATACGTAATACCCCCCCCCCCCCTTTAGAAAAATCCAAAACCACACACACAGTTGAAACTCCCTCCCCCAAATTTGGGACCCGAATCACGCACTAAGGTAACGAAAAACAATGTACTCAAATGGCCTAACACATTCACACAAAACAACCTAAAATAGGGCTGACGGGTGGACTATCGAGCAGCCCGCACAGTGGGGTGGATTATTCTGCCAACAATAACTAAAGAAAAAAAAAAGTCCATACACGAAACTAAAATTACATGCCGTGCTCCTAAACTAAAGACACAAAATAATCCCATGTCATAACATGTATGCAAAGATACCAAAACTATAAACAAAGTGCTACCGCACAGTCATTTGAGTGAAAAAGATGGAACTTGCATGGGGGTGTCCATGGCAGCCCCACAGCAAGCACGCCCCTGGAGATTGCAGACCCCTGGAGCGATAGCCGATTTTCTGGATGACAGAGCTTGGATCCCACACCTCCATCACCGACTCCCGTCCTGCCTCGCCACCTGGAGCATCTTCCCGGCAACGTCAAAGCTGGTTGGCGTACCTCAACAAGCCTTTGGACAACCTGAAGTATGCTGCGCCCAGCTTACCCACTACGCGCAGACACCCTCGATTTTTTGCTGGCTGTCATTTGGCCCATCTTCACCGTGGACGTCCTTCACGCCAATCCTGAACCAAGTCCATAACCCAGAGTGGAATTTTACTTGGCCCGATGTGCTGCTGCTGAGCATGCAGTAACTCCATGGTCATCGGTCTGGCCCCATCCTCTTCTATAAACATTGTTGTGTTCACCATAGTAGCTGCAGACCCCCACCCAACTGTGGCCAAGTACCGGAGGCATCTGGGGCTAGCATGGTGTCTCTCATCAGCATGGGTACCGACCCCGAGCGAGAACTGGTTGACTTGAAAGCAAGGGCGTCCGTTAGCGCTTCGTACCGTTCGCTCCTAGTGTCCGTCGGGGGCGAGTGGGGTGATTTCTCCCTTTGGTTCCCCGGGCAAGACAAACGGCACACCCTGGTATAGTGATTCAAGCATCCACATCTGCTACAACGTTTTCCTCTAGCCAGGCATTTCTTAGCTTTATGGAGGTGCATCGTAGACCCACAACCCCTGCAATGGTGGTTTCCCAGGGCAGACCTTTGGCTGGCAGCATTGATTTCCCAAAAATCTTCGTCCAAGCTATCCTCGCTATCAGGGTCTGCAACATTAGTTGAGGCAAGCGGCTCTGGTGTCATCTGTGGCTGGCGCCCATTTAGCTCCACAACTAGCTCATCAATGGCTTCCAACCGAAGGGCTAGCTCTATTGCTTTCGCTAACATTAAGTCATTCATTATCATCATCATAGCAGTCTGTCGGGGGCGACAATGACTGTTTTATTTAGGTCTGATCAGATTCCTCCACGCAGCTCTGTAATTCGCTTTCTGCTGCCAGGAACTCCTGACCTTGTTAACCCGGGCAACGTCTGAGCTGGTATGAGTTGCTCTCTGACTGACCATTTCATGAAACTGCTTGCAAAGCATTTGAGTACCGCTAGCTTTTGCTGGACTAGTGATATATTCTTGGCAGATAGAGGTATTATCAGTGTCAAGGACAGGCCAAGACAAACTGACTCCAGTATCTGTTGCAGTGACTGACCAGATGATAGGTTTGGTTTTAGGCGGCACTAATAGCCTAGCATGCAGCTCAGTGTTACACGTGTGCTCTGCTAGTTGGTCGCGTACCATTTCATCTTCAAGCGGTCCAAAACGACACTTGCTGGCTAGAAGATCCAACTCAATGACATACTGGCGGATAGGCTCACCTATCCGCTGGCGTCTCCGGTGAAAACAAATTCTCCTAACAGTCACGTTGTCTTGGGTGGAGAAACGTTTAGCTAGCAGTTCCACAACTTATGTTTGGAAATACCTGGGTGAAGGATGAGGCAGGATGGAGTTAGCGAACACAGCTTTATTAAGAACTATATACAGGACAACACGCAGCAGGCACCAGCGATAAGCATCTGGGAAAGAGGCCGTAAAATGGATGCCCTCTGCCTTAAATAGGGCAGTGCGGTGATGTGACGGGAAGTGCACGTCACCACACTGCACTTCACTATAATGTGCCATTTTTAATACATACAGTGCATCCAAAAAGCATTCACAGCACTTCACTTTTTTCCACATTTTATGTTACAACCTTACTCCAAAAGGGAATAAATTCATTTTTTCCTCAGAATTCTATACACAATACCCCATAATGACAATGTGAAAAACGTTTTTTTTTTTTAATTTTTACAAATTTATTATAAATGAAAAGCTAAGAAATCACGTGTACATAAGTATTCACAGCCTTTGCTCAATACTTTGTTGATGCACCTTTGGTAGCAATTACAGCCTCAAGTCTTTTTGAATATGATGCCACAAGCTTGGCACACCTATCTTTGGGCAGTTTGTTGTCTTAATAATGCGAGACGTGAGCCATGTTGTACTGAGCAACGAACTGAACTTTACTGAGATTCACAGTCAATATACATACTGGCCATAGCCCACCTGACGTCACCACGTTGACTGCCTGGTGTCGGCTACGGCAAGCACCAAGGGCCAAATCCCCACACAACATTCCCCCCCTTTACAAAATGTGAAAGGCACTTTCAAAAACACACACACACACACACACACACACACTTGCTTGCTTGTGGTTGTCCATCGAGTCCGATGATGACGTCCACTTCTATCGGTGAGTCCTTTGATGGCTGTGTAGTCCTATCCTGGACCCACATGTCCTGTTGCAGGTAGGGCATGTAAAAGTTGTAGTAGTGGCAGCAGGGGCTGCAGGTGCATTCCTCCTCAGTCTTCTCTCCTGTCTCCTGGCTGTTCTGTCCTCCTCCATCATACGGGTCCCCACAAGGCACTGCTGTCGCCAGGTGTTCCGGTCAGTAGCAGCCTCCTCCAGAGCCTCAGGTCTGATCCTGCACTTCTTTAAGGCCATCTTTAGCTGGTCCTTGTAGCGCTTCTTCTGCCCTCCAGCAGAGTGTCGACCATGGTGTAGCTGGCTATATAACACCCTGCGAGGCCGCCGGTTTGGGGGCATCCTCACCACATGTCCCAGCCAGCGTAGCTGGTGCTGGGTGATCGTTGCCTCAATACTCCTACAGCTGGTCTTAAAGAGTATCTCAGAATGAGGCACATGGTCACGCCAGGTGATTCCCAGGATGCGCTGAAGGCAGCGTATATGGAACCGCTCTAGATCCCTAATGTGGCGGCTGTAAGTCACCCAGGATTCACAGCTGTAGAGGAGAGTAGTGACACAGACTGCCTGGTAAACAGAGATCTTCGTTTGGAGATGGAGGTTCTTGTTCTGGAAGACCCGATGCCGGAGTCTCCCAAAAGAAGCTGATGCCTGCCTGATCCTGTTCTGGACCTCACTGTCAATGGTGTTGTCTACAGAGAGGATGCTCCCCAGGTACTTGAAAGATGGAACAACAGACAGCTGTTCACCAGCAACAGTGGAGGTAGGTGGAGTAGATGGGATATTGGTGCTCCATTGGCAGACGACCTCTGTTTTGATGGTGTTCACCGTCAGTCCCATCCTGCTGTATGCGTTCACCGCAGCAGTAAGAACAGACTGGAGATCTTGTGGGCTATGAGATACCAGAGCACAGTCATCTGCATTCTGTAGCTCAATGACTCTCACCCTTTGCAGTTTGGTGGTTGCCTGGAGCCTCCTTATATTAAAAAGGTTGCCATCTAGACGGAAGTCCACTGTTGCACCGCTGCTGTCCTCAATCTCCTTGTGGAGAAGCTGGGTGACACAGATCAGGAAGATGTTAAAAAGTACTGGTGCTAATACACACCCCTGCCTAACCCCTGTACAAACGGGGAAGGAAGGAGATTCCTGTCCTCCTGTAGTCACCCGAGCAGTCATACCATCATGAAATTGGCGGAGGATATTGACAAACTTACTGGGGCAGCCAAACTTAAGAAGAACTTCCCATAGGAGTTCTCTATGGACAGTGTCGAAAGCTTTGGAGAGATCAACAAAGGCCATGAACAGGTCCTGGTGTTGCTCCCGACATTTCTCCTGCAGCTGCCGAGCTGTGAAAATCATGTCCACCGAGCTCCTGCCCTTCTTGAAACCACATTGTGATTCAGGCAGCACTGATTCTGTGATGTTGTTGATCAGCCTGTGAAGCATCACCTTCGCCAGGACCTTACCAGCAACAGCAAGGAGCGAAATACCTCTGCTGTTGCCGCAGACAGCCTTGTCACCCTTGTTTTTATAAATGGTGACAATTGTGGCGTCTCTCCATTGTTGTGGGATGTTATCATTGGCCCAGACCTTGGTGATGTACTTGTGCAGGGTTTTTGTGCACAAGTAGCCTCCTTGTTTCAACAGCTCGGCAGGGATGTTGTCATTACCAGGGGACTTCTTGTTTTTGAGAGTGCGGGTAGCTGATAGAACCTCCAGGAAGGTTGGGGGCTGATCCAGGTCTTGCATCGGAGGAAGTGCAGGCAAGTCGTCGAGAACAGTGGGGTCTGCATCTGAGTCCTGGTTAAGCAGGGTACTAAAGTGTTCAGCCCATCTCAGCAAGATGTTAGGCTGATCCTTTAGGATTCTCAGCCCATCTGCTGTTTTCAGGGGAGTGATGCAGCAATTTGTTGGGCCGTAAATCTTCTTGACAGCATTATAAAAATTATGCATGTCATTTTTATCGGCAAAGGCCTGGATTTCATGTGCCTTTTTTGTCCACCACTCGTTCTGCATTGTCCGAGTAGCCCTTTGTACATCCCGCCGAGCTCTCTGCCACTGATGCCTGATGATAATGGATGAGGGGTTCCTTAAGGTTGCCTGATGTGCTCTGTGCTTGTCCTCCAACAAGTCGTGGATGGTGTCCGAGTTGTCATCAAACCAGTCTTGGTGGTTCTTTCTCTTATAGCCAATCGTTTGGGCTGCTGCCTCACAAAGAGCCGAGCTGATGAAGTCCCACTTCTGGTCCATGGTCTTCTCAGGCAGACTCAGGAAATGCTCCACCCTCCCTAGTTTCTCAACCAGGGAGCGACGAAATTCATTTCTTACATCCAGATTTGCCAGACGGGAGCAATCAAGTTTCCTCATTTTGGGCCCTTGTAGTCGCAAGGGGGGGGGGGGGGGCGCACTTGCATGTGGACCTTGGCCACGATCAGCCGGTGATCTGTCCAGCATTCTGCACCTCTCATGGCACGGGTGATGTGGACATCTCTGATGTCACTGCGCCTCACAATGATGTAATCAATCAGGTGTCAGTGTTTAGAGCGAGGGTGCATCTATGATGTTTTGTATTTGGCCTTTTGCTGGAAGATGGTGTTGGTTATGGTCAGGTTATGCTCAGAGCAGACAGTGAGCAATCTCACTCCATTTGTGTTAGCCCGGCCAACTCCATGTCTGCCAAGCACTCCACTCCATATCTGATTGTTCTGACCCACTCTGGAGTTAAAATCTCCAAGTAAGAAGATCTTGTCATTCTTGGGGATCCGGTGAAGAGTTTCATCCAGTAACTGGTAGAAGGAATCCTTGGCCTCACTCTCTGATGGCAGGGTCGGTGCATAGGCACTAAGAAGTGTAGCAAAGCGATTCTTAACCAGGGGGATATGGAGTGTCATCAGTCTCTCACTAATGCCAACAGGTGTTTCACTGAGTCTTGGTAGAAGGGTGTTTTTGATGGCCAGTCCTACACCATGCAGATGTTGTTCTCCTGAGGGGTAACCCCTCCAGAAGAATGTGTAGCCCATCCCTTCCTCTGTTAAAGAGCCCTCAT
Organism: Pholidichthys leucotaenia; assembly: GCA_020510985.1. Classification (NCBI taxonomy): domain Eukaryota; kingdom Metazoa; phylum Chordata; class Actinopteri; order Cichliformes; family Pholidichthyidae; genus Pholidichthys; species Pholidichthys leucotaenia. Next base: position 182,875,818 of record CM035845.1, on the reverse strand, counting down.
CTAGGAGCCTGGTCTCGCTCATTGCAGCAATATCAATGTTGTAGCGACTCAGTTCAGCAGCAACCAGAGCTGTTCTCCTATGGGGTCTATCAGAACCTCGATCCAGAAGTGTTCTTACATTCCATGTTGCCAGTTTTAGGTTGCATGTTCTCTTTTTATTGTTTCAACCGCAGAGGTGGAATGACCCAACAGGCGCGGTAACCTGTTCAGGCGAAAGATGGGTGGGCAATTTTTAGGCCACTTTTTCTAGGCCCCTCCCCAGTTGGGGTGAGCAGTGCTGTCCTAAATAGGGCTGCTCAATCATACGGGTCTGCCGAAAACAGCTGCCACCCCAGCTGTTAGTGACCATAATAGCCCTGTGCTGCTGACGTGCAGGGTTACAGCTAGGAGCTCCCAGTAACATTCATACCTGCTCCCGTCGCCACACACCCTGTCGCCGCCAGACTTCAACCAGATGTCCAGGAAGGTAAGGCCCACCATGGTCAGAGGTGGACACCTGCGCATTGAATTATTTAGAGTGCCGTAGGGGGCGCGCTCTTCCCAATAGCACTGTCTTCACGATGATGAGGTAAATCTGGTGGCGTGGGTAAGCCCATGACGACCAGTCCCTCAACATGGCTGCAGGAGGCTGCCGGGTCCTTGGTCTTTTAAGTCCCGCCTTTTGCGCACCACTAGCGCATTGCTTTTCTGTCAGGGATTGCTCCCTTAGCCTTCACCTTAATAGATTACCCACAAGGCAGTGGGGCTATTTACCCATAGTTGGGGCAGGGGTTGACAGGCGTCAGGGCGTGTCCACACAGGGTGGGCCTATACGCCGCATCTCTGGGGCCCCCTGCTGCTCCGAGATCCCCTATACACACACACACACACACACACACACACACACACACACACACACACACACACACAAAATAGAACCCCCCCACCCCAATTAGGTTTAGCATGAAGAACCCCACAGAACACATGCAATATGTAAACTGTTGTTTTTCACATGGACTTTGTTTTTCTATTTTTTTTTTTTTTGGCAACACACAGAGAACAACAGGCCCTGTGCTGGGGCGGATTATTCTGCCGCCCATGCCCAACACGCTTCAGCTAAGGCTACTTGTACTACAAATTTATTGAGGTGTCTGGGCCTCTGACGCGTCCTATTCGAGTGCCTCACCAGAGGAGGACCTGCTCCAGGATCCATTGGCCGCACCTGAGAATCCTCAACACCCCCATCAGGCAAGTCCCAACCCTCATCAGTCAAATCCGCCACAGCTCTCTGACCCTGGGCTGGCAACAACTTCCTGAGTCAGCTGGAATGCCGCCGTGAACCGTCCAAGAGCCCTAACGTGTCCTGGCCCAGCCGCCTCAGGATCTGCAGGAGTCCCATCCAGAAAGGCTGCAGTTTATGCGTACAGTTGAGGTGCTTAATCCTGACCCAATACAACATCTCGAGTCCATGGGCCCTTGCCCTGTGCTTCCTGTCAAAATGTTGTTTCATTTTCTGTTGCTGGGCGAAGATCCGGTCTCATGGAGGGTCTGTGTCCCCCGAAGGGGAGGTCGTGGGGGACCGCAGCCGGTCCAGAGGCAGATTTAATTCATGCCCCAGCATAAGCTTCGCTGGGGAGCACCCTGTCGTGGCGTGGACTGTTGCCCTGTAGTGGAGGAGCATGTTCTGAAGGGCATCAGGGAACGCAAAGCCGTCTGCCAGATGGGCCCGCAGACCATTTTTCAGAGTCTTGTTGAAACGTTCCACACCCTCATTGGCTTGAGAGTGGTAGAACACAGTTCTGATGTGCTCCGCGCCCCCGTCTCCCACAAACTCCTCAAACCCCCCAGAGGTGAACTGTGGGCCATTGTCCATTGTGATGGCATCCGGAAGCCCCCACCTGGCGAATAGCGACGAGAGGAAACCGATGGCCACATCTGTCGTGACCGAGTTAGTGGGCAACACTTCCGGCCATTTGGAAAACAGATCGCAGACCACCAGCAACAAACGGTTGTTTTGGGGGGGGTGTAGCTCAATGTCCAACTGGATGTGTTTCCAAGGGCCCTCCGGGTATGGTAACAGTCGCAGAGGTGGAGGGGGTGGCACACCAGTCTTCCCACTTTCTAAACACCAGTTCTTAATCATAGTTTCAATGTCCTTATCAATGCCAGGCCACCAAACCGAATCCCTGCAACGTTGTTTCACCCTGACCACACCCAGATGACCTTCGTGGAGCATGGCCAAAACGCGCAATCTCAGTGACACTGGAATCAATGTGCAATGTCCTCTTGCCACACACACACCATTCCAGCAACTCAGTTTGTCCCTGAACCTGTGAAAAGGTGCCAGATCGCCCTGCACCTTTGTGGGCCAACCCTCCCTGATGACGGAGCACAGCTGTGACAATGTGGGGTCTCGTTCCAACTCCACCTGGAGCTTCTGGAGGGATACCATGCCCCGGAGGGGTCCGTGCAGCGCGTTGACTAGATCCGCCTCCAAGGAGTTGTCGTCCAGTTGTGCGGTGTTGGTCATGGCACAGGACAGGTGGTCCACTACTACGTTCTCTTTGCTAGGGGTGAACTGGGTAGTGAAGTTGTAGGCCTGCAGCTGTTCAGTCCACCTGTAGATCCACAGGGGCCTGTGTCATGAACCCGTCATCTCCAGCAGCGTCGTCAGAGCCCGGTGGTCCATGCACAGGGTAAAATGGCATCCATAGAGGTAAATGTGCCACCGTTCGCATGCCCAGACACATGTGAGCGCCTCTCTCTCACCCACGGCGTACTTCTGTTCAGCCGGTTAGAGGGACCTCAACGCAAACGTCATTGGGCGCTTGGTACCATTTTGCACTTGGGACATAACTGCCCCCACCCAGATGTGTCACAAATCACAGAAGTTGTACATTTTGGATCAAAGTGGCCCAACACTGACAGGGAGGTGAGCTGAGACTTCAGCCTAGCGACCGCTGCTGAGCAGGCCACAGTCCATTGCCACAGAGCATCCTGCTTCAGAAGGGCTCGGAGGGGTTCAGTAGTCTCTGAATAATGGGGAATGAAATGCCCCTAGAAGTTCACCATGCCCAGAAATGAGGAAATTTGTGCGGGCGTTGTGGGGTCGAGGAGACGCAGGACCGCCTCCATGCTTGAGTGCAGGGGGCTTAGGCCCTCAGCTGCTAGCCAGAACCCAACAAATTCAATAGAATCCGCAGCAAAGATGCACTTTTCCCCGCTCAGCATGATCTTGTGCTCCAGCAGCACCTCCATTACTCATCCCAAACGATCGTCATGTGCTTCCTGCGACGTGCTGTGGACCACAGTGTCATCCAGGTACACCACTACACCACTGAGGCTGGCGAGAATCGTAGACATAATTTTTTGAAAAGAGCTTGGCGCTGAGCTCAGACCAAAAGGCATGTGGGTGTACCTGAAAACACCCATGTGGGTCACAAATGCTGTCAGGTCACGGCTGGCCAGGTGGAGGGGCACCTGCAGATAACCCTGGTGAAGATTGAGCTGCTTGAAGACCTTTGAGCCGCTGAACATTGCGGTGAGTTCCTCCATCGTGGGGAGTGGGTATTTATCCGGGATGATTGCTTTGTTCACCATCCTGAGGTCAATGCATGGCCAAATGCCGCCCATCTTTCTCTTGGCCACCACGATGTTTGAGATCCATGATCCATGGCGAGGCATCCACTATCTCGATAATGCCGGCTTTAAGCAATTTATTCAGTTCCACTGTGACTGTTATCCTGCAGGGCGAGGGGAAGCTGCCATAACGGTTGGATCTTGGGCATCACGCTTGGGTCAATGAGCGGGCAGTAGTTGAAAGCCTTTACACATCCTAGGCCTGCGAACACCATCGACCAGCAGGCCTACCACCTGGGAGACATGGTCAACACCGTCAAGCCCACTGGATTCGTGATGGAGAATCCTAAATTTCCCAACAAATCAATTCTCAACAAGTCGGCCCCCTGGAATGAAACCTAAAAGGTAAATGCGGGAATAGTCTTTGACCCACACGTTACTGAGAAACTGGCTGTGCCCACCATGCCAATTTTAGCGTGACTGTAACCAAACATTTTCACAACACCCGCCTTAATGGCTTTTCTCAGGAAAAATCTTCTCAACCTGGGCACACTCAGCATGGATTTACCAGCGCCCGAGTCCACCATAAGCGGCACATTGAACCCGTCAAGCTGCAAAACGTACCACATTAACGTGCCACTTCTTAGCGCCTACTACACACACCGACATCATGCCTTCGGGCTCCGAGTCTGTTGGCTTGTTGGCGATGGTGCAAACCCTGGCCCAGTGTTTAGAACGGCCACTGTTGTAGCACTTCTTCAATCTGGCGAGGCAAGTGGACGTGTCCGCTCCGTGATGAGGATAGCCACAGTTGCCACACAGTCCCCGAGCTCCAGCTCCTGCCCATGTGACAGTCTGCCGCCTTTTGAGGGTCTTCCCCGAGGAGTTAGCTGCGCTGCTAGCGTTCTGATGTGGAGGGGAAGCTTGGGTGGCTAGGTTCTCTTTAGCTAGTACTTGTAGACTTAGCTGGGTAGCAGACTCTAATTGGCTGGTCACTTCTATTACTTGCTTCAGCATGTAGACATCCTTAGTTAGCATTAGCTTCTCTTTGAGCCACTCGTTGTTCATACTGTGTGCTAGCTTATCACGGATTAGCTCTTCCTCTACAGGCCCAAAGGCGCATGTGCTCACTAGGTTACGGAGCTCCATTAGAAAGTGTTGGGTGGACTCACCAGCTTGTTGACAGTGGTCGAAGAACCTGTGTCTTCGAGTCATAATGTTGCACTGATCAACAAAGAAATTGTCCATCATGTCCAAACACTCCTTTAGTGAGTCCTTGCTACCCAGCGTGCAAAACACATGTTGGCCTTCCTTACCGAGGCAGTGGATTAGCATGGTTTTCCGTCTCTTTTCGTCGGTGCCCCCCAGGCCAGCTGTGGTGATGTACTCCTCAAACGCCTCCGTCCAGCGACACGACGGTGTAGTTGGCACACCCGGAGACTCCAAGAACAGAGGTGGTAATCTTGCGCACGCTCCCACGGTTTAATCCGACGTCGCCAAATGTGATGTCTTAATAATGCGAGACGTGAGCCATGTTGTTCCGAGCAACGAACTGAACTTTGAGATTCACATTCAACATACATACTGGCTGTAGCCCGCCTGACGTCACCACATCGACTGCCTGGCATCGGCTACGGCAATCCCCAAGGGCCAAATCCCCACACAACACAGTTTCGCTCATTCTTCTTTGCAGCACCTCTCAAGCTCCATCAGGTTGGAGGGGAAGTGTCGGTGCACAGCCATTTTCAGATCTCTCCAGAGATGTTCAATTGGATTCAAGTCTGGGCTCTGGCTGGGCCACTCAAGGACATTCACAGAGTTGTCCTGAAGCCACTCCTTTGGTATCTTGGCTGTATGCTTAGGGTAGTTGTGCTGTTGAAAGATGAAATGTCGCCCCAGTGTGAGGTCAAGAGTGCTCTGGAGCAGGTTTTCATCCAGGATGTCTCTGTACATTGCTGCATTCATCTTTCCCTCTATCCTGACTAGTCTCCCAGTTCCTGCCGCTGAAAAACCCCAAGCATGATGCTGCTACCAACATTGGCATGGTTATGAGCGGTGCCTGGTTTCCTCCAAACATGACGTCTGGCATTCACACCAAAGAATTCAATCTTTGTCTCATCGGACCAGAGAATTTTGTTTCTCATGGTCTGAGAGTCCTTCAGGTGCCTTTTGGCAATCTCCAGATGGGCTGCCATGTGCCTTTTACTAAGGAGTGGCTTCTTTCTGGCCACTCTACCATACAGGCCTGATTGGTGGATTGCTGCAGAGATGGTTGTCCTTCTGGAAGAGTTCTCCTCTCTTCACAGAGCAATGCTGGAGCTCTGACAGAGTGACCATCGGGTTCTTGGTCACCTTCCTGACTAAGGCTCTTCTCCCCCAGTTGCTCAGTTTAGACGGCCAGCCAGCTCTAGGAAGAGTCCTGGTGGTTCAGAACTTCTTCTATTTATGAATGATGGAGGCCACTGTGCTCACTGGGACATTCAAAGCAGCAGAAATTTTTCTGTACCCTTCCCCAGGTTTGTGCCTCGAGACAATCCTGTCTCGGAGGTCTACAGACAATTCCTTTGACTTCATGCTTGGTTTGTGCTCTGACATGCACTGTCAACTGTGGGACCTTATATAGACAGGTGTGTACCTTTCCAAATCATGTCCAATCAACTGAATTTACCACAGGTAGACTCCAGTTAAGCTGTAGAAACATCTCAAGGATGATCAGTGGAAACGGAACGCACCTGAGCTCAATTTTGAGCTTCATGGCAAAGGCTGTGAATACTTATGTACATGTGATTTTTAGTTTTTTTATTTTTTTTTTTCCACAATATCTTTATTGAACCTTTTCTTTTTTTTTTTTTAACAAACATGATACAAACAATCAAACACTAACACTAAAGTACTACAAAAAAAAATGCACTAAAAACACCAACAACCACCAACAAAATCAAGTCTTCAACAATGCTCCTCTGTTTAGTCTAGACAATCCAATACATAAGTATACATATTATGTTCACCAGTTTGGAATTTACAAGGTCCACACACATCATTCACCTTCTTCTTCAAGAGTTATGTTTAAATTTTTTACATAATCAATAAAAGGTCTCCATATATTCTCAAACACAATTTCCTTTGATTTTAGTATATATGTTATTCTTTCTAATGGAAGGTTTGTTAACATCTGTCTTAACCACTGAGTCACATCTGGTCTATGAGTCTTTTTCCATAATAGTGCAATACATTTTTTGGCATTAAGCAAACTGAGGTCTATGAATGTTCTTTCACTTTTATTAAAATTATGCTTTTCTGGGTACAGACCCAACAAAAACAGTTTAGGATTCAATATGATTTGTTTTGAGATTATTTTTTCAATTGTTACCCTCACCTCTTCCCAAAACATTCTTATTAATCTACATTCCCATAAACAATGAAATAGGGTTCCTTTACTTTCCATGCATTTTGTGCATGTATCTGGTATATTTTTGTTATATCTATTTAACTCCTCCGGTGTAACATACATCCGCATTAACCATTTGAAATGTATCAATTTAAGGCGTGCATTTATTGATTTGGTTTGAGCTTCTGTACAAGCCAATTCCCATTGTTCCTCTGAAATTTCAATTTGCAGATCTTCTTTCCAGTAGTTTAATCTTTTCAGTGAATTTTCACTTGAAGATAGTGTCAATGAGTTATAAAACTCTGAAATAATACCCTTTCTTTTACTATCTTTCATCATCATTTTTTCCAAGGATGAATAAATAGGTCGAGTGAGAGCTTTATTTTGATTTGATCGAATAAAGTTTCTAAGTTGAAGATATTTAAAAAAATGTGTTCTATTGAGATTAAATTTGATCCTCAGCTCTTCAAAAGACATTATGTTGTCTGCACCTGGCAAATATAAATCCTGAATCTTTTGTATCCCTTTTAAATTCCATACTTTAAATACAGCGTCCGCTCTCCCTGGTTTAAAATATTGATTACCCCATATTGGACTAAATTGTGACAATAACTGTGGTTCTTTTAAATAGTTTTTAGCTTCACACCATATTTTGATCATATGCTTTACAAATGGATTTTTAACTTGTTTTTGTAATTTTTTTGCCGAATCTGAGTATATGAATATGGGAAGAGGTAAAGGTAAATTGTATGATTCCATTTCAGTCCAGTGAGGGAGATCATTTGATGAAAAATAATATGTCATAGACCTCAGTTGTGCCGACCAATAATACAACATAAAATTTGGACATTTCAGACCTCCACGATCAAATGGTAAATATAATAAAGACAAACGTAATCTAGCCCTCCTGTTGTTCCATATAAATTCCACTAACTTTTTTTTTATTCTTGAGAATAGATCTAAAGGTGGTGATAAGGGAATGTATTGAAATAAATAAAGTATTTTAGGTAAAATATTACTTTTAAGTATATTGATTCTCCCGATCATCGACATTGGTAGTGACATCCATCTCTGAGTTAACTCACTGATATCTGACATTAAGGCTTCATAGTTGACACTGGCGACTGATTCTAGCTTAGGCATAATTTGGATTCCTAAATATTTAAACTGATTTACAACATTGAATTGATTTGCCTCAGGGGCTGGGTAATTTCTCTGGGTCTCATTTAGCATTAATATTGAAGATTTAGTTTTATTTATTTTATATCCTGATATTTCCCCAAAATTCTTTATTAAATTCAACAAGGTTGGAATTGATTTTTTTAGATTCGACATAAACAAAATTATGTCATCGGCGTACAGGGAGATTTTATGTTCTGTTGGTCCAACTTTAATTCCATATATTTGTGAATGTAAACGTATCGCTATCGCTAAAGGTTCAATTGCCATAGTAAACAGTAAAGGTGAAAGTGGACAGCCTTGTCGACATCCTCTATTTATTTTTATTGGTTTTGAAATATTGTTATTTGTTAGGATTTCTGCTGTAGCATTATTGTATATTATTTGAACCCATTTTATGAAATTATTTCCAAGTCCAAACCTTTGTAGTACTTCAAAAAGAAAGGGCCATTCAACTCTATCAAAGGCCTTTTCGGCGTCCAATGATAGGAGAGCTGTATCCGGTGCTTCTTTATTAAAATAAATAATATTAAATAGTCTTCTTACATTATGGAAGCCTTGTCTACCCTTTATAAAGCCATTCTGATCTCGATTAATAATATTTGGTAAAATTTCTTGTATTCGTCTTGCTAAAATTTTACAGATTATCTTAAGGTCGGCGTTTAATAGGCTTATTGGTCTCATATTTTCACATTTATTAGAGGGCTTACCTGGTTTTGGCAGCAGTATAATTAAGGCATTATTTATGTATGATGGTAAATTATTATTTTGAAATGCTTCTAAAACCATTTCCAAAAAAGGTTTTATTAATTTATTCTTAAATTTTTTATAAAGGTCAGTTTTTTTTTATTTTTAATAAATTTGCAAAAATCTCAAAAACAAAACTTTTTCACATTGTCATTATGGAGTATTGTGTGTAGAATTTTGAGGAAAAAAATGAATTTAATCCCTTTTGGAATAAGGCTGTAACATAACAAAATGTGGAAAAAGTGAAGCGCTGTGAATACTTTCCAGATGCACTGTAAGATAAGATAAGATAAGATAAGATAAGCCAAGCCTTTATTAGTCCCACAACGGGGAAATTCCAGGATTGCAACAGCACAGGGATAGCAACACTCAGAGCAACAATCAGAAGGCAAGAAAAAACAAGCAAGCAAGAGCAGCTAATATACATATGTACATATTACTATAAAATATATATATACACACACACACACACAGACACACAGTGCAGAGCATTGTAGCTGGATGGAATAAATATATGAATATATGAACACACAGTGCAGAGCATTGTAGCTAGATGGAATAAATATGTAAATATATAAACACCCACAGTATGGAGCATTGCAGCTAGGTGGAATAAATATGCAAGTATATAAACACACACAGTGCGGAGCAATGTAGCTAGATGGAATAATATGTAGATATATAAAAACACAGTGCGGAGCATTGTAGCTAGATGGAATAAATATATAGATATATAAATATAAACACACCCAGTGCAGAGCATTGTAGCTAGATGGAATAAATATGTAAATATATAAACACACACAGTGCAGAGCATTGTTGCTAGGTGGGATGAAACAGCATAACCGTCTATTTAGTTATCCTACATGGTATGATTATGTGCCCATACATATTCTCACCCTCCATAGCGACCGGTATGTTCCTAGTTGTATGCCGGAGAGGACCATTGTGTAAGTCTATTGCATCTTTTGCATTCAAAAAAACAAAAAAAAACAAAAAACTATTAGTTTGTTACGTCTTTTTGCTATCTCTGCGAGCAGCCCTGCTTAGGTTGTACAGTCTGACAGCCGTTGGTAGGAAGGACCTACGAAACCTCTCGGTTGTGCACCTGGGATGATGTAGTCTGCTGCTAAATGAGCTCCTCAGTGCATCCAGTATGTCCTGCATAGGGTGGAACTCGGACTCCAGCAGAGATGACAGTTTAGCCACCGTCCTTCTCTCTCCTATCTCCTCCATCGGATCAAGGCGTTGCCCCAGGACAGAGCTAGCTTTCTTAATCAGTTTGTTCAGTCTCTTCCTATCGGCTGCAGTAATGCCACTGCCCCAGCAGACCACTCCAAAAGTGATGGCTGATGCCACCACCGTGTCATAGAATGACTTCAGCAGCGCCCCTTGTACACCAAAAGACCTGAGTCTCCTCAGCAGGAACAGCCTGCGCTGTCCCTTCTTGTAGAGTGCGTCAGTATTGTGTGACCAGTCTAGTTTATTGTTCAGATGAATACCCAGGTACTTGTAGGATGTCACCATAGTAGTAGCTGTAGTAGCCTTACTGCTATATTTGGAGTAGTAGGTGGAATTTCAGCTAAAGCTAACAAGCAAAACAGTCTTTCACATTTGTTTCTTATTGATTATTAGAGAAATATTTTCTAAAAACGTGTGTCTCCTGTGTTTCTGTGTGAGTGTCTCTTTTATGTTTTTGTTAACTTGTCTAAATTGGACAGAATTCTCTAAAAGGGGAAATTCACTCAACAAATGCAGCCAAGAAGTCCAGCTGAGTAACTTGAAATATGGATGAATCCTTGCAGATAATACTCAGGATGTCATGGCTAGTGTTGGCACACCTGTTCATTTGATTCAAAGTTGCTATCAGCCTTCCCCATATCCTAAATGGTTGAGTTACTAAAAAAATCACTCCACGTTTAAGCAATATTACACAAGAGGGAGTATCAATGAATATAGTAATCGTGGTGCATCGGGCCTACGTCGAATCATTGCAGTTATTATATTCATGATACCGCACGACCTTGAGGGTGATTTTCTTAATTATATATATATTATTATATATATTATATAATTTTCTTTTATTCAACAGTTCCACAAGCACAGTTTATTATTATGATTTGTTTGTTTAACCAGTTATTGTCCTCCGCAGGGGAAAATAGTCCCTTCTAAATGTACTAAGCGCCTCAATAAGCATGATATAGAAAGGAATACCTCTAGTGCCATTTCACACACGTAAACAAATTTAATATTGTCCAGTGCAAAAGTCAGTGTGTTTACAATACATACCGGTCACCTGTTGAGTAGATTTGTGGGTCCCCGTCAGTGTTCCCAAGTCCACTTATTATAAGTGACTTGGGACTTTTTTTTTCCTCTAAAGTCGCTTGCAAATCTCGTCAGTCGCGGATCTGGGCTTGTTTTTTAACGCGTAGTTGCTTATTTGGGCTTGCTTTGCTGTCTGTGTTACAGATCTCCCAGCTCTCAACCTAAGTCACACCCCCTCTACTTGCGGGTATGGGACACTGATCTTTATAGAAAAGCTGGGTGGCTCACACCTCATTAGTGAGTACAGAGTCAAGTGAGGACACCTGGCCTTCATGTTGGTGGGGAGTGGGTGGGTTTGGTGGTGGACGGTGCCCTTTTTGCCTTGGTAGCTTCCCGGGGAATTGGCAGATTTTGGGCTTCCTGGTGTGAAGGCGTGGCTTATGGTCTTGCGCAGCCGGTACACTATAGAAATCTACCAGCTATAGAAATCAATTTTGCAGTTCACCGGTTGAGTGGGATTATGGGCTTTGTCTCCGCGCCAAGAAGTTCAAGATCTGTTGGGTTTTGGGAGGTTATTGAGGTGGGGGTGTCGCCATTTGCTGCTGGGCCCATTCATTCTCTGTTGGCTTGCGGAGTGTTTTGGGTGTGCTGGTGTGGCGGCCGGGTGGCTTTACTTCTGGTGGCCAATAATCCGTCCGGTTTTTCTATAGAGATCAGTGTATGGGACCTTAAATCGAAAAAATTCTCTATTGAAAGGAATGGCAAAAGCAAAATTATCTTTTGATCCCAATCAAATTTTGCCACGAGTTACACATATGATGTTTATCAATTTAAAGGATAATTTTCCATGTAATTAAAGTTGTCGGCTGTCGTATAATAGAGTAATATTTAGTTTTTGTTTAAACGACTAGCGGACAACAACTCACATCATCCCACATCATTAAACTGTAATCATGTTTAGTGCTGTTACTTCTGCAGAATGCACATCTCTTTTCTTTTGATCAGAGATTAAAAATTTAATTTATTCAAAGTTTTTATGTTGACTTTGTTTACTAGCCTTCAGAAAACCTGAAGATTTCTGCTTTGTCAGAGCATGGCACCCTGATTACCTATCATATTAAGCTTTCTAATTATTTTCAGCTTTTAATGAGACTTTTTTTGCTTCGTTTGAGTCATGACTGAAGGGAAAACTTAATAATTAGATCTAAACTAAATTATTCCGACCTAAGGTGAGATATCTTTGTCTGCTAATGGAGAGATTTTAAACTTCTCTGTAGGTCACATCAGAACTGCGTCTTTTTAGATGATTGGAACCAGTTATCATATTTTTAAAAACCTTCAGATATTTGTTACATGCTGAACTTCATACCATCCAAAATTAACCACAAAAATGTGGTGCAGCAGGATTTTTCTCTGAGCAGTTCGTGGAGACAAAATCAATCTAAACGGAGAGCAAAATATAATTTCTCCTTGCCCAGTAACATGAAAGCAAAACAGAATTTATGTGAACATGGAAAAAAATCTGATTCACTGTGTTGAAGAGGTGTGGAAGAGTTATTGCTGAGTCAGTTGAGCATATTTCATTGTAAGCATATATACAGTACAAATAGATGGTGTCTAGATTGTCAGATCTTTATTTCATACATGCCTGACATCATGACTGATGGTCCTGCTGCAGGGTTTGATAGCACCATGTCAGACTCATTATTTCAGGACATGTGGATGTCTTGACTGATTAGTCACTGTTCCGGTTGCCAAGCAGTAGTCAGGTCCAGTAGCCTCCCTCATATTCTGTGTCCCTTCTCTTTTGCAGTCTGCTTGTGTGAAAGTAAGGATCATTACTTACCCACTACTGAGCCTAAAGGGGCTTATCAGTACCAAGAGCACAAAATGGAAAGAACATATATTTAGCTGAACTCAGCTTTGCTGACAAACCCATCTTTTTGGCATCAAGTTCCTTGGGGATTATGTAATTTTTAATATTTCAGAGTAAATTTGAGTGACAGAGACCATTTTGGATTGGAGCAAAGTTGCAGTGAATATGCAACACCGAGTTCTAAAAGAACATTGTGTTGAAAAAGAAGACAAGGTAATGCAGAGTATAAAAGCCTAAAGATATAGACATACTGTAGGTAGGTAGGGAAATTCTTGTCTGTGTATGAGACATGGCATGGAAGAAAATGTGATTGCTGGCATCAATATACAGCTCTAGAAAAAATTAAGAGACCACTGCAAAATTATCACTTTATCTGGTTTTGTTATTTATGCATGTGTTTGAGTAAAATTAACATTTTTTTTAAATTCTCTAACCTCTGTCAAACAGCAACTCACCCAAATTCCAAGTCAAAATGTCATCATTTAGAGCATTTATTCACAGAAAATGACAACTGGCCAAATTAACAAAAAATATGGTGCTTTTAGATGTGCTTTTTGATGTGATTTTAGATCAAATAATGCAAAGAAAACAAGTTCATATTCATTCTTAAACACTACAATACTAAGTTTTAACTAAGGAAGAACTCAGAAATCTGTATTTGTGGAATAACTGATTTTTTTTTTTATTTACAACTTTCATGCTAATTTAGAAAACATTTTGCAGTGGTTTCTTTCTTTCTTTCTTTCTTTCTTTCTTTCTGTAAGTCTATAAACCAATAAATAATAAGTGGTAATTTGCATGCGTGTTAAGGAGTTTGTATATGCTGTTTTTCTGTGATGGACTCATGGAAATTATATACAATTGGTCTTAACGTTAGAATTGCACTCAACAATGGACCTTATAGCCCCATCCCTGCTGGAATGTCATATAGTAGGGAAAATCCACGATTGACTTTCTGCTTCAATTGTGAAGCAATGACCTATTTTCAGACCTTACCGATCTTCAAGGTCAGATTAAAGGTAATTGGAAATTCAAGAGGTGTCCCAGGCACCATTCTAGCTTGTATTAAAATGTAGTGGTTCTATCTGTCATAATAAAGCAACTGTAATCTAAAACTGATTTTCACCGTTTATGACCCTGTGACCTTGGCCTTTGACCTTTTGATCCCCAAAGCATAGCCAAATATGGTACTCGTGTGGTCAACCTGTGTGCCAAGTTTTGTCACCCAAACATCATTTCCTCTTGAGTCAGAGCATGGATATGCAAACAGACAGATGGATGGACAGAAACGCAGACTCAGGTGACTGCCCTAGCCAAGTCTCGACTCCCTCGACATGGGTAAAAATGCAGCTTTAAAGAAATCTTACAAAAATAATGCATCTGCAACACAGTGTACACTATGTTGCCAGGGATGAAGGGATGAAGGATTAACCATTAGCAGATACACCATGGGTCCCAACTTTCAGCCCATCATCTATATGTAGAAAACTAACTGAAGGCAGCAGTCACTGAACAAAAAATTATCCACACTTTATAGTGCCTATGTCAATGTGATATCAGCAAAACATTAGATAAGATAAGATAAGATAAGATAAGCCTTTATTAGTCCCACAACGGGGAAATTCCAGGATTGCAACAGCACAGGGATAGCAACACTCAGAGCAACAATCAGAAGGCAAGAAAAAAAAACAAGCAAGCAAGAGCAGCTAATAAACATATGTACGTATTACTATAAAATATATATATATACACACACACACAGACACACAGTGCAGAGCATTGTAGCTGGATGGAATAATATATGAATATATGAACACACAGTGCAGAGCATTGTAGCTAGATGGAATAAATATGTAAATATATAAACACCCACAGTACGGAGCATTGCAGCTAGGTGGAATAAATATGCAAGTATATAAACACACACAGTGCGGAGCAATGTAGCTAGATGGAATAACATGTAGATATATAAATATATAAACACCCACAGTACGGAGCATTGCAGCTAGACGGAACAAATATGCAAATATATAAACACACACAGTGCAGAGCATTGCCGCTAGATGGAATGAAACAGCATAACCGTCTACCCAGCTATCCTGCATGGTATGATTATGTGCCCATACACACTCTCACCCTCCATAGCGACCGGCATGCTCCTAGTTGTATGCCGGAGAAGATTTGTCTTATATTAAAAATTTTCATAAAACCCAATCTATATAATAATCTTTTTTGCAGGGTGAACGTAAGGCATAATTTACTTATAACACTCACACATAGATTAGTTGTCTTTGTAATGGAGAAAATTAGCATAAGACTAATGAATTGCCATCAGTATAGATGACAGCTCATATCAAGTATACATGTCTGTGTATCAGTAGGGAGAAAATGGGAACTGAAGAAGCAAAGAGTGATTTCTGCTCCCAGAATCACATCTGAGAACACAATCTGCTCTGGAGAGTTTCCCCTTCCTCTCTGACTCAGACACCTAGCAATAAGAGGACCAGATTAGGACAGCTGTGTGTCAATTTGCTCTCACTTTCGGGTCTCACTCTGTGCCTCTGTCTGACTCTTTCTTGTGCTAATATTGTACGAGCGAGGTTATACAATGGTGAGGTATGAGAGCTGATATTGGCACTGACGTCAGTTCGACTGGCATAAAAGTACGTCTGTGGAAGCACTGGCTGACGTGTTGCTTCCATTAAAAACTGGCAAGGTCACCATTGTAGAACAGTGCTGTAAAATAAGTGAAATTACATTTGTTTTCAATATCCATATGCTCCTGCCCCATTGAGTCAATTTTCAGATGTTTTCTCTTTAGATTTTTTTTTCGTAGCAAGGAAATAGGCTGGACAGAAAATAAATAAAAGTATAATTGAACAAAATCAAAGTAAGCCAAGATGGTGGTAATGTTTTTTTATTTCTTTGGGCACTATATTTTGCATTGAAGTTAGGTGTACTGATAGGAAGAAACTAAAATCCTTTTGAAACCTGAATCTTTGTTGTTAGTATGTTTGGGTATTTTCTACACAGCAGGCAAGCCATAAACCACCAAAAGATAAGTTTTTGATCTCTCCAAGAAAACTTTAGAGATCTCAGTCACTTAATTCTCAATTTTATTTCCTCAGTTTGTAACTTTTTTGTATGTAATTTGGTATTGGTAAGTACCATTTTTGTTACCTAGAATTCTAATTTTGTTGTGGCTGGTTTGGGGCTGTTAGTGATGACTCCCTAGTTTCCAAATCCTTGATCATAAATTGATTCTGGGCTAATGCAGACTATACTGTGTTACAGTTGCTGTTGTGGCTGTGGACAGTAAAAGTGCCACCATATCTTATACTGATTCTTGGTCAGCACTCTATTCTGACAAACTGGATACACAAATTTTATGTAACTTTTCATCAGAATATTTCTATAGATGATATTAGAGTATATTTTGCTGCTGTTTAGTTAAACTGACTCCTCTGTAGATTGCCACCTTATTGTGGTGGAGAGGATTGTGTGCCCTAATGATCCCAGGAGCTATGTTGTTGGGGGCATCTTGCAACTAGAATGGTCTCCCAAAGCAAATCTGTTCTGGGTGAAGGGCCAGACCAAGAGCGGTCAAGTATATCATGATGAAAAAAGTTACATCAGGGACCTAGTGTACCCAAAGGAGCCACATGGGTCCGCACTCCAGTGGTCTTACTACCTGCAGGAGGGATCATGGGGACCATTGTGTTATGTGAACTGGGCGGCAGTCTAGGCTTCTCTGCTTGGACTGCTGCCCCTGTGACCCGGACCCTCAAAAGATGGATGGATGGATGGATGGATGGATATTTAAATTGAGAAAATCAGACCTAAATCTAGGCACTGTAAATACTTGGTATCTTTTTCAAAATCATCCTGTTTAAATTACAGGATTGGCTTATACAACTATTTGCAATATTAACCACATATTGAAAGGCAAATTTCCCATATGTGCAGGCTTTTCTGTTTTTTCATAACTACACTAACAGATCCTGTCGAAGTGATGACAACTGTGTCACAGTGAACTCTTCTTCTTCTTTTAGATTATCAAAAGAAAAGGGCAGTAGCTCAAAGGATTATTAAAAACAGAAAAAGGTCAACATGGAGAGAATTTTGTTCCACCCTTGGTAGGAAAACAGAATTAGGTGATGTCTGGCGTGTGTTTAAAAAAATGAGTGGGAAAAGGGTATCAATTAAAATTCCAGCTCTAGTGGATGGGGACAAGATGGCTGTATCAGACAAAGAAAAGGCAGAAGTCCTAGGTAGAGCGTTTGCAGCAGTGCGTAGAGGAGAACATCTTGGTGTGAGTCATAGACAGCAAAGGGAGCATAAACTCAGAGAAAATGGAAACTTAAAAAAGGATATGAAAGAAGATATGACTGCGTTAGACCTTGAGCTCACAATATCAGAACTTAAGAGAGCTTTGCAAGACAGTGGATACACAGCTCCAGGATATGATCAGTTAAGCTATGCTATGTTCCGACAGTTACCTATGCAGTCAATGGAACTGGTGCTGAAATTGGGATAACCCCCTCCTTCCATATTCTGTTAAGCAATGGGTGGGTGGAAAAAGGCTGTAATTTTACCATTTAATAAGCCAGGGAAAGATCCAGCTCATCCAGGCAACTACAGGCCAATAGCAATAATGTCACACTTAGGGAAATGGATGAAGAAGGTGTTAGTTTACAGACTGTCATATGTACTAGAGCAAAGACGATTAATCAACAACTATCAGAGTGGTTTTAGAAGAGGAAGATCCACAGTGGATGCTCTAGTTAGGGTAAGTAATGATATTGAAAAGACTCTCAAAATGAAAGAAGTAATGGTTATAGTTTATCTGGATATTGAAAAGGCCTATGTCTGACTGTGGAGGGATGGACTTCTTATCAAATTAAATAAAATGGGCATTGGTGGTAGGATGTATAATTGGATAATGGATTTTTTAACACACAGGGCAATTAGGGTTAAAGTAGGATCAGAAGATTCTACTGACTTTGAACTAGACTAGAAAAGCGCTCGGAGAGCGCAGACCTCTGCCAAGTACCTCAGTTAATTAATTAATTAAATCACCCTTATTGTCATTCAACCGTACAACCAATCATGTACAGTAGAACGAGATTGTGTTTTACCTATCTACAGTGTTAATCACACACACCCCAAGTGTAGAATCAGAAGGGCCGCTGCCATGCAAGACGCCGCCACAGATTTCCCTCCTCCATTCCATTATTGCTGAGCACCAAGCTGGATGGCAGGAAGTTCCTCTTTTATATGGTCTTCGGCATGACCCGGCTGGGATTTGAACCCCTGCCTCCCGGGTGTGGGGCGGATGCTCTACCAACTGAGCCACCACTCCGGGTTAGTTCCCCCTAATATTGGGATTTTCCCCCAAATATAATAGTCCTACATTTATTTTATCTATATTTTCAGATTCCTTGACTATGAAAACATACCTTTAGCAATTGGATTCACACTGATATCTTTATTAGTTCAGTAGTTATTGACAAAAATCACTTTTTCGGTAATGGCGGTTTTCTTCTGGATATAGCTCCATAGCTTTTGAAGATACAACAAATCCATTGGCACACTACTGATTCCTCAGTGTCTTGGCTATATTTTGGTGATTGTTGTATGTTTATATCTTAATTTGTTACCTTACAGTGATGAAAATATCCAAAGATCTCCTATTATTTCCTGTTCTGAATCACAGTATCAGGATTTTTTGCAGGATCGGGATCAGTCTTTGATATTTCGTAGAACCTATTGGGCTCTTATCCTGTATTTTTTTGGCAAGTGTCCTGACCATTTATTGTGGAGTTATATACACATATGGTGAAAATGGCCCTATCTCACAATAATAAAGAATCCTTTAAAAAATTCCTAGATCTAGACGGTGATCCGGATCACTCCCAAAATCTAATAATTTCTTCCTTGTCCTATTTCGGACTTGTCCTGAAAATTTAATCAAAATCCGTTCATAACTTTTTGAGTTATGTTGGTAACAGACAGACAGACAAACAGACAAACAAACCCTGGTAAAAACATAACCTTCTTGGCGGAGGTAAAAATGGTGTTCCTCAGGTGAGTATGATAAGCCCAGTTTTATTCAGCAATGATTAATCAAATGTTTGGGGATCAAGAGGGATCCATCAAAACAGCACTATACTGTATGCAGCTGATGGAGCCATATGGATGAGGGGAAGAAATGAGAAATTTGTGTTCAAAAACTTCAGGAAAGCAACTGAGAAAGTGGAAAAGTGGCCATATGAGTGGGGATTTAAATTTTCAAACAGTAAAGCCTGCCATATGATTTTCACAAAAAAAACCCCCACAGAACTGGTACAGAACCATTAACATTATATAATCAACCAATAGAGAAAGTGAGTGAGTTCAAATATCTAGGATTGTGGTTTAATAGTGCATACACATGGAGAGTTCATGTTGAAAATCTGGAGACAAAGTGCAAAAAAGTCATTAATCTCATAAAAGCTGTAGCTGGACACGAATGGGGTGCAGATAAACAGGCATTAATTGACATTTACAGAGCACTAATGAGATCGACAATAGACTACGGATGCATAATTTATGGAGCAGCAGCAAAGACGACTCTGGAAAAAATAGAATGCAGCATAGAGCGCTTCACCTGTGCATTGGAGCCGTCAAAACAACACCAAACAATGCAGTTTTAATAGAGGCAAGAGAAATGCCAATGGAATTGAGAAGAGATAAACTTGCATTATCATACTGGGTCAAGCTGAAAGGAAGTGAGGAAGCAAATATTTCAAAAACAACACTACAAGACTGCTGGGAATATTCTAACTTCCAGGGACACAGGTTGGGGTGGACAATTGAAAGAAAAGCCAGAATGTATGGACTAGACACTATTGATGTAGCTAACACCAGTCCAGTGAGTAATGTTCCTGACATGGTACAGACACGACTCAGGAAACACAGCTAACCTTTTATTTATAATAGAGTGAATGTATGGATGCGTGTGTGAATGTCTGTAGTGAGTGTAGTGCGTTGATGAGTCAGCTTTGGGCGAGCAGAGCACCGTGCAACCTGGCAACCCTAAGGACAGAGCAGAGAGACAATTAGGAGCAATCCCGACAGGTGAAGCGCCAGATAGAACTGTCCTTACTTTTTACTGAGTTGGAGAAGCACACAGGTTAGCACACCGGCCCAGGCCAGGAGGACAGTGCCAGTCGCCCCGTAGGAGATGTAGCAGGCAGGTGATCAAAGCAGGGAGGTCCGCCACCGGGTGGAAGAGAGTCCGCCGCCGGGAAGACACCGCCTGTGCACAGGGGAAGGAGAAGGGTGAGAGGAAAGGTGCAGGCTTACTTGGCTGCCGGATGGTTAGGAGACCCTAGGCAAGCAGAAGCGCTGGAAAGACGATGAGGCTGGAAGCTCAGTGTAAAGTTGGTGAGTTCAGATTCCTCAGGAGAGAAGCAGACGACTCTGCACTGATCCCTGGGTCTCACAGAATATATAGGCAGAGCCAGATAGCGGACAGGTGTGTGCACAGGTGCACCTAATTGGCGGCCATGACAGTTCCCCCTTGGCTGCTAATGAGGAAAAAGGATTGGCATATGAGTGAAGTTGGTGTTAAAACAAGCATTTACCTCAGGAATAATTACTGTAACTACTTACAGTTCTATACTGACGGTTCAAAGAACAAAGAGGGCTCTGTTGGAGTATACATTCCAGAGTTTAAAGTGACCATCTCAAAAAGACTCTTCAACAATACATCCGTGTTTACAGCAGAGATGGTTGCAATAATTATTGGTTTGCAGTGGGTGGAGGAGGTCAGACCGGATCGAGTGGTGGTGTGCACAGATTTACTTGCAGCTTTACAAACCATACAGACACTAAAAGCTACAAGGGAAGACTTGGTGATTGAGCTATATATCACAGTTTATTTAGGGTACACAGGGGTGGTGGAGAAGTTCAGTTTTGTTGGGTTCCTGCACATGAAGGGTTGAAAGGGAATGTCTGTGCAGACAAATTAGCAAAAAGTGCACTTGTGAAAGAAATAACAATACCATTGTCTCTTGGAAAAGGTGAAGAGAAAGCAGTAATCAAGAGAAAAGGAACTGAGCTATGGCAAAAAAAGATGGGATGAAGATCATAAAGGTAGATTGTATTACAAAATACAAAAATCTATTGCAATAAAGAATTATAAAACAACAAACAGGAGGGAAGACATCATTATGGCAAGACTCAGACTGGATCATACAGGTTTAAATGGCACTTTATTCACCATGGGGAAAGAAAATGTCGAGCACATCTTATTACACTGTCACAAGTATGGAAATGAAAGACAGAGAATGAAAAATGAAGTTCGAGAGGCTGGTAGGGAATGGGATTTAACTGGGATTCTGGGAACAGATGGAGAGGCACTAAGAATCATGAGAAGGGCTCTTTTCTCTTTTTTAAGTAACACAAGATTGAGTCATAGACTTTAGGGGTCGGGCCTAGATTACATAATGTTACACACTCTTGTACAATAGGTGGTGGTACGCACCTTTCAGTTGTTTGCTATTCGCCAGTAACCGAGAGAAGAAGAAGAAGAAGAAGAAGAAGAAGAAGAAGAAGAAGAGCAGTTCGTGTCAGTATAGAGTGATTAGGGCCGCCCCTCGGACGCAGTCCAGGGACGGATAATTTTTTCACACATGGGGAGTTGTTCAGAACCCCTTATACAATGATATAGAGTGATGATAATCAAGTCAGTGGCGGTAATGCACCTGTAAGCTGGTTGCCAACTGCCAGTAAATTCTAAAAGAAGAGGCAAACGAACAACTACAGACCCTGACGACGCAAACGCAGAGGATGCAGGAGAAAATAAACGACTTGGAGAGCAGATCCCGACGAAGCAATATGCGCATCTTTGGAATTCCGGAGGGCATTGAAGGCAACTCGATGACAAAATTCATGGATCAGTTCTTAAAAAAAGAACTGGAAATACCCGGAGAAACGGATCTGCAGATTCAACGGGCGCACAGAACACCGGCACAGAACCCGAAAACAAACTCTCCACCCAGGTCAGTTGTGGTAAACTTTGTGAAATATGACATAAAGGAAAGAATCCTGACGCAAGCATGGAAAAAAAAGATACGAATCGGCGACAAACAGGTATTTTTTGACCATGACTACCCGACAGAAATCGTGCAGCAGCGGAAGAAATATGCCAATATTAAAAAAACGCTGAAAGAGAAAAAAATTAGATTCCAAACGCCGCTAACGAAAATGAGGATTCATTGGGAGGAAGGCACAAGAACCTACAACACGGCCGAAGAGGCAGCGCGGGATATGATGGAGCGGGGCCTTGAGGTGAGCGTGCCGAAGGAGACGGCTGGAGCAGCGGCGGCCCTGAACGCACCACGACAGACGGAGTGGAGGCGAGTGAACGGCGGAAGAAGGGGGAGAGACGTAGAGCAGCGGGCCCAGGACAGCTACAAGGCTTTCAACTGAAAGCCTAGATCATAACAAAGATTAAGAAAGGCACAGAAGAAATGAAGGCCAAGAAGACAAGGTAAAAGAGAAACAGACGGCTAGGAGAGGTTTAAGTGATATTTGTTGGACATTTCTAGACTTATGACTATTACTTTGATAGTAATTAGAAGTCTAGGGAGGGCCCTTCACTCTGTGAAGACAAACCCCCCACCCACCAACAGGGACCAGTGGGCAGAAGAAAGGCCCAAAGTACGGAGGTCGAGTTTTTTTAATGTGTTTTTATATAAATATGTGTTATTTTTGTTGTTAAAGGGGCTAGGAGCACAAGTTAAAAAAATGGAAAAACATGAATATGGGTAAAAATCTTAAGATAATGACACTAAACGTGAATGGTCTGAACTCGCCTGTTAAAAGGGAAAGAATAATAAGAAAATTCAAGAAGGAAAAAGCTGAAATTATATTTATGCAAGAGACACATTTGAGCAAGGCAGAACATGTGAAACTAAAGAGATTTGGCTATAAGAACTCCTACTACAGTTCATTTAAGGGAGGAGCAAAAAGGGGGGTTATGATACTAATCTCAAACAAAATACAATTTGAAAGTGAACAGGAAATCCAGGATAAAGAAGGCAGGTATGTAATAATAAAGGGAAGAATAGATGGTATGCAGATCACATTAGTGAACATCTATGCCCCACCAGAAAGTGACAAGGGTTTTTTTCAACATCTGTTTGATCTCATAGCAACACACAGTGAAGGAGTCCTAATTTGTGGAGGAGACTTAAATGCTGTCATGGATCATGAAGTTGACACAACAAGTGTTAAGAAGACAAAAAAACATGTAACAAAGTTCATAAGAACCTCACTGGCAGAAATGGGTATGGTAGACATATGGAGGGACCTACACCCACTCGAAAAAGACTATACACATTATTCAGCAGCCCATAAAGTACACTCTAGAATAGATTACTTCCTTATGAATGAAGGTGACAGACACAGGGTGAGAAATTGTTGGATTGGAGGGGCAGAAATATCAGATCATAATCCTATATACATGGAAATATATTTAAACAATAGAAAACGACAAACAACATGGAAACTTAACATAGGACTGTTAAATGATGAGAAAATGAAAGAAAGAATAAAAATAAACATAAACGAATATATCCAAGAGAATGACAATGAAGAAGTGGACCCAACAATACTATGGGACGCACTAAAAGCCGTGTTAAGGGGTAAATTAATTGTTGAAACAGGAAAAGCAAATAAGACTAAGCTGGAAGCGTATGAACAAAGATGTGAGAGACTAAGGGAATTAGAACGTAAACATCAAAGCACAAATGATCCAAAAATATATCAAGAAATTAAAGAAGAAAAAACAAAGATAAAAGAAACACAAATGGATGAAATTGAAAGGAAAAATAGATATCTAAAGCAAAAATATTATGAAACGGGGCCAAAAGCCACAAAACTGCTGGCAAAATGGTTAAGAAAACAACAAACAATGAATAATGTATACAAGATTAAAGACCCCACCACAAATAAAACCACAGTTAACCCAGAAAACATCGAAGAAATTTTCCATAATTTCTACCAAGAACTATACTCGCAACCTGAAGAAACAAATACTAAAGATATCAAAAAATTTCTAGACACATTGGACTTGCCATCAATAGGAAATCAACAAAATGAAAAACTAACAGCAGAAATAACAACACAAGAGATCAGAGATGTGATTAAGTCACTTAAAAATGGTAAATCACCAGGTAGTGATGGATACCCATCTGAGTTTTATAAACTGTTTATAGAAGAACTCATGCCACAACTCCTAAAGTCATTTAATTGGACGCTGAACAACAACAAAATACCTCCAACATGGAAAGAAGCAATCATTTCAGTTATTTTAAAACCAGGGAAAGATAAAGAACAATGCAGAAACTATAGACCAATCTCTTTATTAAATGTAGATTATAAAATATACACAACAATTATATGTAAACGAATAAAGACATTCTTGACGGAATTGATAGAAGATGATCAAACTGGATTCATAGAGGGACGCCAAACACATGACAATATCAGGAGAACAATACATATAATTAACCAAATACATAAAGAAAAGAAAAGCGCAGTAATAATGAGTTTAGACGCAGAAAAAGCATTTGACAGGGTTAACTGGAAATTCCTATATAGTGTACTGGAGCGCTTTGGATTTAACGAAAAATCAGTACAATGCATAAGGACGCTATATCAAGAACCTGTGGCAAGAATCAAGATAAACGGTAGCTTAACAGACAAAGTAAATATACAAAGATCAACTAGGCAGGGATGCTGCTTATCGCCCACCTTGTTTGCTCTGTTCATAGAACCATTGGCTCAAGCAATACGACAAAATAAGAAATTAAAAGGTGTAACAATAAAGGGGGCGGAACACAAGATTGGGCTATTTGCAGACGATATTATAGTTTACCTTGAACAACCAGATAAATCAATAATGGAAATGATGAACTTGATAGAAAATTTTGGAAAATTATCAGGATACAAGATAAACATAACAAAAACACAAGTACTGACATTCCACTATAACCCTCTAAACCAGATAACTGATAAGATCAAACTAAACTGGAAGCAAAAAGAAATAAAATACCTTGGAGTGAACATACCTAAAGACCTAAGCAAAATATATAAAGCAAACTATGATAGGTTGGAACAAGAAATAAAAAAAGATATTGATAGATGGTCAATCTTAAATATGGATCTGAATTCAAAAATTGAGACAGTCAAAATCAGCATACAACCTAGATTACTTTACCTCTTCCAGGCTATACCAACAGAGATTCCAGATGCCCAATTCTCAAAGTGGGACAGGATGATATCGAGATTTGTTTGGGGAGGTAAAAAACCAAGAGTGAAATATAAAACCCTCCAATTACCAAAAGAGAAAGGAGGCATGGGCCTACCGAGTCTAAAGGAATATTACTACTCAGCACAAATAAGATATATCATATGTTGGTGCGACGAGGGATATGAGGCAAAATGGAAAGAAATGGAAAAGGAAATTGAGGGACTCCCAGTACAAAGCATAATAGGGGATAAAGATGCATATAAGCAAATCAAACAAATAGACCCAATCACTAAATTTACTTTAGAACTGTGGTATAAAATAGTACAAAAATATAATATAAGGGAAGACATAAAACTATTGAAATGGGTAGCATTTGACAGTCAGTTTGAACCGGCAAAACAAGATAGGGGATACAAAAATCTGGTGAACAAGGGAATCACAGCATGGGGCAATATCGGAAAAAAAGATCTCGGGAGCTTTGTAAATATCAGGAGAAAATTTAAATTAGAAAGATCGGAATTTTTCAGATATCTGCAGATGAGAGATTACTATATGAAGAAGATTAGGCATAACCTCCAAACAGATGTGAACGAGATTATACAACTTATTTTAAGCTCATATGCAGGAAATAAAATAAGAATTATTTCAAAACTATATCAGAAACTTATGACAAACAATCATACAAGTAACTATATAAAGGAGAAATGGGAGAAAGAGCTCAATTTAAACATAACAGAAGAAAGCTGGCAGGAAATATGGAAAACACAACACACATCAACAAATTCAAGGGCATGGAGGGAATTTGGATGGAAAAACCTGATTCGCTTTTTCATTACATCACAGATTCAAGGAAAATATACAAATACCCAATCTTTATGCTGGAGGGGATGTGGGGCTCAAAATGCAGACCACTCACATATGTTTTGGAAATGCTACAAAATATCATCATTTTGGAAATCTATGCATGTGACAATACAGAGGATATTAGGATATAATATACCAATGAACTGTAACCTGATGTACTTATGTGATCTTAAAAAAGACAGTGTTATACAGGCTGAGGACAGATATCTAGTTAAAATCTTGTTGATTGCATGTAAAAAAACTATCACAAAAAAATGGCGATCAGAAGTTCTTCCTGACCAAGAACAATGGACTGACATTGTTGAGGACATACGTATGATGGAAAAACTAACATATCGACGAAGAATGCAAGAAGGAATATGGGAGAAAAAATGGCGGAAATGGACACACTACAAAGTGCAACAACGAGGCAGAAATTGAAAGAATAACCAAAGACACTGAAAAAACCAGAAGAATTAAGAGATGGAAACTAAAAACTTGATGCTCCAACATTTGTCCCCCCCCCTTTTATTTTTTATTTTTTTTTATTTTTTATTTTTATTTTGTTTATTTTTTTTTTTTATTTTTCCCTACCCTAACCCCTTTGTTTTTTAAATGTAGAATGTGATCTGAATGCATTATATATGATGAAAAATGAATAAAAATCTAAGTTACAAAAAAAAAAAAAATTCTAAAAGAAGAAGCAACCACTAGTTATGTGTACAGTTGTGGTGTGGTACATTCTCTGATTGCAGGTGGTATATTATTCCAGATCTTGGTGCCCCTCACTGATAGCACAGATTGAGCAAATGTGATGCATCTGTGGGGGACCTCACAGTCTCCCCTAGTGATTGCTCTGGTGGTTGTGCTGGTGACAGTTCTCAGTTTAACATATTCTTCCGGGGGGGGGGGGGGGGGCATAGCTATTTAATCACTCTATAAATTCAAGAAGTCTCTGTCAGTGTGTGTCTGTCAGTGTGTCATGGCCAAAGATCATAGGACTGCCTCTGATGTTCCTATGATCTCTGCATGATGTCCTTTGATGTTCCTACTGTATGTATAGTGACTCCTTATGTGTGAAATGTCCTATGATGTTCCCATGTAACAAAGGCAGGCATCACTCACGATCATAGTGTCACGACCTGAACTATCTTTTCTCTGCGTTCAGGTTGTCCAGTTCGCTCCTGCTCCGGGGTAGTCCGTGCCGGGTCTTCCATGGCCCGCTCTTTGACAGCACCCAGCTGATTGCCAGCTGTCTAGTTCAGCTGCGCTGGGACAGCTGTCTCCTATTCCCAAATCATCTCCCCCATTTAAGCGAGCAGCCGAGAGTTACTCGTCGCTGCGACCTCGCTATGGGAAGACATTCCTTGTGTTCCCACGACTGTTAGCTCCTACGTCTAGCTTCAGTCCGCCGTTACCTCGGTGCTTCACCCAAAGTAAGTGTTGTGACTCGGCGTGTATTCTTCCCTCGCCGCCTCTCTAGCCTTTCTCCCTGGGTGGTATGTTTCCCTTAGTTCTGTGTGTGTTTTAGCCCCACGTGGCTCTTTACTTTTCTGTTCGTTATTTTGTGTTGTGTGTGCTTTGTTAATAAACTACGCTAACTCACTGGTCGCCCTCGTATCTCCTTTCCTGGCTCGTGAGAGCCAGAGTTATGACAGTAGGTCGCAGCCATAGTGAGACGGCCGCGACCGTGAGTTGGCTGTAAGGACTCGACGCCTTTTTTCCTCTTCCTCTGGGTACGGGCGAGCCAGTATCATGTCTCCTTCCAAGAGACTCATGCGGCACCCAGGCCACGATCTCTCGGAGACTCTGGACCTTGTGGACGGAACGTTATTTACCACGGACCTCTACGATGCCCCCAGCGAGATACGCTGGCGCCTGGAGCTCGCCGAGGGTATGCTTAACTGCTTTTCTCGCTACTTCCTTCTCCCCGAGGTTAAGGCAAGGAGGGCAGACATCTCTGTGGCCTGGGAGAGGCTCCGTAGGCTGGAGGAGAACTCCGGCAGGAAGCCGAGGACAGAACACCTTCGCTCCTCGCTTCGGAATCCCGCTCCTGCCGCCGATCCAGTCCAGGAGTTCGCCTCACCCAGGGGTGATCCCCAGGATAGAGTGACGTCAACCGGGTTTCCCCCGGAGAAGATGAGAATGACAGCGATGTGCATTGCGGATCGAGTGGCAGCCGCTTCCTCCGCCGCCGTTCCCCCCGTAGCCATGAAGAACGTGATTGCAGCGGTCAGGCTGGTCGAGAAGAACCCGGAGCTGAACGATTATCCGGAATACGCTGACCTGTTGGCTTCGCTCATCGCTCAGGAGCGGCGTTTTCCCGACCTCACGTTCAGAAGACGTCGCTCCCAAATTCCCCACTCATCTCAGCGAGAGTCCCGTCCGGATCCCGCTCCAGGAAACCACACGAATTCCGCCTCCCAGCCTGCTGTTGCTCCCGTGTCTCGCCGAAGAAGTGAATCAGCTGCTCCCGCTCCTGGGCCCGCTCTCCCCGCTGTCCCGTCAGCTTTGGGCCCCCAGCTCTCCTCAGCTGTTTCACCCCCCTCTTCGTCATTCACTCCGGCCGCTGGGAGAAGCGCAAATTCATCTCCAGGTGTTCCAGGTCCCGATCCGGTGCGGGTAGCACCGCCTCATCTCTCCGGGGGGTTCCCCACTTCTATCCGGTTGGGGGAAGAGAGACTCGAGTCCCTTGTAGCGGGTTCCACCGGCCCTCCGGGAATCAGGCAAGTGTCCTTTCATTCTCCTCCCATTATGAGTGAATTGCCTTGTTTGATTCCTGGGGGAGGAGTTCAGGGTTCACAGTCCCCTGAGCTCTCTCCTCTCGCTGCAAAAACTGAATATGAACCTGCGTCCTCTGTGTCTCTTCCCCTTGAGTGTGCCCCGGTGCCAGGTGTACACCGCTGCGCGAGGAGGAGGCGGCCTGCGGCCCTGGAGGGTTTTGCCCCAGCCCCGCAGCCACGTTATGGGCAGAGGAGAAGGTCGAACTGCCTGTTGGAGCCAGCGCCGACGATTAAGCGTCCCCGGGTCTCCACGGAGGAATGGTTCGGCCCAGCAGAGTCCAGATCTCCTGCCCCCACGCCAGGCGGGCTGTCGACGCGGTCTTCGGCGTTTGGAGGTCATTTGACTGTGGAAACCATCATGCCGGCTGCGGAGCCATTCGCAGTCGAGTTGGAGCCGGAGGACGGAGTCCTGCACGCTGAGCCCGGAGCATCGAAGTCCTGGATGGCGGTAGAACCCGAGATCAGGCAAGTGCTCTATTTTGTTTTTCTCTTCTCTATTCTGGAGCATTATTGCCTGTCTCTCGGGGGGGGCGGGCCGGGTGCAGCCGTCTGCTGCGCTCGAGCCTGTTCCGCCGGGCTCTGCCGCTGCCGGTGATCCTGATCCCGGTTCCTTTTGTCCCTCTGAGCCTCTCCCCAGGGTCACCGGAGACGAACCTGCTCTGGGTGCCATCTCGGAGGTTCCGGTTCCCTGCACGGTGTTCGCCTCAGATGCTGCGCCCGGGAGTGCTGTCTCGGTCCAGCTGGAGTCCACCGGGAGTGCTGTCTCGGTCCAGCTGGGGTCCACCGGGAGTGTTTCGCCGGTCCAGCTGGGGTCCACCGGGAGTGTTTCGCCGGTCCAGCTGGAGTCCACCGGGAGTGCTGTCTCGGTCCAGCTGGGGTCCAC
The DNA here is from genome assembly GCA_020510985.1 of Pholidichthys leucotaenia. Classification (NCBI taxonomy): domain Eukaryota; kingdom Metazoa; phylum Chordata; class Actinopteri; order Cichliformes; family Pholidichthyidae; genus Pholidichthys; species Pholidichthys leucotaenia. Next base: position 182,845,992 of record CM035845.1, on the reverse strand, counting down.
CGGGAGTGTTTCGCCGGTCCAGCTGGGCTCCACCGGGAGTGCTGCGCCGGTCCAGCTGGGCTCCACCGGGAGTGCTGCGCCGGCCCGATTGGGGTCCACCGGGGGTGCTGCGCCGGCCCGATCGGGGTCCACCGGGGGTGCTGCGCCGGTCCGGGTAACGGTTAGTGTGGGAGCTGGAGGATTGTGTTCGCCTGACGTCTGGCTGACTTCGTCCCCTGCCTCCATCGTTTCTCCTCCTGCCGCTGTTGGGGTTCCTCTCACCCGGGCCAGTTTCCCCCTACCCTTGTTGCCATTAGATGGCAGGCTAACTTTGCCCCTGGCCTCCATCTCTTCTCCCCCTACTACTGTGGGGTTTTTTCTCACCTGGGTCAGTTTCCTCCTGCCTTTTCCCTCAGGGAGGAAGCTGCACCAAGACTTCTCCCTCAGCTCTCCGTGGTCTGAGGTCACGGGACGACCGCCTGGGAGGCCATCTGGCTGGTTCGGTGATCTGGGTCGGCCTCCGGAGAAACTGTGTCTCCTAGCCTGGGACTCGGGTAGGCCACCCGAACTGGTGTTGTGGTTCCTGGCCTGGTGGAGTCGGGCCGCCCGCCGGACAAGCTGTCATCGCCTGCCCCGCTCCACCTGCTGACGTCCTGGAAGAATTGACTGACTGTTTGTTGTCTTGCGTTTGATTGTCCTCCCTAATTTAATACTTTTCAGGACATCAAAGAACTCTCTGCCCTAGAGTCCTTATTGTGGGGTTATCCCAGTTAAAATTTCCTTGGACTATTTTCTTTGTTTTATGATCCCAGTATGATCTTATTCTAATTTCTCCTTTAAGTAGCATTTGCTTCACATTGCCTGGTCTCATTCTGAGTAGTCTTGTTTTTTTTTCTGTATTTATGCCCTCCTCCTGACTGTTTTGTGACTTCCGTTGTGTTAATACGTGATTGAGGAGTTGGTTTTTTGTATCTTTATGCCAGTTTGCGGCCTCAGGCTCTATTTTTAGGTCTTATGCCCAAATTACTTCCCTTGTATATTCTGTTTTGGTCGGGGTTTACTTGTGTAAGTCTACTTCAACCAGATGTTCATCAGAGTTTTATAGTTTTCGGTCCTTCAGGACATGAGTTTTTGTCTTGTCCTCGCCCTAAGTTATTGTGAGCTTTTTTTCTTCCCATGACTGTATCGCTGTGCCCTTGTATCTTGTTCTTGTCGTTTCTCCCCACCTCCTGTGGTCCTGCACAGACCGTCTGGCGTCTGCAGAGGAGGGGGTGATGGTTTTTTCCTGGGGTTAAGATTATTATGGTATCTGACCCTATACTGTATCTAGGTTTTTTTTTCTTCTTCCCTGCCTCCTTTTTCTGGTTCCCCCCTTTCTCCCAGATCTGGCCCCCACCGCCCTCCCTGGTCTTCCCTCGGGGGGGGGGGGGGGGGGGGTTAGGCCGCTCCAGGAGGCGCGGCTCGGGGGAGGAGTACTGTCACGACCTGAACTATCTTTTCTCTGCGTTCAGGTTGTCCAGTTCGCTCCTGCTCCGGGGTAGTCCGTGCCGGGTCTTCCATGGCCCGCTCTTTGACAGCGCCCAGCTGATTGCCAGCTGTCTAGTTCAGCTGCGCTGGGACAGCTGTCTCCTATTCCCAAATCATCTCCCCCATTTAAGCGAGCAGCCGAGAGTTACTCGTCGCTGCGACCTCGCTATGGGAAGACGTTCCTTGTGTTCCCACGACTGTTAGCTCCTACGTCTAGCTTCAGTCCGCCGTTACCTCGGTGCTTCACCCAAAGTAAGTGTTGTGACTCGGCGTGTATTCTTCCCTCGCCGCCTCTCTAGCCTTTCTCCCTGGGTGGTATGTTTCCCTTAGTTCTGTGTGTGTTTTAGCCCCACGTGGCTCTTTACTTTTCTGTTCGTTATTTTGTGTTGTGTGTGCTTTGTTAATAAACTACGCTAACTCACTGGTCGCCCTCGTATCTCCTTTCCTGGCTCGTGAGAGCCAGAGTTATGACACATAGGACTTGCTATGACATCATCAAAGATCAAACACAGGCATCACTCACGATCATAGGAATCACTATGACATCAGCAAAGATCATAGGACTCGCTATGACATCAGCAAAGATCAAATGCGGGCATCATAGGACCGCTATCACATCATCAAAGTGCATAGGACTCACTATGACATCATCACAGTCCTATGATCTTTGATTCTGTCATAGTGAGTCCTAGAGATCATAGAAACATCATAGGCAATCCTATGTGATCTTTTAGCAAGTCCTATGATCGTGACACACAGAGATTTCTTGAATTTACAGAGTGAAGTGATAATCAGGATGTCCATTCATCACTGAATGAGTGGTATGACATCAAAGATCAAAGGATTCACTATGACATCAGCAAAGCTCAAAGGACTCACTATGACATCATCAAAGATCATAGGACTCACTATATATGGTGTCTATTCATAGGCACATAATAGATATAACGTGATGGTAATCAAGTCAGTGGCAAATGTGGCAACAATGATATGTGGGATCTTTCTTATCAAAGATTTTTATGGCTGTTTTGTATAAACATTTAATGGGTTTGATTATGGTTATAGTAGTGAGTGACCAGTTGGTAAAACAGTAATTGATGTGTGAGAAGATCATGGCATGCAGAAACATTTTTGTCGCACTAACTGTCAGCGATGGTCTAATTTATTTAAAGTTTCTCAGATTGAATTTGATTATGTTTGAAATTTTTTGATGTGTTTTTTAAAAGTTAATGAGGAATCTAAAAACATACCAAGGTACTTAAATTCCCCGACTAATTGCAGCTTTTCCCCTTTTAAGAAAATGTTTGCATTTGTAATATTTGATGGTTGGTTGGTGAACATCATGCACAGTTTTTTAGTGTTTAGTAAGAGACATGAATTATCAAGTCAGTCATGGATTTGAGTCATCGCTGTTGCAAGAATACAGGCAGCTTCTTGTGTGTTTTTTGCAGGTGTGAATATTACCTTGTCATCTGCATACATTTGTATATGAATGCTTCTGCATGCATTTGGCAAATCATTTATGTACAGTATAAGGAGAATAATATTGGTCCAAGTATGGACCAAGTATGGCAAGAGGTGCCTGACTTCTGAGTTGGAAAGCCAGCTTGATGAGTTGTTGAAGTGAAAATTCCAGTTGGGGCACTGAGAAATATCAACCTTTGACAAGACCGGGACTGCAGCATGCATCACCCCTTGTGGCAGTTATGCAGTATGATCTCATTACAACCTCAAGACTCCTCAAGTCAGAAAGTTGTTTAGTGTGAACTATGTGCATGACTTTAAAGTTGTGTAATCCAAACCTGGATTTATATTAATAATTAGCATGAATGTATTTGGATATAAAAAGTCTAAAATGATCCTGGATAGTCTTGAATCTCACTAGACCCAATGAGCTAAATAACCCAGAGCCTTGAGAACACCCTGATCCACGTGTGTACAGTGAAGGGCTTGGACCAGTACCAATGCTTTCTGGAAGTCTTTGGAGTTACAGAGGGCAGACCATGTCATGGCTGAGATGGAGACAGGAAGGGGAGAGGGAAGTGTATAAAGATCACAAGCATTGCTGATGGGGAAAGAGAACAATGACATCTTGAGAGTAACAGTGTACATGCTTTAGTCCTTGACACAAACATTTTCATGTTACATTGTGGTTGAATTCCAGTGTTTTTTCAAGCATGTGCTGACATGTGAGTGCTTTTAAAATGCTCTTCTGTTGCTGTTTTGCAGCCTCATAAGCGTCATGCAGTGCAGCATTACAGATTTACTCATATGGTATTTACACACTAAAGCTGTTTCCCATGCCTGTGCCCATTCTGAGTCAAATCAATTTGATAGCAAACAGAGAACCATTCTAGACCTAATTAAATGTCAGTTAACTCACCATTTGCTGTCTCACACACACAGACATACATTGGATTTTCCCATCGATGCACAGGGGAAATGGACTGGAAGTGTATCAGGTTATTAGGATTGATCACAGCAAAGAGATTTGTTTTGGATTTATCCCAAAGCTACACACAGATCTTTCTACAAATGCACACACACTCGCCTCCTGCCAAAATAACATGACTGAACTGGCTTGGAATAGATTCACATTTCAATACCAGAAACAGAGCTCATGCCCTGCAGGCAGCCTCGGTGCAAGGTGCTGTGCTCCCGCCCGTAGGCTGAATTACTGGGTCTTGGTGCACCCAACCTGTCATCACACACACGTCACAATGATTAACGGGCATCTGACTCACCCGCCATCCTCATAAAGTACAGACTTTCATTCCATGTGTGTCTGATATTGAAGAAAATGATAAATGAAGACAGAAGAGTTAAACACAGTGAGCCTTTTTGTATTAAACTAGCAGGTCAGGGTCAAACCTAAGAACCAGTCAGAGGACTCAATGTAGTATATTGTAAAGATTAATTCTTAATGTGTGTATAAACTGAACTACCAGCACATGCAGATCATATGACAGGGTCACTAACCATACTAATTGGTTTCTTTATCAGCAGAGCTGCTGTGCCTTTAAATCATGCATGACTCAATCCGCAGACCTTTGTGAAGTAATTCACTGAGCCTGTGTTATGTCTACGGAGTTCAGCTATCCAATTAACTTGATGATTCTGTTTCAGCCCAGGATAAAGAAGAGCTTTTGTAGAACATAATTTATATTAACGATGGAAATCGATGGAAACTGAAGTCTGTTTGCCCCCCTCCCCTCAGGCAGAAGACTTCGGTCCATTCAGACTAAAACCTCCCGCTACATGAACAGCTTCTTCCCCTCTGCCATCAGACTGCTGAACACTAAGTGACTTATTAGACTCTCGTGCACTACGTACAGCAGCTCAACCGGACTCATGACAATTATCACTGTTTTCTTTTTGCACTACCGACTGCACTATGTGGAACTCCACAATATCTGCTGCTTGTTAATATATTTAAAAATTGCATAGATTAGTATTACTTATTCATCCATCCATCCATCCATCCATCTTCTACCGCTTTTCCGGAGGTCCGGGTCGCGGAGGCAGCAGTTCAAGCAGAGAAGCCCAGACTTCCCTCTCCCCAGCCACCTGCTCCAGCTCTTCAGAGGGGATACCAAGGCGTTCCCAGACTAGCTGGGAGACATAGTCTCTCCACCGAGTCCTGGGTCTGCCCCGGGGTCTCCTCCCAGTGGGACGTGCCTGAAACACCTCAAGTGGGAGGCGTCCAGGAGGCATCCTAATCAGATGCCCATACCACCTCAACTGACTCCTTTCAATGTGGAGGAGCAGCGGTTCTACTCTGAGCCTCTCCCGGATGACTGAGCTCCTCACCCTATCTCTGAGGGTGAGTCCAGCAATCCTACGGAGAAAGCTCATTTCAGCCGCTTGTATCCGCGATCTCGTTCTTTCGGTCATTACCCAAAGCTCGTGACCATAGGTGAGAGTAGGAACGTAGATTGACTGGTAAATCGACAGCTTTGCCTTAGAACTAAGCTCCCTCTTCACCACAACAGACCGGTACAACGTCCGCATCACTGCAGATGCTGCTCCAATCCGTCTGTCGATCTCTCGCTCCATTTTCCCCTCACTCGTGAACAAGACCCCAAGATACTTAAACTCCTCCACTTGGGGCAGGAGCCTGTCCCCAACCCGGAGAGGACAATCCACCTTTTTCCGGCTGAGGACCATGGACTCGGACTTGGAGGTGCTGATTCTCATCCCAGCCGCTTCACACTCAGCGGCAAACCGTCCCAGCAAGAGCTGTAGGTCATTGCTGGATGAAGCCAACAGGACAACATCATCTGCAAACAACAGAGATGAGATCCTGTGGTCACCAAGCATGACACCCTCCATTCCCTGGCTGCGCCTAGAAATCCTGTCCATAAAAATTATGAACAGGACCGGTGACAAAGGGCAGCCCTGGCGGAGTCCAACTCTCACTGGGAATGACTCCGACCGAGTGTTGGCAATGCGAACTAAACTCTCACAACGGTCGTACAGAGACCGAATAGCTCGTAACAACAAGCCCGATACCCCATACTCCCGAAGCACCCCCCACAAAAATCCACGAGGGACGCGGTCAAATGCCTTCTCCAAGTCCACAAAACACATGTAAACTGGTTGGGCAAACTCCCACGAACCCTCAAGAATTCTCGAGAGGGTAAAGAGCTGGTCCGATGTGCCACGGCCAGGACGAAAACCACATTGCTCCTCCTGAATCCGAGGTTCGACCAACGGCCGGACTCTCCTCTCCAATACCTTGGCATAGACCTTCCCAGGGAGGCTGAGGAGTGTGATCCCTCTAAAGTTGGAGCACACCCTCCGGTCCCCTTTTTTGAAGAGAGGAACCACCACCCCGGTTTGCCATGCCAAAGGCACTGCCCCCGACCTCCACGCAATGTTGCAGAGGCGTGTCAACCATGACAACCCAACAACATCCAGGGCCTTGAGGTACTCGGGGCGAATCTCGTCCACCCCCGGGGCCCGGCCACCAAGGAGATTTTTAACCACCTTGGCGACCTCAGCCCCTGTGATAGGCGAGTCATCCCCCTCGTCCCCAAACCCTGCTTCCTCTGTGGAAGGCGTATCAGTGGGATTGAGGAGATCCTCGAAGTATTCCTTCCACCGCCCGACGATATCCCCAGTTGAAGTCAACAGTGTCCCATCCGCACCATACACAGTGTGGACGGGGAGCTGCTTTCCCCTCCTGAGCCGCCGAACAGTTTGCCAGAATCTCTTTGAAGCCGACCGAAAGTCTTGTTCCATGGCCTCACCGAACTCCTCCCATACCCGGGTTTTTGCTTCAGCAACCACCCGAGCTGCACTCCGCTTGGCCTGCCGGTACACCTCAGCTGCTTCGGGAGTCCCACAAGCCAACCAAGCTTGATAGGACTCCTTCTTCAGCTTAATGGCCCCCCTCACCACTGGTGTCCACCACTTGGTTCGGGGGTTGCCACCACGAGATGCACCGACCACCTTGCGGCCGCAGCTCTGGGCTGCCGCTTCAACAACAGAGGTGGAGAACATGGCCCATTCAGACTCCATGTCTCCAGACTCCCTCGGAATGTGGTTGAAGTTCTTCCGGAGGTGGGAGTTGAAGACCTCCCGGACAGGGGCCTCAGCCAGACGCTCCCAGCACACCCTCACTATACGTTTGGGTCTACCAGGTCTGAATGGCTTCCTCCCCTGCCATCGGATCCAACTCACCACCAGGTGGTGATCAGTTGACAGCTCTGCACCTCTCTTTACTCGGGTGTCCAAGACATACGGTCGCAGGTCTGATGATACGATAACAAAATCGATCATCGACCTGCGGCCTAGGGTGTCCTGGTGCCAGGTGCACATATGGACACCCTTATGCTTGAACATGGTGTTCGTTATAGACAGACTGTGGTTAGCACAGAAGTCCAATAACTGAACACCACTCGGGTTCAGATCGGGCAGGCCGTTCCTCCCAATCACCCCCCTCCAGGTTTCACTGTCGTTGCCCACGTGCGCATTGAAGTCCCCCAGTAGGACAATGGAGTCTCCAGGAGGAGCACCCTCCAGCACCCCAGTCACAGACTCCAAAAAGGGTGGGTACTCTGAAACATCATTTGGTGCATAGGCACAAATGATGGTCAGGACCCGTTTCCCAACCCGAAGGCGCAGGGAAGCAACCCTTTCGTCCACCGGGGAAAACTCCAATATAGAGGCAGCAAGGTGGGGCGATACAAGAATACCTACCCCTGCTCGTCGCCTCTCGCCCGGGGCAACTCCAGAAAAGGCCAAGCTCCAGCCCCTCTCCAGGAGACTGGTTCCGGAACCGGAGCTGTGTGTTGAGGTGAGGCCAACTATATCTAGCCGGTATCGCTCAATCTCGTACACCAGCTCAGGCTCCTTCCCCACCAGAGAGGTGACATTCCACGTACCAAAAGCCAGTTTAGAAAGCTTGGGATCAGTCCGCCAAGGTCTCCGCCTTTGACTGCCACCTAATCCACATAGCACCGGACTTCCATGATCCCTCCTGCAGGTGGTGAACCTACTGGAGGGCGGACCCATGTAACTCCTTCGGGCTGAGCCCGGCCGGGTCCCATGGGTGGAAACCCGGCCACCAGACGCTAGCCTTCGAGCCCCTCCCCCAGGCCTGGCTCCAGGGTGGGGCCCCGGTAACCCCATACCGGGCGGGGTACACTGAATCCTTGATATACAATTTATCATGAGAGTCTGTTGGATCGTTCTTCGTCTGGCCCTTCACCCAGGACCAGTTTGTCTTGGGAGACCCTATCAGAGGCAAATTGCCCCGGACAACATAGCTCCTGGGATCACTGGGGCACGCAAACCCCCCCCACCACGATAAGGTGACGATCCATGAGGGGGGATTACTTATTCATATTCTACCTTTTATTGCATGCATAGTTTTTTATTTTTATCTTTAGTGCTACTCCATGTTTAATGTTGCAGCATTGCACCGAGACAAATTCCTAGTTTGTGTACTACATGAACAATGGCAATAAATCTCATTCTGATTCTGATTCTGTCCAACTGCATTTTATTGCAGATATTTAATTGGACAGTCACAGGGCAGCAACTCAGTACATTTAAGCATGTGCTACTGGAATTTTCATGCTCAACTAGAGAATGATCTGAAAAAGAGAAAATATCCTTTGAGCAGCTGTTCTCTGGACCCAAATGCCTTGATGCCAGAGGTTAGAGGAGAATGGTTAGACTGGCTTGAGGTGATTGAATGACAACAGTAACTCAAACTAGAAAAGCACTCAGAGAGTGCATACCTCTGCCAAGGCTCCTTCTGTCCCTCATGGATCACCTCCAAAATGTAATGGGTTTGTGTGAATGTCTAGAACCACTTCTGGTGAAAATTACATCAAAGTCTGTCCATTAGTTTTGGAGTATTGTTGCTGACATGCTGTGAGAAGATAAGAGCCTTGGTTGAGGTATGCATTTTCAGATCATCACCAAAATGTTATAGGTTTATCTGTAGCCCAAGGACCACCTCTGGTGAAAATTTCATCCAAATCTATGCAGTAGTTTTTGTGTAATCCTGCTGCACAAATACAAACAAACCCCTTGATGGAGATATGCACTCTCAGATCATTACCAAAATCTAATCATCTGTTCCCTGTGCCATTACACACCTTTCCTGACAATTTCATCCAAATCTGTTCAGAACGTTTTTTTAGTATTTTGTTAACAGACAGACTAATAAATAAACTAACGCCGACAAAAACATAACCTCCTTGGCAGAGGTAATAACTACTCATTACAACTGAGGTATATGGAAGAGCACCTCTGAAGACACAACACATTGATCCTAGAAGCAGATGGGCTACAGCAGCAGAAGACCTCAACTGGTGGCACTCCTGTCAGCTCAGAACAGAAAACTGAGGCTATAATTCACACAGGCTCACCAACATTGCTCAATACAAGGTTGAAAAACAAATGTTGTCTGGCCTATATCTCAATTTTTGCTGCAACATTCAGATGGCATTGTCAGAATTTGGCATAAATGATGGATGGATGGATGGATGGATGGACATAAAAAATTGGATGCATGCATGAAGCATCACGGACATGCAGCCAACAAATCAGCAGCAACTGTGTGACGGTAGCATATCAATATGGACCAATATCTTTGATTAATTTTTTTTCCAACGCCTTGTTGAATCCATGCCATGAAGGCAGTTCTGAAAGCATTAAGGATCCAACCCAGTAACAGACAGGTCTTCTTTCGGCTGCTCCCTTTAGGGATCGCCACAGAGGATCATTTGCCTCCATCTCTCCCTATTCCCTGCATCTTCTTCTGTAACACCAACCCTCTCGATGTCCTCCTTCACTACATCCATCAGTCTTCTCTGTGGTCTTCCTCTTTTCCTCCTGTCTGTCAGCTAGATCTTCAACATCCTTTGTCCAATATATCCACTATCCCTCATCTGCACATGTCTAAACCATCTCAGCCTTAACTCTCTTACTTTGTCTCCAAACCACTCAACCTGAGCTGTCTCTCTGATATACTCATTTAATCCTGTCTCTTCTAGTCACTTTCAGTTAGAATCTTAGCATCTTCAGCTCTTCCACCTCCAGCTCAGCCTCCTGTATTTTTGTCAGCGCCACCGTCTCCAAACCATACATTATAGCAGGTCTCACTACCGTCTTATAAATCTTCCCTTTCACTCTAGCTGCTATGTTTCTGTCACAAATCACCCCTGACGCTCGTCTCCACCCACTCCACCCTGCCTGCACTCTCTTCTTTACCTCTCTTATACATTTTCTATTGCTTTGGGTGGTTGACCCCAGGTTTTTAAACTCATCTACCTTCACTACCTCTACTCCTTGCATCTTCATCATTACACCTACCTCCCTCTCATTCACACTCATGTATTCTGTCTTGCTTCTACTGACTTGTATTCCTCTTCTCTCTCGAGCATACTTCCACCCAGTAACAGAAAGGTGTAGATACTATAAAAGTGGGTAGTGAGTGTAAGTTATTTGAGTATCATACTTCAGTAAATGTAACTCATTACTACCCACCACTAAGCATAATGGATTGTTACCTCCGCCAAGGAGCTAATGTTTTCACCGGCGTTTGTCTGTCTGACTGTCTGCCTGTCTGTTACCAACATAACTCAAAAAGTTATGAACGGATTTTGACGAAATTTTTAGGAAAGGTGTGTAATGGCACGGGGAACAGATGATTAGATTTTGGTGATGATCTGAGAGTGCATACCTCCACCAAGGGCTTTTTTGTATTTGTGCAGCAGGATTACACAAAAACTACAGGATGGATTTAGATGAAATTTTCACCACAGGTGGTTCTTGGCCTACAGAGGAACCCATTACATTTTGGTGATGATCTGGGAATGCATACCTCAGCCAAGGCTCTTCTCACAGTGTGACACCCACAATACTCCAAAACTAAGGTTCAGGTTGAGGTTCAGGTTCAGGTTACTTTATTTGTACCCGTAGGTAGATTTGTTTTGCAGTCTGGTGACATCCATATACGTATACAAGCCACAAATTACATTCAACATAGACACAAACACAGGCACATATGAAGCTGACTATAAACATGATAAAAATACTCAAGGCTCCATCAATCAGGGTATAAAAAGACAAAGAGATGGGAGAAAAACCAGAGGTAAGAGAGAAGGGTCATATTAAAAGTTAAAAACTAGTCAAAGAGGTTAAAAACTCAAAGGTCTAAAACCCAATAAAATATTTAGAACCCAAGTGATATCCTGCAAAAATAAGTAAATATAAAATGGAGTTAATAAATAGGTACCTAAATTATGTGCAATATATTTTTACAGCTTGTTCAACTCTTTGACAGCAGCAGGGACAAAGCTGTTTTTGTAGCGCTGGGTTCTACTTTTTGGGACAGCAAACCTCCGTCTTGAGGGAAGAAGCTGAAAGTGGCAGTGCAAAGGGTGGGAGTCATCATTTAAAATCGAGTCGGCCATCCTCTGTACTTGTCTGGTGTACAGGGATGTCAGGCTCAGCTGTGGCTCACCAAGCAAACGACTGGACCATCTAACTACCTGATCCAAGGAACTAATGGACAGACTTTGATGCAATTTCCACCACAAGTGGCTCTAGGCCTACACACAAACCCATTACATTTTGGAGGTGATCCATGAGAGACTGAAGGAGCCTTGGCGGAGGTATGCGCTCTTTGAGTGCTTTTCTAGTTAAAAGTTGTTACTAATGTTGTAGTTGAGACCTCGTCAAGACCAGAGCCTCCCAAGACCAAGTTGAGACAAATGGTAAATGGTAAATGGCATTCACTTATATAACGCTTTTATTCTCATCTCTTGATGACCAAAGCGCTTTACAGATCCTGCTATCCACCCATTCACACACACATTCACACACTGATGGCAGCATGCTGCCTAACGTGGCGCTTCCAGACCCACCAGGAGCAATTGGGGGTGAAGTGTCTTACCTAGGGACACAACGGCAGGATATCTGGGGAGAGCAGGATTTGAACCGCCAACCATGCGGTTATTGGACGACCCGCTCTACCTCCTGAGCCACTGCCGTGCCCAAGACAAGACCAAGAGACAAGACCAAGACCTACACACACAGTGGTCTTGATCTCGACTTGGTCTTGGGAGAGTCTGATCTCAACTACAACACTAGCTGTGGCCCATTTTTTTCTGTATGTGCATGGTTGACAAATAAGAATAAATAGTCCAGATTAATGTGAATGAAGGACACCACTCTTGAAACCAAATGCTTAGTCCCCAGAGGAGATTGTACAATACTGTTTGTGTTTCCATACTGTTATGTGGGGATTTATTGTGAAGTGTGATGTGATGACGCCACCTTCCTGTTGTGTCATCACACCACCCTATAGAGTTTTTGCGTAGGCTCGTAAAATTCACGTGACTCGCGGGGGTAAACATAAACACGCCGTAGGTGCCGCCATCTTGGATGGCAAGAGCAGCAGTTGCACTGTGACAACCCAGGCGTAACTTGTACTGTTTAGCGATCAGAATGAGTGAGGAGAACACACAGTCACAATCTGACATAATAACATCCTATCATCCTCTTCAACAACTGACACTGTGGCCTCTGACACTGTGTCTGCAATGTCTGTGTCACATTCAGTGGAGTCATTGTCAGCAGTCATAACAGCAGACAAGTGTTTTTAATCTTGCTCCCGTGCGCTCCTCTGGTGTGCCGAAATGCCTCAGTTGAACGGAGGTGGCGGGTGTGGGGTAACAGCTGGAGCAATTAGCAGAACAATGACTGCCAGTAATCTGCTCAGCGGGGATGATTTGGGGGCAAACGATGAGATGATATCTTTCAAAGACGAAGGGGAGCAGGAGGAAAAGATATCGGAAAACGTGTCAGCGGAAAGGGATCTGGATGATGTGAAGTCTTTGCTGGTGAACGAGTCGGAAAACAACAGCAGCTCGTCGGACTCGAGGTGAGTGAAGCGCGCTGTTTTTTTTTTTTTTAAAGGCTCTCCATGGCGCGCCGCGTTAAAACGTACCTGATTTTATGCACATTTACAATAGTTTTCCCCCCTTTCATGTGTGCATTGTCCTTTGTAGCAAGCAGAGAGGCGCCCCCAAACCAGACCCGACTCAAAGTTTGTTTTTTTTTTTTTTGTTACTTATTTGTACCTGTAGGTAGATTTGGTTTGCAGTCTGGTGACAAGCCATCGGCCGCTGCGTGTGCGAGCGCCCTAAACCTACATGTTTTTGGTATGCGGGAGGAAACCGGAGAAATCCCGGAGTAAACCCACGCAACACGGGGAGAACATGCAAACTCCACACAGCTCACTGTTGGTCGGGGGCTGGGATCGAGCCCACGGTCTCATGATCCCCGCGATCCCCCGGCCGAGGGTAAACTGTGCTGCCACAGTGCTAAACCACTGCTCCACCGTGCAGCCCGTTATGAGAAAGCAAGAGATTACGTCAGTGAAGGTAATTATTCAAAAATCCAACTTTTTTTTTTTTTTGCATTTCACACCGGCCATTTAATTCCCCACTTATCCCCTTATCAGGGGGAACAACAGGAGTACACCATTTTGCCGAGTTTGTAGGTACACGTGAGCTATGTGGTTTGTTTCACCCTGCTGCTGCTGTTGTTTCTTGCCATCCAATATGGCGGCACACTCTAACGGGCCAGTGCGGCCCGCCCCCTGACGTCATATGCAAAAACTCAATATTAAGGAGCAGCCGCCATGAAGACTTTCTCGTGGACCGGATGACTCCGCTGGGTGCATTACATGTACGGTGTTCCTAAAGTTTTAATAAGCACACGTTCAGTGATATGTCTCTGTCGACCTCATTCATCACCTGGTTTGTGGACATAACATTTAGCGACTGAGGATTAACGTATGGAGGTGTGCATCACACCACGCCGTCCCTTCCTTGAGGTCCCGGGCGAGCCACCGATGCCATGGCCCCATTGGCTCGAGGCCTTTCAAACATACATCACAGCGCTGGACCTCGGGAAGCTCGATAAGGTGAGAGCACGTGTGCTGCTTGTCTACAACCTGGGTATTGAGGGCCAGAGGGTCCTACGGACGCTCGGCATGTCAAACTTGTACGAGGACGTCGTGAAGCTGCTAGCTAACCATTTCACCACCCCAGACAGCGTGACTGTACGGAGAATTCATTTTCACCAGAGACTCCAATGTGTCGGTGAGCCTATCCACCAGTATGTTGCTGATTTGAGATAGCTAGCTAGCGAGTGCTGTTTTGGGCCGCTGGAAGACTAGATGATGTGAGACCAATTGGCTGAGCACACGTGCAACGCTGGACTGTGTGCTAGGCTATTGACGGTGCCTAATGACTTGACGCTAGCTTGGGCTGTTGAGCTAGCGTCCAGTTGGAGGCCGCTGATAAGCTAACTTCAAAGCTAAACTGGCGCCAGTCACAGAAACCGCCAGAGCCACCCTCCTCAGCTAATGTCGTGGACCCTGATAGTGAAGATAGCTTGGATGAAGATTATGAAACCAATGCTGCTAGCCCAAGGTCTGCCCTGGGAAACCCTGTTTGCAGGGGTTGTGGGTCTGCGACGCACCGCCACAAAGTGAGAGAGTGCCTGGCAAGAGGGAAACGATGCAGCAAATGTGGACGCTTGAATCATTACGCCAGGGTGTGCCGTTTGCCCACGGAAGAAATTACCCCGCCTGCCCCCGACAACCATCCACTCGGTGAGTCCCAGCATCAACAGGTATTTGTATTGTATGGTGGAGTTAGACAGTGTGGAGGTACCACTGTTACTCGATGCGGCGGCGGTGCGGTCGATGCTGAATTGAGCCACGGTGAAGAAGTTTTTCCTCTACCACAGGATTAGAAGTAATCCAGCGCTGTTGTATGGCTACAGTGGTAGCAGACTGTGCACTGTCAGGGCTGTGGAGTTGATCGTTCGCTACAAGTCTGAAGCGATGCATGACTTCACGTTCCAAGTGGCGGTGCGCAGTGATAACATCATGGGGTGTGACCTGTTCTTTGGACTGGGTTTGGCCATCAAGGACAGCACTAGGAATAAATGGTCTGGTTGTGGTTGTTGGAGCTTGCAGGCTCCGGTGATCAAAGAGGACATGGTTTGGGACGAGGAGCTAAAGGACACCCTCACTTTCAAGTCGGCCAGTTCTAGCTCAGTGTCGATATGAGAAAGTTTCAGTGCCTGCGCTCGGTGGGAGGTAGTTGAGGGGGCCGAGCATGACGGCAGGACACCCGTGCCAACGAACGACACCATGAAAGCACTGGACGTCTTCAGTACTCGGTCACAGTTGGGTGAGGGGTCTGCTACCACAACAGTGACCACTGCGTTGTTCTTAGAACAAGGGCGGGGCACGACTGCAGAGCATGGAGTTACAGCATGCTTAGCAGCATGTCAGGCTGAGTAAGGTCCCACTTTGGGTCATGGACTGGGTCAGGGGTGATGAACGACCAAGGCGAAGTTGGGCTAGATGACAGCCGGCGAAACATCGGGCACACCTGAGGATAGTGGCGAAATTGGGAGCGGCATGCTTCAGGTTGTCTGATGGCTCAATGAGGCATGCTAACCAGCTGTGGCATGTCCAGGAGGACGCTCCAGGTGGCGAGGCTGGACGGGAGTTGGTGAAGATGGTTTGGGATCCGGGCTCCAGCTTTCTGAAGATTGATCCTCGCCCCAGGGGCCTGTTGCCTCCAGGGGCGTGCCTGCTGCGGGGCTGCCCAGGGTGCCCCCTGCCTGTCCAACCATTCACCTGAATGACTGTGCTGACAGACTTTATGTTTATAGTTTGTTTGTTGTTTGTTGTGTGCTTGTCCACTCACCGGCCCTACTTTAAGGTTTTTTTTTTTTGTGTGTATGGGTGTTTTAGGCCTTAGTATTGCTTTTAGTTTAGATTGTGTTGCATGATTGTGATTCCAAATTAGGGTGGGTTCGATTTAAGTGTGTGGTTTTGGACTTTGTAAAGGGGGGAAGGATGTTATGTGGGAATTTATTGTGAAGTGTGGTGTGATGACACCGCCTTCCTGTTGCGTCATCACACTGCCCTACATTAAAGGGCAGCCACCACGAGGACTTCCTCTTGGGCCGGATGACTCCACTGGGTGCATTACATGTACGGTGTTCCTAAACCTTTAATAAACACACATTCAGTGATACGTCTCTGTTGGCCTCATTCATCACCAGATTTGTCGACATAACACACACTTGTAAAAAGAATGAGGACGCTGCAAGGGGCCACGTCAGCTGTCTCTGACTGCCTTGTTTTAATACTTGAATCAATAGTTATCAGATACAGTAAGGCGAGGTCAGGGATTCTGATAGGTCACAGATTTTGGTAGAAAAAAATATTTTCAAATTTCCCATGATATCTGTTACTTATTCTTGCGTTTAATTTTACCTCCATCCCCATTAACAGCTGATTTAATGCGGCTGACCTGAGAGACCCACCTCCTCTGCAGCAGGACATGCAACTGCAGCTCCTCCCCCTAAGAGGAGCGATGGACGGGGCGTGACTACACACCGTGTTTCCCTGGCTGCCGGCGTACAGCACCTACGGGACTCGCTGGGAACATCGTTCCTACGGTCAGTCGGTGTGTTTCTATCGCTGCATCAAGTTTGAGCCGTGATGGCAGGCGCCAGATCGACGATGCCAACGGTCGGTGAGGGAAACGGAGCGGGAGATCCGGTGTGATCCGCAGATTATGCCCGGAGCTGCTGCTGCTGCGGTGAAAAGTTTGGAAGAAGTAGGGACACACTTGGTTTTCCAGCGGCGCTAAAATGGTAAATACGCATTTTGTAACTACTGCAAAGTCTGCTAACGTTGACTGACTAACGTTAACCATGGTCACACTGAGGAGAAATACTCATCTTCAGCTACCGGTGTCAAAATTACCGACGTCTCTACACCGTGTCGTAGCCACACTCATAGGCAATGCTGTGTAGTTTTGTGTCACGTCGAAAGCTAACCGCCGCGTCTCTGTCATCAATGCTGTGAGTGCTGCTCCTCTGTGCACAGCGCCGCTCTTTAGTCTTTAACATCTGTGAACTCCGGCTGGTCCAGACACGTTCTTGCAGTGTTGTGCCTGCATGACCTGAGTTTTAATTCAACCCTTTATTTATAACTTTATTTTATCAAAAACGTCCTTATCAGCTACATTTTAAAATATATTCGTTTTGTTATGCGTCCGTTTTTCAGCTTTTGTACTGTCATCAGTACAATTTCTCCTGATTCTCCCCTCCCTTTTATTAACTATCCATTTCATTTCATTTCATTGGTTTGCACATATTTAAAAACATTATGCAGAAATTGAAATCAGTACAAAACATCTTAAGTTGGGGGGAAGAAAAGAAACCCTTAAGGGTTTAATTGCCACTCCAAGCTAGAATAGAGAAATTAAAAGAACCATTGATGAAATTTAAAGAAAAAAGGGATGTTAAAGGGTCATTGACTGAAAAAATACTGTGTTTGCAGGTTTTAACTGAAAGGAGTCTACTGGTCACCTGATTATCCAAAAAATTTCAAAACAGTCAATTCTCTTAAAAAAAACAACAACACACACAGCCTTTATCTTGTTTTTCTCTACCAGAAATGCCAGAAACGTTTTTGACTTTTTTGTGGAATTCTTATACATGTCTAGAAAAAGCCAACCCACTGCTGTCCTTGAGACCAGCCCACTTCTCTGTTATTGGCCCGCCTAGCTGTCTGTCATGTAGACGGAAGTGGTGCTAAAGGTAGCCTATTAGCCCCCAAGCTAACACTGGTAACAGGAATCTCGAACCAAGCATGGCTTATATTGTTATTTTCTTTAGATCTTAGTCACCCTAATAACCATCCCTGTTACCACCTGGTTCACGGGTCTGGGGTCCATAATGTGCCTCACATCTCTCCAGCCCGAAGATGCATATGCAAAGACGCAGGGTAGCGTGTCTCAATAAGTAGCACAGTGAAGAGGATGATAAAATGAAGGCAGCGTTGGATTTTTAAATAGCTTTATTATCATCCACCTTCATCAGAACTCTGCTCCAGCCCCATAGTGTGAGCAGGCTGAAGCCTCATTCCTCCAGCTCTCAAAGAGGAGAGAGGACACACGGTGTGTGTGTCCCGCAGTTGCAGAAGTGAGAATCAGAATGAGAGAATGAGAGGGTTTGTGTTACAGAGTTGCAGTATATATACTCGACTACAACAATACATCAAGGGCATACCCCAGCAGTTGGTATGATCAAAGAGATAACAGAACAGGCATAAGACATTTGCATTTGAAAGACATATTGATCTCAGTCCCTAGGTCACAGTGAGGACAGGACACATGAGCACAATGCATGAAAGGCAACATTAACATCACAGAAGTGAGCCAGATGAAACGAGTCTGCCTGCAGACATTAATACACATTTCACTGTTCTGTTATTTGCTCTAGCACAGTCTAGCTGTGTTTGACCAGTCTGTTTGTGGGGGTTACACCAAAGCACATGTACATATCAGCAGTGCAGCATAAAAAACCAAGAGAAGAGAGCTGAGTGTCCTTAATCTGTTGTGGGGGTTAGCCGAACCGCCACACACGCTCCCCCCCAGAGGGCACGGCAGGGGGCCGAGACCTCGATAATCCCTCTATGGGAGCGAGCTGTGGGAGAAGCTCACTGCAGGCGGAGGGGGAGGGAGGAGGGGGGTAAGTGCCAGCAGGGGGACGGTGAACTCGTCCGAGCCACGCAAAAATTGCTTGCTGCTCCGCGACGTCGAGGGGCTGTCCCGTTGCGCGTGCGGAGGTCACAAGAAGAAAAATTTGTCTCTGACTCCTCCCGTGGCCATGAAGAAAACCAGGAGCGGCTGTAAGAAAAAAAAAAAAAAGAAACAAAAGCAGAGGGACTGGCGTGTTGACTTTAGGTGCAGGAGCAACCCCAAAGCCCCCCGGGAACAGCTGACGGCTGAAATCCCTTTGTGCCGTGGCTGAGACCATTAGAAAATCCAGTGGCGAGCTGCGTGCTTGCTTCAGGTGAACGGGCAGCCCTGAAGGTTCCGAGGGTGGCGATCGGCCGTATTTCTCGGGCATCTGCAGCAGCAGAGGACGATGGCGGTCTCTGTAGCCTTTATTGCCCCGTGCGTGGTGTGCCGTCCTCGTAACTCCCCGGTGCGCGCGCGGGGGTTCCGTGCTTGGGTGGGCCGCTGGAGTGGCGAGTCAGGGTGCAGAATCTTGGCGGAGATCGGCGCAGATGGTGCCGATAAAATCCAGGTTTGGGCTGTGGCTGCAGCTTGGCCATGGTGCATTGGAGCGGTGAGAGGAAATAGACGATCTTTTGTCCCTCAGGCTCTTGCAGATGCGTTGGAGCGGTGGGAGGGAATAGACGATCTTTGGCACCGCTTGGCCGATTCAGCGTGGATGTCCAAACCAGAAGGCTGCGTCGCACAAAGCGTGTGCGTCTTCGGGTCACCAGTGCAGCTGTCCAGATCAGAAGGCTGCGTTTGCACAAAACGTGTGCATTCCGGGGTCACCAGTGAAGAGGATGATAAAATGAAGGCAGCGTTAGATTTTTAAATAGCTTTATTATCATCCGCCTTCATCAGAACTCGGCTCCAGCCCCATAGTGTGAGCAGGCTGAAGCCTCATTCCTCCAGCTCTCAAAGAGGAGAGAGGACACACGGTGTGTGTGTCCCGCAGTTGCAGAAGTGAGAATCAGAATGAGAGAATGAGAGGGTTTGCGTTACAGAGTTGCAGCATATACAGTATACTCGACTACAACAATACATCAAGGACATACCCCAGCAGTTGGTATGATCAAAGAGATAACAGAACAGGCATAAGACATTTGCATTTGAGAGACATATTGATCTCAGTCCCTAGGTCACAGTGAGGACAGGACGCATGAGCACAATGCATGAAAGGCAACATTAACATCACAGAAGTGAGCCAGATGAAACGAGTCTGCCTGTAGACATTAATACACATTTCACTGTTCTGTTATTTGCTCTAGCCGAGCGCTGTGTTTGACCAGCCTGTTTGTGGGGGTTACACCAAAGCACATCTACATATCAGTAATGCAGCAGAAAAAACCAAGAGAAGAGAGCTGAGTGTCCTTAATCTGTTGTGGGGGTTAACCGAACTGGTAGAACACCAGCGCTGGCATTCCGGTCACGGGGAGCTGAGAGCCACTTCGTGATGGGGCATCCCCCAACTGGCCATGGGAGAGGAGCGGAGTATTGCGGAGCGAGACATTGCTCTTTGAGATGCTGTGGCTTGGCTGGCGGTCTTGGGTTGTGGCGATTGGTGGAGCGCACGGTGTTGCGTGTTGGCGGGGTTGTTGGGGGGGGGGGGGTGGGCCGGGATGACACCAGTTGCACAAACAACTGCGGATCAGTGAACCAGCGCTGCTCATCCAAGCTAGAAGGAGCCGGCTAGAAGCTACTCAGCTAATGGCTAGCAGACATAAGAGGAAGGTGGAGTTGAACAGCCGAAGGATGTTTCTTAAAGTGACAGGTTTTAGATCAGAGCGTTTCAAGAAAGCCAAGAAAAGTAAAGAACAAATTTGCTTCAGTAATTAAAAAATTAAAGAAAATGTGAACAAAATATGTCACAATCACTTCATTAAGGGCACATTCAGACAGCTACTGTTTGGTCCGGACCAAACGAAGTCTGGTGTGCTTTGCTTGCAGTGTGAATCCAAATGGAGCATCCAGCGGACCAAAGGGCAGAAGTGCCCCTCGGCGTTTGTGTAACCATAGCAACACGTAGTCTGAGAAGAGAAAGTGACATTTACCGTAGCACGTTTTTTTTTAACTGCGCTAATCCGAGAAATCCTTTTACCAGAGAAAGTTGAGGAGAAGTTAAAAAATGTTTTGTTTGTGGTGGACAAACAACCCGGCTGAAGGGAATGGATTTCCATTTTTGGTCCTGACTAGTCAGTGAGCCTGATTTTTCTTCTTCACAGAGATTTTTTCTTCCTGGTCAGTGGTGGTTTTGGCTACAACACTCCAAACGAGCAGTTGTTGTAACTGCATGATGTTGTCCAGGTAGTTTGGACCGCTGCAGTGTGAATGCAAACCAAACCAAATGAAGGTGTGAAAATTCTTGGCATTCTCCGCCCAGTCGAACTAAGACTCCCAGATTATTCTGGTCTGAATGCAGCCTAAGACATGAGTGAGCTATTAAAATGTGGAAAAAGTGCAGTCAGTGACCCCTTTAAAATGATTTTAAAAGCAAAGTTAATACTGAATCGAAGTATTTCTTCCATCAGTCATGAAAATATAAGAACCCCCCCAAAATTTAGACAAATGCATACAAAACAAAAAAAATGATGCAATTTGAATACGTTAAGTAGATTCCTAGAAACTACGAACTAGAGAGATTTTTTTTCAAAGCAAATATAGATTGATAGCATTCAGACAGACCTATAAACTTACAGTAAAAAATGTTGGAAATGCAAAACATAAGGTTAAGTCACTTCTCTGCACTTGCCAACACATGTGATCACATGTATGTGCGATATATGCAAAAATGGAAAAAAATGTGGAAGCATGCATTTTGGGGTCATGTCCATGAATCCTGTGTGACTGCAGTTTATGCAGGAATGTTTGTGAATATGCTAGAGACATAAGCATAATGATAAAACAATACTCATCCTTATGTGAATTTACTGGCTTGTAAGGCTGCAGTTACCTGCAGATGCCTGCAGTGGTGTGCAGGGAATATGCATATAAATTTGAAAGCATTTAAAGATTTACCTGCATACCACTATTGGTCTGTGTGCTCTACACTTCCATTTACATGATCACCACTTCCACCCAGCTGCATCGCATATGGATAGAGGTATTCACAGGTATTCAGATTCACTTTATTTGGTGTCCCATAAGGGCAGTTTTGTGTGCAGCAACAACAAGGAACACAACCGTACATGCAAGTAAATATAAAACTTTCAAAAGAACCTGTGTGACCAGGGCTTTATACATCATTTGGACTGATGGTGCAGTGGGGTTGCTACTTCAGACTACAGTACAACTTGTTGTTCTCATATGTGGGTATATGGCTGAAAAAGGAATAGCCACTGGCAAAGTGGAACTGTAACTTGTTTGCTTCCAAACTTCTACATTACACAGTGATGGTACAGGCGGCATTCCAAAAAGATTGTACTCTAATGTAGGGCTGCAACTAAAGATTATTTTAGTAGTTGACTAATCTAACGACTATTTTTTTCAACTAGTCGACTAATCGTGTTTATTTTTCCTCATGTCCACCATCCCTGCTTTCTGTTGGGGCTCTAATCTAGTGCATATTTTACCTCACCCGCTGTTTAATACCTCTTAACGTTCCGTCTCCCATAGGCGGGAGGCATTTAAATGTCATTTTGTCTCAGCTGGACACAGTGTAACACAGTGTAGCTAATATTCAGAATGAGAGCTAATATTAACAAAGATGAAAAAGAGATGGCGACTCCTGTAATTCAGTCATTTACTGCATTCAACACGTTAGCCATGACAGCTCAGTCCTCAGCAACCAGAGAGCTTATTGTCAAACAGGTAAGCTAACATTAACAGCACATACTAACAATATTGTCATTTTTCTAAAGCTTGAAACAGTTGGCCATTAAAAATAAGCAGCGGTAACCTTCTTTACTCGCTAAAACTTACTAAGCAGACGGTAATATCGTGGCTCCCAGGTGCCATCGTTTCAGTGCTGCCGTGGCGAGACAGGTCTGCCTTGCAAAGTCTGCATTTTACTCTTTTTTTTTTTTTTTTTTTTTTTGTCTTCTGTAAAATGTTCCCAAACAACAGAAACTTTGGGTCTGCTTTTTTCTTTGGAGCCACTTTGACTGGCTTATCCTTTCTCTTCGCCATACTGTGCTCCTCTTCTTTTTCTCTGGAAATTGTTCACGCATGCCGGACAACAGAGGTGCTACTGCTCGCAGCAGTTCCGGTCATGCATTGCAATTACAACTGAACATTACCGTGGCATGCGTATAAACTTTATAATTAAATGGTTTGTCCACAATAAAAAATATTTGTCGACAAATTTTTATTGTTGACGTTATCGACAACGTCAACTAATTGTTTCAGCACTATTCTAAGGCTTGTTTTCAATTGTGAAACACCATTCTCATGTAAACAGGTTTAGCTGAAATGCAAGAACTGTTGTGTAAATGGGGCAGTCGATTAAGTCGCCAATGTTTTTTATAGTAACAGTGTGTAAGGGAACAGGTGCTGTCTTTCACAATTGGGCTACTAATAATTGCGATAGCTAAAAATATAGTATACTGTTATAATCTAGCAATTGACGGATATGCCATTGTTATTAATTTGCCAGGTAAGAAATCATTTTTTTTTTTTGTCTGTTGAGTGAAAAGCAGATACTGTCTTAAAAAAAATGAGAAAATGTGACTTTTGCAGCAATAACTGGTTATAAACCCATCCTAAACAAAACCCCTCTGTGGTGCCCTTGAGCAAGGCCCTTAACCCCAATTCTCCAGTGGAGCTGCTCAGTGGCCACAGGTAAATAATTAAATAATAATTAAAAAAAAAAACATTGATTCAGTTCAGTGCAGCTCTGTTTCTCTAATCCAGGGGTCTCAAACTTAACTGAAGTGTGTTCTGGGGCTCTGCTGCTGACTCCAGCTCAAATAGATATATTTCTGCTTGATTTTTTTTCCCTCCTGTGTACTGATGCCATGCCATTTACTAATCCCACTTGCATCTTCTATTAAAAACTGTACTGTGGAGCTACCCGGTGCTTTTCAGTCATGTAAGGAAACACAATAACTGCTGTTGGCAGAAATCTAGTTAAGAAGGGCACAGGTATCCGTTTCATATGTGCAAAAATAAACCAGCTCTGACGTTTGACTTCATACTGGTTTTAAAGCCCACTCTCCATTGGAATGAGTCTTCTACTTAACCCATTCTTGGACTGTGTGGTGGTTGTAAACAATAATAACTACACACTGCTCCTCTAGTTGGCTCTGAAAAGACCTGTGGTGGCCAACATCTTCATCACTAGGCAGCGGTGGACTAGTGGTTAGGGATGTGGACTGGTGAGCAGAGGGTTGCTGATTCAATCCCCGGCCCGGCAGGATCAGATCTGGGTGGGACAGATAACATAGCAGTGTTTGCCCCACCCACCTAAACCCCACTGTGGTGCTCTTGAGCAAGGCCCTTAACCCCAACTGCTCCAGTGTGTCTGTGGTTGTACTGGGCAGCTTCCAGGTGTGTGTGTGTAACTGTGTGAGTGTGAATAGTGCATCCTTGAAAAAGAGAGGTTGCCCCTCAATGGAACTTCCCTAAAAAAAAATAAAGGTTAATTGAAATAAAATAAAATCACGTACTATTGTACCCCTTAAAAATGCTCAGATGAGTCACAGACTCTGGTCTGTGTCCCTGTCTGACTATTCATTCATTCATCCCATCGATCCATCTGGCAAATATCCGCAGTTTGGCGAACAAAATGGATGAACTGCTGCTCCTGACTCACAAAAACCGGGATTTTAGCAGATCTGGTGCCCTTTGTTTCACGGAGTCCTGGCTGAGTGAACACATCCCGGATAGCGCGGTCCGTCTGGACGGATTTCAACTGTTTCGCGCTGATCGCAGCCGAGAATTTTCTGGAAAGACTAAGGGTGGTGGAATCTGCTTCTACATAAACGAAGGTTGGTGTACTGATGTCACAGTGTTGAAGAAGTTTTGTAGCCCTAACCTAGAGTCACTGTTCATAAACTGTAAACCCTTTTATTCACCGCGAGAGTTCTCCTCATTTATTCTGGTCGGAATTTATATCTCGCCTGCTGCTTGTACAACGGAGGCACTGCAGCTCCTCGCTGACCAGATAGCAGAGGTGGAGGAAAAACATCCAGACTCTCTGCTTATCATTCTGGGTGATTTCAATAGAGCTAATCTCACAAATGAGCTTCCTAAATACAGACAGCATATTAAATGTCCCACCAGGGACACAAATACACTTGACCACTGTTACACAGTTTTAAGAAATGCCTATCATGCCGTCCCCCGTGCAGCTCTGGGTTTTTCTGACCACTGCCTGCTCCATCTTATTCCAACATACAGACAGAAACTAAAAACTTCCAAGCCTGTTATAAGGACTGTGAAGAAATGGACTGAGGAATCAAAGCTGAAGTTACAAGCCTGCTTTGACTGCACAGATTGGAGTGTTTTTGAAGCTGCAGCCATTAACTTAAATGAACTCACTGACACTGTGACGTCATACACCTGTTTCTGCGAGGACATGTGTGTGCAGACCAAGACCTTCTGCATATACAACAACAATAAACCCTGGTTCATTCCTAAACTGAAGCAGCTACGTCAGACCAAGGAGGAGGCCTACAGGACTGGTGACTGGACTCTGTACAAGCGGGCCAGAAACATGCTGACGAAGGAGACCAGGCTTGCTAAGAGGAGCTACAGTGTGAAGTTACAAAAAAACTTCTCAGCTAACAACTCTGCTTCTGTCTGGAGAGGCCTACGGAATATCACCAACTACAGGAGACCATCCCCCCACCCTGTGGAAAACCTCCAGCTGGCTAATGACCTAAACAGCTTTTACTGCAGGTTTGAAAAGAACCTACAGTTCTCACCTCCCACCCACACAAAAGGATTATCTGCAGCCCCAGGAACTCCATCCCTCCTCCACTCTGACCTCCCACCAGCACTAATGATCTGTGAAGAGGAGGTGCGCCGGGTCTTTCAGAGACAAAAGATCAAGAAGGCTGCAGGACCTGATGGTGTGTCTCCGTCCTGCCTGAGAGTCTGCTCCAACGAGTTGGCCCCCATCTTCACCCAGATCTTTAACAGATCACTGGAGCTGCGTGAAGTGCCTTCCTGCTTCAAACGCTCCATCATCATTCCAGTTCCCAAGAAACCCTCTATTACAGGATTAAACGACTACAGACCTGTTGCCCTGACCTCTGTGGTCATGAAATCCTTGGAGAGATTGGTGCTGAACCACCTGAAGGTCATCACAGGCCCCCTGATGGACCCACTGCAGTTTGCCTACCGGTCAAACAGGTCAGTGGATGATGCAGTGAATATGGGACTACATTACATCCTGCAACACCTCGACTCCCCAGGGACGTACGCCAGGATCCTGTTTGTCGACTTCAGCTCAGCGTTTAACACCATCATCCCAGGCATTCTTCATCAGAAACTCCTCCAGCTCAAGGTGCCCCCCTCCACCTGCCAGTGGATCTCCAGCTTTCTGACTGACAGGTGGCAACAGGTGAAGCTAGGGAGATTTACATCCAGCTCCCGAAAAATTAGTACTGGCGCCCCCCAAGGATGTGTCCTTTCCCCACTGCTCTTCTCCCTCTACTCCAACGACTGCACCTCAGAGGACCCTTCGGTGAAGCTCCTGAAGTTTGCGGACGACACCACAGTCATCGGTTTGATCCGGGATGATGATGAGTCTGCATACAGGCGGGAGGTGGAGCAGCTGATCCTCTGGTGCAGCCAGAACCATCTTGAACTTAACCCAGCCAAAACGGTGGAGATGACTGTGGATTTCAGGCGACACCCCCCTTCATTCCCCCCACTCACCATCCTCAACAGCACAGTGTCCACTGTGGACTCCTTCAAGTTTCTGGGTACCACAATCTCCCGGAACCTGAAGTGGTCCTCCCATATTGACACTGTCCGGAAAAAGGCCCAGCAGAGGTTGTTTTTTCTGCGTCAGCTCAAGAAGTTTGATTTGCCTCAGGAGCTGCTGGTTGTCTTCTACACCGCCATCATCCAATCTGTCCTCTGCTTTTCCATCACTGTCTGGTTTGGATCTGCCACTAAACAGGACAAGACCAGACTGCAGCGGATCATTAAGTCTGCGGAGAGGATCATTGGTACCGACCTACCCTCCATTGAGAACTTATATCGGTCCATAACCAGGAAACGGGCGGGAAACATCTGTGCTGACCCATCACACCCCGGCCACAAACTGTTTGAACTTCTATCTTCTGGTCGTCGTTACAGATCACTGAAGGTCAAAACCACCCGTCACAGGAACAGTTTCTTTCCTCAAGCCATCACTCTGATGAACTCCTAACATTCACCTAGTCCTACCTGTTGCTGTACTCATGACTTTTCATCCATTATTACATTGCACATAACTCTCACACTGCTTTTTACTTCATTCACATTATATCACTGAATCTGAGTCCACATTGAAATACTGTGTGATTGTATATTTTTTCATATATTTCTGCAAAGTGTGGTTAGTCCGAGTAAATAACTGCATATATTCCTGTATATATTTGCATCCTTTTATAGAAACGTGGACAGACTGTAATTTACTGTACATACTGTGGTTGTCATTGAATCCTTATTTAAATCCTTCACCTGAACAACGAGAGCAAGTTTTTAGCCAAAGTCAAATTCCTTGTATGTGTTGTGCATACTTGGCCAATAAAGCTGATTCTGATTCTGATTCTGATTTGTACAGTTAGGGCAAAATGGGCTATCTAACAGGTTTAATTTGACAGAATGGTTGTAACAGTTGAGTGAATATGACGGTGAACCCTGTTCTGATCAGTGGGTAAACTTGACATAATGTTTAAAGTCATAATCCTGCACGACTTTGACATGATCTCAGCATGAGGTCAGCAGTTTACAGTGCGGTGGTGTATCCATGTCCACAGGCTCAGTGGAAGAACAGGTTTGTCCAGACTGTGTGCAGTCACTACCTGGATTTCAGTCGAAGATTTGAATATGCTCATTGCCATTCTGTGCAGGGAATGCATACATAAAGGAATTCAGTATTAGGTAGTGTAATACTTTCACTACACATATTATATAATGACAGGAAAATATCATAGTGGCTGTATTATAAGTTCTTCAAGTTTAAATATTTTTGGACTGTGAAACTTTGCTCTAAAAATGGATCTGATCAGTTCCGCTATAACTGTTGACTTTTTGGTCAGCAAATGATCTCATTCTCTATAAGGAGAGCAGACAGACCACAGACTACTGAAAGCAATTCTGTAGCAACACAGAAGTATTTCATACAACCCTCTTAAAAAAACTGAACGCTTCCTTGAACCATTTTTGTGGTCAGATGTCTTTCTCTTATGCCTGCCTCAGACATGATTTCCCCAGCAATACTAGCCATACATTGTGAGTGGCTAGCAGTTGCTAGTTAATGGGGTGTTCTTCTTTTGTATCTTGGCAGTAGCAACCACCTTTAAAGTGAAGCATTGCGACTTGGGATGTTAATGATTAATTGACTTCCGTTTAACTGTCAATAAGAATTTAGTCAACTATATAAAATTAGTTGTCAATTAATTGATGACGCTTATTCTATGAAATGTAGTGGCGTCGCTGTCCAGGTGGGGGTGCACGCGGTCACTCACTGCTGCTTTTCAACCAAAAAAGCAGAAAAAGACACCGAGGCCCCAGAGCGCATGTGCTCACACTGTGCAGAGCAAAAAAACCTCACCCTTCTGGGTTACGTTGGAGAGTCACACTGATCAGTGGAGAATCACAAGTTCCAATTGCACATTCCAATGTCCACCCGCCTACTTCAAATCAACAGGGCAAACAAACAGACTGCAGCGAGGGAAAAGACGACACAAGCACAAAAACCTATTCCCGCTGCCAGCAGACTGGACTAAATTTCCCACTGAAGTAACAGACAACAAGAGGGAGCCCAGATCGTTTTGGGTTTGCCTGGATTTCCGGGGTACTGTGATAATGTTTAACATGCAACAGATGAAGCGGCTCACAATTTATTGTCCTATTAAAACAGTTTACCTGTGCATATATAAGGGACCACAATGGAAATAAGTGTGTGCATTTTTTGTGTTATCCCATTGTTTTAATGTATGTTGTATTTTTATGCAATGTTATTTTAATGATGAATAAATCAACAACAACAATCTTAGTAAATTAGAATGTGAAAGGTTTTTTTAATATAACTGAAAAAGATAAATTTTATGATAGTGGTAGTAGTTTTAAATTAAAAAAAATCATGACATTTGTAATATACTGAGATGTACCAGCACATCGTACACACTATACAGTGCAAAATTTGTTAAACTACAAAAAAAATGCCATTGTCTGTAGTAAAAAAAATGGAAATGGTACAATAAATCATTGAGGAATGGGATGATCATGTTTTATTCAGTGTATGAAAAAACAGCAACTTTTTATATGTTAAAGATGGACTGTATTGTACTGAGGGAAATTCAGATTCTCAGGAAAAACACCGCTTATCAATTAATTGTTAATCGATCGAGAAGGTGAATCAATTATCAATTAATGAATTAATTATTAACTTGTATCCCTAATTGCTACCTTGTGACAAAGTGAGAACAAGAAACAGAAATACTCCAAGAGGCACCGAAGATGCAGCAGTTATCACAGTATTATCATTACTGTATAATTAACACAGTGGAAGAAGAAGACCACAGAGAAGATTTATGGATGTAGTGAAGGTTGGTGTGACAGAAGAAGAAGGGTTGGTGTGATAGAAGAAGATGCAAGGGATAGGGTGAGATGGAGGCAGATCATCCAGTTTTTCCTCTGGCTTAAAGACTTTGGCGTGGTGGCAATGTTTATTTACTAGTGCATTGCTCATAGAATGCAAGTATTCCTGTCTGAAATGCATATCCCAATTAGACATCCATCCATCCTTTACTGCTTAATCCTTTTCAGGCCACCTGGCGGCGGGGGTGGGTGGGTGGGGGCTGGAGCCTATCCCAGCATCTTTGGGCGAGAGACAGGGTACACCCTGGACAGATCACCAGTCTGAACAAATCACCTTGCGCCCTGCGAAAAATTTGTTTTTGCATTGCTGTGATCAGGAAATGAACTTGGAAACGCCCATAAACGGGTTCTGCATCAGTGACAACTGATTGTCGTCTACGTCATTGTAATACGGCCCATAGTGTTGCTTTAATAAATCAAATGGAAGAGAATTGTGGCAAGTCGCATGGAATGCTACATTTGCCAGCATATATTCCAGCACTTAAAAAAAAAAAACAAGATGAAAAGTGCACCTGTAGCAGCATACAGCCAGTTAAACAGTGAAGTGTTGAGCCTCACAAACTAGACCAGCTGGGACTCAGCACTTCACTGTGTAACTGGCTGTTTGACTTCCTGATGGGGAGACCGCAGGCAGTATGGGATGGCAGTAACACATCCAGTACCATCATTCTGAACACAGGGGCACCCCAAGGATGTGTGCTGAGCCCACTCCTCTTCACTCTGCTGACCCATGACTGTGCACCGACACACAGCTCCAACCTCTTCATCAAGTTTGCGGACAATACAACTGTGGTGGGTCTCATCAACAATGGAGATGAGACAAATTACAGGAGTGAGGTGAGCCGCCTGGCCATGTGGTATGGAGACACCAATCTCTCTCTGAACGTGGAGAAGACGAAGGAGATTGCTGTGGACTTCGGAAGAGTGCACACCCAGCATGCTCCCCTGACCATCAATGGTTCTGCTTTGGAGAGGATGAGCAGCACCAAGTACCTGGGTGTGCACATTACAGAGGACCTCTCCTGGACCACCAACACTGCATCACTGGCCAAGAAAGCTGAGCAGCGTCTCAACTTCCTCCGCAAACTGAGAAGAGCTACAGCCCTGGCTCCCATCATGTGTACCTTCTACAGAGGCACCATTGAGGCCATCCTGACCAGCTACGTCACCGTGTGGTATGGCGCCTGCACCGCATCCTGCCACAAGACCCTCCAGCACATAGTGAGAACAACTGAGAAGATCATCGGTCCCTCTCTCCTCTCCCTTGAGGCCATCTACAGCACCTGTCTTACCCACAAAGCCCTCTGCATTGCAGGTGATCCCACCCACCCATTACACAGCTTCATGACTGCGGAGTTTCTGGGCCAGGACCAGCAGACTCGAGGACAGCTTCATCCACCAGGCTGTCAGGAAGCTGAACTCTCTCCCTGCTCTGCCCCCCTCTCCAATGAATCCTGGATTCTGCACCCCCCCCCCCCCCCCCCAACAACTGAACTCTGCCATCCCCAGGTACTGTTTACTCCCACACATGCACACACTGATTCCAGGAGCTTCAGAAACTGAACTGTTATCCAGGAACTGTTCACTCCAACACACACACACGCACTGATCTCAGGGCTGCACCAGTCACTTTATGCAGCAATGGACTGCTCTCTTTGCACTACATGCTCCTTTAACTTGATATCAGAATCAGATTTATTGTCATTGTTCATGTAGTACACAAACTAGGAATTTGTCTCGGTGCAATGCTGCAACATTAAACATGATAAAATAAAAGAAATAAACTATACATGCAATAAAGTGTAGAATAAGAATGTGTAGTAGTAGTAGTAGATTAGTTTATTTGACAGGGACAGTGCAATAAACATAGACAATTAATCAAAGACAATCAATCTGATGTGTTGCACATAGAGTGTATAGCTATTAGCTAATTTGCAACTCTTGTCCCTGGATGGGCTTTAGAAAAAAGAATCAAGATAAAAAATATACACAATAACCACATACATCAATGCAGAAAAATTATAAATACACAATTATAAATATTATAAATATTATAAATACACAAATATAACAGCCTGACTCACATTTAACATAAATATTATAAATATTATAAATACACAAATATAACAGCCTGATTCACATTTAACACATATAACATAACTCACATTTGCCTATTTCAGGCCTTCCTCCCTCCGTCACTCACTATAAACAAACACATTTATTCCTTCCCTTCATTCACTCTCACTTTGCAGACAAATAATTCATACATGAGTACATTCTTGTTTATTTTTCAGCCAGTTTTTAACATTTTTAGTGAATGTAATGTATGTAAATGTAATACTAGTCAGCAGTTTAAATATATTAGCGAGCAGCAGATAATGTGGAGAACCATATAGTGCAGTCGGTAATGCAAGAAGAAAACAGTGATGATTGACATGAGTCTGGTTTTGCTGCTGTACATAGTGCACGAGAGTCAATAAGTCACTTAGTGTTCAACAGTCTGATGGCAGAGGGGAAGAAGCTGTTCATGTGACGGGAGGTTTTAGTCTGAATGGGCCGAAGTCTTCTACCTGAGGGGAGAGGGGCAAACAGTACGTGACCAGGGTGTGAAGGATCGGCTATGATCCGGCCAGCACGCCTCCGGGTCCTGGAGATGTGCAGATCCTGGAGAGATGGGAGCTTGCAGCCGATCACCTTCTCAGCAGTGCGCACGACGCGCTGCAGCCTTAGTCTGTCCCTGGCAGTGGCTCCTGCGTACCACACGGTTATGGAGGTGGTGAGGATGGACTCGATGATGGCTGTGTAGAACTGCACTAACATCTTGGTGGGTAGCTTGAGCTTCCTCAGCTGCCGCAGGAAGAACATCCTCTGCTGGGCCTTTTTGATGAGGGAGCTGATGGTTGGCTCCCACTTGAGGTCCCTGGTGATGGTGGTGCCTAGGAAGCGGAAGGAATCAGCAGTGGTGATGGAAGAGCCTGTGAGGGTGAGGGGGGGGGCAGAGGGGTTGTGACTTTCCTGAAGTCCACAATCATCTCCACTGTCTTCAGAGCGTTCAGCTGCAGGTTGTTGTTGTTGCACCAGGATGCCAGCTGGGCCACCTCTCTCCTGTAGGCGGACTCGTCGCCGTTGGAGATGAACCCGATGAGGGTGATGTCGTCCGCAAACTTGATCAGCTTGACAGACTGGTGGCTGGAGGTGCAGGAGTTGGTATAAAGGGAGAAGAGTAGGGGGGAAAGTACACAGCCCTGGGGTGATCCGGTGCTGATGCTAACAGAGTCTGAGACAGTCTTTCCCAGCTGCACATGCTGCCTCCGGTCCGTCAGGAAGTCGGTGATCCACCTGCAGAGGGAGTCGGGCACGTTGAGCAGGGACAGCTTGTCCCGGAGCAGAGCGGGGCAGATGGTGTTGAATGCGGAGCTGAAGTCCACAAACAGGATCCTGGCGTAGGTTCCCGGGGAGTCCAGGTGCTGCAGGATGGAGTGGAGGGCCAGGTTGACTGCGTCGTCTACAGACCTGTTGGCTCGGTAGGCAAACTGCAGCGGGTCCAGGAGGGGAGTGATGATGGACTTGAGGTGGGGCAGGACCAGGCGCTCAAAGGACTTCATGACTACAGAGGTGAGCGCTACAGGTCTGTAGTCGTTAAGTCCAGTGATCCGTGGCTTCTTGGGGACAGGGATGATGGTGGAGGATTTGAGGCAGGTCGGCACGTGGCTTAGCTTAAGGGAGGTGTTAAAAATTTCTGTGAAGACAGGAGCCAGCTCTTTCGCACAGTGTCTCAGGGTGGAGGGAGACACGCCGACTGGGCCGGGGGCCTTGCGCGGGTTCAGTCTGGAGAACTGTTTGAGCACGTCCTACTCACTGATGACAAGGGCAGGGGGGGAGGAGGGGGGGCCGCCTTTGATGAAGTAGGGACCGTGGAGGCTGTGGAGCTGGAGGGAGGGGGGGAGTTGGACACAGCTGACGAGGTGTCAAAACGGGCATAGTGTTGGGACAGTCTTTGACAAAGGGCTTTGTCATCCTGACCTTTAGGAGCCTGAGGCCGATAGTTGGTGATTTGCCTCAGTCCTCTCCACACAGAAGCCGAGTCGTTAGCAGTGAACTGCTGCTGGAGTCTCTCAGAATACACAGATTTAGCTCTTCTCAGCTCTCTGTTAAACCGATATGTGCCTTAAGTCACTTCATGCTGTCTTAATTTTTATTATATTTAGTTATTTTGCACACCCGTAGTATTTTTAGTTAGCTTCTGGTTGGGGGTTGGTTTTCTTTGCAGTGATGTTTAATGTTTGGTGTTGGATGTTATACTTTATATTCATATTTCCTACTTGGTGTTTACCTTGCTGCACCGTGGGTCTCAGAGTAACGTAATTTCAATTCTCTGTCTGTGCTGTACATACGGAAGAATTGACAATAAAGTTGACTTTGATACTTGTGTGTAACACAGACTTCAGAGTACTGAGACTTCTAATGAACATTCTCCTGCTATGTGCAATAAGTAACATAGTCCTTCAGTCTAAATTACTCAGAATTTCTAATATATAAATATTAGAGTTCAAATGAAACTTAGAGGCAATCACATCTGCCGTCGTCCGTGATTCCATGACTTTAGTATTGATCTTGTAGCGTGTGGGGATCGCTGTGTCCATAAAATACCAACATGATGGGATGTTGTACTGCGACTCTGAAGCGTCGGTTCTCGATGATGGAATATGGGTGCCCTTAGTTGGGTGGAAGCTTTGAAAGTGCTTTCTTGATAGTCCTCTGGTCGGCGGCAGCCACAACTGTTTCTCCCTTCCTTCTCCAGGTGGAAACGTGCGATATAGTTTTCCATGTTTGTCGTGTTTTCAAGATATTTTAGTTTAGTTTGACAGAGGTTACATTAGGGGTGGGATCTTGATGCACCTCATGATTTGAGCCGATGACTATGTATCCCTCCGCAAATATGTAATTATTACAAAAAGGACTTTCTGCACTTCATTCCAAAGAAACTGTAGATGTTGCAGGTGCTGGTCAGTTCAAGGACATCAAAATCATAGAGGGAAAGAGTTCGGAGCACACTGTCAGATTCACAGCCTTTATTGGTGCTAAGACTAATATATACACACACAGTGGGGTAAAAAAGTATTTAGTCAGCCACCAATTGTGCAAGTTCTCCGACTTAAAAGATGAGAGAGGTCTCCAATTTTCGTCATAGGTATACCTCAACTATGAGAGACAAAATAAGGAAAAAAAAATCAAGAAAATCACATTGTCTGATTTTTAAAGAATTTATTTGCAAATTATGGTGGAAAATAAGTAATTGCTCAATAACAAAAGTCTTTCCATGTTTTGATCTAGCCATGGCTGTGCGGAGGGCCCGCTTGCCACATCCGCGTTTCACGCACATGCATTGACTGTAATCTGCGATCCATATACTCATATAGGATGACAGCGACGCTCCAGCAAACTGATCTGAACACGCATTATTAAATAAAATGAGTTTTGTGCCGGTGTTAAGTGCCGCAACCACAGATATTGTCATGAGACCGGGGCATGATGCTCTCCAGATACAGGTATGTCCAGAAAAAACAGTTCAAAAATGAAAAGAGAGTGATGTGTGGGTGTAACCCGCTAAATCTTTTAATTCGGCTGAGTCATTCTGTCATGAGCTCTCCGTGCGCCTCTCCAATGTGCACGGGGAGGGGAGAAAGGACGAGGATTTACATGCTGGGATTTACACCACACACATTTATTAAACACCAAGGTGCTAGCACGCAGACATACAGTTATAGTTTCCTCAGAAGCTAACGATGTCCTACTGGACGCTCAACAGTCAACAGGGAAAAGACACTGGGGAAAAAACACAAGCAGTGATCACTTACTGAGCTGGAGCGGTCCAGTAGTCCAAATAGGTCCCAAGGGAAACAGTCCTTGCTTGACGTAACTCCACGCGAACCGTCAATGAAGTCCACGAAGTCCAATGACCCAGCAATGCATGACTGGAGACAGGCTCCTTAAGAACATGCATTGCTGGTTTGACAAATAGGCTACACCTGGGTGAGGAGCGGGAAGATGGCATACGAGAGTGGGAACAGCTGGTAGCAATAGAGAGGGGGCGTGGTCCGACCGGCAGACAGTTAGACAGCGTTCACTCCAGCGTGAGCGCAAGAGGCTGCCTCCCCGCTGTCGGCCAGAAGGCAGTGGCTATGGGTACAGCAAAGCACACAGAAATACATACTAACATACATACAATGTGGCACGTACCCATAGAGCGGCCAGGACTGAGCCGGGGGAAACCAAGCTGGCTCGGTTCCTGACAGATATGAACATATTTACAGTGGTGTGAAAAAATGTTCACCCCCTTCCTGATTTCTCTTTTTTTTTTTTGTATGTTTGTCACACTTAAATGTTTCAGATCATCAAAAAATTTAAATATTAGACAAAGATAACACAAGTAAACACAAAATGCAATTTTTAATTGAAGGTGTTTATTATTAAGGGTAAAAAAAAAATCCCAACCTACATGGCACTGTGTGAAAAAGTGATTGCCCCCCCCCCCCCCCGTTAAAACATAAATTAACTGTGATGAAAGCTGAGTTCAATTTTCTAGCCATTTCTAAAGCTTTGGGACTCCAGCGAACCACAGTGAGAGCCATTATCCACAAATGGCAAAAACATTGGAACAGTGGTGAACTTTCACAGGAGTGGCCGGCTGACCAAAATTACCCCAAGAGTGCAGCGACGACTCATCCAAGAGGTCACAAAAGACCCCACAACAACGTCCAAAGAACTGCAGGCCTCACTTGCCTCAGTTAAGGTCAGTGTTCCTGGCTCCACCATAAGAAAGAGACTGGGCAAAAATGGGATGCATGGCAGAGTTCCAAGACGAAAACCACTGCTGAGCAAAAACAACATAAAGGCTCATCTCAGTTTTGCCAGAAAACTTCTTGATGATCCCCAAGATTTTGGGGAAAATATTCTGTGGACTGATGAGACAAAAGTTAAACTTTTGAAAGGTGTGTGTCCCATTACATCTGACATAAAAGTAACACAGCATTTCAGAAAAGGAACATCATACTAACAGTAAAATATGGTGGTGATAGTGTGATGGTCTGAGGCTATTTTGCTGCTTCAGGACCTGGAAGACGTGCTGGGGTAAATAGAACCATGAATTCTGCAGTCTACCCAAAAATCCTGAAGGAGAATATCTGGCCATCTGTTCGTGACCTCAAGCTGAAGCACACTTGGGTTCTGCAGCAGGACAATGATCCAAAACACAGCAGCAAGTCCACCTCTGAATGGCTTAAGAAAAACAAAATGAAGACTTTGGAGAGGCCTAGTTAAAGTCCTGACCTGAATCCAATTGAAATGCAGTGGCATGACCTTAAAAAGGCGGTTCATGCTCGAAAGATGAGTGGGCCAAAATTCCTCCACAGCACTGTAAAAGACTCATTGCCAGTTATTGCAAATGCTTGATTGCAGTTGTTGCTGCTAAGGGTGGCCCAACCAGTTATTAGGTTTAGGGGGCAATCACTTTTTCACACAGGGCCATGAAGGTTTTTTTTCCCCCTTAATATTAAACACCTTCATTTATAAACTGCATTTTGTGTTTACTTGTGTTATCTTTATCTAATATTTAAATTTGTTTGATGATCTGAAACGTTTAAGTGTGACAAACATACAAAACAATGAGAAATCAGGAAGGGGGCAAACACTTTTTCATACCACTGTATGTCGCAACAAATGCTGTCCGGGCATCAACTTCTGCATTTAAGAGTCTGATTTTTTTTTTTTTTTTTTGTTCCATTAACATTAATTACGTTATTAATCTACGGTCCATATATATATATATATATATATATATATATATATATATGCACCAACTTCCCACATTCAAGGTTCTGCTGGTTTTCGTTCTGGCCACATAAAACTATGTTATAAATACATATTTAAGTATCAGAATTTTGCCATTTGTGCATCGATTCAGAATCGTTCACATCTGCATTGAGATGCATTGGAAAAATGATTATTTCTCCGACCCCTAGGTTACATACAGTTTGGGTCTGATCCAAGTCTTTTCTCCCCTCAACTTCATAGAAGCTCAAGTGCAACCATACGCTTGCTTTTAAAGAAGAGAGTGGTGGTCAAATATCCTGCTCCGTCATCATACATCTCTGTTTTTTGCCATGCCATAAACTGTCTGATTGTGACAGTTTTGTGTTTGTGAGTTCTGCTTTTTTTTTTTCATTCTGTCAAAATTAGTTACGATGTTAATATTTAAGAATTGAATTCTTGACATTTGTGCATCCATTCAGAATCATCCACTCCCACATCTCGATACACTAGAAAAATGATTGTTTCCTCCACCCCATTTGATACAAGTTCATCTTAACATGAGTGTGTACAGTAACATCTGTCTGTATCCACTAATTTGTAGCCAGTCTAAAATTGGCTCACAAATAATAAGAATTTGTTGAGTTTTGTGGGTGCCACAGTTGATGTCACTGTGGATGCGTCAGTAATGCAGAGAAAATCAGCATACACAGTCTACAGCAGGGGTCACCAACTGGTGGATTCCAGTCCAGATCCGGACCTCAGGAGTCCTCTGTCCAGACTCCAAAGCTTTTAATATAATTTGGGGAAAATTATACTGTTTTGTTTTAACTGAATGAAAAAGCGGAACTCAAGTTCTGTATCGGCGGCCGCCACCTGGACAGTTTATGGCGTGAGACTTTGGATGTTCTCCGTGGGATACAGCAGGCGGACAGCCACGCCTCCTTCCTGGTGTAACCTGTGGAATGAAACGCTGCTGTGAAATTGTGTCCACTGCCACTCTGGCTGCCTGTGATGGTATGGGTCCACCCGGGAGTTTGACGGAAGGCCCCCGCTGCTCCTCCCCACCTTCCTGGGACAGCATCCGCATTGGGCTGTCTCTGCGACCCTCTGATGTCACAGTAATTTGCTCTGTGTGTTACTGAACATGAAACGTTCCACACACATCCACCTCCTCTCTCCCTGTGAAAGAGTGTTACTCGGACAGACCCAGATGAGGTTAAAAAGATAAAAACATTGACATAAAAAAAACTCCAAAGGAATTCTGTACTGTGGAATTTATTATATTTTCTGTCCCTTTATTAGGCTTACAGTTTGAAACTTTTTTTAAATACTGAAAATATAGTATAGAGGTGGACTTTTGTGAGATTTAGTTTTGTAAATATTAATCTTTTTAAATGTATGTAATTGGTGTTCTCCTGTAAAACTTTCCATTTTTAGGATTTAAGTTGTAGATTTTAGAATTTTAGAGCTATTTATTTGGAGTCAAAAACATATTTAGTGTTCCCCTGTATTATGATTAAATGATGTTTTATTTGAAATTGAGCAAAAAATTTGATTTTTTTTTTTTTGTTTAAAACAATACAGAACTAAAAGCTGCTAAACATCTGCTTAATAAAATATGTAAAAGCAAATGATATTGGCCTGCTGGAGACAGCTGTGGTCTTCTTAAAGAATATCCATGAAAAGATGACAGTTCTTAAAAGCACGTTTTCAGATAAACTTGTCCATGTGACTTGTCAGATTTCTCTTCCATTTCTTTTATTAAACGATGTTTGAAGTAAATTCATAGGTCACTGCAAACACTTGGGTTTAAAAGTACCAAGCTGTCACACAGTGAGAGGAAAAAATCCTGAGAAAAAGCAAACAAACAAAAAATGCATCGAGAATTGTTTTAGAATCAAATCGGAGACCCTGAATCATGATTGTATTGTAAGGTGCCTAAAGATCCCCAACCCTAATTTTGACCTCAGCTGGGGAGGAGGACTGACGTCTCGAACCTCTCGCACTTTTAGTTGGTGACCCCTAGTCTACAACAGATTTTTATTTTTTTTTTTGCTGTAGTCTTCCAATGGACCTGTGTGTGTGTGTGTGTGTGTGTGTGTGTGTGTGTGTTGCCCAGTTTTTTCCCCATCAGAAAGATATAGGAGACATCCTAACCCCCCCCCCCCCCCCCCCAAAAAAATGAGTAGAATTCAGCTGATAGCAGCCAAGAAATTAATTAATTCAGGTTGGCAGGAGGACTATAGCTGGCGTGTTTATCAAAAAATCAAGAAGGATGGTTCCTAAGTCAGCCAGCTCTCTTTTGTGTTTGCATAAGCCTAAACTGTGTGTGTGGACCCATGGGGGCTGGAGAGAGAGTTTTATAATTAATTCACTGAGTAGCCTTTTCTCTTGCTAGCATTAGATCACTTTCAGAGAGTAAGATTTCAGCCTCTGGAGTTTGTGTATATTTTTGAACCAGAGGAAGGGGATGAGGTGTGTTTCCTTCTCTGAGCTCCTGACACTATTCCTGCTGGGCAATGAGACTTAATGATTCTTCTTGTGCAAGTAAAAAAGATGCTGTCTTTCCCAAGGTTTAATTCTAATTTCTTGGCACAGACCCACAGGGATCTGTTTCCCTTACTGAAAATAGCACAAGCCCATCACCAGTCACATCAAGTTTGTTGTTGGAAATGCATGACTAATATTGTGAGGAGTCTGGATTATTGGATACCTCACAAAAGAAGATAAAACAACAAATGGCCGTGTGAACAACTTTTATTAAAAGTCGGAAGAAGGAAGTCAGAGAAATGCAAAGGAATGCACCAGTCCAGCTTGGTCAGTTCTGGTAGAGGTGGGTTGCATTGTTTTCCACAGAATACTATTGTATTGTGGCAGTTGGCTGTGAAGCAAGGACTGACTAAAAGAGGCACAAATATGCTACATCTCACCCCTTTTGGCACTTTGTGTATTGTGTTTGACAAGGCTAAATAGCTTCATCTCATACAGCAAAAATAAGAAAACTCTGCCTTTAATTGAACTACACCAGAAGAATAGCACATTTCTATGAAATATGATTCAGACTTTTCACAAGCTTTATCAGGGTGTGCCACCTCCATAGCAGAACATTGATGGTCACCAGCTGCAGTCCACAACATTAGTCATAGTATTTTTGACCATACTGTCCCCATACTCGTCAGTCACAAATACAGTACGTCAATAAGGAATACCTCTCTTTATCTTCCAAATAGTTATTATATTCAGAAGGATGCTAAACTGATAAGTAATTAGGAAAGATTAGAAAGTGTCATGTTGGGGTGGCGTTCCGACATTTTACCATACTTTTTAGAATGGCTATATCCTGGGTCACTACGCATGCGTGGCATGTGCGTGCATGCGTAGTAACAGGAAATATGCTTCTGCTCATAGTTTCAGCATACGATACAGCTGACGGCGCTGCACCGTTATTGACTGATGGAAAAATGTGGCGTGTTTTCAGTGTGTTTATTTATATATATCATATATATTTCCTGCTGTTAAAAATGACTCGGTACAGCTAACAGAAGGTAAACAATAGCATACTGCGGGCCAGCTGACGGAAGGTAAGCAATTATGTAATGTTAGTGGCATATCTGCAGTGCCGCTGATTCTGACAAAGTATGCTAAACTGATAGCTATATCCATTGGTTTTCCATAGGGGAACAGTATTCTGATAAAGTATGGTAAAATGGCAGAACAGTGGGAATCACAAGGAACCTCTTGATTTGATTCGGATCGCGATAGTTGGGTCACGATTCGTTACTATCATGATTCAATGATAATCATGATATTGAATATCGCGATAGCATATATTGCAAAAATTTTTCACCTTATTCAAACTCAAATCATATCCCATAGTAAAACTGTTGACATCCCTAATGTAATAAAATATTCAGTCCAAACGGGCAGCAACCTTTTTAAATTGAATGCAAAAATAAATGCTCTTAAAATAAATTTTCAGCTGGTAATAAAATACAGTCTTAAATAATAATCAGTGAAGTAACGGCGAGATGAAATCACATACCTGGTCTCCAGTGTTTTAATATTTGACAAAAACCCTCTTCCCAAACTGAATGTGTCATATCCAGGTCGTTCGTCCCGTCTTTGTTTTAAAATCCAAAAAAGACCAGACATTTAATTTAAACTTTGACACTGCAATTCTGTCTCCCCCCCCCCCCCCTTCCCCCGGTGCTGCTTGTAGACTGTAGATGCTGCTCCCTCTGCCATCTTAAATTGTAGTAGGGCTGGGCTGCAGGTAAATCTCAGGAGAAACCTTTGCAGCAATTACTTGCACCATCTAGTGGACTGAAAACTCAACTGAGTTGAGTTTTCATTCATTCATTCATCTTCTTCTGCTTAATCCTTTTCGGGTCGCGAGGGGGCTGGAGCCTATCCCAGCATCTTTGGGCGGGAGGCAGGGTACACCCTGGACTGATTGCCAGTGCATCGCAGGGCCAACACAGAGAGACAGACAACCATTCACTCTCACATTCATACCTAAGGACAAGTTAGAATCCCCAGATTGATGCCAATTAACCTAACTTGCATGTTTTTGGCATGTGGGAGGAAACCGGAGAAATCCCGGAGTAAACCCACACAGACACGGGGAGAACATGCAAACTCCACACAGATCACTGTTGGTCGGGGGCTGGGATCGAACCCAGGATCCCCCGGCCAAGGGTGAGTTGCTGTACTGCCGCAGTGCTAACCACCGCGCCGCCTAGTTGAGTTTTCTGATACCTAAATGTACAGCAGTTTGAGAGTGCTTTTTTAAAAATTAAAAGATCTATCCATCCGTTTATGGATCGGTGCATTGTCGGAAGTGCCAAGTATTGCAATTCATCCCTGAATCAATCTTATTTTTTTTTTCCACCCCTAGTGCCATGGTGCATGATGGCTTTGTTATGTTTGTTTGTCCATGTGGCGGTGCGAGACTTGCCTACAATAGCTGCCATACGGGGGGGGTGAAAAGTTCGTAGTGGTCAAATTTGACCAAATGTGGTATTTTTCAACTGCAGGGATCCAAGCGCTGCAACACTGATGGAAGAAGTGTGTGCAATGAAGGGGAGACTATGTTGAAAAATAAACCACATTTGGTCAAATTTGACCACTATGAACTTTTCAGCACCCCTTTCATACATGCAAGGGTGCAATGTGTACCCCCTGAGGTTTAATGCAAACAGTAAAGATAATTTTGGCTAAGAATTTGATGGTGAGTGTAAAGGGTGAGCAGTTTTTTGATTTTATTTGACAACTGAAGACCAATTTGAAGGCATATTTACACATTATTGCAATTGGAAACAAAAGAAATTGGTGACATAGCTGGAGTTATGTTCACATCTTCAGGTTAATTTATATCACAGCCATAACTAGGTTGCCATCTAATTGTTTTAATGAGAATTAGTGATACGTATGTGCATAAGAAATCCTGAATGGAAATCTAATAAATGCTGTAAGTCATTAGTGGAGGGACTCACCAGAAGCTGCACGTGATGATACTCTCACGATCTTGCAATATGCTTAGTATTGCGATATCATGTATTGCGATTTTCCATCTCGATCGTTGTTTTGTTCAACTCTGGGCTAAATCTCACGAGTCAGCCCATTTAAAAATAGATATTTCAGCATCCTGCTGAAAGTGTAGTGGTGTGAAAAAGTGTTTGCCCCTTCCTGATTTCTCATTTTATTGTATGTTTTTCACACTTAAATGTTTAGGATCATCAGACAAATTTAAAGTAGAACTGAACCCACCTTTTGGCGCAAAAAGTAGAATAGCAGATTAATTCCTTATTACCTATTGTATTTTTCAACACATAAAAGAAATTTTTAGGCCGTGCGATGGCCAAGCTATAAGCCGATAAACTTTTGCCTCTGGCTGGCAGTGCCAAACAAACCGGAAGTAGTGCAGACGACGCTGCGTGACGTCACGAGTGTGATCCCTAAACAAAACAACAATGGCAGATGATAGCAGTTCCAGCAGTCAAGAAAACCAGAGTTTTCAGAGTGAAGAGGCATTCAGGATCGGTGACGAGACAGAGGAGGATGCAGGAGTGTGGCAGGTGGCAGGCGTGCACAAGGGCGAGCCCGTGAGACAGCGACCTGATGCACCTGTGACAGCAGCTGGCAGACGGCGATGGAGAGGCGAGGTCCGCCGCCGGGGAATACAGTGATCCCTTACTTATCGCGTTTAATGGGGACCAGAACCGACCGCGAAAAGTGAAAAACCGCGAAGTAGCGTCACCCCCCCCCCCAAGGGCGTCACAAGCACTATTTTGCACAAAAAGGCACAAGAGAACAGCGAAAAGTGCCACTAAGCAACACGAGCGATAAAGAACAATGAATGCGGTCTTCCTTCGCTGGGTATGGGCGCTCTTTAGGGAGAGAAGCTGGGTAAAACGTCTCGGCCAATCAGCTTGCGAGATTCCCGAGCGGTGAAGAGGTGGGCGGAGAGGAGTGGAGCGGTGGTCAGAGAGGTGGATTTTGAGTTGTGCGGGCTCTCCGTGTTGATACCTGATGTAGAACATCGGGT
This sequence comes from Pholidichthys leucotaenia, assembly GCA_020510985.1. Taxonomy (NCBI): domain Eukaryota; kingdom Metazoa; phylum Chordata; class Actinopteri; order Cichliformes; family Pholidichthyidae; genus Pholidichthys; species Pholidichthys leucotaenia. The sequence goes on along the minus strand of CM035845.1, from coordinate 182,802,237 downwards.
AGATGATAAACTGTGTTGATACCTGATGTATCAGGTATCAACACGGGAATCTCGCAAGCTGATTGGCCGAGACGTTTTACCTCGCAAGCTGATTGGCCGAGACGTTTTACCCAGCTTCTCTCCCTGCTCGTGTTGCTTAGTGGCACCTTTCGCTGTTCTCTTGTGCCTTTTTGTGCAAAATAGTGCTTGTGACACCCTTGGGGGGGGGGGGTGACGCTACTTCGCGGTTTTTCACTTTTCGCGGTCGGTTCTGGTCCCCATTAAATGCGATAAGTGAGGGATCACTGTAATATCTATATCTAGAAACGCATCGCTTCCCGGTCGCTTTTCCTCCCCCTTTCTTTTCTTTCATCGCCATGACAGCTTTCCTTGGCCACTGAACAGATCTTCCCAGGTGTTGGAAGTGTTTTGTAGTCGACTATCATGACAAAATGCACCAAAAACAACCAGTGTCGACGTGCTCGCAATGGTAAACATGGAGGACTGTGTCACACTCGTGACGTCACGCGGAACTCCGGCTGCACTTCCGGTTAATCGGTGGATTTGTCTGATTTTTCAGGGTGGGAAATTCAAAATCGCGATTTTCTCCAAGATTCAATGGAGAGGCAATAAGAATCACGAGAAGGGCTCTTTTCTCTTTTTTAAATAACAAAGGATTAAGTCATAGAATTTAGGGGTCAGGTTCAGATGACATGATGTTACACACTCTTGTACAGTAGGTGGCGTTATGCACCTTTCATTTGTTTGCTATCCGCCAGAAAGAAGAAGAAGAAGACCAAAGGATCCTCAAAAGCTAGACATCATGCTGCGATCCAAAGAAATTCAGGAACAAATGAGAAACAAAGTAATTGAGATCTATCAGTCTGGAAAAGGTTATAAAGCCATTTCTAAAACTTTGGGACTCCAGCAAACCACAGTGAGAGCCATTATCCACACATAGCAAGAACATGGAACAGTGGTGAACCTTCCCAGGAGTGGCCGGCTGACCAAAATTACCTCAAGAGCGCAGTGACGACTCATCCAAGAAGTCACAAAAGACCCCACAACAACATCCAAAGAACTGCAGGCCTCACTTGCCTCAGTTAAGGTCAGTGTTCATGACTCCGCCATAAGGAAGAGACTGAGCAAAAATGGCCTTCATGGCAGAGTTCCAAGGCAAAAACCACTGCTGAGCAAAAAGAACATAAAGGCTCATCTCAGTTTTGCCAGAAAACATCTTGATGACTCCCAAGACTTTTGGGAATATATTCTGTGGACTGACAAGACAAAAGTTGAACTTTTTGGAAAGTGTGTGTCCCATTACATCCAGCGTAAAAGTAATGCAGCATTTCAGAAAAGGAACATCACACCAACAGTAAAATATGGTGGCGGTAGTGTGATGGTCTGGGATTATTTTGCTGCTTCAGGACCTGGAAGACTTGCTGTGGTAAATGGAACCATGAATTCTGCTGTCTACCAAAAAATCCTGAAGGAGAATGTCCGGCCATCTGTTGGCGATCTCAAGCTGAAGCGCACTTGGGTTCTGCAGCAGGTCAATGATCCAAAACACACCAGCAAGTCCATCTGTGAATGGCTTAAGAAAAACAAAATGAAGACTTTGGAGAGGCCTAGTCAAAGTCCTGACCTGAATCCAATTGAGATGCAGTGGCATGACCTTAAAAAGGCGGTTCATGCTCGAAAACCCTCAAATGTGGCTGAATTACAACAATTCTGCGAAAGTGAGTGGGCTAAAATTTCTCCACAGCGCTGTAAAAGACTCATTGGCAGTTATCACAAATGCTTGATTGCAGTTGTTGCTGCTAAGGGTGGCCCAATCACTTTTTCACACAGGGCCATGTAGGTTTGGATTTTTTCCCCTTAATAATAAACACCTTCATTTAAAAACTGCATTTTGTGTTTACTTGTGTTATCCTTGTCTAATATTTAAATTTGTTTGATCTGAAACATTTAAGTGTGACAAACATCCAAAAAAATGAGAAATCAGTAAGGGGGCAAACACTTTTTCACACCACTGTAGGTAAACTTTCCACCCTCTGTCATTTATTCCATTCCTGCTGTCAAAACGTGTGAAAGTGATGGTGAGATGTTTTCTGATTGACTGAAAGTGTTTTTGTCATTAATAAAACTGCGCTGACGGTGATCCCTATGGTATCACGTCTGCTACCTTGATTATGGTTATCGCTGTAGTGTGGACTCTGACATCCACCTGAGTTCAAATGATTTTTAAAACTATATTTTTAGTTATTGTTACCTTAATTATTGTGCTTTGTGTGGATGGCCCTTTAATACTGAGCATATTGATCCATGTATTGAGCTGCGTGGTTTGGACTTATGGTGTGTTCAACATGACAGTTTTCTTACTAGGTCTGTCCTTGTCAAAGTTGACAAGGGTGCACCATTCATACATGACACCAACTTGTTCTGTTCCTAAGAAATTAATGGAAAAGATGTAGACTTCTGCTGTGCCAAATGTATTTTACAACCCATTGTGCTGCCACTTGCTGGATATTGGATGGATAGAAAACTGTTTTTTTACTACCATATAACTGCCATAAGCTAATCACCAAAGCCTGAAAAGGAGTGTGGCAAATTGAAAGCTTACCATTGTTCCCAGGATCTTCATCACTACAGAGATCTGGTACAGTCTTATTTGTGTGACTGCACCATGTCTTCCCATCTCACTTGCCCCTCAAGAACAAGGTCCTAAAATACTTAATTCCTTCACTTGGGGCAGTAAGACACCAATTAATTTCTGACATTTCACGGACAAAGTGATTATCAGATTAATAATGAAATTATTCATGAGTCATTCAGTTGTGAAAATAACTGTGGCTACGGGGGTTTCGCTGTGTAACTGCTCACTAGCAACAGCAAAACAGGGAACTATATTTAGTGTCTTGAAATGCTTCTGCAGCAATTCAAGTGATTGAATCCATATATCAGATGAGCACTCATAGTTGTTCTCTTGCTTATGTTTTTATTAAATCATAAAAACAACTCTCTTAGGAGGTGAGAGTCTGACATGTCTGGGTGGAGGATTATTGCCTGTATAATAAAAGTAATAAAAAGTATCACTTATTGGCCAGCTTACTTTCAATATTCAAAAACTAAAATTCAACCTGAAGGACGGGTATTTTTTTCCACACATAAGGAGTTGTTCAGAACTTCTTATACAAAGATATAGAGTGATGATCATCAAGTCAGTGGCAGTAATGCATCTGTAAGTTGGTTGCCAACTGCCAATCAAATCTAAAAGAAGAAGAAGCTGAAGATCTGACTGGGATTGAATAGATAAGTTTTATTAAAATACACTGCATTCATTTGGCAAGCAAATGATATTCTATCCTTTTAGTATAAAAACCTTAAATGCAACTGAATGAGTCAAATGTGTTCACTTTATTTTTGGTCTCTTATATGAACATGAATTGAATGGTTTGGATTTCAGGGTTGCTTGTCAGAACTGTGGTGGAAAATGTCTCAGGATATTTCTTCTAGTTTGACAAGATAATATATAATAAAAATAAAATATTAGTAAAATAATTGCTGGATTTAGCAATAATGGAAGATAAGGTTGCATTTGCAGTAATGAACAGTTCGATCCCAGCCCCCGACCAACCGTGATCTGTGTGGAGTTTGCATGTTCTCCCGTGTCTGCGTGGGTTTACTCCGGGATTTCTCTGGTTTCCTCCCACATGCCAAAAACATGCAAGTTAGGTTAATTGGCATCAAACTGGGGATTCTAAATTGTCCTTAGGTATGACTGTGAGAGTGACTGGTTGTCTGTCTGTCTTTGTTGGCCCTGCAATGGACTGGCGATCTGTCCAGGGTGTACCCTGCCTCTCGCCCAAAGATGCTGGGATAGGCTCCAGCCCCCCCCCGTGACCCAAAGAGGATTAAGCGGAAGAAGATGGATGGATGAATGGATGGAACAGTTAAATAAAATTAAAAACAATTATTATTTGGAACCTTCCTAAAAGACATGCTTGTTTTGCCATATAAATTCTAAAGTCCAGGGCTCGATATTCTTGTTTTAATTCTAGAGAACTGTTTAACAGTGATAGATTTTCTTGGTTTTTCGTTTTTCTTCTGTATGCATGTTCACATCTCATCAACCTGTGCAACACACAGTTTGGAAGTTGGTACCAAAAATTTGTAGTTTATAGGTGAAATGCTTGTATTTATATTTTTGTGAATCTAATGATTTAATCAGAGAATATCTGAAAATCATGACTTCTTCTTCTTCTTTATCATCTTCTTCTTCTTCTTCTTCTTCTTCGTCTTCATTTGATTGGCGGTTGGCAACCAGCTTACAGGTGCATTACTGCCACTGACTTGATTATCATCACTCTATATCTTTGTATAAGGAGTTCTGAACAACTCCTTATGTGTGAAAAAATTATCCGTCCTTGGACTGTGTCCGAGGTGCGGTCTGTCTTCACTCTAGCCTACCTGACATCCACTAATGCTAATCTGTTATTTATTCGATTGTTTATTTAGTATCAAAACGACTCCTCTGAAAAGGGTCTTTTGGTAAAGCTGCCTTATTAAGCCTTGATAACTCCCCAGACTGCATCCGGATATTTTCTTTGCTTTATGTGATCATAAGCAGAAATCTTCTGGTGTTGGTTCTATTGTTGGAAAACTGCAGCAGTGTGAGAATATCATCTTGGGATTAGAATTAAAAGCAGATTAATCAAGAACTAAAGTAATCCTTGCCTTCAGCCTTGCCTTGTATATCCCTCCAGAGGCAACAGTTTCTAAATACTTCAAATGTACATTGAACAAAATACAGTAGATAGAAAAAATGAGAGCTTAAGTTGTTTTGTGTGTTTCCAGGCCTGAGGGTTTTATGGATTTTTTTTTTCTTTATAAACAACACAACAATTGATCTAATGCAACTGTTATGGTACAAGCTTGTGTTTGCTTCTGTAGGATACATTTTCCCCCCTTTTTTAATAGTAGACTTATTTTATGTCCAACACACGTATACACTTTATGTTAAATGCATACACACACACTCAGCCCCCATCCCCCGTCAGCACTACAAATCTGAGTGATGAGTTTATACTCAGACTATTGTTTGGTCACTGAGAGAGAGCAGAATGGGAGGAATGAGTTTTGTTGAATGGGAGCTGACTGATGATCCTCGGCTTCCACTAGCTTCTTTGGCGGTTTTGATGAGGTGCAAGGCCAGCTCTGCTTGTTCGCATCTGTTGTCAGGGCAACTGGTGGAATGCGTTTCCCTCTTTCTGCCATATCGTGGAGTAAATGATCCTGAAACTTAATAAGATGAGAGAGCAGTGCAACAGCAGGGGTAATCTGTGAATTGCAAATCATAGAGACATTTCTTATGTACGTACACAGGTTTTTCACATTCTCTCTCTGTGTTTTGTCTCTCTTTCGCAGTGCTTTGGATTAGGGATTGAGTGGACTAAGATGACAGTCAACACACACACACTCCAGCAGTGATGCTGGGTGTGTAATATGGTGCAGATTAACACACAAATTTTGCATCCATCCATGTCATTGCCATGTTTTGCACTATAGCATATGTATTTAGCTGTATGTAAAAACGTATTACACCCACAGTTCCTATATTCATTGATACTGTTCTGCCTCGAGTGTAATATTGCTTTTATACAATAGTTCCACAAGCATAATTTATTAAATGACAACAGTACTGGCCAAAATATGATTCGTTTGTTTAACCAGTTATTTTGTGCAGATGAAGAACAAATAGTCCCTTCTAAATGTAACCAGTAACTGTTGCTAGAATAAAATGGGCTTTATTGTCATTGTACAGTTGTACAGTACAACAAAATTGTGGGTGCTCCACCAGGTGACTGCGCAATAAAGTAAGAGAGAAGGATTTGATAAAACACAGTTACAGAATGCACGATTAAACATATGCCTGAAATAAAAAAAATAGCCCACGGGTATACACACAGGTATGGTAGTGGCTTCACGGATAGAACTATGTACATAAGAGTGCAGAGTGCAGAACACACGAATGAATAAAACGGCCCAAGGATTATGGAAAATATATACAGGAATGGTAGTGCTTTCACAGATGGGTCAGTGTCCATAAAAGTGCGGCGTGCAAGGACAGGTGTGTTATTATGATAATTAAAAAGGTTCCTAGTTCTGTGCATGTGAGTGTTCGGAGGGAGGGGAGTGGAACCTCTGTTAGCAGTCCAGATGGCCCAGGGGAAGAAACTATCAGTCTGGAGGTGTGGGACCTGGTTGATCTGAACCGTCATCCAGAGGGGAGCAGATCAAACAGGTGGTGGGCGGAATGTGAGGGTTCTCCTGTGATGGCCTTGATCTGTCTGAGACAGGAGGATCTGGAGATGTCCTCCAGGGAGGGGAGAGGGCCACCGATGATTTTTGGGCGGTGTTGATGACCCTCTACACAGCCTTCCTGTTTTCGGCCGTGGAGCTGATGTACCACACACCGAGACAGTAGGTGAGCATGCTCTCTACTGAGCAGCGGTAGAAGGCCAGCAGCAGCTTCTGGTCCAGGTTGTTCTTCCTCAGGAAAGTGCAGCCGCTGCTGGGCTTTCTTCACCAGGGCCTTGGTGTTGACAGTCCAGGAGAGGTCAGAGGAGATGTAGGTGCCCAGGAACCTGAAGGTGGGGACGGTGTCCATGCGGTCGCCATTTATTGGGGGGGGTCCTCTCTGTCCTTTCTGAAGTCCAGTATGAGTTCTTTGGTGGTTTTTTTTGGACATTCAGTTTCAGGTTATTTGCTTGGCACCACAGCAGCAGATTCTCTACCTCCGCTCTGTATGTCTTCTCATTGTCATTGGTGATGAGCCCAACCAGGGTGGTATTGTCCACGTACTTCACGATGACGGTGGTTGGGTGGGTTGCAATACAGTCAAAGGTGTACAGGGAGTACAGTAGTGGGCTGAGCATGCAGCCCTGGGGGGAGCCAGTGTTGAGAGACAGTGTGGAGGAGTGGTGGGGGCAAAGTCTGACTGTTTGTGGGTGGTTGGGGAGAAAGTTGTTTTTTTTTTTTTTTTTTTTTTTTTTTTTTTTTAATCCAGGAGCAGGTAGGAAGGGGGATCTGGAGGAGGTGCAGTTTATTGATCAGGATGTCCAAGATGATGGTGTTGAAAGCTGAGTTGTAGTTAACAAAGAGCATCCTCGCATAGCTCCTTGGGTTCTCCAAGTGGCTCAGGCTCTGTGGAGTGTGGTGACGATGGCGTCTTCTGTCGACCGGTTCTCCCTGTAAGCGAGCTGGAGGGGGGGGAGACAGTCCCTGATGTGCTGGGACACCAGTCGCTCAAAACACTTCACGACTACAGACGTGAGTGCTATGGGTCTGTAGTCGTTCAGGCTGTCAGTTGCGGACTTTTTGGGGATGGGAGTGATGAAGTGTCTTGAGGCAGGAGGGGACGGTGGCGTGCATCAGGGAGAGGTTGAACAGCTTGGTGAGGATCTCTGCCAGCTGGTCAGCACATGCTTTGACCACTGCTCCTGGGATGCCGTCAGGACCAGTAACTCTGCAGGGGTTCACTGCTCTCAGTTGCCTCCTCACCTTGTGCACCTGTAGAGAGAGAGGGGAAGGGGGAGGGGGGGTGGGCTGGCCGGGAGGTGCGCTGAAACCGGGTGAAGAAGCTGTTAAGCTCCTCTGCCAGTGTGAGGCTGCTGTCTGATGTTGGGGGGGGGGGCACTGGCCCCTGTAGTTGGTGAGGCCTTGGATGATCAGAGCCTGGACCTCACTGGTCATCCAGGGTTTCCGGTTTGGAAAGACCCAGATGTGTTTGGTGACATTTTCTACACAGCATTTAATGTAGAAGAGAACAGACTCAGTGTAGGAGTCCAGGTCCTGCTGTTTGAAGATGTTCCAGTCTGTGCAGCTAAAGCAGTCCCGTCGTTGGAGGAGAGCATTCTCAGGCCAGGTTTTGTTTGGCTAGGGGGGAACGCTTCCTCAGCGGGGTGTAAGTGGGTATTAGAAACAGTTAGAGATGGCCTGATTGTCCAAGGTGAAGGGGGGGGGGGGTGGCTCTGTAGGTGTGCTTAATGTTGCTGTAAACATGATCCAGTGATCTTTCCCCTCTTGTGGGACACTTAACATGTTGGTGGAATTTGGGGAGTACAGTCTTTAAGCATGCTTTGTTAAAATCCCCTGCAATAATGTGGACTGCGTCTGGGTGATCTTTCTGTTGCCTGCTAACAATGTGCTGGAGGTGGCTAAGTGCTAAGCTAACGCTAGTGTCTGGAGGGATGTAAACAGCTGTTACAATTACTGCAGTCAGTGAAACATTTCCATCAGCAGGAAGACGTCTATTGTCCTTTCACACAAATGTAAAAAAGTTAAATATTGTCAAGGGCAGAAGTCAGTGTTTATAAAACATAATTGTTGTTGGTACCGCAGAAGGGCCGAGAAATTTAATCTACCTAATCCACACTTTTTTCGATATCTTCAGGTTCGGCATTATACTCAGAAACTTATCTCAGAATTTCCAACTAAACCTCCGGACAATACTATTGACAATATTATGTTCTATAATCTGACAAAAAGAGGTACAATATCCTATATAATGAAACAAATATCTAATCTTAATACTTCATATCATTCCAAAATTAAATTGGCATGGGAGACGGACCTCGAAATGCAGGTGGATGAAGAAACTTGGCTCAATATTTTGGGGAAAATACACTCTTTATCTACTATATGTGCTCAACATTCATTAATCCAATTCAAAGTGGTACACAGGGTACACCTCTCAAAATCCGATTAGCCAAAATGTATCCAGGAATCAGCCTCATGTGTGAGAGATGTCAGTCTATGGAGGCAACATTGATAAACATGTTCTGGCTGTGTCCTAAATTAGAGGGATACTGAAAAGTTATTTTTGAAACATTTTCCTCTGTTTTATCCACTAAAATTAATCCAGATCCCTTAACATCCTTGTTTGGAACGGTTCCTGGCAGGGCTGTCATGGTGGAGGAATTTCCCCTGCAGTGACAGGGGATAGCTCAGCCCCGTGATATGCGGTATTAGTGCAAATGTTTTTAAGACCCTGTAGTCTCGTAATTTAAACAGGGTTCATAACTTATGTGATGAACAATGGAAGCTGTGAGAAACTCGCTGCAGCTCCGCACTCAACTTTATGTGCATGTGTGACAATTGTGCGGCGCTTCAGTCTTTCTAGGCATGAACTGCTTATTCTGTTTAAAAAAAAAAAGAGATAATTTTCATAAAGCAGTGGCAGTAACTTCAGTATTTCAACTACAGGGTGTGTGGACTGGAGACTGCAGTGACATTCAGCTTATTTAATCAGGACAGCCTGCTTACAGGACCCTGCGTGGCTCTTGTCACCGTGATTTTGGGATTTTTGCCGCTGTCTGAAAAATCACGTTCAAACAAGCAATGCACGACACAGTAGTTGTTTCGCTCTTGGAGCTCAGTTGTCAGGATCATACACACTCCACTCACAAGGAAATAACTTTGTACCCTTTCAGTGCTCATTGTCACGGCCATTCTTAGCAATTCATCCAAACGCTTCTGCCACTAACTGCCTGCTGGAGTCCGTCTGGAGAGAGAGTGCTCCACATGGTGCCGGTGGTGGCAGCACCTGGTGCTGTGGAAGCTTCCACCCCACCTCTTCTGCCTCTTCACGGGGTGGAAGATGAGCCTGCTAAGAAGTATTGGTAATGATTGGAACGGACAACAATGAAAAGAAATCCCTCCAGAGGTGCATATGCAGGTGGCAGAAGGTAACGTTGCTTAGGGGACTGTGCATTCATCGGGGAGGATGAAGTGCAGAGTGCAGTGGGAAGATAATTCTCTAGATTTTTTTCAAGGAAACACTTCCAAACAGTACATCACATAACTACCTTAAAATAAATAAGATTTTTTTTTTTTTTCAACCAGAAGATAACGCTGCTTAATTTTCAACTCGACTTCCTCCAATTTGTGACGAGAGCCACTAAAATCCATGTATGGGGCGCAGTACAGTTTGATGACATAAGAATCAATAAAATGTGACATCATAAAAAGAAAATCTGTGGATTGAGAAGTTTAGGTCAGTTTTAGGGTTAAAATGCTTATTACTCTCCAAAATATCATCACTCCATATATAATTCAAGAAATCTCTGTCTGTCTGTGTGTCACGACCATAGGACTCGCTAAAAGATCATAGGACTGCCTATGATGTTCCTATGATCTCGACATGATGTCTATGTGACATCACATAGACACTGCCACAACCATAGGACTCGCTAAAAGAAGGACATTCATTAAAGATTTCCCCTCCTAAACTTCTGCACATCTGAGGAGGCGGAAATTCGGGGATGCACACCCTCATAACCTCAGCACAGCACGTATCAAATCTGAGGTCAGTCTGAAGGACAGTTCAAGAGAGATGCGTGGAACAAACAGACAGTTTTCTTGGCTTATTACTCTCCACAATATAACAAAAAATCAAACAAGCTACAATCTGACTCAACCGAAGAACAGCTCCTGAGCATCCAGGACACAGTCCAAGGATGGATAATTCATCACTGATTATACTAATTATACTAATTTCAGTGGCGGTAATGCACCTTTAAGATGGTTGCCAACTGCCAATCAAATCTAAAAGAAGAAGAAGAAGAAGAAGAACCACAAGCACGCTCTGTAAAGTACCTAGTTGTAGACATTTCTGTGCACTGCAGTGTGATTAAACATTTGCTACCCTGCTCACCTGTCAGAAGTGTTATGTAACTCACAGTAGGAAATTTGGATTGGTGGTGTGCTAACTCATTCAGAATCTATGGACACATTTCAAGGTTACTATTTCTTGAAATGTTGCCATGATAGCCTGGGTTTGTATCTGTGCCAATGTTTCATTGTACTCCATTCTTTTAAGTGTGTTGACACCTTACTGTGTAGGTGTGTGTGGTGTAAATGCAGAGGAGTATGTTAAATCAAGAGCTGAGAAAAGAATCCTCTTTATTTAGATGTGTGGACTCCAGTGAAGTCTGTTTCATTTTTTTAATATTTAATACTAAATATTTAGGACAGCAATGGTTGCCTGGACAAGCTCCTTACAGTGAGTCCCGCAGACTTATGATTTCTGGGGGTGGCTAATTTTTCCCGTGATTACCTTTGCATGACACAGAGGTTTTAGTTAATTAAAAAAAAAACATTGATACATGCTGTACATGGAGTAGTGTTTCTTAGGAGTTCAGATTATGTTTCTAGCTGTTGTAAGATTGTGTACACATGCATATTTGAGAGAAATAAAAGGGTTAGAGGGTTTTCCACAGAGTTACATTAGGTGTACGCATGTGCGCATATGGTCACATTTCTTGAAATTTGGTGTTCACTAATTCAGTCTTCATTAACAATATAACAGTATAACAACAGTATAATGTTGCAGTTTCCATATCTGTAAGAAATATGATTCTATAAATTATTTATTCACTCTTATTTTGAAAGTCTGTGACACCATTGTTAAATCTATTTCCAATTCCTTACTACAGTATAGGGGTGAGAATCACCAGAGGCCACATGATACAACATTATCACAATATTTGGGCCATGATGTGATATTATCACAATCTTGTGATGTGCTGAGTATTGTGATATCATATACTGCAATTTCCTATCCTGATCTTTGTCTTGTTCAAATCTCAGGAGTTGTTGCTGTACAGACCTAACCAGACAGTAAGCATTAAGCACCATCTAGTGGACTGAGAAGTTGTTTTTTTGTTGTTCTGGTACCTAAATAGGTAGGTTTGTATTTGCAACATTTATTAATAATTTTAAAGAAGTGTTGTGATACTAGTGTCTCTGAATTGATGCAGTATTGCCACCACAAAGTATTGCAATATTATGCTATATTGATTTTTTTCTCCACCCCCTCCCCTACTACGGTAAAGCGTTAAAGTTATTCAGTATTTTGTCCCGTGGTTGGACATTGTCCCACTCTATCAATTTTGACTTCCACAGATATTGGCATTTTTTTCCTTGCTATGGATGTGTGTCTTCTAGGTGTTGCTACATCAAGCTCACTGAGGCTACAGAACTATGCAAGTGGTACTCAGCTATAGTCACCAAATCTACTTAGTATCCCAGTACTATAGTATATATTGTATGTGAAACTATGGATATCTGTTGGCTGTTGCTTATTGCTTGGATCTGTCACCGTGGCTGCTATATTGATTCAAGGAACTGAAACCACTTGAGGCGTACACTTAAGGACCCTGGGCGGACCATCTCCCTCGCACCCCCCACCAAACTGCAATATAAAGACCTATAAAGAGCTTTCTTGTTTTCCGTGATGCAAAGTTGTCATATGAAAGTTACTCCACAGTGTTGTGGTTAATACTGATGACTGCAAGACCGGTAAAGAGGTTCTTAGTCAATCAATCAATCAATCAATAAATCAAATATCATCACTTCACTTCATCACTCAATATATAATTCAAGAAATCTTGTCTGTCTTGTCTGTGTGTCACGACCACAGGATTTGCTTAAAGATCATAGGATTGCCTATGATGTTCCTATGATCTCAACATGATGTCTATATGATGTCACACAGACACTGCCACAGCCATAGGACTCGCTAAAAGATCATAGGATCGCCTATGATGTTCCCATTAGAGATCATAGGATGTAGATAGGATATAGGATGACTCTACATGATGTCTATGATGTCTCCATGATGTCTACATGATGTCAGTCACGATCATAGGATATCAAAGCTCAAAGGCAGGCATCACTCACGATCATAGGACTCGCTATGACATCATCTTCACGGTCATACAACATCAAAGATCAAAGACAAGTATCGCTCACGATCATAGGACTCGCTATGCCATCATCTAAGATCAAAAACAGGCATCACTTACGCTCACTCAGGATCATAGGATATCAAAGATCAAACGCAGGCATCACTCACGATCATAGGGCTCGCTATGACATCATCAAACATCATAGGACTTTCTATGAGATCAAAGATCAAATTCAGGCATCATAGGACTTGCTATGCCATCAGCCTATGGTATCTATATGATGACATCATCAATCAGATTCCTTGACCATGAAAACATATGACTAGCAATTGGATTCACAATGATAGGATTAGTGGTTCAGTAGTTATTGACGAAAATGGCATTTTCCGTAATGGCGGTTTAGCACCACAGTTCCCCCCCATACAGTGTTTGTGTGTACGTTTTCAGATTCCTTGACCATGAAAACATATGACAAGCAATTGGATTGACAATGATAGGATTAGTGGTTTAGTAGTTATTCACGAAAATGGCATTTTGCGTAATGGCGGTTTTCTTGTGGACGGTGATCCGGATCACCACCAAAATCTAATTATCTGTAGGATACCCCATTTCTGACAATCTGTGAAAATTTCATGAAAATCCGTCCATAACTTTTTGAGTTATCTTGCTAACAAACAAACAAACAGACAGACAAACCAACGCCGATGATCACATACATCATCGATGATCATCAATCATCGATGATTGAACAGACAAACCAACGCCGATCATCACATACAACATCGATGATCACAACGCCGATGATCACATGATCACTCGCTATACCATCTTCAAAGATCAAATGCAGGCATCACTCACGATCATAGGACTCGCCATGGCATCATCAAAGGCAGGAATGTCTATATCATGTCATATAGACGCCATGTGTCTGTCTCACGACCATAGGACTGGCTAAAAGATTATAGGATCGCCTGTGATGTTCCTATGAGAGATCATAGGATGGAGATAGGATATAGGATGGCTCTACATGATGTCTATATAGGATATAGACATCATGTAGAGTCTGTATGATGTCTACATGATGTCATATAGACACCATAGTATAGTGATTCAAGAAAATCTGTGTGTGTGTGTGTGTGTGTGTGATCAAAGGCAGGCATCACTCACGCTCACTCACGATCATAGGAGATCAAAGATCAAAGGCAGGCATCACTCATGATCATAGGACTCACTATGACATCATCCTTACGATCATACAACATCAAAGATCAAAGGCAGACATCGTTCACGATCAAAGGACTCGCTATGCCATCATCTAAGATCAAAGGCAGGCATCACTCACGTTCACTCGGGATCAGAGGATATCAAAGATCAAACGCAGGCATCACTCACGATCATAGGGCTCGCTATGACATCATCAAACATCATAGGACTTGCTATGACGTCAAAGATCAAATACTGGCATCATAGGACTTGCTATGCCATCAGCCTATGGTGTCTGTATGATGACATCATCAAAGATCATAGGACTCGCTGTAACGCCTTCAAAGATCATAGGACTCCCTATGACATCATCAAAGATCAAAGGCAGGCATTACTCATGATCATAGGACTCGCTATGGCATCATCAAAGATCATAGGACTCCCTATGACATCATCAAAGCTCAAAGGCAGGCATCACTCATGATCATAGGACTCACTATGACATCATCAAAGGCAGGCATGTCTATATGATGTCATATAGACACCATGTGTCTTGTCTGTCACGACCATAGGATTCAATAAAACATCATAGGATTCGCCTATGATGTGCCTATTATGTTGTATAGACACCATGTGTCCCTGTCACGACCATAGGACTCGCTAAAAGATCATAGGACTCGCTATGACATCATCAAAGATCATAGGACTCGCTATGACATTATCAGAGATCAAATGCAGGCATCACTGAACGAGTGGTGACATGCTTGCTTACACCTGCTTTCTGCGTGCATGCAGAAATACTTGCTTATACTTGGTTTCTATGGGCATGCACAGGTATGCACTAGTTAAATAGTTAAATGTTAAGTGTATTTCTATTGCCAACAGCATGTTTGCACCCGGTACTGACGGCGGCAGCACCTGATGTTGTGGCAGTACCAGGTGCTGCCACTGTCAGTACCTCGTGGGGCACTGTCTCTCCAGACGGACTCCAGCAGGCAGTTAGAGGCAGAAGCGCTTGGACGAATTGCTAAATACAGCCATGACAGTGAGCGCTGAAAGAGCACAAAGCGTGTTATTTCCTTTTGAGTAGAGTGTTTATGATCCTGACAACTGAGCGCCGAGAGCGAAACAACTGCTGCATAGTGCATTGCTTGTTTGAACGTAATTTTTCGGACAGCAGCAAAAATCCAAATATCTCAGAGACGAGAGCCACGCAGGGTCCTGTACAGACACTGTCCTGTGTAAATAGGCCGAATGTCACTGCAGTCTCCAGTCCACACACCCTGTAGTTGAAATACTGGAGTTATCGCCACTGCTTTATGAAAATGATCTTTTTTTTTAACAGAATCAGCAGTTTATGCCTAGGAAAATGGGAGCTTTGCACAATTGTCACACACACATACAGTTGAGAGCGGAGCTGCAGCAAATTTCTCACAGCTTACATCATTTGCCAGATAAGTTATAAACCCTGTTTAAATTACGAGACCACAGGGTCCTAAAAACATTTGCAATAATACCGCATATCGCGGTGTTGAGCTGTCCACTGTCACCGCAGGGGAAATTCCTCCACTGTGACAGCCTTAATCATCAATATTAAATCAGAATGGTTCTTCTTTTAGATTGGTGGTTGGCAACCAGTCCACAGGTGCATTACTGCCACTGACTTGATTGTCATCACTCTATCATACCTGCCAACTACTCCGGTTTTGCCGTAATGGTTCCGGTTTTTAAGACCCCATTCCGGGTTACGACTTTATTAATCAAAATTACGGTTTTTCACTAAAAATTCAGTCAAAGATTTTAAATCGTAAAAAAAACACGAAACCAATTTGAAACACGAGATCGCTAGGAATCGTATCTAAATTTAGAGCAGAGCAACACGTGATGGCGGCCGGGATGGTCACACTTTTTCAGTGCTGAGACAAAGTTGCTGATTTTGCCACGAAAATAACTAACCAACAGCGAATATCGGATCAACATTTGTGACGTACACGCACAGGCTGAATTTCCACCTTGGTTGAACCAGCTTTTGAAGTAGAAATACCCCTTTATTCGCCTTTCACCGTGCTCTGTGAGTAAACTGAGTAGCGTTTCTTTTCGTGGTTCGCTGCTACGCTTTACCTGAAGCGTTTGCTAAGCTAACGCTATCGCTATTGAGGGTATTGAGGTTTCTATTCTCGCGCAAAATCCCGGAGAGGCGTGCGTACATGGCGAGATGTAAACACGATGTAAACTGCTGCAGACGTTCGCACGACTGCACTTCAACCCTGGCAAATGGACCATGGATTCGAAATCTAAAGGGAGAATACATTTTATATAATGCCTAAGATTCTGAAGAACATGTGCTGTGTAATTGCAAGCCTTGTCATGCTTGGTGTATCATGTAAACACATAAAATATCAGAGCGATTTTGCCGTCATTTACACACGTGTGTTATACAGTGCTAGTATACCCTGCTGATATTTCTAGTCTTCTAGTTACCTCCGCCAAGGAGGTTATGTGATCATCAGCGTTGGTTTGTCTGTTTGTCTGTTTCTTTGTTAGCAAGATAACTCAAAAAGTTATGGACGGATTTTCATGAAATTTTCACAGATTGTCAGAAATGGGATATCCTACAGATGATTAGATTTTGGTGGTGATCCGGATCACCGTCTGGATCCAGGAATTTTTTAAAGGATTCTTTTTTTTTTTTTTTTTTTTTTTTTTTAATTTAACATTGCGAGATACGGCCATTTTCAATATTTTATTTATGATGTTAAACACTGTATGGGGGGAACTGTGGCGCTTGGCGGAGGTCTGCGCTCTCCGAGTGCTTTTCTAGTATTCATAATACATCACATCTGGCCTATTCGAAGTTCTATGCAGTGTTAAGATAGTCTTTTGAATGCAAATTTAATGAATGAATGAATCTTTATTTCGGATAGATTAAAAGTAAAGATTAAAAAGAAACAGAATAATGTAACAAAGGCGAAAAAATCCAACAAGGTCAAATTAAACAAGAACTCCTCTGATTATACAGTTCAACATAAGTTATCCGAAATGGGTGATGGCTGAAGCCGCAGCTTATATTGCCCACCCCATATTCCATCCAAGAATTCAAAAGAAAAACAAAACAAGAGCGATTACAATTCAGAACAAAGCTAAGACAAAATGTGACAAAAAAAAACTAACAACACAACACAGACTGGATATGACAACCCTTATGTGATTTTACATGTCATCTTGTATATATGTTTGCAGTATTTCTTCCTTTAGTTTTTGTTTAAATTGTCCAAGCGTTGTACATGATTTTAATTCAGGTCCAAAATCGTTCCATAATCTGACTCCTTGCACTGAAACACAGTGTTGCTTGGTGGTAGTTCTCACTGAAGGTTTTTGAAATATACATGTTCCTCTGAAATGATATTGTTTCTCCCTTATTTGGAACAACTTTTGGATATTTGCGGGCAGTGATAGATTCTTAGCTTTAAACATTATTACTGCAATTTTAAAGTCAACCAGATCTTTCAACTTGAGAGCTTTTAATTTAAGAAAAAGTGGGTTTGTTGGTTCCCTGTAAGCAGCTTTGTTTATTATTCTAATAGCTCTCTTCTGAAGCATAAAGACTGGATATATGTTAGTTTTATATGTATTTCCCCATACTTCAGTACAATATGTCATGTATTGACATATTGTATTAATGAATGATACAAATGATACAAATGAATGATACAAAGTATATAATGTGGGTTGATTCAGCAAATATTTCGCTCTGTGTAGTATTGCAATTGATTTAGATATTTTACCTTTAATATAATTAATATGTGACTTCTGTGTCAAATGCTAATATTTGTTTGACACTGCGGCCCCTGGACCCCGGCTAGCTACTAGGCTTTTCAGGTTTGAAAAGTTGGCAGGTATGCTCTATATTCTTCTTCTTCTTCTTCTTTTAGATTTGATTGGCAGTTGGCAACCAGCTTACAGGTGCATTACCGCCACGTATTTCACTCTGTATCATCACTCTATCTGGTCAGGAGCTGTAGTCCTTCTATCATCATTGCTGTGTCCAAACGAACCTCGACTCTATCTTCAGACATCACTCTTCTTCGTCTCCTCGTGCTCGCTCTATATAAGATAAGATAAGCCTTTATTAGTCCCACAATGGGGAAATTCCAGGATTGCAACAGCACAGGGATGGCAACACTCAGAGCAACAATCAGAAGGCAAGAAAAAACAAGAGCAGTTAGTATACATATGTACACATTACTATAAATATATATATATATATATATATATATATATATATATATATAGACACACAGTGCAGAGCATTGTGGTTGGTGGATGTGCAGCAGAAAGTCTAAGCTCTCTCTCCGCGGATGCAGCGGGCCAGCTGGATGTCTTTGGGCATGATGGTGACCCTCTTGGCGTGGATGGCGCACAGGTTGGTGTCCTCGAAGAGACCCACCAGGTAGGCCTCGCTGGCCTCCTGCAGAGCCATGACGGCGGAGCTCTGGAAGCGCAGGTCGGTCTTGAAGTCCTGAGCGATCTCCCTCACCAGGCGCTGGAAGGGCAGCTTACGGATGAGCAGCTCCGTGGATTTCTGGTAGCGACGGATCTCTTTCAGAGCCACGGTACCGGGCCTGTAACGGTGAGGCTTCTTCACTCCGCCGGTGGCCGGAGCGCTTTTCCGACCAGCCTTGGTGGCCAGCTGCTTCCTGGGGGCTTTTCCTCCAGTAGATTTACGGGCGGTCTGCTTGGTTTTTGCCATCGCTCTTTATTATTCTGTCTTATATTTCTTGCACGCCGCCTAAACTCCAGCCCGGCACCCGTGTCGTTTTCGCTTCAGTTCTCCCGGTATGTCGAGTTTCTCTGACATACCATATCATCACTTCACTCTATATCATCACTCTACACATCTTACTACGGCCAAATCCTGCCATTCATCACTCTATATCTTTGTATAAGGAGTTCTTATAACGAGTTCTGAACAACTCCTTATGTGTGAAAAAATTATCCGTCTTGGCTGTAGCCAGATTCCCAGCCAGCAACTGGTCCTGGTCTCTATATCACTATCAATCAGAATGGTTTGAAATGTTTAACTGTAATAAATATTGAGAATGCTTATTGAATTATCTTGCAAAAAGACAATAGTAACTTCAAAAAACTACTTTACTTTTAGTTTTCTACCTTTCTCTGTAAATCTAAATTTGAAACCATTTTCCTCAAATTTGTAATTTCCTCTTGTAAAATTATGGCTTTTCTTGTACATCCATCCATCCATCTTCTTCCGCTTAATCCTTTACAGGTCGCGGGGGGGCTGGAGCCTATTTGAGACTTTATTATGAATTTGTGGATTATTTCATGGCTATTTTTTTCTTTTTTTTAAAAAAAAAAATAAAATTGCTGTTTTTTTAAAGGGGTCATTGACTGAAAAATGGTATATTTGTAGGTTTTAACTGTGTGAAATGAGTCTACTGGTCACCTAATTATCTAGACATTTTCAAAACAGTCAGTTCTCTTAACACACACACACACACACACACACACACACACACACACACACTAATGGCTCGTTTTCTCTCCCAGAAACGTTTTTGATTTTTTTTGTGGAAATTGTTAATGTCACGTTAGAAAAAGCCAACCCAAGCTAAAGGAGGAAAAAAAAAAAAAAAAAAGGCAATCCACCACAGTCCTTGAGGCCAGCCCACTGCTCTATCATTGGCCCGCCTAGCTGTCTCTCTTGTATATGGAAGTGGTGCTAAAGGTAGCCTATTAGCCCCCAAGCTAACACTGGTAACAGGAAGCTCAAACCGAGCGCGTCTTATATTGTTATTTTCTTCAGATCTTAGTCACCCTAATAACCATCCCTGTTACCACCTGGATCACCGGTCCACGGTCCACAATGTGCCTTGCATCGCTGCGGCCCATCTCCCAGTGGTTTTGCTGCGGGTCACCGGCATGCCAGTCATGGGGAGCAGAGAGCCAGCAGCCCCAGGCAGTAAGGGTGTCGTGGTAGACAAATTTCCCCTGTGGGTGACGGGGTGACGGTGGACAGCTCAACACCGCGATATGCGGAATTATTGCAAGTGTTTTTAGGATCCTGTGGTCTCGTAATTTAAATGGGGTTCATAATGTGGCAAATGATGGAAGCTGTGAGAAACTCACTGCAGCTCCACTCTCAACTTCATGTGCATGTGTGACAATTGTGCGGAGCTCCGGTTTTTCTAGGCATGAACTGCTGATTCTGTTTAAAAAAAAAAAAAACAAAAAACAAAAAACCAAACAATCATTTTCAAAAAGCAGTGGCAGGAACTCCAGTATTTCAACTACGGCATGTGTGGACTAGAGACTGCAGTGACCTTCAGCTTATTTAAACAGGACAGCCTCCGTACAGCCCTGCATGACTCTTGTCTTTTGAACTCGTTATCAGTATAAAAGACTCCTGTCCACAACCTCAAACAGTCAGACTCCAAACTCCACTATGGCCAAGACCAAAGAGCTGTCAAAGGACACCAGAAACAAAATTGTAGACCTGCACCAGGCTGGGAAGACTGAATCTGCAGTAGATAAGCAGCTTGGTGTGAAGAAATCAACTGTGGGAACAATTATTAGGAAATGGAAGACATACAAGACCACTGATAATCTCCCTCGATCTGGGGCTCCACGCAAGATCTCACCCCGTGGGGTCAAAATGATCACGAGAACGGTGAACAAAAATCCCAGAACCACACGGGGGGACCTAGTGAATGACCTGCAGAGAGCTGGGACCAAAGTAACAAAGGCTACCATCAGTAACACACTACGCCGCCAGGGACTCAAATCCTTCAGTGCCAGACGTGTCCCCCTGCTTAAGCCAGAACATGTCCAGGCCTGTCTGAAGTTTGCTAGAGAGCATTTGGATGATCCAGAAGAGGATTGGGAGAATGTCATATGGTCAGATGAAACCAAAATAGAACTTTTTGGTAAAAACTCAACTTGTCGTGTTTGGAGGAGAAAGAACACCATACCTACTGTGAAGCATGGGGGTGAAAACATCATACTTTGGGGCTGTTTTTCTGCAAAGGGACCAGGACGACTGATCCGTGTAAAGGAAAGAATGAATGGGGCCATGTATCGTGAGATTTTGAGTGAAAACCTTCTTCCATCAGCAAGGGCACTGAAGATGAAACGTGGCTGGATCTTTCAGCATGACAATGATCCCAAACACACCGCCCGGGCAACGAAGGAGTGGCTTCGTAAGAAGCATTTCAAGGTCCTGGAGTGGCCTAGCCAGTCTCCAGATCTCAACTGAATAGAAAATCTTTGGAGGGAGTTGAAAGTCCGTGTTGCCCAGCGACAGCCCCAAAACATCACTGCTCTAGAGGAGATCTGCATGGAGGAATGGGCCAAAATACCAGCAACAGTGTGTGAAAACCTTGTGAAGACTTACAGAAAACGTTTGACCTCTGTCATTGCCAACAAAGGGTATATAACAAAGTATTGAGATGAACTTTTGTTATTGACCAAATACTTATTTTACCGAGGAATTTACCAATTAATTCATTAAAAATCATTCAATGTCATTTTCTGGATTTTTTTTCTCATTTTGTCTCTCATAGTTGAGGTATACCTATGATGAAAATTGGAGACCTCTCTCATCTTTCGAGCATGAGACATCTCTCATGCTCCGTACTGTGGGTGTTTATATATTTACATATTTATTCCATCTAGCTACAATGCTCCGCACTGTGTGTTCATATATTCATATATTTATTCCATCCAGCTACAATGCTCTGCACTGTGTGTCTGTGTGTGTGTGTGTGTGTGTATATATATATTTTATAGTAATATGTACATATGTATATTAGCTGCTCTTGCTTGCTTGTTTTTTTTTTTTGTTTTTTGTTTTTTTTGTTTTTTTTCTTGCCTTCTGATTGTTGCTCTGAGTGTTGCTATCCCTGTGCTGTTGCAATCCTGGAATTTCCCCGTTGTGGGACTAATAAAGGCTTATCTTATCTTTTAAGTGGGAGAACTTGCACAATTGGTGGCTGACTAAATACTTTTTTGCAACACTGTAGTAGTCCCTGGAAAAACCTTTAGGTCTCCTACATGCTTCTCCTCTCCTAATGGTCTCTGCTCTCCTCTGGCAGAGGAGCCTTTTGCCCCGTGTCGCTCTTCTTGTGTTTTTGCTCTTCTCTAGTCAGCCCTCTTTTGTGGGTCAGTCCTTTGCTGAAGCTACAGCAGGAGCAAGCTGTGGTAGTTTAAGCTAGCACAGGGTTAGCCCCTAACAAACAAGTCAGTGACTTTCTATGTGAGTTTACTTCTTTACAAAAGATGAACAAGATTCTTCTTTTCCCCAATGCTCAGCAAACTCACCCACAATAATCCTTGGGTAGTATACATCTGCGTTGAGGTCAGGGTCAAAGGACAAGAGTTCTGGGTGCTCTCACAGTGGGTTTTATCAGGCTGAAAAGAGCTACTCTGTCATTGACACTGACTGTGTGTTTTCACTGCATTTCACTGCCACTTGTTTGCTACTCAGTGCTAAATAACCACCTTGATGTCATGTGCACACCCTCTATAGGTAACAAGTATTTTAATTGAAGGGGAATGGATTTTTATTAGGCAGTGCTTGTATCCTATTTAGTAGTAGATTGTGTGGAAAAAGTCAAGAATGTCACCTTTCAAACTAGACCAAATCTGTATTTAAAGAACAGAATTCCTGTGTGTCCACCAAACGTGTTTTTTGTCACCCGACCGCCCTGAACATCTCTTTTTCAGTGTTTGTGTGCAGCGCTCTGGAAAAAAGTCTGTACCCTATATCCCAGCTACAGCTCGTCACTCGCAGCTCAGCACTTCCACTTTTCCTATGGTCAGACTTTCTACTTATTTTTTAATAGCAGTCTCTAAATAACATCCATCCATCGGACAGGAAATGTATTCTAGCATTGGTAGCAACTCTGGATGCAAAATATGATGACGCAGAAAACAGGAGTCTGAGTACAGACTGTACTGGTGTCCTATGTCCCGCCCTTCCTTATTCTGATTGGCTGCTTAGAAAGGTCTGACATTGATGAGCTCAGCTGTAGTCTGAAAAGTTGAAATTTTTTCAACTGTTAGTGCCCTGAGTGCCATGACAAAAAGCGGCCACTGTTGAGAGCGTTTCAGCCCCGAGGGCGCTCAGCGCTGTAGATGCTGGGCTACATAGAGAAGGAATAGAAAATAGTTGCCCACAATGGAAAAAATGCATTTGGTAGACACGCACGTGCCTTAGTGAGCTGCACAGGTCCTTTCTGGCACAGTGCTACTACCTAGTGTTGTTAGATCGAATTAAATGAATGATACAAATTGGTTCTTTATAGGGATGTTGATGATTAATTGACTTTTGATTAATTGTCTATAAGAATTTCGTCGAGTAAATTAAATTAGTTATCAGTTAATTGAAAGTGGTCTTTTCAACAGTTTTTTTTTTTTCATTAAATGTAGTGGCATCGCCAGTCCTGGCGAGGGCACTATAGCTTAATCTCTACCACACCTGACGTACTTGAAAGCAGCACACTGCTCACTTGGGAAAATGAAGAGGTCTAAACGGAGTGCCGTGTGGGATCATTTTAAACCGGTAAATGTGAATGGTTGTCTGGCTCTCTGTGTTGGCCCTGCCATGGACTGGCGATCTGTCCAGGGTGTACCCTGCCTCTCGGCCAAAGATGCTGGGATAGGCTCCAGCCCCCCGCCCCGCAACCCGAAAAGGATGAAGCAGAAGAAGATGGATAGATGGAAATGCTAACAATGAAGCTAAATGTACACTATGTGGTACTACATTAAAATACAACAGCTCAACCAGTTCGCTAAGTTACCACCTAAAGACCTCTCATTCAGCTGTGCTGCAAGGAGCGACTAGTTCGGTTTCATCGCAACTGACAGTTACCGCAATCTTGGGAGGCAGGTACTGTATGTGATGAGAGTAAGACAGAGAACATTACTCAGAGGATTTACAACAACCAGAGTGGTGGCTCATTTGGTATAGCATCCACCCCACACCCGGGAGGCCTGGGTTCAAATCCTGGCCGGGTCATGCTGAAGACCATATAAAAGCGGAACTTCGTGCCGTCCAGCTTGGTGCTCAGCAATAATGGAACAGAGGAGAGAAATTTGTGGCGGCACCTTGCATGGCAGCGACCCCTCTGATTCTAGATGTGATTAACATTGTAGATAAGAGAAACGTAATTTCGTTCTATTGTACATGATTGGCTGTATGGACTGAATGACAATAAAGTTGGCTTTACCTTTATGATTGAAAAAGACATGATGCCAATGCGTACTGTTGAAGGAGAGGGCTTTCGGGAGCTGATAAACTTTATAGAGCCAGGGTTTAATATTCTGTCTAGAGGAACGATAACTACCTGCTTGGTAGTGATGTGCGATACTGCAAGATTTGGTATCGATCTGACACCAAGTAAATACAGGGTCAGTATCGCCGATACCAATACTTCTTAATGATTAAGGTGGATGGCATCATCAAATTACTAAATCTGAATGAATTTTCATGACCTTTAAGTATTTTGTGATTTTTCTTTTGGATTATTAATTAGTTAAAACCCAGAGCAGAATTTGTGCAAAGTTTAGAGGTAAATACATACAGTATCACTTTCACAGTTAACACAAAAGGGTAATTATTAATTATATAGGAAAAATGCTGCTTATCAATTAATCAAATCAAATCAAACTTTATTGTCATATTGCTGTACATACAACTGTAGTGCAGGCAAGATGAAATTGCGTTTCTCTCGGCATCCATATAAGAAGCAGCATGATTTAAGACACATTCCCACATAGCTCACCCCCACCCCCCCCATCCATTCACACATCCCTGAGACATACTTGGGGAAAAAAAAGAATAACTGACTATAATATACAAAATGTCCGTAGGTGCAGTAGTGTGTATGAGAGATTCCGGGTCAACTGTTCAGCATCCTGACAGCTTGTGGAAGGAAGCTGTTGATCAGTCTGGTGGTTCTGCCTCTGATGCTCCGGAATTGTTTACCAGATGGAAGAAGTTCAAAGTGTTTATGCAGAGGGTGAGAACGGTCCTTGACAATGTTTAGTGCCCTTCTCCTACAACGGTTCTGAAAAAGTTCTTGGACAGAGGGGAGGGAGACTCCAATTACCCTCTCAACCCCCTTGACTATCCTCTGCAGGGCTTTTTTGTCTGACATACTGCAGCTGGAGTACCATGTAGCAATGCAGTACGTCAGAACACTCTCCACCACACCTTTGTAGAAGGTCCTGAGGATGCAGATGGGGAGAGAGGCCTGTTTGAGTTTCCTCAAGAAGTGCAGTCTCTGCTGAGCCCGCTTCCTGATCTCCAAGGAATTCTTGCTCCAGGTCAGGTCCTGCGAGATCTGCACTCCGAGGAACTTGATGTTCTCTACTCTCTCCACTAAACGGCCGCCGATGCTGAGGGGGGCGTGCTCAGGCTGCGACCGCCGGAAGTCGATAATCATCTCCTTCGTTTTGTCCACGTTGAGCACCAGATTGTTCTCCCTGCACCAGCCCTCCAGGTCACTCACTTCTTCCCTGTACATTGATTCCTCATCCCTCTGGATAAGTCCCACCACCGTGGTGTCATCTGCAAACTTAATAATCTGGTTCCCCTCGTGTCTGGATACACAGTCATGTGTTAGAAGTGTAAACAACAGTGGACTGAGTACACAGCCTTGAGGGGATCCGGTACTCAGCGTGACAGACTTGGAGATGTTGTTTCCAACCCGGACAGACTGAGGTCTCTCAGTCAGAAAATCCAGGATCCAGAGACATGTGGCGGTGTTCAGACCGAGAAGGAGTAATTTCTCCATCAGTCTCTGGGGAATAATGGTGTTGAATGCTGAACTGAAATCCATGTACAGGAGTCTGGCGTAGGTGTCTTTCTGGTCCAGGTGGGTGATGACAGAGTGTAGGGTGGTGACTATAGCATCCTCCGTAGAGCGGTTTGAACGATATGCAAACTGGAGCGGGTCGTGTGATGCAGGGAGGCAGGCTGTAATGTGTGGTTTGACAAGCCGCTCAAAACACTTCATCACAATTGGTGTCAGTGCAACAGGACGATAGTCATTCAAACAGGACACCACTGGTTTCTTTGCCACCGGTACAATGATAGAGGTCTTGAAGCATCCGGGAACGATGGCCTGACTCAGGGAGATGTTATAAATGTCAGTCAGGACATCCGCCAACTCGCTCGCGCAGTCTCGGAGCACACGTCCCGGAATGTTGTCTGGGCCTGCAGCTTTGCGTGGGTTGACTCTGGTTAGGGTCCTCCGTGTGTCCGCTGTGTTGATGGTAAAAGCTGGTCCGACCAATGGTGGGGGAGGGCCAGCTCTCCCTCTGATTGTCGAGTTTGATGCTTCAAAACGTGCAAAGAGGTCGTTAAGCCTGTCTGGAAGCGAAGCGTCGTCATCATCGACCCCCTGCCTAGGCTTAAAGCCCGTCAGTGTCCGAACTCCCTGCCACATCTGCTTGGTGTTCTAGTGTCACAGAGGTGTCCCTGGATTTTCTCCGCATAGGTGCGCTTTGCCGCCTTAATTCCCTTAGAAAGTGCAGACCTGGCTGAGCGGAGGGCGATCCTGTCCTTCGCTCTGAAGGCTGCATCTCTGGCTGTGAGCAGCGAGCGCACCTCTGCAGTCATCCAGGGCTTATGATTACCCCGCATAGTGATGGTCTTCACTGTAGTGAAATCCTCTGTGCACTTCGCGATGTAGCTGGTGACCGAATCAGCATACTCCTCCACATCTGTCCTGTCTTCCTGGAAGGCTGCTATTTTGAAGACCTTCCAGTCTGTGTGCTGAAAACAGTCTTTCAGTGCAGGGGTTGCACTCTCTGGCCAAATCCTGATTTGTTTCACTGCTGGCCTGCTGCGCTTCAATAAAGGTCTGTAGGCAGGCACCAGCATCACGGATATGTGATCAGAACGGCCGAGATGGGGGCGGGGTATCGCTTTATATGCATCTGTGTTTGTGTACACTAAGTCCAACATATTCTGTCCTCTGGTCTTAAAATCTACACATTGTTTAAACTTGGGGAGCACAGTCTTTAGGCTGGTGTGGTTAAAATCCCCCGCAACCACCACAAAACTGTCCGGGTGTGAAGTTTGGATTTCACTGATTGCATTGTGCAGTTCCCCGAGTGCCTTCTTAGCATTAGCTTTAGCGTTAGCGCTCGGCGCTATGTAAACCCCCATCTAGGTCAGTCTGATCATTTATCCTTGTTCCTTACCCCCAAGTATGTACCGCTCATCAACCGGGTGAAGCCATCAGTGAGGACCATCAAAGTGTGGCCAGAGGGGGTTGACTCTGTACTCCAGGAGAAGTTTAGGAACACAGACTGGAGTATGTTCACCTCTCAGGCTACCTGTGGCTCCCACATAAACATCAGCTCTTACACCCACTCAGTCCTGGACCATATCAACACCACTATTGACAGTGTCACCACGGAAAGACAGATCACCACGTACCCAAATCAGAAGCCGTGGATGAACAGAGAAGTGCGACTTCTGCTAAAAGCACGTAACAATGCCTTTAGATCTGGTGATGCACAGGCCTACAGTTCATCCAGGGCAGATCTGAAGAGGGGCATCAAGAGGGCCAAGCACAGCGACAAGCTGAAGGTGGAGGAACATTTTGGGGACTCTGACCCCCGACGTATGTGGCAGGGCATTCAAGCTATCTCTGATTATAAGCCCAGCAACTCCATACCTATAGCCATGACTGTGCCCTTTCTCAATGAGCTAAATAACTTCTATGCTTGTTTTGACAAGGACAACAATGAAAAGAACATCAATTTCCCACCCTCTGATGACCTCCACCACCTCACACTCACCCACACCGACGTCCGTAATGCACTGAGTCATGTCAACGTACGTAAGGCTGCTGGCCCTGATGGCATTCCTGGGCGTGTGCTGAGGGCATGCGCTGAGCAGCTGGCAGGGGTCTTCACAGACATCTTCAATCTGTCCCTGGCCCAGGCCGTGGTACCAGCGTGCTTCAAGACCACTTCAATAGTACCAGTGCCGAAACATTCAACACCATCGTGCCAAAATGACTATCGCCCTGTGGCACTGACGCCCATAGTCATGAAGTGCTTTGAGCGACTGGTCTTGGCACAGCTCAAAAAAGGCCTGCCCCCTACACTGGACCCTCATCAGTTCGCCTACCGGAGCAACAGGAGTACAGAGGATGCGGTTTCTACAGCGCTGCACTATGTACTCTCACACCTGGATGACAAGAACACCTACGCAAGAATGCTGTTTATTGACTTCAGCTCAGCATTCAACACAGTTATCCCCTCCAAGTTGCTCACCAAACTTGGGGACCTGGGAATCAGTACCTCCACCTGCAACTGGATCATGGATTTTCTGACCAACAGACCCCAGCATGTTAGGTCAGGCCCCAACCGTTCTTCCGTCATCACACTCAACACTGGTGTACCACAGGGCTGTGTGCTCAGCCCATTCCTCTACTCCCTCTACACCCATGACTGCAGGCCTATGTATGGATCCAATTCCATCATAAAGTTCGCAGATGACACCACGGTGATTGGACTCATCAGGGACAACGACGAGTCAGATTACAGGGCAGAGGTTGAGCACTTGGCTACTTGGTGCGCTGACAATAACCTGCTCCTTAACACCAGCAAAACCAAGGAGCTCATAGTGGACTACAGGAAGGAGAGGGAAGAGACACATGACCCCATCCATATCAATGGCATAGCTGTTGAACGTGTCCCCAGCTTCAAATTCCTGGGGACCCACATCTCGGAGGACCTGTCCTGGTCAGTTAACACCACCAGCCTGATCAAGAAGGCCCATCAGCGCCTCTTCTTCTTGAGGACATTGAAGAAGAACCATCTGTCAACTGACATCCTGGGCAACTTCTACCGCTGCGTGATAGAGAGCACCCTGACCAACTGTATCACACTCTGGTATGGGAGCTGCTCTGTAGCTGACTGCAAGGCGCTGCAGCGGGTGGTGAAAACCGCCCAACGCATCACAGGGACTCCACTTCCAGCTATAGAGGACGTCTACAGGAAAAGATGTCTGCGCCGGGCACGCAGCATTCTTAGGGACTCCAACCATCCTGCTCATGGACTGTTCCAGCTTCTCCCCTCCAGAAGACGTTTCAGAAGCCTTCGGACTAGAACCAGCAGGTTTAGGAACAGTTTCTTTCCAACAGCTGTCACGTTATTGAACTTAGTTCCCCGCTGACTCTCTTACAATCATCTTTTACCATCCTCACCTGTACATAACTGCATAACTACATAACTACATCTAACTTATTGCACATTATTTGCACATAACAGTACTTTTAACTTCCTGCACTGCTGCATATATTTGCTTAAATTGCACATACTGTTAATTACCGTATATACTGCACTGCTGTCCTTTGCACTTCTGATTGGATGCTAAACTGTGTTTCGTTACCTTGTATTCATACATGTGTAATGACAATAAAGTTGAATCTAATCTAATCTAATCTAAACACCGACTACAAACACGTTGTTGAATTCCCTAGGCAGATAATAAGGCCGACAATTTAGAATAAGGAACTCCGCCAACGGAGAGCAGTGTTTAGACACTAACGTGGCATTAACGCACCAGTTCTTGTTAACATAGATGCATAGCCCACCCCCCCGGCTCTTACCGGAGCTCGCCGTTTCCCTGTCGGCACGGAACATCGCCATATCTTCCAGTTGAATGGCCTCGTCAGGAATGTTGTCGTGGAGCCATGTCTTGGTGAAAACAAACACACAGCAGTCCCTCCACTCTCTCCGGGTTTCTCTCAGCAGACGCAGTTCGTCTACCTTGCTTTCGAGGGCGCGGACGTTTGAGAGAAGAAGCGACGGTACCGCTGGTCTGGAGGGGTTAGCCTTTAGCCTAGCATGGATCCCGGCCCTTTTTCCTCGCTTTTTCCTGCGTTCCCTCCGCTTCCGCTTCCTCCTCTCATGGGTAGCTTCCAGTGGGGACTCCGCCAGAATTCCGTGCTGGCGTAGGATGTCCAAATCACAACCGATCGCCGCGATTCTTGCAGCGTGCAGTACCTTGATGTTTAATAAGGTCTCACGGTTGTAAGTTTTACAGAATGTACGTCTGGGATGATCACAACACTCAAAACTCTCACACTCGCTGATGCCAAGAGGGGCCGCTGCGTCCGAGCGCGCTGCCGCCATCTCAATCGTTAATCGATCAATTAATCGTTAATCGATCGATAAGGTGAATCAATTAACAATTAATGAGTTAATCAATAACTTGCGTCCCTAGTCCTTTAAGTATGCTCTCAGTAGATGTTTTAGGATGTGTTAGGATAAATTTAAGGGAACGTTATGGTATTAATGTTAGTAAATAGTCCTGTTTGTAGATGAGTTTTAGATTGAATGGTTAATGGGTTTTTGCAGGGGAGCTCTATTACTACTACATTATGACATTAAAATTTGAGCACATTGTTTTGAAGCTGGTTCTGATGGTACCCCAGTGGAGTTCAAACACTGACCTTTGTTAGCTTTAGCATCTGTTTTTTACTCCTCTCTCTGTTTCCCACTTTTTTCTTTTTGTCCTTTTATATCCTCATCACTTCCTCTTCCACATGCTTTAAATCACTTCTGCTCTATTTTGGTCATTTTTCTCAAGATCACAACCCTGAACATCTGTAACCTCACCAGGCTTTCTTTCCTTTCAGTGCGTTTTAGTTAGTTTTTTTTTTTTTTTTTTTTTTTTTTAATGGTCATGAGCGCTTCAGGGTAATCTTGACTTTGGATAGTAGAGATTAGAATCACAGATTACAAGAGGAGAGACAAGAAAGGGATTGCAACCTTTTTTAAACTCCACGGAGTCCTAAACTGTATGTAGGCATATAAAGGAGACTGTGTACGAGCATAGATGCTGTGCATTTCCACTCCTACACACCAAAAACCTGATTCTCAGCTGGTCTACAATACACATTACATTTTCAGTTAAAGATTTGTTTATGTGGGTTGTTGCCATCAACTGTATGTTGTTTCTGTGTTACCTTCAGTTGCTTGTGAGCTTGAATTCCTTGCTGTGCATTGATTTTTTTTTTTTTTTTTTTTTAACTCAATCCATAACTGCCCCCTTCTACATTAGATGGAGTGATTTACTGATTTGCTTTATTTCCTTGTTCCTCTCCAGTGATTTCTACCAGCTGTTGTGGTGAATTACATAGCATCTGAGTATGCATAATCACCTGGGTGTGCTGCTGTTTTCTTTCATAGAAAAAATAAATGAAAACTGTAGGTTTGTACCCAAATATTCTACAATTTGTGGATTTGTTCATTGCCTGTTTTTTTTTAATCTGGATTTTTTTAAGATGTGAAAAATGTCTTCCATTTCTCTCATTTTGAATGTGAGTTTTTAACATTTTGCAGAACAATTGAAAGAGAACAGCACTATGAGAGGGGGATGGAGATGGGAAGTAATCACTCCCTATTCAAAGCTTTAAATATTTGGAATATTCCATGTTAATTAAGGAAAATAGTTGGAGCTTTAATGCCATCAGGAGTCTTTACTGAAAAAAAAATTCCGTTTCTATGATCTTCAAGTGCCGTATTCACTTCTTTGCAGACACTCATTTTGTCCAAAGTTAATGATACACTGACTACTTTAGTCCAGACACGTGAATATTGTTCATTTTAGTAACAAATGTGCTTCATAGATGGTTAACACAGTAAACACACGCCTTCATCATCAGTCATCAACTTTTAATCAGTGTTTTGTAGCTTTTATCAAAAAAAGTTCCAGCAATGCTCAGTGCACCCTGTCATCTGCTAGTCTTATGGAAATATTAATTGATATGCCCATCTTAATCAACAGTTTATTGTGCTGATTCTCCATTTAGAGTGCAAATAAATAATTAAAATAGATGATGAAGCAATTTATAGACGCTTTAGTCAAGCCTCAGAAGATAATGTACAGAATATAACACTAGCATTTGTTTCTCATGTTTTCAGTGAAAAAGAGTCACCTTTTTTTTAAATTAGCCATTACTCCATATTGATTTCATCCTACTTTAATTTTAAACAGTGTTGGGCAAGTTACTAAAAAGTAACTAGTTACAGTTACTAGTTACTTCTTTTCAAAAGTAACTGAGTTACCAATTACTGCATGATTAAAGTAACTAGTTACTTGGAAAAGTAACTTTCACGTTACTTTTAAATGCACACTTAAATCATCTTGCACACATAGCAAGATAATTTAATTAATGGATTACATTAGGGGCTTATTAATGTCAGACTGAAAACAGACTGTTTCAGACAGAGCTTTCAGAACATGTTCAGTCTCCTTTATTCTGCCTTGAGAGCTCTTATTGTGGGAAAAATCTGAAGAAAATCAACACAAAATTGCTAGTAATTTCCTCATTTTGGAGTGAGAAATAGGATTTGTGAAGTGAGAGAGGGGGAAAAAGAGTGAGTTGGCAACACTTCAAAAAAAAAAAAAAAGCAGTCAGTAAAGCAGTCAGTTTTTTACCTTTAATATTAGGGATTTAATCCAATGTGCAGTGATCCAGAGAAAATGTCCATTATCCACAGTCCAAATATCTGCTGTGACAGAGACATGATCCGGTCCTTTTGGAGATCAAATCCATTTTTGAATATTCTTTATCCAGGTAGCAAGTAAATGTGTTTTTAACTTCAGTGGATCACAGTCTCAGCTGTCTGATGGAAAATGACTGTTATCAGTTCTTCATTCTGTAACGACGTTTCTGGCAGTCATTCGGTTTAATTCTTGTTGGGTCACAAACAGTTCAGATCCATACCTGTGCTCGAAATCCAGCCGCTGTTCAGATAGTGTAAATCCACTAACACAGCATAGCACTAGCCTAGCAGGACCTTGTTGCTGTTCTTAGGCGCTTCTGGAGATTGCAGTCAGTCTCAACCGCATTCGGCTTGCAACCCACCAATATGCTTTTATCCTTAACCATGACAAAGAAAAAATAATCTGCCTATTTCCACAAAAACAAAGTAGCTTCATCTTTTCCCAACAGGAGCAAGCCCCATTTGTGGCTGCAGCAGTGAAGAGACTCTTTGACTGATGGCTTGTTAGCTACGTAGGGTCAGTTTGTATTTATTTGCACTAAAAATATCTATCCATATTAATAAAATGAGTAACGCATCTGATAAAATTTCAGTAACTGTAACGCATTACTGAATTTTTAAACAGCAATTTCATTGCTCAGCATGTTACTGCAAAAGTACTGGCATTACAGTAACGCGTTACTTTGTAACGCATTACTCCCAACACTGGTTTTGAAGCATGTCAATTTTAGCATTTAGCACATTTAGCATTTTAGCACATACTTGCTCTTAGGGAAGTGCGATATGGCAAAAAAAATTTGTATCACGATATGTCATTTTATATCACTATAGCGATATATATATCGCGATATACATTTCCTGTAAATTCTACAGTTTAGATAATCATATAAAAAGGACCATCTCTTTTTTTTTTACATGTACCATTTTCCCTTATAATTTTGCAGTGTTATAAAATAGTTTTGTAATGTGCATTTGAGACTTGATTCTCATAAATTTTCCTGAGTCAGAGGAGAACAGCCAAAAAACATAAAAAAAAAATGTCAGAAAATGAGAAAATTACCCATGGCTGTCACCTACAGATATAAATTAACTGTTAGTTTAAATCAATGAAAATTTAAGTGTAGACCTGCAGCCGAAAGCCTGCCATTCTGGCCTGATTTAACCTGTTTGCTTCTTAGTAAAAATATTTCAGATTGGTCATGATCTGAAAATCAAAAGACGCAAAAGGGAATGTAATAAAATACATGTGATGTCTTTAACTTTATTCATTATTACTACTTGACTAAGTAAAATGATTAGAAATCAAATAAATTACATTAAGAGCCAACTTGCTCCTCCGACCAGTTTTAATGTATTTACTATTTATTTTGCGTGTATGTGCCATCATCATACACTTTTGCAACTTTAATTAAAAAAAAATTTCAGACAAAACTAAGAAACTCAGCAGTGATGTACCAAAAAAACCAAAACCAAAACACGATGGTCTGCTATGGTTTCCAGTTAGCACAACTTAGCTTAAATGACGGTCATTTAGCATTTTATAATTAGACATGGTGTCAACGTTACTTCAAGAGGTTAGCGAACTATCCTCTCTGATGCAGCATGATGAAAAACAGTCCCACATCCCTGGCAAACAGAAGTAGCAGCTATCTGAACTGGTAGTCTGGAGTTAGCATTAGCAACCACTGGACTGAAGCCTAGCCAGCCACCCACCACACCTGTTCCACTGTGTGCAATTGCGCACTGCAGGGAAGAGACGGGGTGCTGACAAGTAGTGGTGAGGTAGGAGCTTTTCTGAATAAACGGGGGTATGGGCATTTTAAACACAATATAAATGATAAGAGTATTCTATGAAATGATAGACATTTTTATATCGTCATCCGATATATATCGTCATGTCGCACAGGCCTACTTCTCTCCTGACTGCACTCTTAAGGTACCTTCACACCAAATGCGAACGGGTGGCACAAATCGATACAAAGTAAATGGAAAGGGGCGAGCACACGCGAAATCGCGCATTCGCGCATTCACGTACTAGGGATAACGCTGGCTTTGAGATTCTGCCGTCATCTGAGTAAAAGTATCAACATTGGAGAGTAAACTAGTTTGAAAATGAGACTGACACTCACCTGGAGACAGAAGGACCGGGAGCTCTTCAGCTGAATTAGGATGATGGAGTTATTTACCCACGGATTCCTGCCACGGACGTGCTAACAGGGCTAGCAAACTAGCAATGGAAACACCCATCAAGTTTTTGAGGCAGGGACAACTTTTTCAGGTGAGCCCCCCCATTGAATAATGTAAACCTAAGCATGATGTTATTTTTGGGATTTCCACAGCAGGTTGAACACTGCTGCAGAAGTTGTAAAGGCAACGTCGCCGGTCTGCATCTCACTCAGACGGTGAATTCATGCCTATTCATGTATTTACATTGAGTTAAAATGTAATCGTGCTGCGCAAAAAATTCACCCGTTCGCGTTTGGTGTGAAGGCACCTTTAGTCTCCTTATTCATATTTATTACGATTTATTAGGGGTGTAATGGTACACTAACTAACTACTAACTAACCTGCACTTATATAGCGCTTTTCTAGTCACAAAGACCACTCAAAGCGCTTTCATTAATACTAACCCTCTATTCTAAGGGCCTATAGGAAACAGATATCTAGGGACAATTTAGAACAGCCAATTAACCTAACATGCATGTTTTTGGCATGTGGGAGGAAACCGGAGAAATCCCGGAGTAAACCCACGCAACACGGGGAGAACATGCAAACTCCACACAGATCACTGTTGGTCGGGGGCTGGGATCGAACCCACGATCCCACGATCCCCACAATCCCCCGGCCAAGGGTAAACTGTGCTGCCGCAGTGCTAACCACTGCGCCACCGTGCACCTAAAATTACAGTTTGGTACGTACCTTGGTTTTAAGGTCATGGTTTGGTTCATTTTCGGTGCAGTGAGGAAACAAAATGCAAAACATAAAACTACTTATAAGTGGGAACAGCTTTACTGACAAAAAAACTGCAATGTGCCAACAATAAATTCTCCAATAAGTAAAATATTCTCAAATAAACAAAATAAAAATGTTTACAATAAAATAAATAAATTCTCTTTTTAGAAAATGAATGATGCAGGCAAGTACAACAACAGAAGTTTGAACAGCCTATTATAAAAAGTTGCCATAGCTAAATAAAATAATGATCCATGAAACATGAGTTGGAAACTTGAACTTGACAGCTTAATCAAATAAGTGTTTGTAACAACACAATTAAATAACAGACATTAAAGTTCAGTCTTTCAACCCAAAAACTAAAGAAATAAAACTCAAATATCAGCTTCTGCTGAACCATACAAGGCTGTTGTAACTGCTGTGCTGTTCAAAACAAACTGGAGTAATAATATGAATAATATTCAACTCCATGAAAGTCAAAAAGAAAATAACAAACTAGTCCATCCTGTTTGAAACCTTGCTGGGTCTAGAAGTTTAAAAGTTCAATAATTAGCCTTCAGATGAAAATTAAAATAAGTTTTTCCAGTCCAAAGTAACAGTTTACAAATGCTTTAAGTTACAGTAGAGGAGCGTGAGCCTTCATTACACACACGGTAAAATATTTAAGCTGTTTTAATTTATTTGTGATGATTATGGTAATCTTTTTTTAAAATTAAATTAAAAATTATGGTAGTCTAATTTACTGAGATGTATTAATATTCAGAATGAGGGCTTATTACCGCGACAATAATAGAGAAAATGAAAGAGTAAGCTACTCATGTACTGTAATTCACTCATTTACTGCACTTAACACATTATCAGCAGAACTGAAACAGCTCAGCTGTCAGCAGCCATCATCTAAGAGAGATTATTGTCCGACAGGTAATGTTAGCACATGCTAACGGTTTACCTTACCAGTGTGGTGTTTAGAAGTAGCCCAGTTTCAGGCATTCTTCACTGGGGCGGAGCGCTGCACAGGTCCGCTGACAGGCAGCTGGAGGCAGGGGAACGGAGAGGAGGAGGCAGCGTGATATGACAGTTACACTTTCTGTCCATCAATCAATATAGTCCTGTCGCACCTCGGTACGCGTCTGTACCGTACCGTGGAGGGGCGTACTGAAAAATACTGATACAAGTACGGTTACACCCCTACTGTTTATTTATGTATCTATAAATGCAAGGAATCTGTGTGTGTGTCTGTTCCTCAAATACTGCATCTCTCAAACCATTCGTCAGACTGGCCTCAGATTTTATTAGTGCTTTGCTGAGGTTAGGAGCGTGTGCATCCCCGAGTATGGAGTTGTTCAGTCAAAATATGTAATTTCTATTAATAAAAGTTTAATTATCGCTCTCTCCTCATGCTCTGGCTTCTAGAGGTGTGGGCAGGGTTTTGGATCGACTCCATACTGATTGGATAATACGCGGCATCATGGCATCAGTAACCACAGCACTCCATGAGCAAAACAAGGATGTGAAGAGTTACAAATTTGACGAGGAAAAGATAATACTGAAGATTTAATGCTTAAAAAATTATACCATAAAGTTGCCGTGATTGCGTAGGTCTAAAGGATAATTCGGCATTTGTGGAGAACACCAGGTGCGTGGGTGTGCTTGGGGGAGGGGAGCGGGCTGGCGGGGACTGTGATGCCGCAAAGGACAGCGGTGGCACACGGGTGAAGAAGCAGCCAAGACTCCTGTTAATCGGGCAGGCTGGGCTTGGCTCCCTGTTAAGGACTACTATCCGCAGGTTCAGCTGCTGCTTCTCCAACACGGGTGTCTGACCAGGCAGACCACAATCCTTCGTGGAGAGGCACACCCAGCCTGCCCAGTCAGTGGTAGACGGGAGTCCTGACTGCTGCTTCACCCATGTGGTACCACGGTCCTTTGCAGGACTGCAAATCCCCCCTCCCGCGCGAGTATCTAAAAATTATAAAACTTAATAATAATGCCACCATGATTGTGGGGCGGAATGGCCAGATCAATTGCATATCATATGCGGACACATATACACGCTTTGACTAAATGACGACCC
Source organism: Pholidichthys leucotaenia (assembly GCA_020510985.1). NCBI lineage: Eukaryota > Metazoa > Chordata > Actinopteri > Cichliformes > Pholidichthyidae > Pholidichthys > Pholidichthys leucotaenia. The sequence goes on along the minus strand of CM035845.1, from coordinate 182,764,722 downwards.
TGACCAAACAAGACACAAAAATGCCCAAATAACGAAACAAATCATTGTTATTTAAATATTTACAGACAAATGGCCAACACTGATGAAACAGTTGCTGTGTATAATAATGTTGGGTGTTTTGTACTTATAATATTGCTAAACTAGAGGGCACTCAGAGAATGCATACCTCCGCCAAGGCTCCGTCCCTCCCTCCCTTTGTCCGTCCATATCACCGTCCATCTATACATTGTGAGATAGGGCCTTGGCGGAGGTATGCACTCACGGATCACCTCCAATATCTAGTGAGTTCATCTTTGGGCCAAGGACCACCTCTGGTGAAAATTTCATCCCAATCCATCCAGTAGTTTTGGAGTATTGTTGCTAACACTCTGTGAGAAGATAAGAGTCTTGGTGGAGGTATGCATTTTTTTTTGTGTGTGTGTGTGTACTTTATTGATGCACAGAGGGGAAATTCAGGGCATCCACCTGGATGGATGAAGCAGCCACAGTACGGCGCTATCCCTTCACCATTCACACACACATTCACACCTAGGGCCACTTCTAGAGTCTCCAATTAACCAAACCTGCATGTTTTTGGCCTGTGGGAGGAAACCGGAGAAATCCCGGGTTAAACCCATGCAAACACGGGGAGAACATGCAAACTCCACACAGATCATCATTGGTAAGGGGGTGGGATCGAACCCCGGATCCCATGGCCAAGGGTGAGTTGCTGTGCTGCCACAGTGCTGACCACTGTGCCACCGCACCAATTTTCAGATCATCACTAAAATCTAAATATGTGTTCAGTGTGCCATTACACACCTTTCCTGAAAATCTGAATGAAAGGTGCGATATAAATGCAATCCTAAATTCATTCATTCATTCATCTTCTTCCACTTAATCCTTTTCGGGTCGCGGGGGGGGGCTGGAGCCTATCCCAGCATCTTTGGGCGAGAGGCAGGGTACACCCTGGACAGATCGCCAGTCCATCGCAGGGCCAACACAGAGAGACAGACAACTATTCACTCTCACAGTCATACCTAAGGAAATTTAGAATCCCCAGTTTGATGCCAGTTAACCTAACTTGCATGTTTTTGGCATGTGGGAGGAAACCGGAGAAATCCCGGAGTAAACCCACGCAGACACAGGGAGAACATGCAAACTCCACACAGATCACTGTTGGTCGGGGGCTGGGATCGGACCCAGGATCCCCCGGCCAAGGGTGAGTTACTGTGCTGCCGCAGTGCTAACCACTCTTCCACCACACCGCCCTAAATGCAATCCATTATTATTATTATTATTATTATTATTAACAGACTGAGAAATGACAGCAAAAACAACATCACTACATTTTATGACTACATTATAATAATAACAATAATAACAAGACTGTCATAATTGTATTGACGATATATTGGGGCTGGGCAATTCCACCTTAAATTAACATCATGGTTTATTGAATCTTTCAGGTCGGTTTTCATTTTTTTTCCCTCAGCTGGTCAGGCATTGGCTTGCTTGCTACCGGATAACCATGAAAACCGGTACTACCTGTCTCATGGGTTGGGCCGTCGGCGACTCAACTGGCATCCTCACCCTTCCGAGGGCGTGGAGGGTAAAACAGGGCATCCTGGCAGAACTAAAAACAATATCTGCCACAGGTCTGTGGTGGACCACTCCCAGGTACACAGGGTGAGACTGGACATCCTGGCAGATAAACACATCTGTCGCAAGGTCTGTGGTGGACTGTGCCAGTCGGTGCATTGTGACATGCACTACACAAAGAGCAGAGATAAACAAACCTATCATCTGGTCAGTCACTGCAACAGATACTGGAGTCAGTTTGTCTTGGCTTGTCCTTGCCACTGATAATACCTTTATCTGCCAAGAATGTGCTGCTTGTCCAGCAAAAGCTAGCAGTACTTAAATACTTCACAAGCAGTTTCATGAAATGGTCAATCAGAAAGCAACTCATACCGGCTCGGACGTCGCCCGGGCTTACAAGGTCCGCACTGATCTGTTCACACTCTGACAGGCAGAGAAAAGTAAGCTAGGAGCAGGAAGACAAAAGAAAGAGGGAAAACAGCAGCCTTGTGTGTAGCAGAACGGAACGTACGCACTCTGTTGGACAGAACAACATCACAGTGCCCAGAAAGACAGACCGCGCTTGTGGCCCTGGAAATGAACAGGTACAATGTAGACATAGCTGCACTTAGTGAAACAAGATTGCCTGGATATGACAGCTTGGAAGACCATGGGTACATCTTCTTTTGGAGTGGGAGATCAACTCAAGAAAGGAGAGAAGCAGGAGTGGGCTTTGCAGTGAGAAAGGAGATGGCAGCAATGCTTGATGAGGAATCGGTGCCAATCAACGACAGGATAATAACTGTGAGACTCCCACTACAGTGGAAGATGTATGCCACACTCATCAGTGTATATTCCCCAACAATGACCAACACAGAGAAAATGAAGGAAGACTTCGACAGTGATTTGCCGCAGACAAAATTGTTGGTACCCCTCTGTTAATGAAAGAAAAACCCACAATGGTCACAGAAATAACTTGAATCTGACAAAAGTGGTAATAAATAAAAATTCTATGAAAATTAACCAATGAAAATCAGACAATGCTTTAGAATTGTGGTTCAACAAAATTATTCTAAAAAGCAAACTCATGAAACCGGCCTGGACAAAAATGATGGTACCCTTAACTTAATATTTTGTTGCACAACCTTTTGAGGCAATCACTGCAATCAAACGATTTCTGTAACTGCCAATGAGACTTCCGCACCTCTCAGCAGGTATTTTGGCCCACTCCTCATGAGCAAACTGCTCCAGTTGTCTCAGGTTTGAAGGGTGCCTTCTCCAGACGACATGTTTCAGCTCCTTCCACAGATGTTCAATAGGATTTAGATCAGGGCTCATAGAAGGCCACTTTAGAATAGTCCAATGTTTGGCTCTTGGCCATTCTTGGGTGTTTTTAGCTATGTGTTTTGGGTCATTATCCTGTTGCAAGACCCATGACCTGCGACAGACCAAGCTGTCTGACACTGTGCAGCACATTCCTCTCTAGAATACCTTGATAGTCTTGAGATTTCATTGTACCCTGCACAGATTCAAGACACCCTGTGCCAGATGCAGCAAAGCAGCCCCAGAACATAACAGAACCTCCTCCATGTTTCACAGTAGGGACAGTGTTCTTTTCTTGGTATGCTTCATTTTTGCATCTGTGAACATAGAGCTGATGTGCCTTGCCAAAAAGTTCCAGTTTTGTCTCATCTGTCCATAGGACATTCTCCCAGAAGCTTTGTGGCTTGTCACCATGCCGTTTGGCAAATTCCAGTCTGGCTTTTTTATGATTTGTTTTCAACAGTGGTGTCCTCCTTGGTCGTCTCCCATGAAGTCCACTTTGGCTCAAACGACGACGGATGGTGCAGTCTGACACTGATGTACCTTGACCTTGGAGTTCACCATGAATGTGTTTAGAGGTTGTTCTGGGCTCTTTTGTTACCATTCGTATTATCTGTCTCCTCCTGTGGCCACGTCCAGGGAGGTTGGCTCCAGTCCTGTGGATCTTAAATTTCTGAATAATATGTGCAACTGTGGTCACAGGAACATCAAGCTGCTTGGAGATGGTCTTATAGCCTTTATCTTTAACATGCTTGTCTATAATTTTCTTTCTAATCTTCTGAGACAACTCTCTCCTTTGCTTCCTCTGGTCCATGTTTAGTGTGGTACACACCATGTCACCAAACAGCACAGTGACTACTTGTCACCCTTTAAATAGGCTGACTGACTGATTACAAGTTTGTAGACACCTGTGATGTTAATTAGAGGACACATCTTGGTTGAACATGTCCCTATGTTTAGGAACATAGACTGGAGTATGTTCACCTCTCAGGCTACCTGTGGCTCCCACATAAACATCAACTCTTACACCCACTCAGTCCTGGACCATATCAACACCACTATTGACAGTGTCACCACGGAAAGACAGATCACCACGTACCCAAATCAGAAGCCGTGGATGAACAGAGAAGTGCGACTTCTGCTAAAAGCACGTAACAATGCCTTTAGATCTGGTGATGCACAGGCCTACAGTTCATCCAGGGCAGATCTGAAGAGGGGCATCAAGAAGGCCAAGCACAGCTACAAGCTGAAGGTGGAGGAACATTTTGGGGACTCTGACCCCCGACGTATGTGGCAGGGCATTCAAGCTATCTCTGATTATAAGCCCAGCAACTCCATACCTATAGCCATGACTGTGCCCTTTCTCATTGAGCTAAATAACTTCTATGCTCGTTTTGACAAGGACATCAATGAAAAGAACATCAATTTCCCACCCTCTGATGACCTCCACCACCTCACACTCACCCACACCGACGTCCGTAATGCACTGAGTCATGTCAACGTACGTAAGGCTGCTGGCCCTGATGGCATTCCTGGGCGTGTGCTGAGGGCATGCGCTGAGCAGCTGGCAGGGGTCTTCACAGACATCTTCAATCTGTCCCTGGCCCAGGCCGTGGTACCAGCGTGCTTCAAGACCACTTCAATAGTACCAGTGCCGAAACATTCAACACCATCGTGCCTAAATGACTATCGCCCTGTGGCACTGACGCCCATAGTCATGAAGTGCTTTGAGCGACTGGTCTTGGCACAGCTCAAAAAAGGCCTGCCCCCTACACTGGACCCTCATCAGTTCGCCTACCGGAGCAACAGGAGTACAGAGGATGCGGTTTCTACAGCGCTGCACTATGTACTCTCACACCTGGATGACAAGAACACCTACGCAAGAATGCTGTTTGTTGACTTCAGCTCAGCATTCAACACAGTTATCCCCTCCAAGTTGCTCACCAAACTTGGGGACCTGGGAATCAGTACCTCCACCTGCAACTGGATCATGGATTTTCTGACCAACAGACCCCAGCATGTTAGGTCAGGCCCCAACCGTTCTTCCGTCATCACACTCAACACTGGTGTACCACAGGGCTGTGTGCTCAGCCCATTCCTCTACTCCCTCTACACCCATGACTGCAGGCCTATGTAAGGATCCAATTCCATCATAAAGTTCGCAGATGACAACACGGTGATTGGACTCATCAGGGACAACGACGAGTCAGATTACAGAGCAGAGGTTGAGCACTTGGCTACTTGGTGCGCTGACAATAACCTGCTCCTTAACACCAGCAAAACCAAGGAGCTCATAGTGGACTACAGGAAGGAGAGGGAAGAGACACATGACCCCATCCATATCAATGGCATAGCTGTTGAACGTGTCCCCAGCTTCAAATTCCTGGGGACCCACATCTCGGAGGACCTGTCCTGGTCAGTTAACACCACCAGCCTGATCAAGAAGGCCCATCAGCGCCTCTTCTTCTTGAGGACATTGAAGAAGAACCATCTGTCAACTGACATCCTGGGCAACTTCTACCACTGTGTGATAGAGAGCACCCTGACCAACTGTATCACACTCTGGTATGGGAGCTGCTCTGTAGCTGACCACAAGGCGCTGCAGCGGGTGGTGAAAACCGTCCCAACGCATCATAGGGACTCCACTTCCAGCTATAGAGGACGTCTACAGGAAAAGATGTCTGCGCCGGGCACGCAGCATTCTTAGGGACTCCAACCATCCTGCTCATGGACTGTTCCAGCTTCTCCCCTCCAGAAGACGTTTCAGAAGCCTTCGGACTAGAACCAGCAGGTTTAGGAACAGTTTCTTTCCAACAGCTGTCACGTTATTGAACTTAGTTTCCCGCTGACTCTCTTACAATCATCTTTTACCATCCTCACCTGTACATAACTGCATAACTACATCTAACTTATTTCACATTATTTGCACATAACAGTACTTTTAACTTTCTGCACTGCTGCATATATTTGCATATATTTGCTTAAATTGCACATACTGTTAATTACCGTATATACTGCACTGCTGTCCTTTGCACTTCTGATTGGATGCTAAACTGTGTTTCGTTACCTTGTATTTTTTTACATGTGTAATGACAATAAAGTTGAATCTAATCTAATCTAATCTAATCTATGGTCACATTATTTTCAATCTTTTCTAGGGGTACAATCATTTTTGTCCAGGCCTGTTTCATGAGTTTGTTTTTTAAAGTAATTCTATTGAACCACAATTCAAAAGGACTGTCTGATTTTCATTGGTTAATTTTCATAGAATTTTTATTTATTACCACTTTTGTCAGATTCAAGTTAGTTCTGTGACCATTGTGGGTTTTTCTTTCATTAACAGAGGGGTACCAACAATTTTGTCCACGGCCGTACGTGAGACTATCAGGCGTGTACTGACTGATGACAGGCTGATACTTGTTGGAGATTTTAATGCCAGAGTTGACTTGGACATTGAGAAATGGAAAGGAGTGCTTGGCAGTCATGGAGTAGGCAAGTGCAATGCTCATGGAGAACTTCTACTTGCACTATGTTCAGAGTACAACCTTGTGATAACCAACACTCTATTTAAGCACAAGGACACACACAAGAAGACATGAATGCACCCAAGATCCAAGCACTGGCACTTATTAGACTACATCATAGTCAGGCAGAGAGACATAAGGGATGTATTGGACACCAGAGCAATGAGAGGTGCAGACTGTGGTACTGATCATGTTATGCTGAGATCTAGATTGAGGATTTGCAGACGAAAACAGCACTGCAGGACGGGTGCAAAGCCACCATGGAAGCTAAACACTAGTGCACTGAAAGGCCAAAAGAAGCAGGAAGAACTTACACAGGAAATGGATGAAAACTTGAAAGACTGGGACAGCAACAACTCAGAGAATGACATAGAAGAGAAATGGGCAACACTGAAGGATATGGTGTATCAGACTGCAAGTGATGCATTAGGCCACCCTGAGAGGAAACATCAAGATTGGTTTGAGATGAGATGAGATTCAACTTTATTGTCATTACACATGTATGAATACAAAGCAACGAAACGTGACTTGGCATTTGGGCACGCTCTGCAGAACGCATCCAAGGCTGGGGCAGCCGCTAGGCGCCAGTCATAGTGGTGATAAAGAAAGGAGGAAAAAAAAAAAAAAAAAAGGGAGGGGATATGACACAGTAGGCGAGAGAAAAAAACATGTTTATCAAAATAACGCTCAGTAAGTGAGAGAAATTTTGATTGCAGGAAAAAAAAACCTCAATGCACATTTAGCAGACAACAAAACCAAAAGTCAGAGAGGATCAGTGAATGGATGGGTGTAATTCAGTATATGTGAATCAGTGTGTTTGTGTATGTTGAATGCAGGTGGGTGTTTATCAGTTACTGGAAGCAGCAATCTCTCCCAGCCGAGATGTTATGTCTTAGTGTCTGAAACTCGGAAGCATTGTCCTTGAGGCATGGCAGATGGAAATTTCCTGAGCCAGTCACTGTCTTGAGAGTTCAAGCAGCACACCAGAATGTTTATGAAGAGAAGCACAATCTTCTGTCTTAATCCAGGAGGAAAATAGTCAACAGGGCACCAAATTCAAGGTCTGATAACACAGATCACTCAGAGCATAGAATTTACAGCTCTTGCAATCCTGTGTTCATAATTTCCATACATAGGCTTTAAATCCATTCCTGGAGGGCACCAAAACGACTCCAGATGTTTCCCTTCTAAACATGGGAAGCATGTCCGGCAGAGTCCATCCCTCTACAGTGCATGCCAGATGGTAATTTCCATGTTAGTCTTGCCGTTAGTTAGTGCTCTCCCCCATCTGATCGAATTATTGAAGAAGCAGCTACGCCGGGACCGCTTTGATTAGCTCTTCTAGTTAAATTTTCGATACACCAGGAAAACTCCAGAGCCAATCCGCAGAAAATCCTGTGATCGTGCCAAACCAGATAGATCAGTCGAATCATGCAGACACATGTGTTCCAATCCATGGGTCTCTCCATAGGGGCTCCCCCTGGCCCAAATTTATATAAAAAGTTGTTAATTTTATTAAAGCCGCTCACCAAATCCATTTTTTTTCATTTGGATCAAGATTCAGCCAGAAGAACAGCGACGCAGACAAGACAGCAAGCTGGTATTCTCAGTTAGGGAGGGTGAAGGAGGGTGAAAGAGGGAGCAGAAGAAAAAGCGACCGTTCTCTCTGAAGAGCAGGAAGGAAGTGGGTTGATGAGCATGATGAACACCTGAAGAAACTACTAGAAGCGAGGAATACAGCTAGGCAGGAAAACCTACAGTGTAACACAAGGTCGAAGAAGAAGAAATACTCAAAGGCTCAGAGTGAGCTACAGAAGTACACCAGAGAGATGAAGTCCAACTGGTGGGATGAAAAAGTGGAGAAACGTCAAACTGCAGCAGACAGGAAGGACATGAAAACATTCTTCACAGGTTTGAGAGAAATCTACGGCCCTAAACCAAGAGGATTGATCCAACTATAGACTATGGATGGTGAAACAGTTTTGCAGGAGAAAGACAAGATCCTGGACAGATTTGCAGACCACTTTGACCAACTACTAAACAACCCTGGAGATCTCACTGAAGAGGCTAAAGAAGCTCTAATGCAGCAACCAGCTGTATCACGTCTGGATGAACCACCAAATTTTGATGAATTAATGGCAGCTATCAGGACAACACAGGATGGTAAAGCACCAGGAAGGGATGGAATTCCAGCAGAAGTGTGGAAATTTGGTGGTGTTTAGCTGACCAACTGCCTGCACAAGCTCATCCAAGAGATATGGGATGCCCAGAAAGTACCTCAAGACTGGAAGGATGCAAGTATTGTGCCTTTGTTCAAGAAAGGTGACAGGGAAGATTGTGGAAATTACTGAGGTATATCACTGCTAGCCACTGTTGGGAAGATTCTCTCACATGTACTACTTAACAGACTCAGTGAACACATCTCGCAGAATGTACTACCGGAAACCCAGTGCGGCTTTAGAAGTGGAAGAAGCACAATGGACATGATTTTCTTGCTTGAAATAGGTTCAAGAAAAGTGTATCAAACAGAACATGCCGCTTTATGTAGTCTTCATAGACTTCAGTAAAGCCTTCAATACTGTTTCGCGACAAGGACTTTGGCAGGTACTCAAGAAATGTGGTTGTACAGAGAAGTTTGTCAGCCTGATCAAGGCACTCCATACAGGTATGCAAGCAAACATGGCAATGGGTGGTTCAGTATCGAAAGACTTTTCCGTAAGCAGTTGGGTGAAATAAGGGTGTGTGCTGGCACCTACACTCTTCTCGCTATATCTGGCAACCATGCTTGAGGTGGCCTTCAGAGACACTTCAGAAGGAGTATACATTCAAACAAGGAAAGAAGCAGACTTGTTTAATGTGGCACTGTTTAAAGCCAAGAGTAAGACATCGATAAAGGTAGTAAGAGAAATGCTCTTTGCCGACGACAGTGCCCTAGTTGCACACAGCGTTGAAGATATGCAATCTTTAGTGGAGAAATTTGCAAGAGTAGCTAGCCAATTCAGCCTCCAAATCAACATCAAGAAGACAGAGTGCCTTTATCAACCACCAAAGTTCCAGTTATCAACATCACTACCAGAAGAGATCAGCATTGGTACAGAGCCACTAGTCAAGTGCAAGACTTTCAGGTACCTAGGGAGTACTGTTTCAGAGAATGCTAGGCTGGAGGATGAACTATCTCTCAGAATGGGAAGAGCGAGCGCTGTGTTTGGAAACTTGAGGGAGAGACTGTGGAACAATCGACATGTGTCTATCTGTGTGAAATGCAAAGTGTACAGAGCGACAGTACTGGCTACTCTATTGTACGGTGCTGAAACTTGGACTGTCTACAGAGTGCAGGTGAAGAAACTCCACGCGTACATGATGAGACACTTTTGAGCCATAATGAACATCTCATGGAAAGACAAGATAACCAACATAGAAGTGTTGAAATGAGCTGGTCTACCATCAATGGAGGACATGCTCATACAGATGAACCTGAGATGGCTCGGACATGTTGAGAGGATGGACTACCAGCGTCTCCCTCGGCAGTTACTCTACTCACAGTTATGCGAGGGCAAACACAATCAGGGTAGACCAAGGCTCAGATTTAAAGACGCTGTAAAAAGAAACTTGAAGAAGTTGGACATAGACAGGAGTTCCTGGCAGCGGAAGGTTAAGGACAGAGCTGCGTGGAGGAATCTGATCAGACCTAAATGAAACAGTCATTGTCGCCCACGACAGACAGCTATGATGATGTTCTCCATTACAGTTTACTGACAAGGTTGATAATTATTGAGCAATATTACACAACAGTGCAGTATCATACCATTTTTTTTGCAGTTATCAACTACAAATTCACATTGTTTGATGCAACAAAGTTCAGCCTCCACCACCTCCACCATCACCTACTGTTGTCGTCTTCCTGTACCAGCGTCCTATGTCTTAACCTTTCATAATTCTGATTGGCTGCTTAGAAAGGTCTGACATTGATGAGCGCAGCTGTACAGTAGTCTGACAAATTGGACTTTTTGCAGCCCTGAGCACCGCAACAAAAAGCAGCCACTGCTCAAAGCGTTTCAGCACAGAGGCCGCTCAGTGCTGTAAATGCTGGACTACATAGAGAATGAATAGCAAATAGTCACCTACAGCAGGAAAAATGAGTTTGGTGGACACGTCCTCCAATACTTTATCTGCATTGTTAGGCTTCCGGGTTGTCGAGGCGCATGGCCCTCTGGTGTGACCACACATGTAACTGAGTGGACACGTCTTAAAGGGGCAGTACATGAAAAGCGCCAAATATATAAAATAATATTCAAAACAATTCCTGCATCCACATTGTGATCCGAATCACCACCAAAATCTAATCATCTGTTCCCCATGCCATTACACACCTTTCCTGAAAATTTCTTCAAAATCTGTTCATGACTTTTTGAGTTATATTGCTAACAGACAAACCAACCAACAAACAAACACAAAAACCAACCAGCGCTACTTAAAACATTACCTCCATCCTTCCTTGACAGAGGTAAATATAAAGAGATGCACTACAGTGGGTCTCAGATATTTGTAAACATGTCCTGTTAGAGTACTGCATGAATTTATTGATGATAGACTTTAAACTACACATATAAACTAAAACCGCTATAATGGTGACTGAACAACTCCCATTCATCGAAGTGCCAGATACAACACATGAATATAAGTCATAAAAGATTCCAGAAATAAGTGATCTGACAAAAAAAATAAACAAGCGGTTCTTAAACAGTCGTGAATACTGGATGTCCCATTCTGTAATTAATATTCACACAATCAAATATGCTTTAGCTGGATTCATGCTGCACTTCTGCTGTCCGCATATGTGTAACTGGAAATGTTGTGTGACGAAATTTTCGTCATTGTCTTCACTCCGCTAGTGTCTGCGGTGCTCGACCGCGGATGACCACGTGCAGCCCAAATTTTGTGACCGTGCCGCCTCCCCACGGCCTGAACACGTTGAAAAGTACTTGCCCAAGACTGAACACCCTATTCACGAGGTGGCGATATTGGCACAGCATACCAACACAAAGTAGACGAAGAAGACAACGAGGAAGCAGAAGACGAGAATAAACCTACACGAATCATACATAAATACTTCAGCAACAGCAGCAGCACCTTCGTGGAAAAGGAGTGAAAACCAGGAAGTCGAGCAGCAGAAAGCAAGCAGCATTTCTTCGTTGGTGAACATCCTGGCGTGCCAGCGCATTGGCGCTACCTATCAGGCAGGAGTGAAACTACAAATTATGGTTGTGCGCATGCATCAACCGCTTGGTCTGGGTAGATGAAAAAAGTGAGCATGAACAGCATCGCGTGCGTGCCGGGCTTATCCAAAGCGCACGTGGACCAAAGCGGACTAGAGGGGAAATGCAGCATGAATAAGCAGTCCCTCCAGGATTTCGCAGGATGTTTTTAAGATTGTTGCAGGCCAAAAAGCCTGAATTCACAGGAGCTTTTTTTTTTTTTGTAACTTAAGATTTTTATTCATTTTTCATTATATATATTGCATTCAGATCACAGTCTACATTTAAAAAAAACAAAAGAGGCTAGAGTAAAAAAGAAAAAGGAGGAAAAAAAAAAAGGGGGGGGGCAGGAAATATGGAAAACACAACACACGTCAACAAATTCAAGAACATGGAGGGAATTTGGATGGAAAAACCTGATTCGCTTTTTCATTACACCACAGATTCAAGGAAAGTATACAAATACCCAATCTATATGCTGGAGGGGATGTGGGGCTCAAAATGCAGACCACTCGCATATGTTTTGGAAATGCTGCAAAATCTCATCATTCTGGAAATCTATACATGTGACAATACAGAGGATATTAGGATATAATATACCAATGAACTGTAACTTGATGTACCTATGTGATCTTAAAAGAGACAATGTTATACAGGCTGAGGACAGATATCTAGTTAAAATCTTGTTGATTGCATGTAAAAAAACAATCACAAAAAAATGGCGATCAGAAGTTCTTCCTGACCAAGAGCAATGGACTGACATTATTGAGGACATACGTATGATGGAAAAACTAACATATCGACAAAGAATGCAAGAAGGACTATGGGAAAAAAAATGGCGGAAATGGACACACTACAAAGTGCAACAACGAGACAGATATTGAAAGAATAACCAAAGACGCTGGAAAAACCAGAAGAATTAAGAGATGGAAACTAAAAACTTGATGCTCCAACATTTGTCCCCACAGGAGCTTTTTTAAAAAGTTGTGATAAAAGTTACAATGTTTTTAGAGTATTTTTTGCACTAAAAGTTGTGGAAGGAATTCCAAATTTTAAAGCAGATGTTTTTTTTCTAGTTAACTGCAGTGATATTCTGTATAACAATACAAGAAAAGCACAGGATTGTCAAAAATTTCCTATTATAGTGATTTGTAAATTAAGCCAGAAACTTCTGCAATACAGAAAAACTCTTGTGCAACACCAAATACAAACATTAACACAATATCCATTACAGCAGCTAAATTGCATTGAATGCATGTTAAAGACTAGAGATTTGGAAATTATTGGCAACACCTTCATTTGAAAACGCCCACTCAGTACTGAGCGGAAAGGAAAAAATAAATTATTCTGTTGCACTGTATTGGCTATTGGAGTCTGTGTTTTTCTGAAAAAAAAAAATACAGAGAATATTCTCTCTTTCCATGCCTACCTGTCTGTCTGCTGCATGTCGGTCTTCACACACACATCTTTCATTTACAGCGGGATGGCGGGGGGGGGGGGGGTGCCTTTGTCCGTCCACACTGGAGATTCATAGTTTTAAAGCTCATTGACCAGATGTAGTAATGATTTTACCTCTAAAGATGTATAAATGTTCAAACACTGGCTGTAGTGTAGTGTACTCTCCTCACGTGCGCTCCTGCGATGGGGTGCTTTTGGGCAGGCGTATGTTTTTCAACAAAAAACCCAGCGCGTCGTCCACGCAGTCAGGACGGAGACGTGGCGAGGCATCCACGGGCAGGCTGAGGGAGACAGAGGAAGGGATGGTGTTGAAAACCTTGCAGGTGTTTTTTTTTTTTTTTAAATCACACACTCTGTTTGCAGATGTGTTCCGTTACTCAGTGTAAAATATAAACTCACTACTCGCTGTAAACACTGAAGTGAACACGGTGCAGCGATGCATTTGATTAGTTAGACTGACCATTTCGGCACCAGTTAGAGACAAGTTTGATAGGTAAAATTGGCGGAAGTTGACGAGGATTGGCCAAAGTTGCGGGAAAGTTGCGGTGATTGGACAAAGTTGCAAGGTCACGCAATAATTGCGCTGATTGGCTGGTTTCGCGTGAATTGGTGCGATCGCAACATCACGAAATCCTGGAGGGACTGAATAAGGCCTAGGCCTTATTCATGCTTATTCGTACAATGGTATTCAGTCCCTTTCATATTTGTCAAAGTCTATCATGTGTGATTGCCTACATATAGGCTACACCTCTGTATTCCACTTTAAAACACAGTCTACATTTAGGACTGCAAAGCCTCATTGGCCTACCTGTTTCAGACAGGAGTACTTGCATTCTATGGACATGCACCAGTCCTGTACATTCAAACCCTAAGGAACCTGCTACTAATGCTTAATAGATTGATCAACTGTATGCGGTAAACTTACACCACTTATCCACAGCAATCTGTCCCATGGGAACAGATTAACTGGTCAGTGTAAATTCACTCTTGAGTGTGGGGGGAATAAATGAGAGGATAAGCGCAGGATGTCTGCCGTTCTCTGACTCAGACATGCCCTCTATCTTCATCCCTCCATCTGTGGTTTGTTAATGAGACTCTCGAGGCTCTTCCCAGGCCATGGCACTGCAGCATTGTTGCACTCTCTACAGTGCAGTGTGTACAGAGGCTACATAACATTACTACTAACTGGCTTCTTTTTGCAGTGCATAGTACATGCTGCAATATTAAACAAAGGAATGTTTGAATTAGGTATGGATGATATAAAATTTTTTGCTGATTACCGATATGCCAATATTTTGAACATACTGTAGTTTATGCAGATTGCTGGTGCCGATACCGATGTATGCACATATTTTTCCTACCTATTTACATCTCCTTTGTCTTATAGTGTTGATTAACTGGTATATAAAGGTACTTTCCTCAAGGAAAATAAGACAACTACCTCAACTTAATATGAAAATTAATACATATTATTTATTTTCAGAATGGCCTAGATGTGCGAGGGGAGAGGATCTACATTATCTCACAAAAGTGAGTACATCCCTCACATTTTTGTAAATATTTTATCTTTTCATGGGACAACACTGAAGATATGACACTTTGATACAATGTAAAGTAGTCCGTGTGCAGCTTGTATAACAGTGTAAATTTGCTGTTCCCTCAAAATAACTCAACACACAGCTATTAATGTCTAAACTGCTGGCAACAAAAGTGAGTAGACCCCTAGTGAAAATGTCCAAATTGTGCCCAATTAGCCATTTTCCCTCCCCAGTGTCATGTGACTCGTTAGTGTTACAAGGTTTCAGGTGTGAATAGGGAGCAGGTGTGTTAAATTTGGTGTTATCGCTCTCACGCTCTCTCATACTGGTCACTGAAAGTTCAACATGGCACCTCATGGCAAAGAACTCTCTGAGGATCTGAAAAAAAGAATTGTTGCTCTACATAAAGATGGCCTAAGCTATAAGAAGATTGCCAACACCTTGAAACTGAGCTGCAGCACGGTGGCTAAGACCATACAGCAGTTTAACAGGATAGGTTCCATTCAGAAAAGGCCCTGCCATGGTCAACCAAAGTTGAGTGCACATGCTCAGCATCATATCCAGAGGTTGCCTTTTGAAAATAGATGTATGAGTGCTGCCAGCATTGCTGCAGAGTTTGAAGGGGTGGGGGGTCAGCCTTTCAGTGCTCAGACCATACGCCGCACGCTGCATCAAATTGGTCTGCATGGCTGTCATCCCAGAAGGAGGCCCGTTTTAAATATGATGCACAAGAAAGCCCGCAAACAGTTTGCTGAAGACAAGCAGACCACAGGACATAGATTACTGGAACCATGCCCGGTGGTCTGATGAGACCAAGATAAACTTACTTGATTCAGATGGTGTCAAGCGTGTGTGGTGGCAACCAGGTGAGGAGTACAAAGACAAGTGTGTCTTGCCTGCAGTCAAGCATGGTGGTGGGAGTGTCATGGTTTGGGGCTGCATGAGTGCTGCTGGCAATGGGGAGCTACATTTCACTGAGGGAACCATGAATGTCAACATGTACTGTGACATACTGAAGCATAGCATGATCCCCTCCCTTCGGAAACCGGGCTGCAGGGCAGTATTCCAACATGATCACAACCCCAAACACACCTCCAAGAAGATTGCTAAAGAAACTGAGGGTAAAGGTGGTGGACTGGCCGAGCATGTCTCCAGACCTAAACCCCATTGAGCATTCCACTCCTCAAACGGAAGGTGGAGGAGTGCAAGGTCTCCATGCACTCACCATGATGTCATCATGGAGGAGTGGAAGAGGATTTCAGTGGCAACCCGTGACGCTCTAGTGAACTCCATACCCAAGAGAATGAAGGCAGTGCTGGAAAATAATGGTAGCCACACAAAATATTGACACTTTGGGCACAATTTGGACATTTTCACTAGGGGTGTACTCACTTTTGTTGCCAGCGGTTTAGACATTAATGGCTGAGTGTTGAGTTATTTTGAGGGAACAGAAAATTTACACTGTTATACAAGCTGTACACTGACTACTTTACATTGTATCAAAGTGTCATATCTTCAGTGTTGTCCCATGAAAAGATATTGTAAAATATTTACAAAAATGTTAGGGGGGTACTCACTTTTGTGATATACCGTATATTTCTCTTTTTAATATTAGCGTGTTAGGGCTGCAGCTAACAATTATTTTGGTAGTCGACTAATCTAACAACTATTTTTTTCAGTTAGTCGACTAATCACAATTATTTATGTCATGTCTACCATCTTTGCTTCCTGTTGGCACTGCTTCTGTGCTTGTTACCTCACCTGTTGCACACCTTTGAAAATCAACTTGTCAGTGTCTGCCTTAATACAACATAGCCTATTGTAAAAAATTCCCATAAGTAAATAAAATAATGACTCATGAAACAAGTTGGAAACTTGAACTTGACAGCTTAATCAAAAGTGTTTGTAGCAGTACAATTAAATAACAGACGTTAAAGTGCAGTTTTTTAACCCAAAAACGAAAGTACAAAAAAACTCAAATAGCAGCTTCTGCTGCAGCATGGAGGGCTGTTGTCAGTCTTCATGTTCAAAACAAACTAGAGTAACACTCCAGCCCAGAAAAGTAAAAAAAAAAAAAAAGAAAAACAAACTAACCCCTCTTATTTAAACCATTTCTGGGTCTGGAAGGTTAAAAGTTCAATTCGGCTTCAGATGAAAATTAAAAGAACTTCTTCCAGTCCAAAATAACAGTTTACAAACACTTTAAATTGCAGTGCAGGAATGTGAGCCTTTGCTACACATACAATGAAATATTTATGCTGTTTTCATTAATTTTTGATGATTATGGTTATAGTTTTTATAAATTGAATTACAAATCATGGTATTGTAATTTACTGAGATGCACTAATGAATGAGAATGAGAGCTGATACTACCACAATAAAAAAGAGGGAAGATAAAAGAGAAAGCCACTCCTGTAATTCACTAATTTACTGCACTTAACATGTTAGCCAGCATAACTGAAACATCTCAGCCATCATCCAAGAGAGATTATTGTCCAACTGGTAAACAGTAGACAGTTGCTCATTGAAAATAAGAAGAGCCAGCTGTACTCGCTAAAACTTATTAACCTTGCAGGTGCGGTGTTTAGAAAGGGCCCCACTTCAGTCATTCATCTCGGGGACGGAGTGCAACACAGGCTCGCTGACAGGCGCCCGAGGTGGAGAACAGAGCAGAGGGAGGAGGGGGAGGCAGATGGACACATTGTTGTAGTGCTGCTGTGATATGGTAACTCTGCTTTAGAGAGTCTGCATTTAACTTATTTCATTTGTTTAATTTTGGTGAAATGCTCCCATACTTTGGAAAGTTTGGGCCTCCTCTTCTCCTTGACTTTCTCTCGGTCTCACTATGGTGCACTCCTCTCCTTCTTCACTGAACCATTTTCAACTGAGTGAACATTTCTATGGCATGCATGTAGACTTTATAATTAAACGATGCGCAGACAATAAAAAATCTGCGTCAACAAATTTTTATGATCGACGTTGTTGATAATGTTGACTGATCGTTTCAGCCCTATAGAGTATACACAGTCTAGTGTATTATCTCCTCGAATTGTGCACTTAACACTCTGGTGGTTCCAGCGAGAAAGTTCCACACATGTTGGTCAATGCAAGTTTCTTCAATACAAAAAATAAAAAGTATCGGGTTACTCGGGTAATTGTTCGATGACAGTGACAAATTACTTGATTACTAAAATAATCGATAGCTGCAGCTTTATTTGTACCATACACCAAGTATTTGCATATTGTAATTTGGCTCTGTTCGGATGACTTTTGCAGGAGTTATAGCCAGTCATTGTTGTGTGAAATCAACTCCTACAGTTTTGTTCCAAATGTTTTCAAATGTGGTACCAGGGTTTTGATATACACTGATGATGCACATATTGCTATTTGACTCTGATCAGATGATTTTTGCAGGAATTAATTGACCTTGAGATCAAAGTCAAAGGGCGGTTTTTCCCTAAATTTTGTAAACGTGGTAACTTCTGAAGAAATGATGTAGGCTTTTCAAATCAATACCAGTGGTGGCCTAGAGGTAGAGTATCTGCCCCACAACCAGGAGATCAGGGTTCAAGTCCCAGCCGGGTCATGCCAAAGACCATATAAAAGTGGAACTTCCTGCCGTCCAGCTTGGTGCTCAGCAAAAATGGAACGGAGGAGGAAAATGTGGGCTGCGGTGGCTGAGAAGGTAGAGCGAGTTGTCCAATAACCAGAGGGTTGACTATTCGAATCCTGCTCTCCCCAGTCATCCTGCCATTGTGTCCCTGGGCAAGACACTTTACCCACCTTGCCTCCAGTGTCCATGACACTGGGTATGAATGTGTATAAATATTCGGTAGTGGTCGGAGAGGCCATCAGTCTGACCCAGGACAGCAGTAGCTTACCACCATCATTGTGGAGTGAATAAATAATGGACTCACTGTAAAGCACTTTGGGTATCTTGAAAAGTGTTATATAAATGCAATCCATTTTTATTATTATTATTTTTATTAACATTCTATTTGCATTTTTACTTTAGAACAAGTAAAGCTAGGGTCACCAAACTTGGTACACGTTTGTATGCAGCTATTTTTGTTGTATATTCACGGATGATGGCCTACTCATAATTTGGTTCTACCTCAATAATTACACAACATAACAAAAATATTTTTTTTATAAGTTGTCTGTGTTTTTTTCAACTGATTTAAGACAATTTTGCACTGCTGAATTCGAAAATGACATCCATTTTTCTCGATCAGGTCAGGTTTTTATGCTAAGTTGTAAGCAGTTGTACAGCAGTTGTACAGTTGGACTGTAAATTGAATAGTAAACATTGATAAAGGTAAGTACATGTAAATTGAATGTTACATCATCATTGTTCAAAATTCAGAGAATTTCAAGAAATAAAGAATTTTGCATCATATACAGTAAAGCAAAAATACCCGTACATGTAAACAAAAAACGTAAAAAACATGTGGCCATAGTTCAAAAAGTTGACCTGACTGAGGAAAACCAATGTGATTTTTGGATTCAGCACATCAAAATTGTCCCGAATCAGCTAAAAAAAAACTTAGACAATAAATTTGGTGTTGACCAGTGTTATATGAAAAACACTGGAAATTGCTCTCCAGTGGCATAACAAAACCGAGGCGGAGGATATTGTAGTCACCTGAGAGTGCCCTTGTTCTCCTCTAGCCCCCATCTCCTGTATTTGTCAGTGGAAAATCTATGATGACCTGCCTCAGCTGGAAATTGTTGTCCACCTTTTTTCCTCAGCAGGAGCAGAACAGTCTGTCATGCACTGTTGGTACCTTCTATGTAACTTGGCCAAAGTTGTGGGTCACGGTTTCTTTGTCTCCACTTACCTACCAACCAAAGACACTGCTAAATGCTATTTGTCAGTTTTCTGGACAACAGTGAAATATTTATCCAAGATATCAGTTCATCCCTATAGGTAAGATATGGCCTGTATGTTGGTCTGCTTTCAAAAAAGATTTGTAATATTTTTTAAAATTTAGTTTAGTTTAACACCTAAACATTTTCCCCACATTTATTTCAATTTGATTTCATCTCCCTTTTGCCAGTTTGCCAATCATATGTCCAGATAGTCATACAGGCTTTTATCCTGCATGCATTTAACAATCAATTGTGCATGTCGAACTAGATAGGGATGCTTCCATATTGATTCCCTTCGTTGCCATTTCACAAATTTTTGCCAAGTGCATAGATTTTCAGTGGACATGACTACAGACTGACACTTGATAAAAGTGCTATTGAATCAAATAAAGGGTCTTTAATATGCTGCTGGGTGTGAAAGGAACAGGCAGAAAAGAAACAGAATACAATGGCTGAATGATTAGTCAAGTTCATTCAATCAAAAGAGAATTGTGGAACATTGCTCAAGGACTGTGCAATCATAAATATTGTGCTGTTTCTGTTTGACTTGCACATGTTCTGTTCTGCCTGCCGTACGTTCACTATTGGTGGGTGTGTGCAGAGAGAAACATGTTAAACTTGAAAAGCTTTCTGTAAGTGTCACAGTTTTTATTGAGGCCAGCTGTTTACATGCCCTCAGCCCCACCTTATGTCTGACTTTGGTACAGTGCTGTGGGTGCATGTGCTTTTATTATGCAGGGTTGAACAAAGGTCCTTGTACCAAAATGTCATTAAAGTTCAGTGTTTCCCCTAGGTTTACAGCTTTGGAGGTGGGGGAGGGGGACGGACACCAACTCTACAGAATGACCTGGTCGGGTTTCCTCGCACAACTTCCTGTTCATGACGTCTACATACTGTATGTGACTGACCAGTCTAGGTCTGGGTGATATGGGTCAAAAATCATATTGATATAATGAGTCAGTATTTCAATATGCAATATATACAGTATCTTAATGGAAAAACTGTTACATAAACTACATATGTTGAATAAATCATTTTGATAAAAATCACCAGTAACTAACTAAAACAGCTGTATACATATTTACATTTATATAGTAGGTAACACACGTATCTCTTTCACACAAATTACACACATTGGTAGGTCAGAGTTTATGGAACTAACTTTTAGTTTCAGCAGTGGTCGTTGTATATGATTGCGCATTTCTAGATGTTTCATCTTGTGGACAATATGAGTCCTGTAAGTTATTACCTCTGCCAAGGAGGTTATGTAATCAGGGTGGTTTGTCTGTCTGTCCATCTGTCTGTCTATTAGCAGGATTATGCAATAATTACTGGATGGATTTTGATGAAATTTTCACCAGAGGTAGCCCTTTGGCCAAGCATGAACCCATTAAATTTTGGTGATGATCTGAGTGTGCATACCTCCACCAAGGACCTTGTTTGTGTTTGTGCAGCAGTATTACACAAAAACTACTGCATGGATTTGGATGAAATTTTCACCAGAGCTGGTCCTTGGGCTAAAGAGGAACCCATAACATTTTGGGGATGATCCCATCCATCCATCCATCCATCTTCTACCGCTTTTCCGGAGGTCTGGGTCGCGGAGGCAGCAGTTCAAGCAGAGAAGCCCAGCCACCTGCTCCAGCTCTTCAGAGAGGATACCAAGGCGTTCCCAGACCAGCTGGGAGACATAGTCTCTCCACCGAGTCCTGGGTCTGCCCCGGGGTCTCCTCCCAGTGGGACGTGCCTGAAACACCTCAAGTGGGAGGCGTCCAGGAGGCATCCTAATCAGATGCCCATACCACCTCAACTGACTCCTTTCAATGTGGAGGAGCAGCGGTTCTACTCTGAGCCTCTCCCGGATGACTGAGCGCCTCACCCTATCTCTGAGGGTGAGTCCAGCAATCCTACGGAGAAAGCTCATTTCAGCCGCTTGTATCCGCGATCTTGTTCTTTCGGTCATTACCCAAAGCTCGTGACCATAGGTGAGAGTAGGAACGTAGATTGACTGGTAAATCGACAGCTTTGCCTTAGAACTAAGCTCCCACTTCACCACAACAGACTGGTACAACGTCCGCATCACTGCAGATGCTGCTCCAATCCGTCTGTCGATCTCTCGCTCCATTCTCCCCTCACTCGTGAATAAGACCCCAAGATACTTAAACTCCTCCACTTGGGGCAGGAGCCTGTCCCCAACCCAGAGAGGACAATCCACCTTTTTCCGGCTGAGGACCATGGACTCGGACTTGGAGGTTCTGATTCTCATCCCAGCCGCTTCACACTCAGCGGCAAACCGTCCCAGCAAGAGCTGTAGGTCATTGCTGGATGACGCCAACAGGACAACATCATCTGCAAACAACAGAGATGAGATCCTGTGGTCACCAAGCATGACACCCTCCATTCCCTGGCTGCTCCTAGAAATCCTGTCCATAAAAATTATGAACGGGATCGGTGACAAAGGGCAGCCCTGGCAGAGTCCAACTCTCACTGGGAATGAGTCCGATCGAGTGTTGGCAATACGAACCAAACTCTCACAACGGTCGTACAGAGACCGAATAGCTCGTAACAACAAGCCCGATACCCCGTACTCTCGAAGCACCCCCCACAAAAAACCACAAGGGATGCGGTCAAATGCCTTCTCCAAGTCCACAAAACACATGTAAACTGGTTGGGCAAACTCCCACGAACCCTCAAGAATTCTCAAGAGGGTAAAGAGCTGGTCCGATGTGCCACGGCCAGGACGAAAACCACATTGCTCCTCCTGAATCTGAGGTTTGACCAACGGCTGGACTCTCCTCTCCAGTGCCTTGGCATAGACCTTCCCAGGGAGGCTGAGGAGTGTAATCCCTCTAAAGTTGGAGCACACCCTCCGGTCCCCTTTTTTTGAAGAGAGGAACCACCACGCCGGTTTGCCATGCCAAAGGCACTGCCCCCAACCTCCACGCAATGTTGCAGAGGCGTGTCAACCATGACAGCCCAACAACATCCAGGGCCTTGAGGTACTCAGGGCGAATCTCGTCCACCCCTGGGGCCCTGCCACCAAGGAGATTTTTAACCACCTTGGCAACCTCAGCCCCTGTGATAGGCGAGTCATCCCCCTCGTCCCCAAACCCTGCTTCCTGTGTGGAAGGCATATCAGTGGGATTGAGGAGATCCTCGAAGTATTCCTTCCACCGCCCGACGATATCCCCAGTCGAAGTCAACAGTGTCCCATCCGCACCATACACAGTGTGGACAGGGAGCTGCTTTCCCCTCCTGAGCTGCTGGACAGTTTGCCAGAATCTCTTCGATTCATTCTGGGGATGATCCCAGAATGTATAACTCCACCAAGGCTCTTATGTTCTCACTGTGTTTGCAAGAATACTCCAAAACTGCTGGATGGATTTGGATGAAATTCTTACCAGAGGTGGTCCTTGGGCTTGAGAGGAACCCATAATATTTTGGTGATGATCCAAGAATGCATACCTCCAACAAGTACAACCTTGTGATAACCAACACTCTATTTAAGCACAAGGACATACACAAGAAGGCATGGATGCACCCAAGATCCAAGCGCTAGCACTTATTAGACTACATCATAGTCAGGCAGAGAGACATAAGGGATGTTTTGGACACCAGAGCAATGAGAGGTGTGGACTGTGGTACTGATCATGTTATGCTGAGATCTAGATTAAGGATTTGCAGAAGAAAACAGCACTGCAGGATGGGTGCGAAGCCACCATGGAAGCTAAACACTAGTGCACTGAAAGGCCAAAAGAAGCAGGAAGAACTTACACAGGAAATGGATGAAAACTTGAAGGACTGGGACAGCAACAACTCAGAGAATACATAGAAGAGAAATGGACAACACTGAAGGATACAGTGTATCAGACTGTGAGTGATGCATTAGGCCACCATGAGAGGAAACCTCAAGATTGGTTTGATGAGCATG
Source organism: Pholidichthys leucotaenia (assembly GCA_020510985.1). Lineage (NCBI taxonomy): Eukaryota > Metazoa > Chordata > Actinopteri > Cichliformes > Pholidichthyidae > Pholidichthys > Pholidichthys leucotaenia. The sequence continues at coordinate 182,741,261 of CM035845.1, read as the reverse complement.
ATGAACATCTGAAGAAACTACTAGAAGCGAGGAATACAGCTAGGCAGGAAAATCTACAGTGTAGCACAAGGTCGAAGAAGAAGAAGTACTCAAAGGCTCAGAGTGAGCTACAGAAGTACACCAGAGAGATGAAGTCCAGCTGGTGGGATGAAAAAGCAGAGGAACTTCAAACTGCAGCAGACAGCTAGGACATGAAAACATTCTTCACAGGTTTGAGAGAAATCTACGGCCCTAAACCAAGAGGATTGATCCAACTAAAGGCTATGGATAGTGAAATGGTTTTGCAGGAGAAAGACAAGATCCTGGACAGATTTGCAGACCACTTTGACCAACTACTAAACAACTCTGAAGATCTCACTGAAGAGGCTAAAGAAGCTCTAGTGCAGCGACCAGCTGTATCATGTCTGGATGAACCACCAAATCTTGATGAACTAATGGCAGCTATCAGGACAACACAGGATGGTAAAGCTCCAGGAAGGAATGGAATTCCAGCAGAAGTGTGGAAATTTGGTGGTGTTCAGCTGACCAACTGCCTGCACAAGCTCATCCAAGAGATATGGGATGCCCAGAAAGTGCCTTAAGACTGGAAGGATGCAAGTATTGTGCCTTTGTTCAAGAAAGGTGACAGGAAAGATTGTGGAAATTACCAAGGTATATCACTGCTAGCCACTGTTGGTAAGATTCTCTCACATGTACTACTGAACAAGCTTAATGAACACATCTCACAGAATGTACTACCGGAAACCCAGTGTGGCTTTAGACGTGGAAGAAGCACAGTGGACAAGATTTTCTTGCTTGAAGCAGGTTCAAGAAAAGTGTATCGAACAGAACATGCCGCTTTATGTAGTCTTCATAGACTTCAGTAAAGCCTTTGATACTGTTTGGCGACAAGGACTTTGGCAGATACTCAAGAAATATGGCTGTACAGATAAGTTTGTCAGCCTGATCGAGGCACTCCATACAGGTATGCAAGCAAACGTGGCAATGGGTGGTTCAGTATCTAAAGACTTTTCCGTAAGCAACTGGGTGAAACAAGGGTGTGTGCTGGCACCTACACTCTTCTCGCTATACAGTATCTGGCAGCCATGCTTGAGGTGGCCTTCAGAGACACTTCAGAAGGAGTATACATTCAAACAAGGAAATAAGCGGACTTGTTCAATGTGGCACAGTTTAAAGCCAAGAGTAAGACGTCGATAAAGGTAGTAAGAGAAATGCACTTTGCCGACGACAGTGCTCTAGTTGCACACATTGTGGAAGATATGCAATCTTAATGGAGAAATTTGCAAGAGCAGCTAGCCAATTCAGCCTCCAAATCAACATCAAGAAGACAGAGTGCCTTTATCAACCACCAAAGTTCCAGTTATCAACATCACTACCAGAAGAGATCAGCATTGGTACAGAGCCACTAGTCAAGTGCAAGACTTTCAAGTATCTAGGGAGTACTGTTTCAGAGGATGCTAGGCTGGAGGATGAACTATCTCTCAGAATGGGAAGAACAAGCGCTGTGTTTGGAAACTTGAGGGAGAGACTGTGGAACAATCGACATGTGTCTATCCGTGTGAAATGCAAAGTGTACAGAGCGACAGTGCTGGCTACTGTATTGTAAACTCTATTGCAAACGCAATCAGGGTAGACCAAGGCTCAGATTTAAAGACACTGTACAAAGAAACTTGAAGAAGCCGGATATAGATGGGAGTTCCTGGCAGCGGAAGGCTAAAGACAGAGCTGCGTGGAGGAACCTGATCAGACCTAAATGAAACGGTCTTTGTCGCCCACGACAGACTGCTATGATGATGATGAAGCATTGGTATTTTTTCTTGTTTCATATACTGTAAATTCATTCACTTCAACATTCTAGGGCTGTAACTAATGATTATTTTGGTAGTCTACTAATCTGACGACTATTTTTTCGATTAGTCGACTAATCACAATTATTTCTCTCATGTCCGCCAGCTCAGCTTCCTGTTGGCACAGTTCCTGTTCGGGACTCAAGGTCATGTTTTACCTCACCTCTTTAAGCCTGCACACCTTTGAAGATCACTTTGTCAGTCTCTGCCTTAACCCATTTTCTGTCTATGGTGCAGCAGCGCTCCCGTCAGCTCACCACACCCTGGCGGTCAAGTTTTTTTTCAAGAAAATATTCAGTTTAGATATGAGAAATTCCAAAGGCCGTAACTTGAAAGTGGTAAGAGATAATGGCTTACTGTCAATAAGAAAGATGTAGAATATGATCCAAAGTTTGAGATAGGAGTAAATTTACACATCTAATTTGCATAATGTGATGGCAACCGTGTCGAATTACATAACTTTTGGTCAAAAGTGGACTTTGACATATTTACACAAAGGATGGTTTTGTTTTTTTGGTTGGAGCCACAAAGTCTCTGCACAGAGTGGCATTCGTGGGACAGAAGAGGGGAGTCTGCAGCAGGAGAGTGCCCTTGGGCTCGTACCACAATCTGTTGGGCAGTCGCCGATGCAGCAGTTTTTTTCTGCTTTTTTCCCCACCAAAATAAAACGGTCTCGTTTTTCCCCAAATTGTATCAAAAGGCTTCGGGGTCCGGACGGAAGACTCTTGAGGGCCGCCATTTGGTGACACACTCACAGTCCTGGGTCCTCACAAACTGTGGCCAGTCTGTGAGGTAGTACAGGATCCATGATGACATGTGCTGGTCCTCCCCTACACACAGCAGCTTGTCCCTCAGGATCACTGGTTGGATGGTGTTGAAAGTGCTGGAGAAATCAAAGAACATGATCCTCACAGTGCTCACAGGCTTCTCCAGGTGAGACAGGGAACATTCCCTTTGCAATATTACTCATCATCATCAAAGGTTCTGTATTCTACATCTTTCTAATTGACAGTAAGCCATTATCTCTTTACCACTTTCAAGTTGTAGCCTTGGAAATCTCTCACATCTGAACTGAATATTTTCTTGAAAAAACTTGACCACTAGGGGCTGACGGCCCAACGGAGCGCCATAGGCAGTCAAACACTTGAGGGTGTGTATATTTATGCATAACGGATATTGTAAGTTTATTTTTTTATTTTTCCCCTTAAAAGACTGCTTCTCAATTGGGCTGCAAAGGCCACAGGCCACACCAATGGTGGGAGAAAAGCCTCGAAATGATATAGAACAAGTAAAGCTAGGATCACCAAACCTGGTACGCAGGTTCACCCCGTGACCCTGAACTGTGACTATGGATTTGGGCTCAGAAGGTCAATGGTCAAGGTTGGCATTCCCTGTGCCCTGTTGCTTTAGGAATAAAGCTTGAGTCACCACACATTGTACATAGGTTCAACATGTGACCCCGAAGTGTGACAATGGGTTTGGGATTGTAAAGTCAAAGGTCAATGTCAAAAATGGCTTATAAACTATATCTCAACAACAAAGAACACTAGGGTCACCAAACTTGGTCCACAGGTTCACCTTGGGATCCTGGCCTGCAAGTATGGGTTGTATACAACTCTTTTTGTTGTATATTCATGGATGATAGGCTTATCATAATTTGGTTCTGCCCCAATATTTATATGGAAAAGTCGAAAACTACTCCCCTTCAGTGACATTTTGGGATCTTCAAAGAGAATGGAGACGAAGGATATTGCACTCGCCTCAAAATGTTCTTGTTGATCTCTGCGATCATTTGGGAGATCTTTGTGTGTTTTAGACTGAGTCAAAACTTTGAGGAGACCATGTTAACTGTAGAGATCACTGAAGAACATTGATAGTTCAAAAATTGGCCAGATCTCTCAACAAGCGCTGTGATCTCCACCCATGTGTAAATGGGATATTATGGACTGCTGTATGGGCGGGAACTCAATGTCATGGCTCTGCTCATGGTCGTAACTGCACAGACTCTGGCTTCAAAAGTGCAAGATGACAGCACCTTAAATCCAGGATGCAGAGCTTCACTTTTCCACATTGAAATTGAGTGATGGCATATCATCCATGTTTATATACAGTCTCTGGTTATTTCCCTAATAGTGAAAATAGTTTGGACCACATCCAAACCACAGCTTCCATAATCCTTCATATAGTAAATCCTTAGGGCCAGTTTTGGGCTGTTGTGAATTGGCTTGACAGGTATTTACCAGGATTGATCCATTTGAAATATATGGGGTAGCTCTGGACCAAATAAGGATTCCCTAATCTCCCCAAATTTGATTTAAAACTTGTGCCTTATATGACAGCAATACAAGGAATGTGAATGTAACACAGTTTTTCCAGTTCAAAGCCTGTTCCATTCCAGAGTAAGCTGGTATCTGGGTATTACATTTCATGTTGTTTTATATTTATTCCTTTTTGGTTTGTATTCAGGAAAGATAGCTTTTCTCTCTGTATCTTTCCAAGCTTCTGGTAATATCCAGTAAAAAAAAATACTCTGACAGCACGTGTTCTCTCTCTCTGTACTAGCTCATTTGTCCTTTTTTCCATTTGTTCTGAGTGTTTTGCTTTCGATTCATCCTCTGGGTAATTCTGTTGAATCTTTTGAGCCCCATGGGGAGGTGTGTATCTACTGGCTCCCCTTTTCCACAGGAGGCTCACCTCTCTGGTCACAGAGTCGCGGGTGATCTCCCTCAGGCAGGAGGCTCTCAATTCACATTCAAGAAAACCCACAATTTTGCCTTTATCTCTCTTTTGCCATAGCTTAACGAAGCTTCTGTCCCTGTCCGTGATCTGAAAACAGTTTTTAAAAGTAACGATGATGGTTAAAGGGCCCTTATTACCGTTTCCATTTTTTTGTCTTATTTACAATGTTACAATGATACAGTACAATGATGAATTATCAACTTAAAAGTGCCCGAAGACAAAAAATGAGACTTATATATAGTGTTCTCCAATTCTGTTACTTCTAATTTTTTAGTTCTATTCAAAAAAAATCTCTGCAGTGACTCTGCAGACTGGCAGTGTGTCTTTTACAGTTCTGTGGAGGATTTTTGGCCCACTCATCTTTGCAGAGTTGTTGTAATTAGGGCTGGGAACGATCCCTAATTTCCAGAATCGATTCAATTCCGATTCTTGAGATTCTGAATCGATTCGATTCCGATTCAATCCCGATTCGATCTGGGGAATTACCATTTTAATAGCCATTTTACTTCCCATGAAACAAAAATCTTCGAGACCTAATGCTGCAAATTGTACCAAGAATCTTCTAACTTTGTTAATTCATAAATTATCACAAATAGAACTGACCCAAAATCAGTTACAATAATGCACTTTTTATTATTTAACTTATCATTTCATAAAGTGCTCACAGGTGCTTTCTTTAGTGCAAAGGGTGTGTCATGTCAAGTTAACCACCCAGAGTAAGTAAACAAATTCAATGCATGAACCATGCATTCATAATCTCATTGTATTTCAGTCCCTCCAGGATTTTGTCAGCTGTTTTTGTGATTGTTGTGGCCCAAAAAGCCTGGATTTGTTGTGGCCCAAAAAGCCTGGATTTGTGGGAGCTTTTCCAAAAAGTTATGGCACTTTTAGAGTTTTTTTGCACTCAAAGTTGTGTGAGGAAGTACAGATTTTAAAGCAGCTGCTTTTTCCATAGTTTACAGTGATGCTGTTCTATGTAACACCACAAGAAAAGCACAGGATTGCCAAAAATTTCTTGTTAAACAGTGATTTATTTAGAATTAAATGCTTGTAAAAAAAAAAAAAAAAAAAAAAGACCAATATTGTGTTCTTGCTGAGAACTTTAAAAAAAGAAATAAAAGAATTTGTCATTACAACAACTAAATTGCATTGAATGCATGTTAGTGTGGAGAAAGTGATGGCAGCACCTCCTTGAATCTTGAAGGTCTTCTTCTGTGCTGAAATCCACATGAAGCAGGGATGCTCCTCCACTGACGACCTCTGACCTTCAGAAGGTCTCAGTGCAGGATGAAGCTTCCAGTCTTCACACATCTGAAGGCAGATAAAAAGAATAGATTTCACAGTAAAATTAACATTCATATTTTTAGATCGCCACACCACAGTAGGGTTTAATAATTTAGTTTTTTTTTTTAATATTTTAACTACAAATTAACTTTCAATGTTGGAAAAGGGTTTCAGTTCATTTCCTGAGAAGGTTTGTTCATTTCAATTTAGTTCTACTGAGTAACAATAGCTTGTACTGCAGCCTTTATTAATTTTATTGTGATTTATTCTCTTCACATCGCTTAAGTGGCAGAAGTCCATAATCTCATAAAATATACCTTAATTCTGCATTTATTCACAGCGCTTAACCAACAGTTATCTCTGTGTCCATAGTTTGTAAAAGAAACCATCATCATGCCAGATAAATTATTAATTGACGACATAAACGTTAAAACAAACAAATATTATACTTACAGTCTCAGCAGCTCCAAGTCTCCCTCTGCTTCACGGGTTTCAGTCTCCGCATTTTCCCTTTATCAGTCGTCAACTTGATGTTCCAACACAGCGCTGCACGGAGTAAAAGTCCGATTATCCCCGCTTTATGAAAAATATTCAGAAGCTGTTGAGGACAGTCTATACGGTGACTTGCTGCTAAATTAAGAGACGCACGTTATTAACTCCGCGTCATGTAAACACAAAAGACGGGTGCACGCGCCACAGGGAACACAGAAGTTTTATTTATGAAAAATATTCAGAAGCTGTTGAGGACAATCTTTACGGTGACTTTTGTTGCTAAATTAAGAGACGCACGTTAATATCGCCGCTCGTTTAAACACGAAAGAGCACGCGCGGCAGGAAACTCTTGCCGGATGAGAACCGTTTTAACACCACAGAAGAAGAACTAGCATATCCGCTAGCTTGCTAGCTCCGTTAGCGCGTCAGTTGTTTATGGTTCTCGGCCGTTGTTCCTGGCTGACTGACCCGGTTTCGACCCGATTATACTCAGCAGACGTTCACAAACGTAAAAATATTATATTAAAACATATTAATATTAAAAGATCGATCCGCGGATTTTGTGGATCGATATCGGCCCAGTCAAACATGTATCGATCCATATCGATATATTGATCTTTTGAACCCACCCCTAGTTGTAATTCAGCCACATTGGAGGGTTTTCAAGCATGAACCGCCTTTTTAAGGTCATGTCACAGCATCTGAATCAGATCAGGTCAGGACTTTGACTAGGTCTCTCCAAAGTCTTCATTTTGTTTTTCTTAAGCCATTCAGAGGTGGACTTGCTGGTGTGTTTTCTATCATTATCCTGCTGCAGAACCCAAGTGCGCTTCAGCTTGAGGTCACGAACAGATGGCCGGACATTCTCCTTCAGGATTTTTTGGTAGACAGCAGAATTCATGGTTCCATTTACCACAGCAAGTCTTCCAGGTCCTGAAGCAGCAAAACAGCCCCAGACCATCACACTACCACAGTCATATTTTACTGTTGTTATGATGTTCCTTTTCTGAAATCCTGTGTTACTTTTACGCCGGATGTAATGGGACACACACCTTCCAAAAAGTTCAACTTTTGGTCTTGTCAGTCCACAGAGTATTTTCCCAAAAGTCTTGGGAATCATCAAGATGTTTTCTGGCAAAACTGAGATGAGCCTTTATGTTCTTTTTGCTCTGCAGTGGTTTTCGTCTTGGAACTCTGCCACGCAGGCCATTTTTGCCCAGTCTCTATCTTATGGTGGCGTCATGAACACTGACCTTAACTGAGGCAAGTGAGGCCTGCAGTTCTTTGGATGTTGTTGTGGGTTCTTTTGTGACCTCTTAGATGACTCATCACTGCGCTCTTGGGATAATTTTGGTCGACCGGCCACTCGGTTCACCACCGTTCCATGTTTTCGCCATTTGTGGATAACTCTCACTGTGGTTTGCTGGAGTCCCAAAGCTTTAGAAATGGCTTCATAACCTTTTTCAGACTGATGGATCTCAATTGCTTTGTTTCTCATTTGTTCCTGAATTTCTATGGATCCCAGCATGATGTCTAACTTTTGAGGATCTTATGGTCTACTTCACTTTGTCAGGCAGGTCCTATTTAAGTGATTTCTTGATTGAGAAGAGGTGTGGCAGTAATCAGGCCTGGGTGTGGCTAGAGAAATTGAACTCAGCTTTCCAAAGATGTGATAAACCATTGATAATTTATGTTTTAATGGTGGGGGGACACAATCACTTTTTCACACAGGTCCATGTAGGTTTGGATTTTTTTTTACCCTTAATAATAAACACCTTCATTTAAAAACTGCATTTTGTGTTTACTTGTTATCTTTGTCTAATATTTAAATTTGTTTGATGATCTGAAACCTTTAAGTGTGACAAACATACAAAAAAAAGAGAAATCAGAAAAGGGGCAAACACTTTTTCACACCACTGTATTTAATCAGAAGCACAATGTGGCATAAATGATGGAGTGTTTTTATGCAGAATACTGCTCAGTGTTTCCTCTGGCTTAAAGACCTTGGTGCGGTGGCGGGGGGGGGGCAGAAAACACATGACACTATTGTAATCAGAATATGTTAATTTTACACCATTTATTTCTTTTTTTTTTTTAAATTTTGCACAGTAACTTTGCATATGGAACTTTCCACTTGAAGTATTGTACAAAACTGTAGAAAATATCAAGTGTCACGTTTTGTCCTGCGTGATTGTTTTTTGCCATGGTTTACATAAGTGACAAAAGTATGTATTTTTTTTGTATTTTTATTTTGGTGTTTTTTCCATTGAGAAAAAGTAGGAAAGGGAGGGAAAAAACATTCAGAATACTAATTTACTCATGCATACTTTAATTATACAGTATGTTCAGAGGTGGGTTTAGTTGCCAGAAATTCTACTCATGTACAGTAAAAGCAGTGCTATAAAATTAATAATTAAAAGTAGACATCCAAAAAATTCTCGTTAAGGGTTCAAAGAGCATCCACTTAAAAACTTGAGTAATGACTTCAGTCTTGAAGATTTGAGGTTTTTCTCTAAAATTTATAACAATTTTCTGATAGTTTTCTACTTTTCTCTGTAAATTTATCTAAATTTAAGATAAGATAAGCCTTTATTAGTCCCACAATAGGGAAATTCCAGGATTGCAACAGCACAGGGATAGCAACACTCAGAGCAATAATTAAGAAGATACAAAAAATATAAATAAGAGCAGTGGATATACATACGTACATACAAAGTGCGGAGCATTGTAGCAAGATGGAATAAACAGCATAACCGTCTACTTAATTATCCTACATAGTATGAATATGTACCCATACATATTGTCACCCTCCGTAGCGACTGATATTGTCCTAGTTGTATACTGGAGGGGACCGTTTGTGTAAGTCTGATGCGTCTTTTGCATTCAATACTGTTAGGTCGTCACGTTTTTTTGCTATCTCTGCGAGCAGCCCTGCTTAGGTTATACAGTCTGAGAGCCGTAGGTAGGAAGGACCTGCGAAACCTCTCGGTTGCGCACCTAGTATGATGTAGTCTACTGCTAAGTGAGCTCCTCAGTGCATTCAGTATGTCCTGCATAGGGTGGGACTCGGACTCCAGCAGAGATGACAGTTTAGCCACCATCCTTCTCTCTCCTATTTCCTCCACTGGGTCAAGGCGTTGCCCCAGGACAGATCGAGCTTTCTTGATCAGTTTGTTCAGTCTCTTCCTATCGGCTGCTGTAATGCCACTGCCCCAGCAGACCACTCCAAAAGTGATGGCTGATGGCACCACCGTGTCGTAGAATGTCTTCAGCAGCACCCCTTGTACACCAAAAGACCTGAGAAACCGTCTTCCTCAAATTTGAAATTTCCTCTTGTAAAATCTACTTTTCTTATACATTTGAAACTTTATTATAAATTTGTGGATTATTTTATGGCTTATTTTTGTCTGTTTTTTTTTCCACAATATCTTTATTGAACCTTTTTTTTTAACAAACATGATACAAACAATCAAACACTAACGCTAAAGTACTACAAAAAAAAAATGCACTAAAAAACACCAACAACCACCAACAAAATCAAATCTTCAACAATGCTCCTCTGTTTAGTCTAGACAATCCAATACATAAGTGTACATATTATGTTCACCAGTTTGGAATTTACAAGGTCCACACACATCATTCACCTTCTTCTTCAAGAGTTATGTTTAAATTTTTTACATAATCAATAAAAGGTCTCCATATATTCTCAAACACAATTTCCTTTGATTTCAGTATATATGTTATTCTTTCTAATGGAAGGTTTGTTAACATCTGTCTTAACCACTGAGTCACATCTGGTCTATGAGTCTTTTTCCATAATAGTGCAATACATTTTTTGTCATTAAGCAAACTGAGGTCTATGAATGGTCTTTCACTTTTATTAAAATTATGCTTTTCTGGGTACAGACCCAACAAAAACAGTTTAGGATTCAATATGATTTGTTGTGAGATTATTTGTTCAATTGTTACCCTCACCTCTTCCCAAAACATTCTTATTAATCTACATTCCCATATACAATGAAATAGGGTTCCTTTACTTTCCATGCATTTTGTGCATGTATCTGGTATATTTTTGTTGTATCTATTTAACTCCTCCGTTGTAACATACATCCGCATTAACCATTTGAAATGTATCAATTTAAGGCGTACATTTATTGATTTGGTTTGAGCTTCTGTACAAGCCAATTCCCATTGTTCCTCTGAAATTTCAGTTTGCAGATCTTCTTTCCAGTAGTTTAATCTTTTCAGTGAATTTTCACTTGAAGATAGTGTCAATGAGTTATAAAACTCTGAAATAATACCCTTTCTTTTACTATCTTTCATCAACATTTTTTCCAAGGATGAATAGATAGGTCGAGTGAGAGCTTTATTTTGATTTGATCGAATAAAGTTTCTAAGTTGAAGATATTTAAAAAAATGTGTTCTATTGAGATTAAATTTGATCCTCAGCTCTTCAAAAGACATTATGTTTTCTGTACATGGCAAATATAAATCCTGAATCTTTTGTATCCCTTTTAAATTCCATACTTTAAATACAGCGTCCGCTCTCCCTGGTTTAAAATATTGATTACCCCATATTGGGCTAAATTGTGACAATAACTGTGGTTCTTTTAAATAGTTTTTAGCTTCACACCATATTTTGATCATATGCTTTACAAATGGATTTTTAACTTGTTTTTGTAATTTTTTTGCCGAATCTGAGTATATGAATATGGGAAGAGGTAAAGGTAAATTGTATGATTCCATTTCAGTCCAGTGAGGGAGATCATTTGATGAAAAATAATATGTCATAGACCTCAGTTGTGCCGACCAATAATACAACATAAAATTTGGACATTTCAGACCTCCACGATCAAATGGTAAATATAATAAAGACAGACGTAATCTAGCCCTCCTGTTGTTCCATATAAATTCCACTAACTTTTTTTAATTCTTGAGAATAAATCTAAAGGTGGTGGTAAGGGAATGTATTGAAATAAATAAAGTATTTTAGGTAAGATATTACTTTTAAGTATATTAATTCTCCCGATCATCGACATTGGTAGTGACATCCATCTCTGAAGTAACTCATCAATATCTGTCATTAAGGCTTCATAATTGACACTGGCGATTGATTCTAGCTTAGGCACAATTTGGATTCCTAAATATTTAAACTGATTTACAACATTGAATTGATTTACCTCAGGGGCTGGGTAATTTCTCTGGGTCTCATTTAGCATTAATATTGAAGATTTAGTTTTATTTATTTTATATCCTGATATTTCCCCAAAATTCTTTATTAAATTCAACAAGGTCGGAATTGATTTTTTAAGATTCGACATAAACAAAATTATGTCATCGGCATACAGGGAGATTTTATGTTCTGTTGGTCCAACTTTAATTCCATATATTTGTGACTGTAGACGTATCGCCATCGCTAAAGGTTCAATTGCCATAGTAAACCGTAAAGGTGAAAGTGGACAGCCTTGTCGACATCCTCTATTGATTTTTATTGATTTTGAAATATTGTTATTTGTTAGGATTTCTGCTGTAGCATTATTATATATTATCTGAACCCATTTTATGAAATTATTTCCAAGTCCAAACCTTTGTAAGACTTCAAAAAGAAAGGGCCATTCAACTCTATCAAAGGCTTTTTCGGCATCTAGTGATAAGAGAGCTGTATCCGGTGCTTCTTTATTAGAATAAATAATATTAAATAGTCTTCTTACATTATGGAAGCCTTGTCTTCCCTTTATAAAGCCATTCTGATCTCGATTAATAATATTTGGTAAAATTTCTTGTATTCGTCTTGCTAAAATTTTACAGATTATCTTAAGGTCGGCATTTAATAGGCTTATTGGTCTCATATTTTCACATTTATTAGAGGGCTTACCTGGTTTTGGCAACAGTATAATTAAGGCATTATTCATATATGATGGTAAATTACTATTTTGAAATGCTTCTAAAACCATTTCCAAAAAAGGTTTTGTTAATTTATTCTTAAATTTTTTATAAAGGTCAACTGGAAGACCATCTGGTCCTGCACTTTTTCCTGATTTCATATTATCAATGGCTAGTCCAACTTCTTCTTGACTAATTTTAGACTCCAGTATCTCCCTATTTTCATTTGGAATACACGGTATAAATAGTTCGTTCAAAAACCCATGTAGTTTTGTTAAGTCAGATTCATTTTTGGTATCATATAATTTTTCATAGTAATCTCTAAAGGCTCTATTAATTTCTAAAGGATCTATAACTACCTGTCCGTTACTTAAAATACTAGTAATTGGTGTTTTAGATTCTAATTGTTTAATCTGCCATGCCAATAACTTTCCTGATTTTTCACCTTGTTCATAAAAAGATTGTTTCAATCTTAGAAGACTCGAGGCAGCTCTATTCGCTGATTTTTTGTCATATTCAGCTCTCAAAATCAGTAATTCGTTCTCCAACCTTGGATCTCTTCCTGCATATACTCTTTCTTGAAGAATTTTTATTTTATGTTCCAAATGGACTCTCTCCTCTCGAGTCTTCTTAGATTTTGAACCTGTATAACTAATATGTCCCCTAATAAAAGCTTTGAAAGCCTCCTACTTTACACATGCTGATATTTGTGTAGTATTGATGTCAAAGAACTCATCTATCTGTTTTTCTATGTATTGAACAAATTCCTCATCCTGAAGCCATTTATGCTGAAATTGCCATCTACCTGGTTCCTTTGTCAATTTCTTATCTACATATATTAGACAGCAGGGTGCATGATCAGAGATCACGATGTTATCATAAAAACAGTTTTGAATCTTGGACCTTAAGTCTGTGGAGATCAAAAAATAATCAATACGTGAGAATGTCTTGTAGGTATTGGAATAACAAGAGTATGCTTTAACTTGTGGTTTCATTTCTCTCCATATATCTATCAATTTCAATTCTTTCATAAAATGATTAATGGTCATCCTACATCCATTGTGCGTACAGTCCAGTCCTGTTGATCTATCTATACCGGGATTCAATGTACAATTAAAATCCCCTGCTATTATATGTTGCCCTGTAAGTGATGATAAGATAAGAAATAAATTAGCAAAGAACTTTTGATCATCTATATTGGGACCATATAAGTTCACCAAATTTATATTTTCTAATAGCAAAGATCCTTGAATGATTACATATCTTCCAAATTTGTCTCCAATTACATTTTTCACTTGAAATGGGACTGATTTATGTATGAGAGTCATAACTCCCCTGGCTCGGGATGAAAATGATGAGGTGAAAACATTTCCTTGCCATCTACTCCTAATTCTTTTTACATCCTCCTCTATTAGATGAGTTTCTTGTAAAAACACAATTTTTTGAACCCATGTCTTTTATTTTATTCATAACTTGTTTAAGTTTTTTTTAAATTTTGTAGACCTCTGCAATTCCATGAAGTTAAATTAAGATTAACGCTTTGATTTATGATCAATAGGGAGTTTGGGATTACCTTGCAGTGTAAACATGCTCAAACAGAAAAGCAAAAAGATGAGTGGTTGAACATTCACCCTACAAACTACACACAAACAAATTCCCCCTTCCCACATTTGTGGCAATCCCCCCAAAAACAAAAGAAAAATTCCGTCTCCCGATATAGCCATCGACCGTTCCACACCCACGAGGATCAGCCAAAGCCACTCCTTCTTCATCCTCCCAATCACCCTAACTCTACTGCTTTTAATAACGTAACATTAACTCTCTTCTGTAATTTTCCAATTTAACTCCAAAATTTTTTTAGCAATTTTGTACTTTTTAAAAAATTTTTTTTTTTTTTTTTAATATGTAATACAATCTATATTTTGTAATCTTGTTATATGCTTCTAATCAGTTAAATGCTCAAATATTCTACCCTATATTCTGTTCATGCTTAGCTCCCACCAGTCTCTTCCTGGATCTTCTTGATGAGCTCCTGCGCCTCCTCGGGGGTCTTGAAGATGTGTGTTCTGCCCTCATATGTGACCAGAAGTTTTGCAGGGTGAATCACTCCATGACGAATCTCAAGGTTGCGCAGTTCTTTACGGATGGGGTCAAACTGCTTCCTTAATTGTTGGATTCCTGAGGCCAAATCTGGGTAGAACCGCACCTGCTGATCTTGGTATTTAATTTCTCCTTTGGCCCGCACCGCATTGGAGATCGTCATCCTGTCTCTGTAGCTGAGAAACTTCATAATTAACGTCCTCGGTGCTGCCTTGTTACCTCTCGGTGGGCCAATTCGGTGGGAGCTTTCCAAGACGACTGATGATTTTAGCTCCGCGTTGTTCAGCGCCTCCGGGATCCACCCCTCCAAAAAGGAGCATGAATCACGACCTTCGGCTCCCTCCGGTAAACCCACCAGCCTCAGGTTGTTCCGTCTGGACCGGGACTCCAAGTCCAGAACGTTATTTTCCAGATCTTTATTTTTTTTTTCCAAAGTGCGCACCTTTATTTGAAGTCCGCTGATTTCATCCTCCGCACTAGAAACACGAAGCTCCGCCTGCGTCACTCGCTCCACGCAGTCACCCAACTCCTTTATCATTGCATCCAACGCTGCCATAATCCCATCAAGTTTAGCGGAAAAGTCTGCTCTCATTGAGCTAATGGCAGCCAGCACTGCACCTGTGCCGCCATCATCAGCAGTTACCGCACCACCGCTAGTTTCATCCGCCATATCCGCAGCTTTTTCTACTGCGCCACAAACTTTAAAGTCCGTTAATTTGGACTGCTTCGGCGATTCAATTTTTCCCCCGCTTGATTTCCCAGCCTTAGTCTTCCCCGGCATATCCTCACCCAAACGCTGGGAAAAGTTCTGTTCCAAATGAGAGAGTTATTTGCCGAATCTTTATTTCCAGGAGCAGAGCAGAGTGATACGTGTCCTTCTAGGCGGCCGCCATAACCGGAAGTCCCTTGTCTGTTTTTTTTTTAAATAAAATTACTGTTTTTAATTAAATTTAAAACAGACTGGTAATTTTTTAAAACTTTTTCCTTATAACAATTTACATTTGACCATAACTTTGCAGTCAGAACAGAATAATAATTTAACTCTGATTACAAAGAAAAAAATTAATAAAATTGTATTTAATGAAATAAATTAACTTAAATGACCAAGGATGCCATTATTTCTGTTATATTTCTTTATAGTTTTTTTTTTTAGAAATCTCCTCACCACCCAGATAGCAGGAAAAACCTCCCTTATTTTGAAATCCAAATGTTGGCATGTTTAGTTTGTCTGAAGGCTGCTGACGGATTAAAGACATTGACTTCTTGAATTTTGGTCATCTTAACTTGCCAGGTACATAATAGGGAACATAACTTAATATTGTAGTGGCTGGTGAAATATATACTCAGCAATTCATGAGTCCCCCTTGCCTTTCCCTTCATATGAAACAGGCTGCAATACGAATTCTAACCACATCTCTTAGCTAAATGACTCTTCCATTATTGCTCCCATTTTCAGTGGGTTAAAACCATGATAAACGCCAGTGCTTACATACCTCTTCTGATTTTTTTCCATGTTTAAAGTACTTTAATAAACTCATGTTTCTCTCTGACAGTCACGCTCGCGAGACACTCTGCCTGACTGGAAAGCTCGCGAGGGCAGGGCGTTTCTAAACTCTGCGCGGATGACAGTCACATGCATTGTTCGTGTATGCGCTTGCGGAAAGTCATTGCTTCATATGTTTTTCTTAAATTCATATCTCCTCATAAGCGGCGGTAATTTTTCTGGCAAGGTGGGCCACCACCCAGAAATGTTACCAGAGGAAACACTGCTGCTCCTTGTTGTCAGCCAGGGAGCACAAACATACATGTCGGCATGAGCAGATACATTGGGACTGCAGTTTAATTAATGAACACATTGGTTACTAGTTAGAAATATATTTGAAATATTACAAAAATCTCCATCACTAGAACAACAGTGTCTATGTGTCTGTCTGTGTGCAGTTCAAGTGGTTCAAGTCTGATTGTAACCAAGATGTTGTTTTCTGTGAAGACTAAAGAATTGTGAATGAGTAATCAATTCCCACAAATTCTTGTAGGCAGATACAGATTTTGATGTTTTCTGTAAGAGGGTTTTTGGCTATGTAGTAGCTGTCATTAGTCACAACTCTGGTTTTTCACATTTTCATCTCATCAGTATTCTGAGTTCTTTCATTATCACATTTTTGATGTGTCAAATTGTGCTATGATGGAGCTTAGGCTTAGCAAAACTCAATGGATAAATCTCTTGATCTGGACTTTTCCCAAATCAAGTTATTTCTTACCCATCTGAGAAGCCGACCAATGTAACACAAACATTAATCTGGTGTGCTGCTTATGTATAGTGATAGGCTAGTAAGGAGAGGCTCCTCTGATCTGAGAAACAGCCGCACCTCGGGCACAGTCCAAGGACGGATGGGTTTTTTTGCACGAGGAGTTGTTCAGAACTCCTCATCCAAAGATATAGAGCAGGGGTCTCAAACTCATTCCATGGAGGGCCAAGATCCTGCAGGTTTTACCTCCACAGGTGATTTCACTGAATTTCTTCCCACTGATTGCTGATCAATGAAAACACCTGCTGAAGACACTGGGTGGAGGTAAAACCTGCAGGGTCTTGGCCCTCCATGGAATGAGTTTGAGACCCCTGATACAGTGTGAGGATAATCAAGTCAGTGGTGGTAATGCACCTGTAGGCTGGTTGCCAACCACCAATCAAATCTAAAAGAAGAAGAAGAAGATTGTGTGGTCCCATGCTGGGCTATTGCCTACTAATGGATGACTAACAAATTGATCTGGTATATTCACTGCTTTATCTGTTTATTCATATGAGACTAAAGAAGGGGTGTGTGTCAGAGAGAGAGAGAGAGAGAGAGAGAGAGAGCGAGAGTGAGAACTCTCACCCAAAGTGAGAGTTCTAAACGGGCCCGCAAACTTCCCAAATCTGCGGAGCTCCGTCGCCAACTGTTCGTCAGTGATGAAAGGTGGAACACCTGAGACGGTGATACGCGTTGATGGGACAGATAAGGGGGACACCTGTACATACGTATCCCCGATAACAACACCGCTTGCAACCAGTGTGTGGACATCCTCTTCAGCATCCAGAAACGCAACTACAGCTCTATTCATTCGGGACGCAAAGCAGATCGCATCATGGCCCACCTGCTCGGCCACAGCCAGAAGCACCTCCTCCACAGTAACAGTGCTGTCCGGGGGAACGATCCGCACCCCCTGGTGGATAGACGGAGGTGGCTTTTCCAAGGTCGCCATCCTCCACCCAAAAAAACTAAAACTGAAAATGCAGCCAGTAGTAGAAAATCGGAAAAAAAAGTCCAAACAAACCACGGAGTTCCCTATTTAGAGAGAGAGAGAGAGCTTGTTTTTATACATAAATTCTTCCTTCTTCAACAAATTTAAAAAAATTAAGTATCCTTAAGTATACTCACGGTAGTGAGACCTGCTATGATGTATGGTTTGGAGACAGTGGCAGAGTTGAAGATGCTAAGATTCTCATTGGGAATGACTAGGAGGGACAGGATTAAAAATGAGTGTATCAGAGGGACAACTTACGTTAAGCAGTTTGGAGACAAAGTAAGAGAGGCAAGGCAGAAATGGTTTGGACATGTGCAGAGGAGGGATAGTGGTTATATTGGACAAAGGATGTTGAAGATGGAG
Source organism: Pholidichthys leucotaenia (assembly GCA_020510985.1). Classification (NCBI taxonomy): domain Eukaryota; kingdom Metazoa; phylum Chordata; class Actinopteri; order Cichliformes; family Pholidichthyidae; genus Pholidichthys; species Pholidichthys leucotaenia. The sequence continues at coordinate 182,723,268 of CM035845.1, read as the reverse complement.
CTGGCAGACAGGAGGAAAAGAGGAAGACCACAGAAGATTCATGGATGTAGTGAAGGAGGACATGGAGAGGGTTGGTGTTACAGAAGAAGATGCAAGGGATAGAATGAGATGGAGGCAAATGATCTGCTGTTGCAGCCTCTAAAGGGAGCAGCCAAAAGAGGTTTTTCTTCCCTGTATTTAATAATTAAGGATGAATATTTCAAGCAAAAACATGATATACAGTAATCTTGATTTTGTCAGTTCTAACCAGTGTTGGGAGTAATGCGTTACTGTAACACCACTTTTGCAGAAATGTGCTGTGTAACGAAATTAGTTTAAAAATTCAGTAATGGACTTCCGGTCTGGACACCATGGTGATAGCAGCTTAACGCTGAAGCTCCAAGAACCCATCTGTGAAAATACCTTGAAAATCAGATTTAACGGATTTTTGGAAGAGTGAAAATCAAAAGACAAAGTCATTATGCCTAAAGGAAAACAGAAGAGATCGACATTTGCCAGGCCAAGACGCGCATCGGCCGGAGAATCTGACCTGGAGGACAACAACCACTCGGAAGCAGAGGAGCTGAATGAGGCTAGCAACACGGTTAGCTTAAAAACGATAATTCAAGAATTAAGAGAATTTCGCCGAGAGTGTTGGGCCGAATTTCGGGAAATTAAAGACGAAATAAAAAGGACAAACAACAGAGTGGACCAGGCTGAGGACCGAATCATGGAAGCAGAGGAAAGAATAAAAGGGCTGGAAGAAACCGTGCTGGAATTACTCAAACGACAGACAAGATGGAGGCTAAGCTAACCGACCAAGAAGGAAGACTAAGAAGGGCCAACATAAGAATTCATGGTCTGAAAGAAGGAGTCGAGGACGGTTTCACCACAATGGCTGCATGCGTGGAATCCATACTGAGAGAGGAGTTGGAAATTCCCCAATCCACCGACTTGAAGATAGAAAGGGCGCACCGTTCATTAGCCCCAAAGCAGTTAGCGGAAGCGCCCCCACGATCGGTGGTGGTGAAGTTTTCCAACTTCAGAACAAAAGAAGAGGTTTTGAGACTGGCTTGGCAGAAAAAAGGATTTATGCACCAAGAAAGAAAAGTTTTTGTAGAGCACGACTACGCCCCGGAGGTCCTTAAAAAGCGTTGGGAATTCAACGACGCTAAAAAGGTACTAAGAGAGAAGAAACTGCGCTTTCAAACTCCATTTCCGGCGAAGCTGCGGGTTTTTTACGGGGAAGAGGCGTGTCTCTACAACTCGGTGGAAGAAGCAACCACGGATATGGCCAGAAGAGGGCTCCCGGTAACGGTGTATAAACCCGCAGCAGACCCGACCGAAAGAATCAAGGCTCAAACGTGGTGCACACAGAGACCCTCAAAATCCACGGGCCAGCAGCGGGAAACCCAGCGCCAGGGCTATAAGGAAAAACTGGACGCTTTCAGGAGGGAATAACGATATTTTTAATCAATCTGCACATCCAACCCTCCTCCTACAAGGTAACAAACATTAAAAGAGATGCAGAACCAGCAAGTGGTAAAACATTTCATGGAACAGTCATAATATTAGAAACAAGTAAGTCTTTTAAAAAAAAAAAAAAAAAACAAGAAAAAAAAAACTTGTTAAAATAGAAATGTGACAATGAACCACATGAACTCTCCACACTAACAAATACTGTATTAACGTGATTGTTTGCTGTGATGGTGGTGGGAGGTTGCGCACAATTTCATGGGGTATAGGCATAAAAAAAAAATCATTACAAGTTCGGATTGGGATCTGAAATTCACGTTAAAAACATGGGACAACTTACAGGGGTAAGAGAGGGCCCTCAACATGTAACAGAGTTTGAGGAATTTCCCTCAGAGCCAACGCACCAGCAAGGCTCTTCTAAGGTCACTAAAAAGACCTTTTTTTTTATATATATATATATAATTCATCATATAAAAAAATATAATTTAAATGCAGCCATATTGGGATTAAATGCTGAAAAAGCATTTGATTCGGTTGACTGGTCTTTCCTATATAGAATCTTATCCAGTTTCAATTTCCATAATAACTTCATTAGAACTATCCAGGCATTATATAAAAAACCAACAGCTAAAATAAGGATTAACGGTAAATTATCATCATCTTTTGAACTGGAAAGAGGATGTCGTCAGGGCTGCCCCTTGTCTCCACTGCTCTTTGCAATCTTCATAGAACCTCTGAGCCAATGGATAAGACAAAATCAAAAAATTCAAGGTATTACACTTGGTCAGGAGGAACATAAAATAGCACTCTTTGCTGATGACATTTTAATATACCTGGGGCAGCCGGACACCTCTTTTCCAGAACTAATCTCAGTTTTTTCAGAGTATGGAGAGTTATCGGGGTACGAATTAAACATGCATAAAACCCAAATTTTAACATTCAACTATGACCCAAATCAATATTTACTAAGCAAACTCAAAACTAACTGGGAGTTGGAATCTATGAAATATGTGGGGGTCAATATCCCGAAACAACTCAACAAAATTATAACACTAAACTATGATCCACTGATGGCAAAAATAAAATCTGATCTAGCAAGATGGAATATGATACCATTCTTGGGTTCTGCACAAAGAACTGAAGCAGTCAAAATGAATATACTTCCACGTCTTCTGTACCTTTTCCAAACAATACCGGTAGAACCTCCCAAAAAAACATGGCAAGAACTGGACAGAAGGATCTCAAGATTCATATGACAGGGCAAGAGACCAAGAATCAGATATAGAACCCTACAGCTAAACAAAGACAAAGGTGGGCTTGCGCTGCCAAATATCAGGGACTATTTTAAAGCCGCACAAATTAAAACTTTAGTAGAGATATGTAACCCAGTCTACACTGCACAATGGAAGGAGATGGAATGCCAAATAACAAGTGACATTCCCCTACAGGCGATTATAGGGAACAACAGCAGACTTTATCATCCTAGGTGCACAACCGAGAGGTTTCGCAGGTCCTTCCTACCAACGGCTGTCAGACTGTATAACCTAAGCAGGGCTGCTCGCAGAGATAGCAAAAAGATGTGACAACCTAATAGTATTGAATGCAAAAGACTCAATAGACTTGCACAATGGTCCCCTCCGGTATACAACTAGGAAAATACCGGTAGCTACGGAGGGTGACAATATGTATGGGTACATAATCATACCATGTAGGATAACTAGGTAGACGGTTATGCTGTTTCATTCCATCTAGCTGCAATGCTCCGCACTGTGTGTGTTTGTATATTTATATATTTATTCCATCTAGCGACAATGCTCCACACTGTGTTTATGTCAATCAAACAATCAATCAATCAATCAATCAATCAATCAAAGACTTTATTCCAGACTCATGGTCCATCAAAAAAAAAAGATAAAATAAAATAAAAACAAGACAGTTGAAAAACAGTTAATAAGAAAAACAATCAAAAAGTTACAAAAAACAATAAGACACAACTACTAAGAGAAGTACAAAGACAGTACAGACTTTAAAAAGACAACTGTACCAGTGTCTTCTAAACTGTGACTGACAGCGAATAGAACTGAGCTTAATGCTAGACATGACTTGAATGATTACATTTCTAGATACATCAAGCCGACAGATGAATTTATACATAAGATTCCTTATTACTGCATGCAGTGTATTTACACGTGATGAGACAAATAACTCGGACGCACTGCACCATCGGGGCTTTTTAAGTAAAATTCTTAAAGCATCATTGTAAGCAACCTGTAATTTCTGCATACTTTGTTTCCTATAATTTATCCATAAATGAGCAGTGTATAAAGGTGTACAATAGGTTTTAAAAAGAACCAGTTTCACCTCATCTGAACAAAAACCAAACCTGCATGCAAGAATATTTGCTTGCATGTAGATTTTGCAGCGTTGTCTGAAAATATCATCATCATCAGTCATTCTATCATTAATAAAATGTCCCAGATATTTAATTTTATCCCTGACAATTAATTCCCTGCCTGCCAATTCAAAGACAGGGAATTTCATTAACAAATCTTCTTTAGTGCGGCAAATCAGCACACAGCTCTTATTTGTATTATATTTTATGGCATTTTCCTCTCCATAAGCACTACACACTCTTAATAACTCCTGAAGACCAGCACTACTTGGACTGAGAATAACTAGATCATCAGCATACATAAAATGATTCACTAACTTATTCCCTATTAAACACTCAGTTTTACAGGCATTCAGTTGTTTTGACAACTCATCCATAAAAAGATTAAATAGAATAGGGGACAATATACTGCCCTGTCTGACACCACTGCTCACACCAAATGGGGATGAATGACTCTTCCCCCATTTCACCTGCATCTTCTGATGTGCGTACCAGTAAATCAGGATACGTACTAAGTACTTGGGAACCCCCCTGTCAATCATTTTCCTAAACAATATCCTGTGATTAACACGATCAAATGCCTTGGAGGCGTCAATAAAACACAGAAAAACTGAAGAATTTTGATTTCTGTACTTATTTATAATTTCTTTTAAAGCATATATGCACAGATCTGTTCCATGATGGGGTTTAAATCCAAATTGATGATCAGTAGATTTGATGAATACATTTAATTTTTCAAACATGATTCTTTCCAGTACTTTAGATATTATATTGGCTATAGCTATGGGCCTGTAATTATCCAGGCTACACAGCTTGCCAGCTTTATCTTTAATGACTGGTACCAACACAACAGACAATAATGATTCTGGTAACATCCCATGAATCATGAAGCTGGTGAAACAGATTGCAAGAAGAGGAGCAATTCTTGAGCTAGCATATTTAAGATGCTCAGCAGAAATACAGTCTAAACCACTCGCTTTGTTATCTGATAGCTCTCTGATGGCTTTGGTCACTGCATGAGTGTCAGTCAGGAGCGAATCGTCCCTTTCTACTTTCCCTACCTTATAAGTTTCATCCTTAGTTGAATTAAATAATGAATAAAAATGCTGCCGCCATAAATCCACAATATTTTCTGTACCTGAAATGCCTTCCAAGGTGCAGGGCAAAGACGTTTTACTGTTACTAATCCGTCTAAGCTCCTTCCAAAAATCTGTGACATTCTTATCTAACAATTTCTTGGCCAAGGAATTACTTCTCATTAACTGCTCATTTTTAGAAATATGACGAATAGCATACTTAAACTTTGCATTTGTACATTTCTTCATCTCAAATTCTGGCCCTTGTCTGGGTCTCCCAGCCACCACCCATGCTTTATATGCTTCCCGAGCCTCAGAATAAGGCACAGCTGCGGCCTCATTCCAGCCAGGTCTAACATTATGCGTTTTACGTATTTTCTTATAATAAGGCTTACTGTCCTTATACAGGGAGTTAACTATAGCATTGTACAAACTACAAAGGTCTTTCTTATGCTAACAATGCTACAGTTGACATCGCTGCACATTACAGCATCTCTAGGAAGACATATTTTACTCAAGGATTTATCTGTACCAACACAATATTCTACAATTTCTTCCTCAGAAAGAGTGTCCCAGTCTAATTTTCCCACCTCATCCTGACTGACATTTTGACAAAGTGCAGGTAGACAGTCAACATTAATTATCATCTCAAACGGTATATGATCAGACATTGCTAACCCATAATAAATACTCATGCCACCCAAAGAAGCATGTGCATCACCAGTGCTGATGCAATGATCTCGCCAGGACGTAGTGTGCCAAGCCTCACTTATATAGGTATAACTATCAGGAGGCATTAGTACCTTACTTGACAAAATTAAGTTATTCTCTTAACAAAAATGATACATATGTTTTGCAAATAAGGAGTCAGTGTCAGATATGTCCGCATTCAAGTCCCCCATAATAAAAATACAAGTATTATTATAGTCTTGCATATAAGAATTAATAAAGGCAAGCTTATTTAAATATTCATCCTCATTCTGTTGACACTCAAATGGCGTATATACATTAATAATAAGGAATTCCTTATCATTACAATTAAACTGCACACCAATACACCAATCTACACCAAGTCGGACTACTTTTATCAAGGAGTCCAGCTTCTTTCTCCAGAGAATAGCCACCCCTCCAGGTATCCTACCCCTGATAATCCCCTTGCTGAGGTCAGTTGTAGACTCCCCAGCACCATGGAAATCAGGGTTAAGACAGTTCAAACGTTCCAGGTCTTGTTCAGAGAGAAACATCTCCTGAAGGCACAAAATATCACAATTGTTCAATAAATTGTCAATAACTAACTGGCGAGCTTCTCCCTAGCACTTTGCCCCAATTTAAGGCCACGACAGTTGTAAGACATGACCTTAATACCCATCAAAAAAGGAGGAGGAAGAGTTAAGAAAGATCACCATCATCCGTGGGTGCCCGCATATTCTCCACAGCAGCCGCTCCACTAGCTCCAGCCCTCCCAGCCCCCCGGGGCTCATAGTATTGCCGCACCGCACAGTATATATTTACATATTTATTCCATCTAGCTACAGTGCTCCGCACTGTGTGTGTTTATATATTTACATATTTATTCCATCTAGCTACAGTGCTCCGCACTGTGTGTGTTTATATTTGCATGTTTGTTCCATCTAGCTGCAATGCTCCGCACTGTATGTTTATATATTCATATATTTATTCCATCTAGCTACAACGCTCCACACTGTGTGTGTTTATATGTTCATATATTTATTCCATCTAGCTGCAATGCTCCGCATCGTGTGTCTATATATTTATGTTTATATGTACATATGTATACTCGCTGCTCTTGTTTTTTCTTGCCTTCTGAGTGTTGCTATCCCTGTGCTGTTGCAATCCTGGAATTTCCCCATTGTGGGACTAATAAAGGCTTATCTTATCTTATCAATGCCTTACCTAAACTTTTGAATAACACTAACCCGTGGATAGAGACCCCGCTAAAAATTTGGTTTAAGATAGTCAGAGAGAATCAGACTAAAGAACCCTATCGATTATTACAATGGATTGCCTATGATCAAGACTTTACTCCTAATAAAACAGACACTAGATTTAAAAAGTGGAAAGAGAACGGACTGATAAAATATTACGATTTTTTTAAAGGGCAAACTTTAAGAAGTTTTGAAGATTTGAAAAAACAAGGTCTAATAAATCAAGACCTTTACAGGTTCTTTCAGCTTAGACACCACATAAACAAAATACTTAAAAAGGAGGATTTGGAAAGGGCCCAGTCAGGTGTTCTGAAGGTTTTCTTAATGGCATATAAAGGGATCCCAGGGATCAGATACATTTCTAAAATATACCAAGGTCTTCAAGACTTAAAAGGAGACAACACATCATATATAAAAGAGAGATGGGAAAAAGAGGGGAATTTCACTTTACAACTGGAAATATGGGAAAAGCTAAATAAACAACAATGGAAAAGTACTTCATCCCTGCAGTGGAGAGAATTTGGCTGGAAAAATTTGGTAAGATTTTTCAGAACACCTGCACAAAACAAACTTACTCGTAAGGGGTTGAATTGTTGGCGCTTGTGTGGTGAAAAGACTGCAAATCATTTTCATGTGTTTTGGTCATGCCCAGTTATCCACCAATATTGGACCAATGTACAGACAATATTGGGGAAAATATTCAAAGTAACAGTTCCCTTTTCTTTTGTAACTTTGTATTTGGGTTTACTACCGGACTCACTGGAAAGACGAGGAGAAAAATACTTATTCACTGTTTTAATATTGGCAAGTAAAAAAGCTCTAACAAAAAAATGGATGTTGAAGGACTGTCCAACACCTGAAGATTGGATTAACGTGATTCAGGACATTTATTCGATGGAAAAGTTGACATTCGCACTGAGACAGGACATGGATGGGTTCTTGAACTTTTGGCAACCCTGGAACGCATATGTGTCTTCCATTAGATCTAATCTTTGACAAATACCATTTTAATAATGGCACCCCCTTTGCTCCAACGCTACTCAGATGCTCTTTTATTTTTCTGCTCTCTTGTTTTTGTTTTTTGTTTTGTTTTTGTTTGTTTTGTTTTGGGTTTTTTTTGTTGTTCTTTTAATTTCTCTTTCTTTCACTTAAAAAAAGGGTGTTGTAATAATTTTTTTCCAATGTCAAAAAACAAAAAAAGGGGGAATATGTGATGAAAATGTAAACAATGTAATGCTGTAATGACATGTATACCCTTTACAAAAACTTAAATTAAAAAAATAAAATAAAATAACTGAAACCCCACCCCCCCCAAAAAAAAATAAAAAATAAAATAAAAATTCAGTAATACATTAGTTACTGAAATTTGATCAGATGCATTTGGTTTCTTGATATGGATACTTGATATGGTTACTTGGTTTCTTAATATGGATAGATATTTTTAGCGCAAATAAATGAATATACAGACTTGACCTTACATAGCTGATGCAGCAGTCAGTGACGTGACCTGCTGCAGAGAGCCCGAGTCTTAATTACTGAGCGGAGGAAAAGATGAGGCTACTTTGTTTTTGTGGAAATAGATTATTTTTCCTTTGTTGCGGTTAAGGACAAAAGCATATTGGGGGGGTGTAAGCTAAATGCTACTTGACACCTACTGCCATCTTCAGAAGCACTTGAAAACAGCAACAAAGCGCTGATAAAGCTAGTGCTATGCTATGTTAACAGCACCGTGTTAATGGATCTACGCTATCTGAACAGCCATGGCTGGATTTCAAGAACAGATATGCATTTGGACAGTTTGTGACCCAGACCCTGGACTGTGATCCACAGAAAATAAAATGCATTTACTTGCTACCTGGATAAAGATTATTCAAAAATGGATTTTGATCTCCAAAAGGAATATGAGGGACTGGATCATGTCTCTGTCGCAGCAGACATTTGGACTGTGGATAATGGACATTTTCTTCGGATCACTGCGCATCAAATTACTCCATATCATCAAGGTGAGACAAACATGGACAGCTTTATGCAGTGTTGCCAACTCTCACTCTTTTGGAGTGATTGTCACTCTCCCCCCCCCCACACACACACACACACACTCTACAAACGCTATTTCTAACTTCAAAATGAGGAAATTCCTGGCAATATTATGTTGAATTTCTTCAGATTTTTCCCACAATAAGAGCTCTCAAGGTAGGATAAAGCAGACTGAACATGTTCTAAAAGCTCTGTCTGAAACAATCTGTTTTCAGCCTGACATTAATAAGCCTGGAATGTAATCCATTAATTAAATTATATTGCTATGTGTGCAAGATGATTTAAGTATGCATTTAAAAGTAACGTGAAAGTTACTTTTCCAAGTAACTAGTTACTTAATCATGCAGTAATTGATAAGTAACTCAATTACTTTTGAAAAGAAGTAACTAGTAACTAATTAGTTACTATTTTTTAGTAACTTGCTCAGCACTGGTTCTAACATTGCAGAATGAGATTGTGGGAGGAAATCAAAGTTGATTTGTAGTGCATTTAAGCATTTTAAATAAAATTTATGAACAGGAGTTATAGAAGTGATTGCGTCACATCAATGTGTCACATGACTTTCCCTCCTTTTCAGCAAAGACCTATAATAAACTAGACTCGGTTACATGGTGGGGCTTTATTGTTTTCCTCTGTATAAATTCAGTTGAGAAGCTGCACCCAACAAATATTCCGGTTAAATAAAGCGAATTATTAATTCTATATCTTATTAAATTGCATAAATCGGACATCACATCCATCAAAAAATCATCTAGTTCCTTCACCTCCGTTCCATCACGGCTTCAGCATACTTTTCTTAGAAGAATATTGAATGTTGTCAGCACAGTAATCTTTATTGTCAAGGTGAGATGGCTTTTTTGTGACATCCTGTGCGACTGTTGACTGAATAATGTTTATGTTCAGTACTTATCTTAACTAACAGTTGCAGGGCTAACTGCTGAAATTGATGGATTGTTGTCAAGGATCAATTTTGGCTTTTCTTCAGTGGCAGTCAGCTGTTGATTAGTTTTTGACAAACTGTCTCATCACTGCATATTGACTTTTTTTGAATTAACACTGATGAGCTGGGCGGGTTAGTTATTCACGAGGGACAAAGTGTTTGCTGTTTTCTTGTTTATCACCTGTGTCTGTCTCCCACTCCTGTTTAGTGGAAAATAAATTGATGTATCTGAGGCAGTAATAAATATCTCCTGACTGTGTGCAGGGAGCAGCAGAAGAAAAGGTTTCCCTTGGCAATTTCCTGTTTTTGTGCCAGGCTACAGTCTCCCCATAGCAAGGTCCCTTCTCATGGCTCCATTCGATGAGCTGCCTAATCAGGAGAAGGAGTAGCACTTACTGCCTCCTTTACAGATGCTTCTCCAGTTTCTCTTTTTTTATTTTAATTACAGAAAACAGACTCCTTTTTATCACCATTTTCATCTGTCTCACATTCTGATTTTATTTATTTATTTAAAATGCCAGTTTCCATCTCGCCTTGTTGTTTGATCAACATTTTAATTTGTCCTGTAATTTACTTCATATGCAAATGCCTGGCATGAACATCTTCCATTTCCTGTTTCAAACATCCTAATTTAACAATCCATGCATTTCCAATATTTACTTTATAGCTATATGGGGCCAATGAAATTATAGTCGTAAGGCCTAAATAATTAATAAAAGGTATCTGTAAATACATTTACATACACATCAATATTCCGATATTAACGCAAAAAAGATCATCCTCTAAATAAGACGACACCATGTAAACAACAGCAGCTTTAGTTCCTAGCCAGTGTACTATAAATGGTAAATGACGTTCACTTATTTAGCGCATTTTACTCATCTCAGGATGACCAAAGCACTTTACAGATCCTGCTATCCACCCATTTACACACACATTCACACACTGATGGCAGCAGAGCTGCCATACACAGGCACTGGCCTGACCCACCAGGAGCAACTGGGAGTTCAGTGTCTTGCTCAAGGACACTTTGACATGCAGACTGCAGACAGACTGAGAATCGAACCCCTCACCCTCGAATCAGTAGTCAGCCACACTGCACCTGTGTGACAGCCACCCCATATAGAATAAGGTCATTCTTTCCTGTGACTGTGGGCATGTTTTTTTTTTTCCCCATTGTCTTTAATAAATATGAGTTGGGCTTGCGCTTTAATGTATGGCAGGCTAGAAGTGCCAAAATGAAGTAAATATACAGTATATATGTCAAAAGATAATTTATTAAATTGATAATTATGTAATTATTTGAAATTAAAAATAAATTTTAAAGTAATTTATTGTGGGTCTGTCTGCTGTGAGTTTTGCAGCAGGTTTTGTGGGCAGGAGTAGTTTATTAGTGTTTAAAAACTGGAGCCTGTGTTGCACTGCATTCACAACCATCATTTTTTTATTACTTGGAGACAAGTCAACATAATAATAATAATGCATCAGATTTATATAGCGCTTTTCATAGACACGCAAAGATGCTTTACAATGGATACCAGTGTTTCCTCTGACTTAAAGACCTGGGGGGCAGGCAGAAAACACATGACACTATTGTAACCGGAATATATTAATTTTATACTATTCTTTTTTTAAATTTTCCACAGTAACTGTGCATATGGAACTTACCATTTGAAGAATTGTACAACCGAGGCTTGAATGTTGGAATGTTTGGCCAGTTGGGGTCCCACCCAGACATCCTGTTTTTGGACTTTTTAGTGGTGTCATCCTTCTCTCCTTCCTCCTTCCTTGGACAGCTTACACCCTGACCTAACTATGGGTTTGGGGTCAAGAGGTCAAAGGTCAAAGTTCAAAATTAACACTGCAGTTACACTATGGTAAATGCTACATTTACTTTTACTATAAAATGGGCAAAGCTATGGCCACCAAACCTGGTATACAAGTTCACTTTGGGATCCTGATCTGACTATAGGTTTGGGGTCCAAAGGGCAAGGTTAACATTCCTTATGCCTTATTAATGTACAATGCATAAAGCTGGGGCCACCAAACCTGGTACACAGATTCACCTTGGAATCCTGACCTCTATGGGTTTGGAGTCAAAAGGTCAAGGTTAGCATTCCATTTGCACTATTACTATAAAACGAGTAAAGCTAGGGCCACCAAACCTGGCCCACAGGTTCACCTTGGGATCCTGACCTCAGACTGTCGGTTTGGGGTCAAAAGGTCAAAGGTCAAGGTTGGCATTCCCTATGATCTCTTACCATAGAATGTGTAAAGCTCTCTAGGATCACCATGCTTGCTGCACGGGTTCACCTTGGAATCCTGACCTACAGCTATGGGTTGTATACTTTGTTGTATATTCATGGATGACGGGCTTATCATAATTTGTTTCTGCCACAGTAATTATGTTGAAAAGTTGAAAACCGCTCTCCGTTATTAAGTATTGGGATCTTTAAAGAAAACAGAGGTGGGGGATATTGCACTCGCCTCAGCATTCTCTTGTTCATTTCAGTGATTGGTAAGTAGTTGGAGCTCCAGTACAACATCTTATGCCCTTTTTTCTACAAAAAAAGCCCCCTTTCATTATCTTATAGTTTCATGTCAAAAATGAGCCAGTGCTAGTTCAGTTCTGGTACCTGTGCCAGTGTTTAACCAGTTCAACTGTTGTGCCTCTTAAGAACCAGTTGGTTTCTGACCGACACAGAGCTAGTTAGGACCACATCATTATGCAGTGTAAAGCGTCTTTACACAACCCACAGAATAGCATGGAAGAAGAATGTAAAGGAGGAGAAGAAGAAGAAGCGTTTACTTGTGAACATGGAGGAGCTTGTTGGCCCTTTGGGAGTGCTGCTTTTATTATTCCAAACCTGTATTACCATCCAGAAACGATACACCCATGTTTCTGACTATCATCGCTTTATTCTTAATCGCAGAGAACAGCGACTACGTTTAAGGAGACAGGTAATTATCAATATTTCAGTAATCAGCTGTTGTTAGCTAAAGTCTATAGCTCAACTAGCTAGCTTCGGAATGAAAAATGGCAGTCAGTAGTATTTTGAGGCACTTTCAGCTGGTCAGGTAACCATGCCCACGGCAGCGGACGTAACCACCGTCAAGTCATTCGCAGCTCTGGCCCAGCAAGGAGTTGGAGCCAGCTTAGCACCAATTTTGAGAGCCTGGAGCTAGTGCTTTGGCAGTTGAAAAACAAAGAACTGGTACCAAGTTAGGCTCTGGCTCGAGTTAAGCACCGGAACCAGCTTGGTGGAAAAGGGGTATCATGATCAGTGAAGAAATATTTTGAATGAATCTTTTTAGTGCTTTAACTGGAAGTGTAGCACGTTTTAGTGAACTGTGGATCCCATCACTGCATAGTACCCATGACCCCAGTGATCTCTCCTGCAGGAGATGAGCTTTCTTGAGGGTGGTCCCATGTTGCTCGTTTGGGCTGAGAACAGCCAGGTCCCATGGGCAGAAACCCTGTTGTCAAGCACTTGCCATCAAGCCCCTCATTAAAATGTAAATGAGATTAGGTGAAAGACAAACAAAAAGATTTATCTTTGGTTCATGTTATTTGGCCCTTTTTAATAATTAATAAATCTTAATCAGGTCACCATGATTTAAGATCGAAAAATAAAATATTGAGATTTTATTTTAGCCATGTACTTGCTGACTGCATTTCTCACCTTCTGGTTGGACTGATGGATGTGCTATGTGTGATGTGGTGAGGGCGTTTGCCATCTGTCCTCAGGAGTAGCAGGAGGAATATCTTAATTCAAGAACAATGAATTAACATGAATGATAATCATAACTGATTGATAGTTTGGGAATGTCATTCGCTACTTGGGGTGATGATTGCTGATGCTGCTGGGTGTGACACAGGCTGCATCGTGAAAAGCCATAGGATACAATTACGGGGTCATGTAATCTGTGTGTGTGTGTGTGTCTAAAAGACAAAAAAAATAGAGGCCTTCAGGTTACGTCAGCGGTATGCTCACCCGTGTCTTTTAAAGCCAAGTCTGCCAGTGTGTATTGCTCTGCTGCCGTGGCAACTAGACTTACCACATACTAATATTTTAGGTTGCCTTATATAACTGTCTGCTTTTGTCAATGCAGTGAGTGGATTTTCAGGCACCGGGGGTTTGTTCGGAGCTCCAGGCTCCCTGCTGCTCCACTAACTGACAATCGTGCAGTTTCATGATCACTTTACTATCCCGAAAGCTGTCTTTTTCTTTCCCTCCCTCCAGTCTGACCACATGAATTCTCTCAGTACCTTTGAATCCCTAGCAGTCTTTATTTCATTTCCTTTGTTGCAAAGATGGTAGGTGTACTTACTAAGAGAGGAGACAGAAAGAGGATGAAAGAAGCATTTTCTTTGAAGTCACAAACATACCTGTCGTTTTGTATCACTTAGACAAGACGGTGCAGCAGGTTCTGTTGCATACTTTTGCCTGGAAGCTCGAACAGACTGCAGCATCTGACGTCTGAAAAAAGTCTGCATTTTGTGTACAAAATGTACTTTTGTGCCTCATTGCTTTTTTCTGTCAGCTCACCACTGATTGACGTTTTTGTTTCCTTTCTAGTAGAGCCAAATGGGTGGTCTTGCAGTTTTTACCTCTCAAAGCCAAAGAGCTACTATCGATGTGTGGATTGCAGTTATTATATAAGATGATACTTTTGTCCTGAAAATGTGAGGAAACCCTCTGATTTTTCCTGCTTTGTGAATTTAAGTGAAATTAATTTCTTAAGAGAAGGAAAATTTGTAATACCAGCTATCAGAGTATCTGTATCAAGCATGAATTAAGTCTGTGGGTGCAGAAGAATAGCTGCATTTTGATTAGTTTGTGGTATGATACTGAGAATACTACTTCTCTGGTGTTGAAACTAATTGAGGTTTCAGAGCTCTTGGTAATCGAATCGAATCCAACTTTATTTCTAAAGCACTTTAAAAACAACTACAGCTGATACAAAGTGCTGTACATCAGGAATAGATAAAATGTGAAGGACATGTGAGACATAAAAATAAATAAGACAATAAAATGCAACTAAAAAAAGTATAAAACAAAATGGGTAAAAATGTCAATCATATACTAAAAAGCAATGAAACAAGTAAAATCAATGTCTCATGCTGGGTTGAAGGCCAAGGAGTAAAAATGAGTTTTAAGATAAATTTTAAAAATGGACAGTGAAGAAGCCTGTCTAATAGGCAAAGGGAGATTGTTCCACAGTTTAGGAGCAGCGACAGGAAAAGCTCTGTCCCCTCTGAGCTTCCTCTTCGATCTCGGTATCTCCAGGAGCAGCTGATCAGCTGACCTGAGAGACCAAGCAGGAGTGTAAAAGTGAAGAAGCTCAAAGAGGTAAGGCGGGGCAAGGCCATTTAATGATTTAAAAACAAATACATTTTTTTAAAAATGAACCCTAAAGTGCACAGGCAGCCAGTGAAGGGAAGTTAAAAAGGGTGTAATGTGGTCCCTCTTACGTGTTCCAGTTAAGACACAGCGCATTCTGAACCAACTGGAGACGTGAGAGGGAAGACTGGCTGACTCCAAAATAACTCCAAAATAACTGGCTGACTCCAAAATAGTCCTTCAATTCACATATTAACCACTTGCGCTCCGTTGTTCCGCGGGCGGGCAAGTCTCTGCGTTCTATGACGCACGAGGGCGCACGAGAGCGCCCTTGTGCGCGCTTGGACGCATGACGCATGATGGTGGTGATGGTGATGTAGTGGCGTCCAAGCGCCACTCAAAAAAAAAAACTGCAGAGACAGCCGCGAACAGATTAGTTCATCTGATTGACCTCTCATTCGACTAATAAGAGCCTTGAATTGGGTTTCTGAAACCTTGAGGAGCCAATGAATGAAAATCTAGGAAGGAGGACCCGCCTACTGTGAACGCAGGAGCCAATTGAAGCACAGAAATTCAGGCTGGGTGAAGCGATATTTACTGCTGCAGCAGATGAAAACAAAGGACGCTGGACGAATCTACTACAGACCCAGGCTCACCCAGCAGCATGGAGAACACCCACAAGTGGGACCTGCACTCATTCCAGCAGAATAGACGGAGGCCGACGACAAAAGTCGTAAATCATTCGCCAAAACGGCAATAATGGAATTATGTTGATCGGGATCCACGAGCGGAGCAGCGTCGCGTTGGGGGAAGAGATGTTCGCCACGACTCTGCTGCTTTGAAGAGGTAAGGTGTTATAAGCTAAATTATTATTTATCCCTGAAAACTGTAATCCAAAAATGACTTTTGACCGATCGGTAAATTACAACTGTACTGCGCACGAATTACGAAGTGCGTGCGCCGCGATAAACTGTTCATTTGCCGTGTTCGGGCCGTGAAGGCCCCCCCCCCCCCGCTGCAGAAGAGGAGCGGGGGGGGGCCTTCACGGTCCGAACGCCCCCCGGTCCGCGGGGGGAAGCATATCAGTCTATTCCATCATGTAGCGATGGCCCTCTTCTGTAGCGAGGGGGGGGGGGGCGTTCACGGTCCGTTCACGGTTCCCCCCCCCCACACACACACACAGTAGCGAGGGGGGGGGGAGCCGCTGTGAAAACATGCAAGGAGTGTAATCCGTCTGTAGCGAGGGCCGAAGTCGGTCCTTGGTAGCGGGGGGGGGAACGACCCCCCGCCCACACACACACACACAGACACAGCCCTGAGTGTGACCTTTCATTAGAGCCTAAAATGAAGATTCTACATTGAATTATTCAAAAGTTACAGACGTTTTTCCAAACTGTGCCATTTGGCACAATTTGGCACAGTTCCAAAACGCCTGGGAACAGCCTGAGAACAAAGCTGTGTAAAATATTCATTTTTTGTGGTATTGTTACCAAATTTGGATCTCAGCTGGATAACACTTGGTTCTACATTTCTGTTGCATTTTCCAGCCGGATCGGACAGCTGTGTGTTATTTACAAGCATTTGTATCCAAAAAAACACTGTGTCCAATTTTTTTTTCTTTAAGTTCAGTATGTTTAGATGACTGTAACTCAGTGGCCGGAGCACGTAGAGAGATTATGTTTTTTTGCCAAAAAATTCAAAGTGTTTTCTTTTAATTGAGACCAACCCCATGAAGATGCTGCAAAGGGTTGAATAACAGCTTTCGATTTACTTTGGGCACGTTATTTTTTGGCATTTTTAGGAAAATTGCCCGGAGTGCAAGTGGTTAAATTTGTTTCTAAGACTGCCTTCTATCATTTGCGTAATATTGCCAAGATTAGGAGCATCTTGTCTCAGAGTGATGCTGAGAAACTGATCCACGCGTTGGTTAGCTCGAGATTAGATTATTGTAATTCTTTATTATCAGGCTGTCCTAAAACATCTTTAAAAAGTCTTCAGCTGATCCAAAATGCTGCAGCAAGAGTTTTAACAGGTACTAGAAAGAGAGATCATATCTCTCCGGTTCTGGCCTCCCTTCATTGGCTTCCCATAGAGTTCTTCTTACTTACAAAGCTCTAAACAATCAGGCTCCTTTTTATTTAAAAGATCTGATACTACCGTATTATCCTAACAGAGTACTACGCTCCCAAAATGCGGGATTACTTGTACTACCTAGAATCTCCAAAAGTACAATGGGAGGCAGAGCCTTCAGTTATCAAGCTCCTGTCCTGTGGAACCAGCTGCCAATCTGGATTCGGGAGTCAGACTCGATCTCTGTTTTTAAGAATAGGGCTAAAACCTACCTTTTTGATATAGCCTACAATTAGGGAGGGATCATGTGTTTCTGAACCCTCCCTTAGTTATGCTGCTAATAGGTTTAGTCAGCCGGGGGACCTCCAGTAATGCACTGGGCCTCACTCCTTTCCTCACTCTCAATGAAATATATATATATATTTTTTTTTTTTTTTAATTTTTTGCTGGTCATTAACATTTATTTGTTCTCTCCCATAGATTAAGTCCCCATCGTGCTGTTTGCTCCTACATGTCTGTTCTTTTCTTCTTCTCTATCCCCTCACCCCCCAGCCAGTCGCAGCAGATGACTGCCCCTCCCTGAGCCTCGTTCTGCTGGAGGTTTCTTCCTGTTAAAAGGGAGTTTTTCCTCTCCACCATCGCCAAGTGCTTGCTCACAGGGGATCGCCTGATTGCTGGGGTCTTTCTGCAACTGTGGGGGTTCCCCCTAGTTGCTAGTGAGATGACTGTTGTTGTGAAATGGCGCTATATAAATAAAGTTGAATTGAATTAAAATGCATTACAGTAGTCCAGCCAATATGTGATGAAGTCATGGATTACTGTTTCAAAGTGGTGTTTAGAAAGGATGGGTTTAACCTTTGCCAATTGTCTTAAATGAAAAAAGCTGCACTTTACTACTCCAGCAATTTGAGGATCTAATTTAAAATCATTGTCCATCTTAAAACCCAGATTAGTAACACTAGGTTGGACAAACCCTGCCAAGGGGCCCAGGTCAATGGTGGGGACTCACAAGAGCCACTGGGTCCAAACACAATCACTTCTGTCTTCTTTTCATTAAAACTTAAGATGTTCACTGCCATCCAATTTTTAATGTCATTAAGGCATTCAAGAAGTGATTTGATTGAGAATGCCTCCTTCTGCCTTGATAGAGCATGAACCTGACAGTCATCAGCGTTAACAGTGGAAGGAGATACCATGCTTTTTAAGAACTGAACCCAGTGGAAGCAGATAAAGTGGAAAATAGCAGGGGCCCTAAAATTGATCCCTGTGGGAACCCCATTTGACAGGGAAGCAGAGGAAGACTCAGAACCAGCAAGGCTTACACACATGGTTCTGTCAGTATAATAGGACCCGAACCATTCCACTGCAGTATCAGAAATACCCACAAGATGCTGCAGGCGAGAAATTAAAATGTCATGGTCCTCTGTATCAAAAGTGGTGGTTAGGTCTAGGACAGGGGTCGGCAACCTTTACCACTCAAAGAGCCATTTGGACCCATTTCCCACAGAAAAGAAAACACTGAGAGCCACAAAACCCTTTTTGACATTTAAAATGAAATAACACTGCATATAACGTTTTTGGTTGTTTTTTTTTGTCTTTATGCTACGTATGTATAAACAAACTGTAATGTGTTGCATTTATGAAATCAGTGAACTCCTGCAGAGAAAACAAAATTAAATTTCTGCATGCAACAAAAACATTTTGAACTCCGAAAAAAAAAAAAAGACGTTGGGTTGAAGGTTATTTTCAAGTAAAATACTCAATGTCTATTTGAGTCCTTCTTGTATTTATGAAAAAAAGCCAAACTTAAATTATCCACTGGCAGCAAACCAAAAATGCCATCCTCTTCTGTGTGCCGTCATCCTTTTACTGGCGCGTGCAGTCAGCTGTCAACCTGAATAATAAAAGGACTATTTCACTGAATAATGAAAAATATGAATATATGCAAAACAATAGGCAATTAAAATATTTATCATACTTGGTTAGTGTGATTTCTGCTTCTGAACCTCAGCGCACAGTGTCTGCACATCAGGGCTGTATGACGTCACCTTCATCTTTACACAGGATCGTAAGCTGTCATCTGTGAGGCGTGCGCAATGTTTGTTTTTAATAAAGTTAATGTTGGAGAACACCTGCTCACATACATATGTGGATCCAAAGATTGACAGGACTCCAAGCGCATACTTTTTCATGTTCACATAAATGTCGGGGATAGCATTCCATGTTTCGAACACAAGTTTGTCCGGTTTGGGGAGGTTTTCAATATCTCTCCATTTGTGATTCTGAGCAAGAACAGCCTTCTGACGGGCACATCTTCAAGGTCTGCTGTCAAGCGTTTAAACTTGGACACCCACGGCAGTGGCTCAGGAGGTAGAGCAGGTTGTCCAATAACCACATGGTTGGCGGTTCAAATCCCGCTCTCCCCAGATATCCTACCGTTGTGTCCCTGGGCAAGACACATTACCCCAATTGCTCCTGGTGGGTCTGGAAGCGCCATGTTAGGCAGCATGCCACCATCAGTGTGTGAATGTGTGTGTGAATGGGTGGATTGCAGGATCTGTAAAGCGCTTTGGTCATCAAGAGATGAGAATAAAAGCGCTATATAAGTGAATGCCATTTACCATTTACCCATATGTCTTTGGCGGCTATGTCGGCCAGGTCCATCTCAAGATCAGGTTGACTCACACCTGCCAATGCAGTCGTATTCAGTAGGGATGGATCGATGCTTAGGGGAGTGACAGGGAAGGGTAATGTGGTTTTTTCCTCTCTGAACTCACAGAATCGTTTCCCAAACGATGTTTGCATTGCGATGATTGCAGAATGTAAATACTCCGAATTTATCATGTGAGCTTGTTTGAACTCTCTCAAATTGGGGAAGTGAGACGGTGTACCTTTCTGTAAATCTCTGGCAAGCACTGTCAACTTGCGCTCGAATGCCAAAACCTCCTCCAACATGTGCGTCCTTTCACCTGAAGAGCTGTGTTCAGTGTGTTCAGGTGCGCTGTCATGTCTACCATGAAGTGTAGCTTTTCCAGCCACTCTGGCTGTTCCAGCTCAGGAATGGTGAGCCCTTTGCTGCCCAGGAAAGTTTTCACTTCTTCCAGACACGTGGCAAAGCGTTTCAGCACCTCCCCTCTGGACAGCCACCGGTCTTTGTTGTGCAGCAGGAGATCAGAATATGTGCTTTCCAGCTCGTCCAGTAACAAACGGAACTGACGATGATTGAAACCTTTTGCCATTATTTTATTGACAATCTGAATGACAGCATTCATTACTTCTGTGCATTCCGGAGGAAATGTTTGAGCACACAGTGCCTCTTGGTGCAGGATGCAGTGAAAAGTCAGCAGCTTTCTGTCCAGTGACTTCTGCAGTAAAGCTACAAAGCCCTTCTGCGCTCCTGTCATACTTGGTGCCCCATCAGTAGCCACTGACACCAGGTGGGTGGTGTAGATGTCCTCCCCCCGTGTTTGGCCTTTTAGTGGTATCAACTCAATCATTTCTTCCTGTGGCCCAGCAGAGTCTACATACCAGCAGAACAGCGCTATTTGTTCAATATCACCTTTGTCTTTAGACTCATCATCTCTTTAGACTCCGCATCTTTTGGGCGACAGGCAGGGTACACCCTGGACAGATCGCCAGCCCATCACAGGACCAGCATAGAGACACAGACAACCATTCAGTCTCACATTCATAGCTAAGGACAATTTAGACTCCCCAGTTGATGCCAATTAACCTAACCTGCCTGTCTTTGGCCTGTGGGAGGAAACTGGAGTAAACCCACGCAGCCATGGGAAGAACATGCAAACTCCGCACTGAAGGGTCACCGACAGTCTGGGGGTGGGATCGAACCTACGATGGTCAGGGTGAGAATCGATCCCATGACCTTCTTGCTGTGCTGACACAGTGCTAACCACTGCCCCACCGTGCTGCCCTCAATAAAAAAAAAAAAAATGTGATGTGAAGTCATTGCATGTCACAGATGATACTTCCATACTGACAGACGGTGAGGCATTAAGAACAAAATCAATAGTTTTAAATAACACACGTGGGTCATGACAATTTGCTGTAATAATATTGGGTAGATGTTCCCTTTTAGCCTCTTTAACACAATTCTGGTAGTGATGCCAGCAGTCCTTTAAGATTTGAAATGATACCTGCAGCTTGTCCTTCTTCTACCTGTAGTCACCTGAAATCTGTTTGTAACTTCAGTCTGACAGCGAATATTACTGTCAAAAAATGCACAATGTCTCTTAATGTCTCTCTTCTGTGGTAGCTATATTTGGTTGCTGAAAGATTTTCACTCCTTTATTGTTATTTTTAAATGTCACCTTGAGTCCATGTTTGCTACAAAGTGGTGAATTAAACTACAATGATGGTTACCGGTGCTGCTGGAATTAAGACTGTTGAGTGGACCCGTAGTTTATAATTGTTTGTTTGAAAATCCATCAGAATGAAAGTTAAAAAACAGCATAAAGTCCTGCACCTTTACTGTTTCTCTGGTCTGTTGTGCAGTAGGTTCACCTTTATCATTCATTCTGGTTCTAAATTATAGTTATTTTTCTGGGGATGGGCGGGTTTGTTCTTGGTTTAAAAAAAAATACCGTTATCTGACATTTTGACAGATTTTCAAGAATTCCAATGAAAACCTGTGCTGCTCTTACTTTGTTTATACAGTTTTAACATTTTTAGCTCATCTGGATCAAGTGAACAGATAAGTTTGTGTTCACCCCAGTGTTGTGTCATTGTTGTCATTTTTGATGTCAGCACTATGGTGAATGTTAAGGTCTTTAGTATTCTTTGCTACCATCTCTTGTTTAACTTATTACGAGACTGACCATTTAATAATTGAAAAACCTTACCTTATTGTGTTCATAGGCAGAGCGCAGTTCCTGTGATGTCCTCAGCATCCCGGTGCCCATTCGTCGCGGTGGCTCAGAGTCCAACCTGGATGTGGTGGACAGTGTTGGACATGATGGTGTGGGTCTGGATTTCACCAAAGGAGCACTTGGAATTGACAGCCTGCAGCAGAAGATTCTCAAGGCATGAGAAAACATTATTACTCTTTCTTTTGACTGTATGGATTTACAGTGTTTGTTTAGGGAGCCCATGTATCACTTGTACACACAGCTTTACTATTCAAATATCACACCAGAGCAATTACAACACTTTTTACCATTAATTCTTGAATAGTTAACCCTAAACTTGTTTGCCATGGTGATGGACAGGCTGACAGACGAGGTAGGCAGGACTCTCTGTAGACCATGATGTTTGCAGACGACATTGTGATCTGCATTGAGAGTAGGGAGCAGGTGGAAGAGAACCTGGAGAGGTGGAGGTGTGCTCTGGAGAGAAGAGAAATGAGTGAATGAGAATGAGAGATGTGTGAATGAGAGGGAGGCAGGTGCAACGGTGAAAATGGAAGGAGTAGCGGTAGTGAAAGTAGATGAGTTTAAATACCAGGGGTCAACCATCCAAAGCAATGGAAAATGCACAAGAAAGGTGAAGAAGAGAGTGCAGGCAGGGTGGAGTGGGTGGAGACAAGTGTCAGGAGTGATTTGTGACAGAAAGTTAGCAGCAAGAGTGAAAGGGAAGATTTACAAGACGGTAGTGAGAGCTGCTATGATGTATGGCAGAGATGGGCAACTTTGGTGGTAGTGAGAACCACAAAATTTTTTTCCTCACTTCCCGAGGGCCAGATTTACATGCAAACCTTCCAGGGGTGGGGGTGGGGGATTATTTCTTGCAGAGTCAAAAGTTTCACAATTAAAACTGGACATGAAAATAAAAGCTACTCAGTGTTTTATCAAATTAAAATTACTGATAAAATTATATCTGCCCTGCAATGGACTGGTGGTCTGTCCAGGGTGTACCCTGCCTCTTGCCCAAAGATGCTGGAATAGGCTCCAGCACCCACACCCACACACACACACACCACCCGAAAAGGATTCAGCAGCAGAAGATGGATGGATGGATAAAATTATATCATGACCTAATTTTTAAAACTCTCTCCATCAAAATGATGACCAAAGAGAAATTCCGGATGATAATTAACAAAGAAAGCCAAGAAGAAAAGAAAATATTGTGGGTGTGGAGGGGCAGAGAAATAGCTGTGGGTAGGTGGGCTTGTTTAATGGCTCCCAAAATGGGGAATACAAAAAAGTTTCAGAGCCACTGGTATAAATGAACAAAAAAAAAAAAAAAAAAATAGCAGATTACAACAACCACAGTCTCTGAACCTTTTTTGCTGACATGGATTTGAAACTATCAGTGCTTCAGTTGCGATCTTTAGAAAGGAACCTCAAAGCTTTGATTATTTTTTTGCACAGTTGGAACAAAAGCCTCCGAGCTCCATGAGGCTTCACCTGCCAAACAAGAATAAATGCTACAGCTCCTCAGCAGTATTTATTCTTGTTTAAAAGCAGCCTACTTTGTACATTTATTGCTGTTTACAGCCTATTAATGCGATCTTAGCAGGCAACATACCTTAAAAACACATTCTCCACTGGTGCGGTTCCCTCTGGCTCCCTCACTCTTTCTGTCTCCTTGACCACTTGCACACAGAACGGCACCTAGGTTTCAGTTAACACTCCCTCTGCTGGCAGACTCTATAATTGCATTTAAGAATGCAGTTCCAATCAGTTATTTATAAATAAATAATTGATTTTTGGAAATGGACTAGCGGGCTGCAGTGGATGGGGGGCAGGCCGCCAGTTGCCCATCCTTGATGGTTGGTTTAGAGACAGTGGCACTAACAAAAAGACAGGAGGTGGAGGTGGCAGAGTTGAAGATGCTAAGATTTTCATTGGGAGTAACTAGGAGGGACAAGATTAGAAATGAGTATATCAGAGGGACAGCTCATGTTGAGCGGTTTGGAGACAAAGTAAGGGAGGCAAGGCTGAGATGGTTTGGACATGTGCAGAAGAGGGATAGTGGATATACTGGACAAAGGATGTTGAAGATGGAGCTGTCAGGCAGGAGGAAAAGAGGAAGACCACAGAGAAGATTCATGGATGTAGTGAAGGAGGACATGGAGAGGGTTGGTGTTACAGAGAAAGATGGGAGAGAGAGTGAGATGGAGGCAGATGATCCGCTGTGGTGACCCCCTAAAGGAAGCAGCCGAAAGAAGAAGTAGATTATGTTATCACTACATAGGGATTACGAGTCTCTATTGGATTCTTAAGTCCAACCTCTGCTTGTCCATTTTGTTGTGCATTCCTCACCTGTGAAATGGTTGAGCTGACAATGATAGTTGCTACTGGCTAACACTCATTTAGCTTTGTGGCAGTCCCTGCTAGTTTAAGTGCACTTCGCTTGCTTTTTCTTGGCATTTTCAGATTAAATGGAGTCAATAATCACATACTATGTGGACAGACACCACATTTCTTTTTGAACCAAGCCGCTTTGCTGCTTCCCAACAGCGCTAACTACACAGCTTTTGGGGTGTGGAATTATGTGACCGCGCCATTACCATTGTTAAAGGGGCAGGACATGAAAGCTCTCATATACTCACACACATACACTCACGCACACAACAGGGAGAGAGGAAAACACCAAAAAACAGACATGAGCAAGATTATATCAATTTTGCGCCCCAAACATTGGTTACAGTTTTATTTTGGTTAATCACCCAGCCCTAAGATCAGTGTTTATTTTGATGAGATGATGAGATGATGAGAGTGTGGAAGATGACTAAAAAAACAGGGGTCACTGCTGATCTCTGTCAGTTAACCAAAAAAGCTTCCAAAATTTGTATTAAAAAAAAAAAAAAAAAAGCTGCTTCAACTTTGACTGGAACCTGCCCTGTGGTCTGATGAAGAACACTGACCCTTTTGGCAATGAACAAATAGATAGCCGCAATAAAGGACTCTTATCCCAACTCTAAAACATGGTAGAGTTTCTGTGAAGTTGTGGCTGGTTTTGCTCCTTTTTACTTTATTCGATTTCCTGTAGCCATCACTACTTCAATCCGCTGTTCAGACTGTTGCCCTCAATGGCACCTTACAGATCAGAGTTTTGGAAAAAGTCCAAGAAATTGAGTTTTGAGATTAGCCTGAAGCCTGATATTTTTGGTTTATTGTCACATGTACCAGCATGTAACCTTGTTTGATAATTCATAGAATTGTTGATACTCATGTACTTAATGCATCTATCATTTTATAGTATAGCTGTGACTGAAAATATAAATTGTAGCTCTAGTTTAGTAATGGGTAACACATTGCAAATTTAAGCAGATGGGCTTAAAAATAATAAAGGAGTTACTTTGATAAAGCTGGCTTGGTCCACACCCAAATGAAGCAGTTTTGTGAGTAGACCAGCTTGAACCCTCATTGAAAATTATAGTGCATCTGAACTGATGATTCGTGATTTTTTTTATAAACAAACTTTCCCAGCTATTACTTCACAAACTTTAAGATGAAGTTTTTTGTGTTGCTGTCTTTCAGAAGTTCTCTCTAACAATCCAACTTTCTTCTACCATTGTCCCTTTTAGGTGACAGAACAAATTAAAGTGGAGCAGACAGCTCGGGACCAGAATGTTGCAGAGTACCTGAAGCTAGTGAACAATGCCGACAAGCAGCAGGTATCAAGAATCCGTCAGGTATTTGAAAAGAAGAACCAGAAATCTGCACACACCATCGCCCGCCTGCAGAGAAAGCTGGAGCAGTACCACCGCCGCATGAAGGACAGCGAGACCAATGGGAAGCACAGTCATAAAGATGGAAACAGTAAGGAGTCTGGGATACAGAGTAAAGAAGGCAGCCTGCGGGACGTCAGCGGTTCTGGGCGACACCCGACCCTGGACAAAGTGAAGACCATTGGTCCTGGTGTGTCGCTATCACCGCCTTTCTTCTTCAACAAGCCGCGGGAATTCGCCAACCTCATTAGAAACAAGTTTGGCAGCGCCGACAACATTGCCCACCTGAAGAGCTCTATGGAAACAGGGTCTGGGCTGCAGGTGGAGGGCGGGGCCAGGGGTTTGAGTGGCAGTGCCACCACTGTAGCCAAGGTAACCAAGTACCAGAGTGATGACGAGTGCTCCACAGGGACATCTGCATCCGCTGACTCAAACGGGAACCCAGCGGGAGGGTCTGGGGCAGGATCTGGAGGTCCAGCAAGGTCGGACTGTAACGGGCGTTTGGTGGAGGTGCTTGATATGGTGCGGGAGATCAGGGAGGCTCAGGCACAGCTGGCAGAGGACATGGAGACTCTGAACACACAGTTTAAACGGGACTACAACTACTTCACACAGGTCATGCAGGAAGAGAGATACAGGTAAGCACATGCTTGTAAAAAGATCCTCAATGTTAGTATCTACAGTGGCGTGAAAAAGTGTTTGCCCCTTTCCTGTTTTCTCATTTTTTTGTATGTTTATCACACTTAATTGTATCAGATCATCAAGCAAATTTAAATATGAGACAAAGATAACACAAGTAAACACAAAATGCAGTTTTTAAATGTTGTTTATTATTAAGGGTAAAAAAAAAAATTAAATCCAAACCTACATGGCCATGTGTGAAAAAGTGATTCCCCCCCCCCCCCCCATTAAAACATAAATTAACTGTGGTTTATTACATTTTTTGGAAAGCTGAGTTGAATTTCTCTAGCCACATTCAGGCCTGATTGCTGCCACACCTGTTCTCAATCAAGAAATCACTTAAATAGGACCTGCCTGACAAAGTGAAGTAGACCAAAAGATCCTCAAAAGCAAGACATCATTCTGCGATCCATAGAAATTCAGGAACAAATGTGGAACAAAGTAATTGAGATCGATGAGTCTGGAAAAGGTTATAAAGCCATTTCTAAAGCTTTGGGACTGCAGTGAGCCACAGTGAGAGCCATTATCCACAAATGGTGAAAACATGGAACAGTGGTGAACCTTCCCAGGAGTGGCTGGCCGACCAAAATTACTCCAAGAGGGCAGCGACGACTCATTCAAGAAGTCACAAAAGACCCCACAACAACATCCAAAGAACTGCAGGCCTCACTTGCCTCAGTTAATTTCAGTGTTCATGACTTCACCATAAGAAAGAGACTGGGCAAAAATGCTCTGCATGGCACAGTTCCAAGGTGAAAACCACTGCCGAGCAATAAGAACATAAAGGCTCATCTCAGTTTTGCCAGAAAACATCTTGATGATCCCCAAGACTTTTGGAAAAATACTCTGTGGACTGATGAGACAAAAGTTGAACTTTTTGGAAGGTGTGTGTCCCATTACATCTGGCGTAAAAGTAACACAGCATTTCAGAAAAGGAACATCATACCAGCAGTAAAATATGGTGGTGATAGTGTGATGGTCTGGGGCTGTTTTGCTGCTTCAGGACCTGGAAGACTTACTGTGGTAAATGGACCCATGAATTCTGCTGTCTACCAAAAAATCCCGAAGGAGAATGTCCGGCCATCTGTTCGCAACCTCAAGCTGAAGCACACTTGGGTTCTGCAGCAGGACAATGATAAAAAAAAAAACAAAAAACCAGCAAGTCCACCTCAGAATGGCTGAAGGAAAAACAAATTGAAGACTTTGGAGTGGCCTAATGAAAGGCCTGACCTGAATCCCATTGAGATGCTGTGGCATGACCTTAAAAAGGCAGTTCATGCTCAAAAACCCTTCAGTGTGGCTGAATTACAATTCCTCAAAGATGAGTTGGCCAAAATTCCTCCACAGCGCTGTAAAAGACTCATTGCCAGTTATCGCAAATGCTTGATTGCAGTTGTTGCTGCTAAGGGTGGCCCAACCAGTTGTTAGGTTTAGGGGGCAATCACTTTTTCTCACAGGGCCATGGAGGTTTGGATTTTTTTTCCCCTTAATAATAAATACCTTCATTTAAAAACTGCATTTTTGTGTTTACTTGTGTTATTGTGTTACCGGAGTGGTGGCTCAGTTGGTAGAGCATCCGCCCCACACCCGGGAGGCAGGGGTTCAAATCCCAGCCGGGTCATGCCGAAGACCATATAAAAGTGGAACTTCCTGCTGTCCAGCTTGGTGCTCAGCAAAAATGGAATGGAGGAGGGAAATTTGTGGCGGCGCCTTGCATGGCAGCGGCCCTCTGATTCTGCACTTGGGGTGTGTGTGATTAACACAGTAGATGGGTAAAACACAATCTCGTTCTACTGTACATGATTGGTTGTACAGTTGAATGACCAAGGGTGATTTGATTTAATTTAATCTTTGTCTAATAGTTAAATTTGTTTGATGATCTGGAACACTTAAGTGTGACAAACATACAAAAAAATTAGAAATCAGGAAGGGGCAAACACTTTTTCACACCACTGTATGTATCTCAATCTTTAATGAACTTAAACATCCAACAGGTTGTAACAAGGTTTACATTCATGATGGTGAAATATTCAGTCTGTTTTTCTAAGTCAGCTGACGGAAGCAAATCTGACAGGTGAATGAACTTATTTCAAAGGGAAGCTTACTCTAAAATCTAGTTTACATGTTTAGGGCCTGTAGTGCTGCTTATCCAGCCACATTGTTTTGGTCTGAGATGACCAGTTTTCCAATTATCACCTGTAGACTGTTTGGCTTCTAAATGGTACTTGACTTGTGATGCTGACATGCCAAACAGACACATTGGAACAGCTTAACTGGACTGTCTTTTTCATTTCATGTGCACAGACATGGTTGAGAGCAGATTTATGCCTGAACTAAAGCATTTTCATTCTTGGGCCTACCTCTGCTATTAACAATTTCTTATTTCAAGATCTGACAGTTCCCCAGGTAAAGCATCTCTCAAGTTGTATAGTGATGCCTTGTGGTCACAAAGTGCACTGCAGCTTCATTCAGTCAAACCTGCAGTCCTCAGAAATTGGTCCTTGCTGCAGACAACAGAAAGCAGTGGTCCACTGGCTGAAATGAGGAGTACCTGCAGAAATGGAGGAAATGTGGCTAAAGTTCTCTTAAAGTCTACAAGATGTCATAAAAAGCAGTTTTCAAAAACTCTACACAGTACGTTTAACGCTGAGCCTTCATTAAAGCAGAATTATCTAACTTTCCTCTTCCTGGTAGGAACACTGAAAAGCCAGTTGCACTTACCTTAGCCACCAAAAAAGCAGCAAAAGGCCCAAGTATGGGGGAAGAAAGCAGACTGTAGTCTCAGCAGAATGGGTTTACAAAAGTTTCAGCAAAAATGGCGCTACTGTAATGGCCAGCTTTAATGGGGCTGAAGAAATTGCCTGCGTTTCCAAGTGTTTTTCAGAAGGCACATTTTAAAGTAATATATGGTAAATGTATGTGAGCAGGTGTACCCTCATTCAAAACCAGACTTTTTTACAATGTCAGTCTGTCAGGAAATATGCTTTCTATTTGTTTTACAATTCAAGACCTGTGAATTATTCATCTTTCCACATTTAAAAAAAAAAAAAATCTGTTGTATGTACATTGCTGATGTGGCTGAATTAAAACTATTCTGCAATGAAGAGTGGGCCAAAATTCTGCAACAGCAATGTAAGACTCATTGCCAGTTATCACAAATGCTTGACTGCAGTTGTTCCCGCTAAGGGTGGCACAAAAACTTATTAGGCTTAGGGGACAATTACTTTTTTCACATAGGACCAGGTAGGTTTGGGTAGATTTTTTTCCCTTAATAAATAAAATCACCATTTAAAAACTGCATTTTGTATTGACTTGGGTTATCTTTGTTTAATATAAAAATTTGTTTAATGATCTGAAACATTTGTGACAAATATGCAAAAATATAAGAAATCTGGAGGGGGCAAATACTTTTTCACAGCACTGTATTTTCAACTTTCTGTATCAAGAATACAAAAAAGATAAAATTACATTGTTTTGTCAACTTAAATGGACTTAATGATCCAACTCACCGGCCACTTTATTAGGTACACCATGCTAGTAACGGGTTGGACCCCCTTTTGCCTTCAGAACTGCCTCAATTCTTCGTGGCATAGATTCAACAAGGTGCTGGAAGCATTCCTCAGAGAGTTTGGTCCATATTGACATGATGGCATCACACAGTTGGCGCAGATTTGTCGGCTGCACATCCATGATGCGAATCTCCCGTTCCACCACATCCCAAAGATGCTCTATTGGATTGAGATCTGGTGACTGTGGAGGCCATTTGAGTACAGTGAACTCATTGTCATGTTCAAGAAACCAGTCTGAGATGATTCCAGCTTTATGACATGGCGCATTATCCTGCTGAAAGTAGCCATCAGAAGTTGGGTACATTGTGGTCATAAAGGGATGGACATGGTCAGCAACAATACTCAGGTAGGCTGTAGCGTTGCAACGATGCTCAATTGGTACCAAGGGGCCCAAAGAGTGCCAAGAAAATATTCCCCACACCATTACACCACCACCACCAGCCTGAACCATTGATACAAGGCAGGATGGATCCATGCTTTCATGTTGTTGACGCCAAATTCTGACCCTACCATCCGAATGTCGCAGCAGAAATCGAGACTCATCAGACCAGGCAACGTTTTTCCAATCTTCTATTGTCCAATTTCGATGAGCTTGTGCAAATTGTAGCCTCAGTTTCCTGTTCTTAGCTGAAAGGAGTGGCACCCGGCGTGGTCTTCTGCTGCTGTAGCCCATCTGCCTCAAAGTTCGACGTACTGTGCGTTCAGAGATGCTCTTCTGCCTACCTTGGTTGTAACGGGTGGTTATTTGAGTCACTGTTGCCTTTCTATCAGCTCGAACCAGTCTGACCATTCTCCTCTGACCTCTGGCATCAACAAGGCATTTCCGCCCACAGAACTGCCGCTCACTGGATATTTTTTCTTTTTCGGACCATTCTCTGTAAACCCTAGAGATGGTTGTGCGTGAAAATCCCAGTAGATCAGCAGTTTCTGAAATACTCAGACCAGCCCTTCTGGCACCAACAACCATGCCACGTTCAAAGTCACTCAAATCACCTTTCTTCCCCATACTGATGCTCGGTTTGAACTGCAGGAGATTGTCTTGACCATGTCTACATGCCTAAATGCACTGAGTTGCCGCCATGTGATTGGCTGATTAGAAATTAAGTGTTAACGAGCAGTTGGACAGGTGTACCTAATAAAGTGGCCGGTGAGTGTAAATCACCTATAAAAACAAGAAGAAGCCAACTTTATTGTCATTCAATCCATACAGCAGAACAAAATTCTGTTTCTCTTATCTACAATGTTAACCACATCTAGAATCAGAGGGTCACTGCCATGCAAGGCGCCACCACAACAACTTTTTCTTCCCCTATTCTGTTATGCTGAGCACCAAGCTAGAAGGCAGAAAGTACCATTTTTATGTGGTTTTTGGTATTACCCGGCCGGGGCTTGAACACACAACCTCCCGGTTGTGGGGCAGATGCTCTATCAACTGGGCCACCACTCCAGTCAAATCAACATTGTCTAAAATGGTATCTCATGCCCTTTTTTTCTACAAAAAGAACTTTCATTGTCTTACAGTTCCGTGTCAAAATCTCTTCACTTTTCCTTCTCCTAACGCCAGGCTCTCTAAATAGGCCCACCTACATCTCACAAGGTGAATAGTGGCTAGCGCTACATTAAACAGAATAAATTCTGTGATAAAAAGACTTACTGGTTGAAGGACATGCCCAGTTGTATGCATGGTGGCCAAGGATAATGATTGAAACTGTATCAGTCCTTAAAAGCAGTTTCATGGTAAAACCCATCTTAATTTGGGTCAAGTTTTCAAAGCAGTTGTTCAAAAATGCCAACAGGCCCTGGAGGCTAACTTCAGTTAGACCAGAGTCCTGATTGGCTCAACACTATGGACCTGTTATAGTTATGTTACCTAAAACACTCCGTCTAAACTTGCCTTTTTTCAGGGGCTGGGGCTTAACCGAAATTTAAGATAAGATAAGATAAGATAAGCCTTTATTAGTCCCACAATGGGGAAATTCCAGGATTGCAACAGCATAGGGATAGCAACACTCAGAGCAACAATCAGAAGGCAAGAAAAAACAACATCTAGTAAACATATGTCCATATTACTATAAATGTATATATATATAGACACACAGTGCAGAGCATTATGGCTGGTGAATGTGCAGCAGAAAGTCTAAGCTCTCTCTCCGCGGATGCAGCGGGCCAGCTCGAAGTCTTTGGGCATGATGGTGACCCCCTTAGCGAAGAAGAGACCACCAGGTGGGCCTCGTTGGTCTCCTGCAGAGCCATGACGGCGAAGCTCAGGAAACGCAGGACGGTCTTGAAGTCCTGAGCGATCTCCCTCACCAGGCGCTGGACAGGCAGCTTACGGATGAGCAGCTCTGTGGATTTCTGGTAGCAACAGATCTCTCTCAGAGCCACGGGCCTGTGACGGCGAGGCCTCTTCACTCTGCCGGTGGCCGGAGCGCCTCTCCGAGCAGCCCTGGTGGCTAGCTGTCTCCTGCGGGGGGGCTTCTTCCTCCAGTAGATTTTACGGGCGGTCTGCTTGGTTCTTGCCATCGCTCTTTATTATTCTGTCTTATATTTCTTTCACGCCGCCTAAACTCCAGCCCGGCACCCGCGTCATTTTCGCTACAGCTCCCGGTATGTCGAGTTTCCCATTAGCACCGGGCGGCGGCCAAGTGCTAGCTAGCACTAGCTCCTCCCCGCTGTAACGTCTCCCGCTGCAAACCGTGGCTCCGTCCGCCGACCCGGGAGACCCCCGGGGTGATCCGTGCGTCCGTGATATATATATACAGAGTGAAAGGTGTAGAAAGAAGAAGGAAGATTAAAAAAAAAAAAAAGGCTGTTGCAACAGGCAGCCGACTCGTGTGGCGCCGCCGGTCCGGCGGAACCGGAACCGGAAAAAAAAAAAAAAAAAAAAGGTAACAAGGAAGTGTGAGATTTGTCTCTTTGTCCCACAGAAGACGCCCCGGAGGGTATTCCTGTTCATCAAGAAATGAGAGACAATGGTGAAGCTTCAAAGGGATGCTTTGTAACTGTATGTTGACTGAAGACACCATGTGACTTGAATTCTGATGCTGGAAATGTATAAAAGGGGGTTGAAGTATGATTCTTTCTCTTTCCTGCTTTGAGAATGCTTGGAGCTTGTGTTCTGTCAAATAAAGCTGGTTTATGACTGAAACTCAGCCTCGTTATTTGAGCATGCTCCTACACTTGGAAAAAATGATGATGAAAGATAGTAAAAGAAAGGGTATTATTTCAGAGTTTTATAACTCATTGACACTATCTTCAAGTGAAAATTCACTGAAAAGATTAAACTACTGGAAAGAAGATCTGCAAACTGAAATTTCAGAGGAACAATGGGAATTGGCTTGTACAGAAGCTCAAACCAAATCAATAAATGCACGCCTTAAATTGATACATTTCAAATGGTTAATGCGGATGTATGTTACACCGGAGGAGTTAAATAAATATAACAAAAATATACCAGATACATGCACAAAATGCATGGAAAGTAAAGGAACTCTATTTCATTGTGTATGGGAATGTAGATTAATAAGAATGTTTTGGGAAGAGGTGAGGGTAACAATTGAAAAAATAATCTCAAAACAAATCATATTGAATCCTAAATTGTTTTTGTTGGGTCTGTACCCAGAAAAGCATAAATTTAATAAAAGTGAAAGAACATTCATAGACCTCAGTTTGCTTAATGCCAAAAAATGTATTGCACTATTATGGAAAAAGACTCATAGACCAGATGTGACTCAGTGGTTAAGACAGATGTTAACAAACCTTCCATTAGAAAGAATAACATATATACTGAAATCAAAGGAAATTGTGTTTGAGAATATATGGAGACCTTTTATTGATTATGTAAAAAATTTAAACATAACTTTTGAAGAAGAAGGTGAATGATGTGTGTGGACCTTGTAAATTCCAAACTGGTGAACATAATATGTATACTTATGTATTGGATTGTCTAGACTAAACAGAGGAGCATTGTTGAAGACTTGATTTTGTTGGTGGTTGTTGGTGTTTTTAGTGCATTTTTTTTTTTTTTTGTAGTACTTTAGTGTTAGTGTTTGATTGTTTGTATCATGTTTGTTAAAAAAAAAAAAAAGAAAAGTTCAATAAAGATATTGTGGAAAAAAAAAAAGGTGGGTCTTGAGCCTGTTCTTAAAAGCATTACTCACTATTAACTCCACACCTTCTCTCTCTCACTCATTTGCTGCCAGTGACAGCATACTGTATGAGTGAGACCACTGCCAACAATCAACCATGTTAATCATGCTTCATGTGATTAACTTGTTTGATGTGATTAATCACAATTAAAAGTGATTAACACAATTGGAACTGACACCACTAATAAATTTGCAACTTTTCTTGCAAATCTGCAGCTTTTCTCCCCACATAAATTTGCATTTTCCCCCTTTGTACTTTTAGTAACTTGCAACTTTTGTAGTTTTTACCAATTTTTCTTTAAAATTTGTGTAAGCATACTACTTTTTCCAATAAATTTACAACTCTTGTGACAAAAAGGACCCTAGAAAAGGAAATCCAAGGATTAATCTGCATTTCTAACTCTAGTTAAGACCTTAAATTTGGATGAACAAATGTAATATTTCTAAGTCCTGTGGACACCCAGTGATACAAGTCTAACTGGCTTCTTTTGGTCTGTTTGCATCTCCTCTTACACATTAATGAGTCATGATATACAGGGAGTGTTTGGCCTCACACACTTTTTTGCCATTTCACAGCAAAAAACAGAGACATGACACATTTGAGTGATTTTGCTCTTGATATGTCTTGTAAGTCATAAAAAACACATTGCAGACATGTTAACAAAAAAAAAAAAATCATTTGGCAGTGTCACATTAAAATTGGAATTGGATAACACATTACATTTGTAGTCTGGTTTGGGGAGCGGGGGGTAATGACCAGAGGAAAGGGTATGATACCTATACATGTACAGTGCTGTGAAAAAGTATTTGCCCCTTTCTGATTTCTTATATTTTTGCATATTTGTCATGCTTAAATGTTTCAGATTGTCAAACAAATTTTAATATCAGACAAAGATAACCTGAATAAATACAAAATGTAGTTTTCAAATGATGATTTCATTTATTAAAGGAAAAAAAACTATCCAAACCTACCTGGCCCTATGTGAAAAAGTAATTGCCCCTCTTGTTACATCATGAATCAACTGTGATTAACCATATTTTTTGGAAAGCTGAGTTCAGTTTCAGTAGCTACACCCATGCCTGATTATTGCCAGACTTGTTGAATCAAGAAATCACTTAAATAGAACCTGTCTGACAACCTGAAGTAGGCTTAAAGACCTCAAAAAGCAACACATCCCACTGTGATCTAAAGAAATTCAAGATCAGATGAAAAACAAAATCCCAGAACAACGTCTAAAGAACTGCAGGCCTCAGTTGCCTCAGTTGGGACACTGGTCCATGATGGAACAATAAGAAAGAGACTGGGCAAAAATGAGATCCATGGAAGAGTTCCAAGACAAAAAATTGCTGCTGGACAAAAATAACACAGAGTCATCTCAGATTTGCCAGAAAACATCTAGATGATCCTCAAGACTGCTGGGAAAATATTCTGGGGACTGATGAGACAAAAGTTGAACTTTTTGGAAGACATGTGTCCTGTTTTATCTGGCATAAAACTAATACACAATTTCATAAAAAGAACATTGTATCAACAGTCAAATATGGTGGTGGTAGTGTCATGGTCTGGGGCTGCTTTGCTGCTTCAGGACCTGGACAACTTGCCCTAATTGGCAGAACCATGAATTCTCTCTACCAAAAAATCCTGAAGGAGAATGTCCCACCATCAGTTCATGAAGCCTTCCAATGTGACTGAATTTAAACAATTCTGCACAGAAGAGTGGGTCAGAATTCCTCAACAGAGATGTAAAAGACTCATTGCCAGCTGTTGGCACCAATGGTGGCGCAACCACCAGGTTTGGGGGGCAGTTGGGGGGCAATTATTTTTTTCACATAGGGCCAGGTAAGTTTGGATAGCTTTTTTTCCTTTAATAAATGAAATCATCATCTAAAACCTGCAGTTCATATTTACTCAGGTTATCTTTGTCTAATAGTAAAATTTGTTTGGTGATCTGAAGCATTTAAGTGTAACAAATACGCAAAAATATAAGAAATCAGGAAGGGGGCAAATACTTTTTCACAACACTGTATATTTTCTAACAACTACAACCAGCTCTTTGAGAGCAACTATAAGGCTGATGTTACCCAGAATTAAAATGAGTTTGACACCCCTGGTATCAAGTATTTGGACAGTACCTCTATTTTGATCTGTGTACACCACCACAGTTGATTTAAAGCAACACTTTGTAAGATTTTCACCTTGAAGTAATGTTTCCGCAATCGTTTTGATGTGACATTAACCTTTGACTGGATGAACATCCTTTCAACACTAGCCTGTGTGGGTCTGGATCTGTTCCAATAGCAATAAGTAAGTTTGATGTTCGGGAAGAAATACTTTTAAATAACTACACTGCACATTTTACCATCTGCATCCCAATAGCCAATTGGTGTTTGTTGGCCACTAACTGCAAGATGAAACTATGTACTGTACTGTATATAGCATGGCATTTTCAGAATGGACATCATGGCAGAGCCAGCAAAGAAACCAAAGTCAATTTTGTTGAAAGGGAACAGGAAAAGAAGAAAGAGAGCCACTGAGAAGGCTGGACAAGAGTAAATATTGGTACAGTTTACACTTGTTGGTGAGAGTTATTGCATAAAGGGATGCAAGACCAAATGGTCACCTGGGCTTGTCCATTACCCTCTGTTTTGGTTGTATGCAAAAGAGCCATAGTGTTGCTTTATGTCAAAAAATCAAACTGATTGATGCTCAGAGCTTTAATTTAGATAGATAGATAGATGGATAGTTTATTTCGAACACAAAAATATAACAAATACAAGCAAATGGCAAATGCAATAAAGTAATATTATACACTGTTCGAAAGGGAGAAGGAAGAAGTGAACACTTATTAATTCCATCTCCTCTTTTCCATAGATACACCCATGTGAATTTTATACAAATTACCACCTTTAAGACCCCAAGTAAACAATTTACTGTATTTTTTACAAATCAACATTAACACCCATCCATTCTAACATACAATGATGTCCATACAACAAAACCAGCCTCAAACAACACAGATATGCACAGTGCTGTCCCACCCACCATTCCATAGTGTCCCATAATATCCCAGAGTGAACATAATGAATCGTACATATAACTACTACCCTTCTAACATATACCGTTTCAGCAAATGATGCTTATACCTCTTTTTGAATTGATTTCTGTTTGTACATAGTTTCAGTTCCGGCTCTAGACTGTTCCACAAATCCACCCCACAGACAGATATGCACATACTTTTCTTGGTAGTACGTATCTTGGGTTTTGTAAAGTTTAAGTCTCCCCTCAAATTATGATCATTGTCTCTTTTTTTAAATATTTTTTGTATATTAGTTGGTAGTTGATTATTAATTGCCCTGTACATTACTTGTGCTGTCTTAAATTTAACTAAATCGATGAACTTTATGACATGTGACTTTAAGAACAACGAATTGGTATGGTCTCTATATCCTGCATTGTTTATTATCCTTATAGCTCTTTTTTGTAATGTGCATATTGACTGTAGGTTGGTTTTGTAGGTGTTTCCCCAGACTTCCACACAGTAGTTAAGATAAGGTAAAAACAGTGAATTGTACAATAAGACCAATGATTTATAGTCCACGATGTGTCTTGTCTTCCCCATTATGCCTATACATTTTGCTAATTTGGCCCGGATGTGACTGATGTGAGGTTTCCAGCAGATTTTATTGTCAAGCGTCACCCCCAGAAACTTATTTTCCTGTACTGTTTCTATTCTGGTATCATCTATCGTTACCATTATTTCATGATTTATTTTATAATTTCCAAACAACATAATCTTTGTTTTTTTTAGATTTAGAGATAATTTATTTTTGTTGAACCACTGCGTTAATTTTTCCATTTCAGTTGTGACCACCTCTAAAACCTGCTGCAAATTCTCACCAGTGCAAAGGATATTTGTGTCATCCGCAAACAAAATAAATTTCAGAATTTTTGATACTTGGCATATGTCATTTATATACAAAATAAAGAGTTTGGGTCCCAAAACTGACCCCTGGGGCACACCACAAGTGATGTCCATGAAGGGTGATTTGTGCTCTCCAATTTGTACAAATTGTTGTCTGTTACTTAAATAACTTTCCACCCAACTCAGTCCGACCCCTCTTATCCCATACCTTTCCAGTTTCCTTAGTAGTATTCTGTGGTCAATGGTGTCAAAAGCTTTCTTTAAATCTATAAATACTCCTACAGCCACATTTTTTTTTATCTATACAACTAGTAATTTCTTCTATAAGTTTGATCAGTGCCAAAGATGTAGATTTATCTGCTCTAAAACCATACTGGCTATCTGTAAGGAGGTTGTGTTTTTCAGTGAAATCATCCACTCTCTTCGTGAAGATTTTTTCAAGTACTTTGGAGAATTGTGAGAGTAAAGAGACTGGCCTTTAATTTGTGAAGCGATGACTGTCTCCTGTTTTGTATAGAGGTTTAAAGCGATAGAGATTTATAGAGATTTAAAGCGAGTAATAATGCATTACCGACAGGCATTTTAATAAATAGTCCAGTCGACTGTTCATAAAGGTGTATATATCCATCTGCTACTCTAGCAACGCTAACATTTCTCCTAACTGGGTCAGTGTTGTTTTTACATGAGCTCTTGAACTTTAAAGGGCTTTTGACCGTTTAAGGGGCCATTATGAAAAGCCTCCATAAACTATAAATAGACAGCAGTGCTTACCCACAAACCCCCAAACTGTTCAACCAAGGGCAAACATTTCCAGCTGCTCAGTTGCAGCAGTAGATAAACTGCAGTACTCTTCCATGCCCACACACTCTCAATTATGCATTGTTCCTCTCTCTCCTTGGCTCTCTTCCTCCAACCACTCTGCATGTTGTGGGTGTTTCTGTCTGTCAGGTATGAGCGGTTGGAGGACCAGTTAAATGACCTGACGGAGCTCCACCAGCATGAGACCAGTAATCTGAAGCAGGAGCTGGCCAGTATCGAGGAGAAGGTGGCCTATCAGGCCTACGAGAGGGCGAGGGACATACAGGTAGTGTTGTTTCTGAACAGGAAACTGTTGTTCTGCACCACACTGTTGGACACATTTTATCATGTACTACATTCAGTACTACATCATGTACTGTATATACCCCCCACCAAAAAACAAAAAACTTCATCTTAAAATTGCAAATATTTTTGTATTAAGACAAGATCTGAAAAGTAATTTTTAGGAGCATTTCAAAGTTGTTCCATTTGCATGTTGAATATTATTTTTGGAAAATTTATCCTTTCTGCACTGTTCTCTTTACTGCTTGTGTTTCATGTGTTTGTAGAAAATAGTTATTTTATTATTGTAGTATCACCAAAAATTGGATATTCTCTTATTATTTTCTAATTTTTGTAAGGGTGCTAATAACAGTGGAATCTCCAGGTTGAGCTTAAACATCTTAAACATCCAGTTTTGTGCTGAGAAACCCACTCTGGCTGCCTCCTTAAGGTGGATTCACACTACAGTGTTTGGACCGACTTTAACTGGCGTTTTGGCAAACATCTGGCTCTGCTGGCAAAAGTTAATGATTGCTGGTGTTTGCTGGCAAATGCTGGCAAAAGTTGTGTACTTTGAAAATTTTCAGCCTGCTTAAAATTTGCCGACGTTTGGGAATACAAGTTGGTGAAATCTGTGCTCAGTTTGGAAGAGTTCCTGAGCACTGATTTAAGTTATGTACAGTTTACCTAAGTCAGGCTAAGTTAAAGCTGGGTTCACTCTATAGCGTTTGGACCGACTTTTACAGATGTTTTGAAAAATCAGAGAAATACTCAGCGCAGCTCAGCTGACATCAGCGTCAGGTGACGCTCATATAAAGATCAGTGTTTGTGGAGGCTTCCTGCCGTCCTGCTTCTGGAGTGAACGCATCTCCCTTGGGCATACATTTCAGTATTTATTTTCATTTGATATTCCTATGTAGTTACTTCTGCATACCCTTTTCCCCAGTTCATTCATTCATTCATGGAAAAAAATAATAAAATAATGCATAGACTCCAACACTAAGTCCACAATTAAAATGTGAATGTGGATGGAATAAAAAACTATTTAGTGAATCATGATATAAATAAAATGACGGGTGATTATGTTTTGACTGTTACACCTCTCTCTGTTAAAATAACATAAAATTCTGTTAAATGTCTTTTACTTTTTGACACCACACCAGCGCTGTTTGATTCCCACACTGGAAGTGAACCAATCCTGGAGAATGATTATGCACAGAGCAGAAAATTAAGAACAGTAAATTTCTCAATGACATTTTTTTTTCTTTTGGGCTGTCACATTTTTTGGGAGATTACATGCAGCCTAAGTGTTCACCAGATGCGTTTTTTGTCACCTGACCGCCCTGAACGTTTTTTTTTTTTTTTTTTTTTCAGTGCTTATGCGCTGCGCTCTGGAAGAAAAGTCTCTGCCCTGTATCCCAGCAACAGCTTGTCAGTCACAGCTCGGCACTTCCGCTTTTCCTATGGTCAGACTTTCTATTTATTTTTAATAGCAGTCTCTCAATAACAATGGACAGGAAACAAATTCTAGCATTGGTAGCAGCTCTGGATGCAAAATATGATGACACGGAAAACAGGAGTCTGAGTACAGACTGTACCGACATCCTATGTCCCGCCCTTCCTTAATTCTGATTGGCTGCTTAGAAAGGACTGACATTGACAGCTCAGCTGCAGTCTGAAAAGTTGAACTTTTTTCAACTCTGAGCACCCTGAGCACCACAACAAAAAGCGGCCACCGCCGAGAGCATGCAAAAAAATCCCTCAAACCCATCTGTTTTCACCGGCATTTCAGTCAGCGTTTGCCAAAGGAGTTTAACTTAGGCTGACTTAAGCAGACTCTCCATAACTTAGAAGAACTTTTACAAACTGAGTACAGCTTTCATCAACGTTTATTTCCAAACGTTGGCAAATTTTCAGCATGCTGAAAATTCTCAACGAATACAAGTTTCGCTTGCAAACACCAACTATCATTAACTTTTATCAACTTTTGCCAGCAAAGCCAGACGTTTACCAAAACGTCAGTAAAAGTTGGCCCAAATGTTGCAGTGTGAATCCACCCAAAAAAGCAGGTCCAGGATGGCAGGAAGCCTCTACAAACGCTGATCTTTATATCCGAGTCGCCTGACGCTGATGTCAGCTGAACTGCGCTGAGTATTCGTTTGCTTAAGTTAACCTAAGTTGGCACTGCTACACATACGCTAGCCTAAGTTGGCAAAAGTGTGGCAATGCTGAATGCAACGCTGGCAAATGCTAGCAAAAGTTTGTAAAAGTTCGTAAAAGTTGGTGTATGCTCACAAGCGTAATTTCACCAACGTTTGGATTGATTTCTCTGATTTTTCAAAATGTCAGTAAAAGTTGGTCCAAACGTTATAGTGTGAACCCAGCTTTACTTGTGATTGGCCTACTCAGAAAAATCTTTACCCAATCAGAGTAGGTTCTCATTAATATTAATTAACAGGGCAAATTTTATAGTTTTTCCTCCTGCACTGACTAGCTGCACACATTTTCTTTGCTCGGTACCAGTTGCTTATATAGTGCCTGTTGGTAGTTTTTCAGATGAGTCTTAATGGCCATTATAAGCTATGAATCAAACTATTGCC
Source organism: Pholidichthys leucotaenia (assembly GCA_020510985.1). NCBI lineage: Eukaryota > Metazoa > Chordata > Actinopteri > Cichliformes > Pholidichthyidae > Pholidichthys > Pholidichthys leucotaenia. The sequence goes on along the minus strand of CM035845.1, from coordinate 182,681,374 downwards.
TGCACAACCACCAGATATGTATGTAATTAAATATCTGTGAAAAATGTTGAATGATTGTGGTTATTAGATTTTGTTAAAGCTTTAAATATTTTATAATGAGCAGGAACTTAGTGGATGAATACACATTCACACTATGAGCTGTATTTCCCTTAAAACTCTTCACTTCTTCACAAACTGAAGAGCTGAATCAGTTCTATGCTTACTTTGGCACAAACAACAGAGGTCAGATGCTGCAGCCCCTTCCCTCTGTTGATGCTGCATCCACTTTTAGCCGCCATGTCAGACTTGGCCCACAGAACATCAACCCCAGGAAAGCTGATGGTGTGGCAGACCATGTTCTGAAAAATTGTGCTGACCAGTTGGCAGAGGATTTTCCAAGTATTTTCAATCCTTCTTTAACCTTGTCATATGTACCTTCATGTTTTAAAGCATCCACCATTATACCAGTAACCAAAAAGACTTCAGTTACATGTCAAAATGACTACATGGCTGTGACCCTCACCCCATACCCACTAAATGTCTTGAGAGACTGGTCATGAAATATATCAAAAGTATCATACCAGCCTCCTTGGACTGGTACCAATCTCCCTACAGGGAGAACAGGTTGACTGAGGATCAGCGGTATCCCTGCTACTTCACACTGCACTGGAGCTAAAGAACACCAACAGTACATCTGCATGCTCTTTATCGACTACAGTTCTGCTTTCAAAACAGTCCAACAAACAAACCATCCAACAAACTCATCTCCAAACTCCAAGACTTAAACCTCAGCACTTCACTATGCGATTGGATTCTGGACTTCTTAGCAAACCGTACACAGAAAGTTTGAATAGGAAAGCACCAGTTTACAACTCTATCAATACTGGCACCCCACAAGGTTGTATGCTCAGTCCATTGCTCTACACTCTTTACACGCATAACTCCTCTTCCTCTCACCAAACAAACCACATCTTTAAGTCTGCAGACGACACAAGGGCTTGGCCTCATGTCCAACAGTGATGAGTGTGCTTACAGGAGGGAAGTAGAGAACCTGGCAGTCTGGTGCTGTGATCACAACCTCTGTCTGAACATCAGAAAGACTAAGGAGATAATCATGGACTTCCAGAGGTCAGGTCGGTGCAATCATCCCCCACTTTGCATCAACAGCAAGGAGATGTAGCATGTCAGCAGCTTCAAGTTGCTCTGGGCCTAATGGTGACAGAGCAGCTCTCCTGGGACTCCAATACAGTGTCAGTCAAGCCCAACAATGCCTCTTCTACCTCAGGAAACTGATGAGAGAAAATTTACCACTAGATGCTGTTGGTTAACTTCTGCTGCTGTGTAACTGAAAGTCTGCTGATGTACTCCGTCTGCCTGGTTCTTCAGTTGCACAGAGGCAGAACAGGAAGTGATCCAGAGGGTTATCAAAACTGCAGGAAAGATCGTCTTGACAGAGCTGCCAGATACAACCATTTCCAGCTACCGCTGTTTGCAGAATTCTTACTGTATCATCAGAGGCTCTTCTCACCCTGCCCATCACATGTTTCAGCTGCTCCTATCAGGAAAATGATTCAGGTCCATAATATTCAACAATATTAAAGTGCTGATGACACGTTTTTGACTTCCTCTAATTTTTCAACACATAATACAATATGACAAAATAGTTTGGTCTGTGCAGTTCTAAGTCGAACAGGCTTTTTTTCACACGAATATCCGACGTTTTCATGAGCGCCACTTCACCAATTACGTCAGTGGCTGGAAAACCCTGCTGCCATGTAGTCACATCATCGGGAGAACACAGCGTTTGGCTGCCAATTGTACTCACAGGATGGAAGTGGCTGAAAACATCGACGATGGTTCCAGCACATGTAGTCTGGAATTGGTTTGTGTTGTCCAATCTTCAGACGATTATAGTTCCGAAGAATGGGATGATAATGAAGAATCTGGGGGCATCAGACCGTATAGGTTTGAGCCGTGCCAAGCAGGCATTGTGCCAAACTAATCACACTCAGAGAGTGACGGGTGGAGAGGCACACATGCCCGCTGCAGCAGCAGCGACAAACACATGGCAGGGGAACACCAGTGTTATTCTTTTGTTACAGATATTGCAACAAATTATTTGTTCATAAATATAATTTATTTAAACCTGATTTATCAATAAAATCATAGCAATGTATTCTCTGTGGCTCAGGCATCGGGTTTATTATGGATTATATTTTGAGTTCTTGTTGTTTTTGTTTTGTACATGTGTTTTATGTGCGTTTTGAGCCCCTTTCAGGTGGGCACTGTCCCAACATTTGCCAGTCCGAACACACGCGCCCTCTCTCTTTGACAGTCAGCTGTTCATGGTTTGTGTGCATCATCTGCCGTGTTGTCAGCCAGCCAACATTGCCAACACTATCACGACGTGTTAGCCACTCCACACAGCCGTGGTTCTGTTGCGCCCCTTGAAGCGATGTCAGCCCTGGGGCGTAACCGTGGTTAACACGTCTCCTCTACATGTTCGCTGGGCGGTGTCAGCCCCGAACGCCAACTGTGGGTGTTTCTGCTCATTTTTGTGGGTCTTCACCTTTTTGGGAACTGTTGTCATCATTCTTATGTTCAATGCATGTGCTGTGGTGAATTCTGCACGTAAATCCATTCATCATGATCCTCTGTGCGCTCTTACGCAGGGCAGGGAGAGGGAGGATGAAATAATGAGGATTTGCGGGCAGGGTTCACCACAGCACATTTAATACAGAAAGACAGACAATTCCCTGAAAGGTGAAGACGTACAAGAAACACAGACACACTTACTGATGGCATTCAGGGGCCTGCGTCGCCCAGTGAACGAATGAGAGGAGACATGTTTCCCACAGGTGCGCCCCAGTGCTGACATCGCTTCAAGGACGCACGAGAGCCACGGCGAACATGGAGTGACTAGCGTGTCGTGAGAGTGCTGAAAATACTGGCAGACAGACAGCACAGATGACAATACTATGGACCATCAATGCATGACTGGCAAACGGCCGCGAAGTACATGCACTGCTGGTGATGGCGTGATGAGAAGCACCTGGGTGAGGACCGGGAAACATGATCAGCGGGAGTTTGAATCAGCTGGTGATAATGAGAGAGGGGACGTGTCTAGACCAGTGAGATGTAAGCATGCGATCACAGAAAGTAGGTCAAAGCTGCGTGTAAATCCATTAGTCCTTCCCCTCCGCCGCTCCTCCTGCATAAAAGCGCAGGAGGAGACTTAATAACAGTTGGAGCTGAAGTGTGTGATGTGGTCTTTCACGGTTTGATGTTTGTCTAAGCCTGCGACACAATGCGAAGGCACAGCCATAAAATTAAAACAAGAAACCAGAGAAACTGTGAGCTACAAAGCTGTTGTCATTCCAGTCAACAACACCGGAGTCCGTTCTCCCGCTTACGTCATGGGGGTGCCGCCTTGAATTCAGTGGGCGGCACCACAGTCCAGTCAGCGGCTGCGGTTTTTTGATGATAACTAGTTTATGCAGGCGTGGTTGTAAATATTATATTGATCATCGACAATGACTTTTGGGTTTACACAACATCCTAAAAAATGTCAAAATCGTGTCATCAGCCCTTTAAACCCTTTTTTATTCACAAGCAGTCAGACTCCGTAACAGCTACCCTCATAATTCCTTCCTGGCAATACATTGCAGGAATTGCACTGCTAGTTGTTTTTTCCGTATCATTTTTAACTGTGCCATTTATTATTATTTATTGCTATTTATTATTTATTTTCATGGAGATGCTCTGGTGGTAACAACATATTTTGAACTTGGTCCACAATGCTACAGCAAAAGCTTTAACAGGGAACAGAAAGGCTAGCTTTTCATATTTCTTTTAGTTTGTCTCTGTATTTTGCTGTTGACACATATGTTAACACGTTGCACAGAACACTGCAACACTATGAAGTAATTGATAGAAGTAGATGCCATTTAGCTGTTTCTTGTGTTGAATAATCAGAAAAAAGTTTCAGAAATGTGAAAAAAAATTGGATGCGAACCAAGTCAGAGCCGTCGTTGTTTACCATTTACTTCTAATATGGCCAAAGCCACCTGCTTTCACTGTCCATGTCCTCTGACTCACAGCTCCCCTGTATCTCCCTGACCTTTTACCATAACTCAGCTTATACATCTGTGATTGTGTGTGCAGGAGGTCCTGGAGACGTGCCAGACTCGTGTGTCGAAGCTCGAGCTTCAGCAGCAACAGCAACAGACCATTCAGTTGGAGAACACAGACGCCAAAGTGCTGCTGGGGAAGTGCATCAACATCATGCTGGCCATTGTCACCGTCATCCTAGTGTGCGTTTCCACGGCAGCAAAGTTTACTGCCCCGCTGCTGCGAAGCCGACTCCACCTGGCGCTCACCTGCGTGGGCGTGTCTGTGCTGGCGCTGCTGTGGAAGAACTGGGAACATTTGCAGTGCGCCTTGGAACGATTGCTCCTCCCACATTGAGACAGAAGCATGAACGACAGCCTCAAAACCTTTATGGAGGCGGAGTTTTAATGTAGCCTTACACAGCCAGCGATTCTGGGCTCAGCTGGAACTGTTATCGGCCTGTGTTCAGATAAATCTACGACTGGAGTAGAGCCTCACCCAGAAGATGTAAGCTGCTATAAGTCAACACTGAAGTTGCACATTAATAGGTGCCCTAACTGCGAGAGCTTTCTGGTAAAGGACAAATCACCTCGGACGGATTTGGTGCCAGCCGTCCCATCCAGTCACCAACAACAAACACTGAAGTCTAAATATAATTGAGGGATCTTATATCAGGGCATTGAGACAGAGTTATTATGACCTGCCCTCGGGGTGTGGGGGGGTCTGTCATAGCAACACCTCTACACAAACTGGCTGTTATGTGGCCACTGAATCCGGTTTGGACCCACGTACAGTTTTTGTCCTGGTACACCAGCCAGCTGTCACACACACACACACACACACACGTGTCCAGTTGAAGGTTGATTTTTACTGCTCCCCTCCTGCTGTTCCTCCTGTGATGTTTTTCTTGTCACCATCTCCTTCAAAGGAACACTTTGAAGCCTGGGATCACACGTTGTCTCAGTCCGTTGATGTGCTTCTATGTATTCATATGCTGTTTGCCTGCTCGTACTGTACGTATCTGTACTGTGTTTCATAAATGCGAAATTTGACATTTTGACAAAAAATTCACAAGATGAAGCCAGGAGGAGATGTGGGGAAAACAGCAGGGCTGATTATGAAGACACAGTTTTGTAACTTTTCTATATTTTACACACCAGAGCTGCAGAAATGAGATGGGTTTTGATCAGCTCTATGAATCATGACGCACCGCCCCAAAATCAGACAAAGAATTAGTTATAATGTCTTCCGTTGTGCATTAAATATCATAAAAAGGAACATGGATAATGTCTTAAATTTGAATTGGTTTAAACTCTCTGTAAAAACCCTGGATTTTAGTGACATTAAATGAGTGAACTGTCGTCCATTAAAACAATTGTTATTCATATTTGCAAAGAAATCCTTTAATAAACATGTTCTAGATGTGTGTGTGTGCGCGTGCGTGCATGTGTTTTTAAGCTAAGTTAAGGGTCACCCATTTCACTGACCCTGGTGAAAAATAAATCAGCTTTTACGACAACTTCTGACAGACAAAATAAAGTCTCAAAAATAATGCTCTTATTAAAAGTGTGACTATTTAATTGGCTACATTTTTCTATGTGTCCTTTCTTCCTGTTATAATATTCAGGTGTTGTATTTAGTTTTCAAAAGTTTGCAGCGGATTTTTTTTTTTTTTTCGATAACATTGCTACCTTCATCCCAACTTTCAGACATGATTGACATGCTACTAATTAAGAAGCTAATGGTTTAATATTATTTAGAATTAATAATTTTTCATGCTAGTTGTTTTTTTTTTTTTGTCCTGACCAAAGCTTACATGAACCCATACAACACTCTAGTCTTATTTATTTGTCTTATTAATGTGACGAGGCCCACCACATGTCACCGAGTAGTGACTCTAGCAGCTTTATTTATTTAGGGCGCCTTCACGTTAATAAAAATTGTCGCTGTGTTTCAGTGAAGGTGGCATTGATGTTGCATATCTCACAAAAAAAACCAATAACCTTAAAAACGGTGTGACATCATAAAATTTGTAGTTTTACAAATGTAACAGTGGGATTTCTTGGACAAAAGGAATAACCTCAAGAACAAAAACATCCCACATATTGTACATGCAATGTGTTATTTGACCAAATAATTAAGTTTGTGGTGTTTATGCTTTCTTTATATATATATAAGATCACCTTGCTTCAACCTGAATGACTATTTCCCAAAATGTCAGTTGTTTTTAAGAAAAGATTGTGAACGTCCCCTGTCTTATTAATTAAAGTTTTGTGGGCTTTTCTGTCAAGTAATCTATTTCTGAGTAACCAAATCTTTTCAAATTAAAGAGTACAGCAGAGGTGAGGAAGGAATCTGAGGGTTATAACTTTTTTTTAAAGATACAGTTCCTTGTCCTTCCTGACAATTTGTGAAAAATGCTTAAAGATAATTTTATGAGACCACCTAACAAGGTAACGAGAACAAATTTTTGTGTGATTCCTTTGATGTTTTGCTGCATTCATGTCTGTGGCGGGGGAAGAAAAAACAGCAGTAACGTTCAAAACCGTGACTTCCAAAAAAAGGAAATCCCAGCTGTTAAAAGTAATTTAAACCCCAGAGAGAACGGAGTGATGGCTGCGATGTTTTAAGCTGACTCCTTTGAGAGGATTTCTGAAAATGAAATGCAGAAATCCTGTCCTGCTGTGATATGAAATCTAAAAATGCTGCCCCCGTTGAAACAATCCTAGGGAGTAACCGTCAACACCCACATGAGACAAACCCCACATCACCAAGAACTGAACTATGTAGCTGCCTGACCCTGGATCACTGTGATGATGAGGGGCTGAAATGAAACTGAGGCCTCGTCAATGAGCTTATTTCTTCCCCTGTGTGACTCTTTTCTGTTTGTCTTGTTAAAAAGCCAAATCTGGAGATTTAAATGAACTTGTTTTGTTTTCCTTACAATAATCTTTGATGTTTCATTTATATAAATTCAGTTTCTGTCAGAAGGAGCTCCTCTGAAGATGAATCCATACTGTTTGTCTGTTTCTGTGTGCAGCAGTTTTCCAGAAGATTGTTTTTTTCAAATGTGAAAATAAATCTTTGTTTTTCAAACATGCTGCATTTTCTTTCTTGAGCATGTTATGAATTAATAGACATCAGCACTGATCTGAGGACACCAAACTGCTCCACAAGCAGCAGAGGGAATTGATCTGTGATTTTTTTTTTAACCTTTATTCATACAGGGAAGGTCCGTTGAGGGGTAAACTGTTTTTCAAGGACGACCTGTTCACATTCGCACCTGGAAGCAGCCCAGTATAACCACAGACTGACCTGTGGCCACTGAGCAGCTCCACTGGAGCAGTTGGGATTAAGGGCTTTACTCAAGGGCACCACAGTGGGGTTAAGGAGGGTGGGGCAAACACAACTATGTCATCCGTCCTACCCAGATCTGATCCATCCAGTCCAGGGATTGAATCAGTGACCCTCCAGTCACCAGTCTACATCCCTAACCAGTAGGACACCACTGCCTAATTAATACAACTGACAGCATCCTTTCCTTTCAGGATTCAGCTGCTTTCACAATCCATCCTGTTTTACTCATTTAAACATTTATAGATGTTTACTCAGCACAGGGAAATCTGCTTATGTTATATTTAGCCACATGAATCACATTAATCCCCCTGTTTACTGCAGCTGATTGACAGGACTTGCATCTTAAAATGAACATCAGATGGGACTTCCGGGAAGATGGCGGAGAGACATAACGCTTAAACAGAGAGCTCTCCCTAGCCGGATTAAAAATCATCGGTAAATGGCCAACTCGACATAAGCGGATCAATAAACTAAGGGATGAAAACACGAAGGAGCCGGGCACAAGGACAAAAGCAGAGTAAAATTAAAGAATTCCTCTTCAACAACGCAGGAGAAACCGCTGAACACGGGGCCCAAAAAAAAGGGGTGACTACAGCAGAGAAAATGGAGGACACACTCGATACCATGAACACTGGCATCGCCAGTTTGAGTAAAGAGTTGAGAGACTTCAAACGGCAGCTACAACAGGATTTAGCGGCTCTTGAGGAGCTGAAAAAAGAGATTAAGGAGGAAATTATGGGCCTCCGAAGAGAAATGGAGCGCAAGCTAGCAGAAAACATGGAGGAGCTGCGCTCCCAGCGGGCGTGTATGACAGAAGCGCAGGCCCGAATATCAGAGCTGGAAGATTGGAATAGCGAGGCAAGCGAACAGCTGCAGACCCTGACGGCACAAATGCAGAAGATGCAGGAGAAAGTAACCGACTTGGAGAGCAGGTCCAGACGGGGCAATATACGCATCTTCGGGATCCCGGAGGGCATTGAAGGCAACTCGATGACGAAATTCATGGATCAGTTCTTAAAAAAAGAGCTGGAACTGCCCAGCGAAGCGGATCTGCAGATTCAACGAGCGCACAGAGCCTCGGCACAGAACCCGAACCCACGCTCTACACCCAGGTCAGTTGTGGTAAACTTTCTGAAATATGATGTAAAGGAAAGAATCCTGACACGAGCGTGGAAAAAAAAGATACGAATCGGCGACAAGCAGATATTCTTTGATCATGACTACCCGGCAGAAATTGTGCAGCAGCGGAAGAAATATGCCAACATTAAAAAAACGCTGAAAGAAAAAAAAATTAGATTCCAAACGCCGCTAACGAAGATGAGGATTCATTGGGAGAACGGCATGAGGACGTACAACACAGCCAGAGAGGCAGCGCAGGACATGATGGAGCGGGGCCTTGAGGTGTACGTGCCGGAGGAAAACGGTAGGAGCAGCGGCGGCCCTGAACGCATCACGACAGCCGGAGTGGAGGCGAGTGAACGGCAAAAGACGGGGGGAGACGTGGAGCAGCGGGCCCAGGAAAGACTACAAGGCTTTCAACTGAAAGCCTAGATTATAACAAAGATTAAGAAAGACACAGAAGAAATGAAGGCCAAGAAGACAAGGTAAAAGAGAAACAGACGGCTAGGAGAGGTTTAAGTGATATTTGTTGGACATTTCTAGACTAATGACTATTTCTTGGATAGTAAATACAGGTCTAGGGAGGGCCCTACACTCGGTGAGGACAATCCCTCCACCCACCAACAGGGACCAGCGGGCAGAAGAAAGGCCCAAAGTACGGAGGTCGAGATTTTTTAATGTGTTTTTATATAAATATGTGTTATTTTTGTTGTTAAAGGGGCTAGGAGCACAAGTTAAAAAAATGGAAAAACATGAATATGGGTAAAAATCTTAAGATAATGACACTAAACGTGAATGGTCTGAACTCACCTGTTAAAAGGGAAAGAATAATAAGAAAATTCAAGAAGGAAAAAGCCGAAATTATATTTATGCAAGAGACACATTTGAGCAAGACAGAACATGTGAAACTAAAGAGATTTGGCTATAAGAACTCCTACTACAGTTCATTTAAGGGAGGAACTAAAAGGGGGGTTATGATACTAATCCATCCATCCATCCATCCATCTTCTACCGCTTTTCCGGAGGTCCGGGTCGCGGAGGCAGCAGTTCAAGCAGAGAAGCCCAGACTTCCCTCTCCCCAGCCACCTGCTCCAGCTCTTCAGAGGGGATACCAAGGCGTTCCCAGACTAGCTGGGAGACATAGTCTCTCCACCGAGTCCTGGGTCTGCCCCGGGGTCTCCTCCCAGTGGGACGTGCCTGAAACACCTCAAGTGGGAGACGTCCAGGAGGCATCCTAATCAGATGCCCATACCACCTCAACTGACTCCTTTCAATGTGGAGGAGCAGCGGTTCTACTCTGAGCCTCTCCCGGATGACTGAGCTCCTCACCCTATCTCTGAGGGTGAGTCCAGCAATCTTACGGAGAAAGCTCATTTCAGCCGCTTGTATCCGCGATCTCGTTCTTTCGGTCATTACCCAGAGCTCGTGACCATAGGTGAGAGTAGGAACGTAGATTGACTGGTAAATCGACAGCTTTGCCTTAGAACTAAGCTCCCTCTTCACAACAACAGACCGGTACAACGTCCGCATCACTGCAGATGCTGCTCCAATCCGTCTGTCGATCTCTCGCTCCATTTTCCCCTCACTCGTGAACAAGACCCCAAGATACTTAAACTCCTCCACTTGGGGCAGGAGCCTGTCCCCAACCCGGAGAGGACAATCCACCTTTTTCCGGCTGAGGACCATGGACTCGGACTTGGAGGTGCTGATTCTCATCCCAGCCGCTTCACACTCAGCGGCAAACCGTCCCAGCAAGAGCTGTAGGTCATTGCTGGATGAAGCCAACAGGACAACATCATCTGCAAACAACAGAGATGAGATCCTGTGGTCACCAAGCATGACACCTTCCATTCCCTGGCTGCGCCTAGAAATCCTGTCCATAAAAATTATGAACAGGACCGGTGACAAAGGGCAGCCCTGGCGGAGTCCAACTCTCACTGGGAATGACTCCGACCGAGTGTTGGCAATACGAAAGACGATCCCCCTCATGGATCGTCACCTTATCGTGGTGGGGGGGTTTGCGTGCCCCAGTGATCCCAGGAGCTATGTTGTCCGGGGCAATTTGCCTCTGATAGGGTCTCCCAAGACAAACTGGTCCTGGGTGAAGGGCCAGACTAAGAACGATCCAACAGACTCTCATGATAAATTGTATATCAAGGATTCAGTGTACCCCGCCCGGTATGGGGTTACCGGGGCCCCACCCTGGAGCCAGGCCTGGGGGAGGGGCTCGAAGGCTAGCGTCTGGTGGCCAGGTTTCCACCCATGGGACCCGGCCGAGCTCAGCCCGAAGGAGTTACATGGGTCCGCCCTCCAGTAGGTTCACCACCTGCAGGAGGGATCATGGAAGTCCGGTGCTATGTGGATTAGGTGGCAGTCAAAGGCGGAGACCTTGGCGGACTGATCCCAAGCTTTCTAAACTGGCTTATGATACTAATCTCAAATAAAATACAATTTGAATGTGAACAGGAAATCCAGGATAAAGAAGGCAGGTATGTAATAATAAAGGGAAGAATAGATGGTATGCAGATTACATTAGTGAACATCTATGCCCCACCAGAAAGTGACAAGGGTTTTTTTCAACATCTGTTTGATCTCATAGCAACACACAGTGAAGGAGTCCTAATTTGTGGAGGAGACTTAAATGCTGTCATGGATCATGAAATTGATACAACAAGTGTTAAGAAGACAAAAAAACATGTAACAAAGTTCATAAGAACCTCACTGGCAGAAATGGGTATGGTAGACATTTGGAGGGACCTGCACCCACTCGAAAAAGACTATACACATTATTCAGCAGTCCATAAAGTACACTCTAGAATAGATTACTTCCTTATGAATGAAGGTGACAGACACAGGGTGAGAAATTGTTGGATTGGAGGGGCAGAAATATCAGATCATAATCCTATATACGTGGAAATAAATTTAAACAATAGAAAACGACAAACAACATGGAAACTTAATGTAGGACTGTTAAATGATGATAAAATGAAAGAAAGAATAAAAGTAAACATAAATGAATATATCCAAGAGAATGACAATGAAGAAGTGGACCCAACAATACTATGGGATGCACTAAAAGCCGTGTTAAGAGGTAAATTAATTGTTGAAACAGGAAAAGCAAATAAGACTAAACTGGAAGCATATGGACAAAGATGTGAGAGACTGAGGGAATTAGAACATAAACATCAAAGCACAAATGACCCAAAAATATATCAAGAAATTAAAGAAGAAAAAATAAAGATAAAAGAAACACAAATGGATGAAATTGAAAGGAAAAATAGATATCTAAAGCAAAAATATTATGAAACGGGACCAAAAGCCACAAAACTGCTGGCAAAACGGTTAAGAAAACAACAAACAATGAATAATGTATACAAGATTAAAGACCCCACCACAAATAAAACCACAGTTAACCCAGAAAACATCGAAGAAATATTCCATAATTTCTACCAAGAACTATACTCGCAACCTGAAGAAACAAATACTAAAGATATTAAAAAATTTCTATGCACATTGGACTTGCCATCAATAGGAAATCAACAAAATGAAAAGCTAACAGCAGAAATAACAACACAAGAGATTAGAGATGTGATTAAGTCACTTAAAAACGGTAAATCACCAGGTAGTGATGGATACCCATCTGAGTTTTATAAACTGTTTATAGAAGAACTCACGCCACAGCTCCTAAAGTCATTTAACTGGACATTGAATAACAACAAAATACCTCCATCATGGAACGAAGCCATTATTTCAGTCATTTTAAAGCCAGGGAAAGATAGAGAACAATGCGGAAACTATAGACCAATCTCTTTATTAAATGTGGATTATAAAATATATACAACAATTATATGTAAACGAATAAAGACATTCTTGACGGAATTGATAGAAGATGATCAAACTGGTTTCATAGAGGGACGCCAAACACATGACAATATCAGGAGAACAATACATATAATTAATCAAATACATAAAGAAAAGAAAAGCGCAGTAATAATGAGTTTAGACGCAGAAAAAGCATTTGACAGGGTTACCTGGAAATTCCTATATAGTGTGCTGGAACGCTTTGGATTTAACGAAAAATCAGTACAATGCATAAGGACGCTGTATCAAGAACCTGTGGCAAGAATCAAGATAAACGGTAGCTTAACAGACAAAGTAAATATACAAAGATCAACTAGGCAGGGATGCTGCTTATCGCCCACCTTGTTTGCTCTGTTCATAGAGCCACTGGCTCAAGCGATATGACAAAATAAGAAATTAAAAGGTGTAACAATAAAGGGGGCGGAACACAAGATTGGGCTATTTGCAGACGATATTATAGTTTACCTTGAACAACCAGATGAATCAATAATGGAAATGATGAACTTGATAGAAAATTTTGGAAAATTATCAGGATACAAGATAAACATAACAAAAACGCAAATACTGACATTCCACTATAACCCTCTAGACCAGATAACTGATAAGATCAAACTAAACTGGAAACAAAAAGAAATAAAATACCTTGGAGTGAACATACCTAAAGATCTAAGCAAAATCTATAAAGCAAACTATGATAGGTTGGAACAAGAAATAAAAAAAGATATTGATAGATGGTCAATCTTAAATATGGATCTGAATTCAAAAATTGAGACAGTCAAAATCAGCATACAACCTAGATTACTTTACCTCTTCCAGGCTCTACCAACAGAGATTCCAGATGCCCAATTCTCAAAGTGGGACAGGATGATATCGAGATTTGTTTGGGGAGGTAAAAACCAAGAGTGAAATATAAAACTCTCCAGTTACCAAAAGAGAAAGGAGGCATGGGCCTACCGAGTCTAAAAGAATATTACTACTCGGCACAAATAAGATATATCATATGTTGGTGCGACGAGGGATATGAGGCAAAATGGAAAGAAATGGAAAAGGAAATTGAGGGACTCCCAGTACAAAGCATAATAGGAGATAAAGATGCATATAAGCAAATCAAACAAATAGACCCAATCACTAAATTTACTTTAGAACTGTGGTATAAAATAGTACAAAAGTATAATATAAAGGAAGACATAAAACTATTGAAATGGGTAGCATTTGACAGTCAGTTTGAACCGGCAAAACAAGATAGGGGATACAAAAATCTGGTGAACAAGGGAATCACAGCATGGGGCAATATCGGAAAAAAAGATCTCGGGAGCTTTGTAAACATCAGGAGAAAATTTAAACTAGAAAGATCGGAATTCTTCAGATATCTGCAGATGAGAGACTATTATATGAAGAAGATTAGGCATAACCTCCAAACAGATGTGAGCGAGATTATACAATTCATTTTAAGCTCATATACAGGAAATAAAACAAGAATTATTTCAAAGCTATATCAGAAACTTATGGCAAACAATCATTCAAGTAACTATATAAAGGAGAAATGGGAGAAAGAGCTCAATTTAAACATAACAGAAGAAAGCTGGCAGGAAATATGGAAAACACAACACACATCAACAAATTCAAGGGCATGGAGGGAATTTGGATGGAAAAACCTGATTCGCTTTTTCATTACACCACAGATTCAAGGAAAATATACAAATACCCAATCTTTATGCTGGAGGGGATGTGGGGCTCAAAATGCAGACCACTCACATATGTTTTGGAAATGCTGCAAAATCTCATCATTCTGGAAATCTATACATGTGACAATACAGAGGATATTAGGATATAATATACCAATGAACTGTAACCTGATGTACCTATGTGATCTTAAAAGAGACAGTGTTATACAGGCTGAGGACAGATATCTAGTTAAAATCTTGTTGATTGCATGTAAAAAAACAATCACAAAAAAATGGCGATCAGAAGTTCTTCCTGACCAAGAGCAATGGACTGACATTATTGAGGACATACGTATGATGGAAAAACTAACATATCGACAAAGAATGCAAGAAGGACTGTGGGAAAAAAAATGGCGGAAATGGACACGCTACAAAGTGCAACAACGAGACAGATATTGAAAGAATAACCAACGACGCTGGAAAAACCAGAAGAATTAAGAGATGGAAACTAAAAACTTGATGCTCCAACATTTGTCCCCCCCCCCTTTTTTTTTTTCTTTTCTTTTTCTTTTTTTACTCTAGCCCCTTTGTTTTTTTTTTAAATGTAGACTGTGATCTGAATGCAATATATATAATGAAAAATGAATAAAAATCTTAAGTTACAAAAAAAATCACATAAGGATTATCATATTCAGTCTGTGTTGTTGCTTAGTTTTGTTTTGTCACGTTTTGTCTTAGCTTTGTTTTGATTTGTAATCACTATTTTTTTTAAATTCTTAGATGGAACATGGGTAGGCAATATAAGCTGTGGCTTCAGCCATCACCCATTTCGTATAACTTATGTTGAACTGTATGATCAGAGGAGTTATTGTTTAATTTGACCTTGTTGGATTTTTTCCCCTGCTTGATACAGTATATTGTTCTTTTCCTTTCTTTTAATCTTTTAATTTAATCTATCCAAAATAAAGATTCATTCATTCATTCAAAAAAAAAAAAAATGAACATCAGATAGTTTTGTTTGTTCTTTATGAAGACAGACAGATGTAATGATCCGAGATGAGCAAACATTAAGCATTTCATTTTGATGGTCTGCTTGCTGCCCTGTTTCAGAGACAGAAACCTCACCATTATTCCCAATATTTTCTTGAGTACTGTGTCTGCATGAATTACTGTACATGGAATTAAAGAGAGAAGGCTGACCCCAGCTGTCAGTTATGAGCAATGCCTTCATATGAGTAATGTGGCTGCTTATTTCCTGCTCAATAGTTTTAATGTTGGACTCAAGTGAAGTAGCTTTGCATAACTCACAATTCATAATAATCCTGTATACTGTATATGCACCTCTGGAGAGCAATAAGAGACCACTGCAACACCTTTCCTACTGAAAACGGCTCACTCAAATTCCAAGTCAGAAAATTGTCATTAAGAGCATTTATTTATAGACAATGACAACTGGCCAAAACAACAAAAAAGATGTTCCTTTTAGATTAACTAATGCAAAGAAAACAAGTTCATGTTCAATCTTAAACACCACAATACTTAAGTTTTAACTTAGAAAGAACTCTGAATTCTTTGTGCAATAGCTCTGATTTTTATTCACAGCCTTTATGTGCCTTACCATGCTTAGATGACCACCTAATCAGTACCTCCTTAAGGAGACTGAGATGTCCTTGTGTTGAAATCTAACAGATACTCAAATTTAATGTCTACCATACATGTAGAGATTCTAATTTAGGTTAGAGAACAAAGCAAAATTGTTCTTTTGACTAAAACACATACGTATAAATAGTAAAACCAGATAAAGTGATAATTTTGCAGTGGTCTCTTTGTCCCTTAATTTTTTTCAGAACTGTATAAACAAGCTTGTTTAGATAAAATATGCACATATGGTAGAAAACGTTTTGTATTAAATAATATTAAGTAAAATGCAAAACCCAATTTTCCGAGTTAAAATGAAATCTACAAAAATGTTGTCAGATTAATAATATCCATCCATCTTCTACTGCTTAATCCTTTTCTGGTTGGGGGGTGGGGGGGCTATCCCAGCATCTTTGGGCGAAAGGCAGGGTCCACCCTGGACAGATCGCCAGTCCATTGCAGGGCCAACACAGAGAGACAGTCATTCACTCTTACATTCATACCTAAGGACAATTTAGAGTCCCCAGTTGATGCCAGTTAACCTAACCTGCATGTCTTTGGCCTGTGGGAGGAAACCAGAGTACCCAGAGAAAACCCACGCAGACACGGGGAGAACATGCAAACTCCACACAGAAGGGTCACCGATGGTCAGGGGGTGGGATGAACCACTGCACCACCACCAAGCGCTATATAGATAGATGTACTTTATTGATCCCAAGTTGGGAAATTACAATATATATATATACGTATATACAGTATATACTGTATATGTGTGTGTGTGTGTGTGTGTGTGTATAGCTCCACCAACTATAGTGGGATGCTAAAATTTGACCACCCCTTGACAAATGGCATATTGTGATTTTTATTTACATTGAGTAAGTAGGGCACCCACACTTTTGCACCTGCCACAGTGGGTATTTTGTTATTCAATATACAGTGCATCTGGAAAGTATTCACAGCACTTCAATTTTTCCACATTTTGTTATGTTACAGCCTTATTCCAAAATCGATTAAATTCATTTTTTTCCTCAAAATTCTACACACAATACCCCATAATGACAACGTGAAAAAAGATTTTTTGAGATTTTTGCAAATTTATTAAAAATAAAAAACTAAGAAATCACATGTACATAAGTATTCACAGCCTTTCCTCAATACTTTGTTGATGCACCTTTGGCAACAATGACAGCCTCAAGTCTTTTTGAATATGATGCCACAACCTTGCCACACCTACACTACCGTTCAAAAGTTTGGGGTCACTTAGAAATTTCCTTATTTTTGAAAGAAAAGCACTTTTTTCAATGAAGATAACTTTAAACTAATCAGAAATACACTCTATACATTGCTAATGTGGTAAATGACTATTCTAGCTGCAAATGTCTGGTTTTTGGTGCAATATCTACATAGGTGTATAGAGGCCCATTTCCAGCAACTATCACTCCAGTGTTCTAATGGTAAAATGTGTTTGCTCATTGCGTCAGAAGGCTAATGGATGATTAGAAAACCCTTGTGCAATCATGTTAGGTCTGCAATGCTGTAATTGCTGCAAATGGAGGATTCTTTGACGAAAGCAAAGTTTGAAGGAAAAAATTAATATTTCAAATACAAATCATTATTTCTAACCTTGTCAATGTCTTGACTATATTTTCTATTCATTTTACAACTCATGGTGGTAAATAAGTGTAACTTTTCATGGAAAACACAAAATAATTGTCTGGGTGACCCCAAACTTTTGAACGGTAGTGTATCTGTGGGCAGTTTGGCCCATTCCTCTTTGCAGCACCTTTGCAGCTCCATCAGGTTAGATGGGAAGCGTCAGTGCGCAGCCATTTTCAGATCTCTCCAGACATGTTCAATTGGATTCAAGTCTGGGCCGCTCAAGGACATTCACAGAGTTGTCCTGAAGCCACTCCTTTGATATCTTGGCTGTGTGCTTAGAGTCGTTGTCCTGCTGAAAGATGAACCGTCGGCCCAGTCTGAGGTCAAGAGCGTTCTGGAGCAGGTTTTCATCCAGGATGTCTCTGTACATTGCTGCATTCATATTTCCTCTATCCTGACTAGTCTTCCAGTTCCTGCCATTGAAAAACATCCCCATTGCCTGATGCTGCCACCATCATGCTTCACTGTAGGGATGGTATTGACCTAGTTTCCTCCAAACATGATCCCTGGCATTCACGGCAAAGAGTTCAATCTTTGTCTCATCAGACCAGAGAATTTTGTTTCTCATGATCTGAGAGTCCTTCAGGTGCCTTTTGACAAACTCCAGGCAGGCTGCCATGTGCCTTTTACTAAGTACTAAGGTAGAGGCCACTCTACCATACAGGCCTGATTGGTGCATTGCTGCAGAGATGGTTGTCCTTCTGGAAGGTTCTCTTCTGTCCACAGAGGAACACTGGAGTTCTGCCAGAGTGACATCAGGTTCTTGGTCACCTCCCTGACTGAGGCCCTTCTCCCCCAAGTCACTTAGTTTAGATGGCTGGCCAGCTCTAGGAAGAGTCCTGGTGGTCCCGAACTTCTTCCATTTATGGATGATGGAGGCCACTGTGCTCACTGGGACCTTCAAAGCAGCAGAAATTTTTCTGTACCCTTCCCCAGATTTGTGCCTCGAGGCAGTCCTGTCTTGGAGGTCTACAGACAATTCCTTTGACTTCATGCTTGGTTTGTGCTCTGACATGCACTGTCCACTGTGGGACCCTATATAGACAGGTGTGTGCCTTTCCAAATCATGACCAATCAACTGCATTTACCACAGGTGGACTCCAATTAAGCTGTAGAAACATCTCAAGGATGATCAGTGGAAACAGAATGTACCTGAGCTCAATTTTGAGCTTCATGGCAAAGGCTGTGAATACTTATGCACATGTGATTTCTTAGTTTGTTATTTTTAATAAATTTGCCAAAATCTCAAAAAAAGCCCAACTTTTTTCACGTTGTCATTATGGGGTACTGTGTGGAGAATTTTGAGGAAACAAATGAATTTAATCCATTTTGGAATAAGCCTGAAACATAACAAAATGTGGAAAAAGTGAAGCTCTGTGAAGACTTCCCGGATGCACTGTATAAAATAAAAAGTAACTATGGATTGATGTTCACTGGTAATATTGTAATGTCCTAATTCTACAGAGGCACTGTTTACATCTTTTCAATTAAAACACATGCCATTTATCAAGGGGTAGCGAAATTTTTAAAAACCATTGTGCAACTTTCTTACTGCCATCTCAAACTACAGTATAAAAACACAGCTACAGTATAAAACTACAGTATAATTTTATCAAGTCATTTAGTGCAGGTATACAGTTAGGCCCAGAAATATTTGGACAGTGACACAATCTTCATGATTTGGGCTCTGCATGCCACCACATTGGATTTGAAATGAAACAACTACAGCGGAATTGAAGTGCAGACTTTAAGGTTTAATTCAAAGGGTTGAACAAAAATATATGATTAAACATGTAGGAATTGTAGCTATTTTTATACAAACGCTCCTCATTTCAGGGGCTCAAAAGTAGTTGGACAAATAAACATAACCCTAAGTAAAATGTTACTTTTCAATATTTTGTTGAAAATCCTTTGCAGGCAATGACTGCCTGAAGTCTGGAACCCATGGACATCACCAAACGCTGGGTTTCCTCCTTTGTGATGCTTTGCCAGGCCTTTACTGCAGCTGTCTTCAGTTGTTGCTTGTTTGTGGGTCTTTCTGCCTTAAGTTTTGTCTTGAGCAAGTGAAATGCATGCTCGATTGGGTTGAGATCTGGTGATTGACTCGGCCATTGCAGAATATTCCACTTCGTTGCTTTAAAAGACTCCTGGGTTGCTTCTGCAGTATGTTTTGGATCATTGGTGAAGCGCCGTCCAATCAACTTTGCTGCATTTGGCTGAATCTGAGCAGAAAGTATATCCCTATACACTTCAGAATTCATCCGGCTGCTTCTGTCTTTTGTCACATCATCAATAAACACAAGTGACCCAGTGCCATTGGAAGCCATGCATGCCCATGCCATCACACTGCCTCCACCATGTTTTACAGAAGATGTAGTGCTTTGGATCATGAGCTGTTCCAATTCTTCTCCAAACTTTCTTCTTCCCATCATTCTGGTACAGGTTGATCTTAGTCTCATCTGTCTAAAGAATGCTGTTCCAGAACTGGGCTGGCTTCTTCAGGTGTTTTTGGACAAAGTCAATTCTGGCCTTTCTATTTTTGAGGCTGATTAATGGTTTGCACCTTGTGGTGAATCCTTTGTATTTACTCTCATGAAGTCTTCTCTTTATGGTAGACTTAGATACTGATACACCTACTTCCTGGAGAGTGTTCTTCACTTGATTGGATGTTGTGAAGGGGTTGTTCTTCACCATGGAAAGGATTCTGTGATCATCCACCACTGTTGTCTTCCGTGGACGTCCAGGCCTTTTTGAGTTCCCAAGCTCACCAATGCACTCTTTATTTCTCAGAATGTACCAAACTGTTGATTTGGCCACTCCTAACATTTCTGCTATCTCTCTGATGGATTTCTTCTTTTTTTTTCAGCCTCAGGATGGTCTGTTTCACCTCCATTGAGAGCTCCTTTGACTGCATGTTGTGTGTTCACAGCAACAGCTTCCAAATGCAAACGCCACACCTGGAATCAACTCCAGACCTTTTAACTGCTTAACTGATGACAGGTTAACGAGGGAAGAGCCCATGCAGACTTGTTATTTTTTTTTGCAGCCTTCTGAGTCAATTGCCCAATTACTTTTGGTCCCTTGAAAAAGAGGCGGCTACGTATTAAAGAGCTGTAATTCCTAAACCCAATTTGGATGTGAATACTCTCAAATTACAGCTGAGAGTCTGCAGTTTAAGCCCATATTGATTATATAATTGTATCTTGAATATGTTTTCGTAAACAGCTGAAATAACAAAACTTATGTCACTGTCTAAATATTTTTGGGCCTAACTGTAAATATCTAGATCTGATGACCATCCATCCATCCATCTTCTACCGCTTTTCCGGAGGTCCGGGTCGCGGAGGCAGCAGTTCAAGCAGAGAAGCCCAGACTTCCCTCTCCCCAGCCACCTGCTCCAGCTCTTCAGAGGGGATACCAAGGCGTTCCCAGACCAGCTGGGAAACATAGTCTCTCCACCGAGTCCTGGGTCTGCCCCGGGGTCTCCTCCCAGTGGGACGTGCCTGAAACACCTCAAGTGGGAGGCGTCCAGGAGGCATCCTAATCAGATGCCCATACCACCTCAACTGACTCCTTTCAATGTGGAGGAGCAGCGGTTCTACTCTGAGCCTCTCCTGGATGACTGAGCTCCTCACCCTATCTCTCAGGGTGAGTCCAGCAATCCTACGGAGAAAGCTCATTTCAGCCGCTTGTATCCGCGATCTCGTTCTTTCGGTCATTACCCAAAGCTCGTGACCATAGGTGAGAGTAGGAACGTAGATTGACTGGTAAATCGACAGCTTTGCCTTAGAACTAAGCTCCCTCTTCACCACAACAGACCGGTATAACGTCCGCATCACTGCAGATGCTGCTCCAATCCGTCTGTCGATCTCTCGCTCCATTTTCCCCTCACTCGTGAACAAGACCCCAAGATACTTAAACTCCTCCACTTGGGGCAGGAGCCTGTCCCCAACCCGGAGAGGACAATCCACCTTTTTCCGGCTGAGGACCATGGACTCGGACTTGGAGGTGCTAATTCTCATCCCAGCCGCTTCACACTCAGCGGCAAACCGTCCCAGCAAGAGCTGTAGGTCATTGCTGGATGAAGCCAACAGGACAACATCATCTGCAAACAACAGAGATGAGATCCTGTGGTCACCAAGCATGACACCCTCCATTCCCTGGCTGCGCCTAGAAATCCTGTCCATAAAAATTATGAACAGGATCGGTGACAAAGGGCAGCCCTGGCGGAGTCCAACTCTCACTGGGAATGACTCCGACCGAGTGTTGGCAATACGAACCAAACTCTCACAACAGTTGTACAGAGACCGAATAGCTCGTAACAACAAGCCCGATACCCCATACTCCCGAAGCACTCCCCACAAAA
Source organism: Pholidichthys leucotaenia (assembly GCA_020510985.1). Lineage (NCBI taxonomy): Eukaryota > Metazoa > Chordata > Actinopteri > Cichliformes > Pholidichthyidae > Pholidichthys > Pholidichthys leucotaenia. The sequence continues at coordinate 182,659,621 of CM035845.1, read as the reverse complement.
ATCTACGAGGGACGCGGTCAAATGCCTTCTCCAAGTCCACAAAACACATGTAAACTGGTTGGGCAAACTCCCACGAACCCTCAAGAATTCTCGAGAGGGTAAAGAGCTGGTCCGATGTGCCACGGCCAGGACGAAAACCACATTGCTCCTCCTGAATCCGAGGTTTGACCAACGGCCGGACTCTCCTCTCCAGTACCTTGGCATAGACCTTCCCAGGGAGGCTGAGGAGTGTGATCCCTCTAAAGTTGGAGCACACCCTCCGGTCCCCTTTTTTGAAGAGAGGAACCACCACCCCGGTTTGCCATGCCAAAGGCACTGCCCCCAGCCTCCGCGCAATGTTGCAGAGGCGTGTCAACCATGACAACCCAACAACATTCAGGGCCTTGAGGTACTCAGGGCAAATCTCGTCCACCCCCGGGGCCCGGCCACCAAGGAGATTTTTAACCACCTTGGCGACCTCAGCCCCTGTGATAGGCGAGTCATCCCCCTCGTCCCCAAACCCTGCTTCCTCTGTGGAAGGCGTATCAGTGGGATTGAGGAGATCCTCGAAGTATTCCTTCCACCGCCCGACGATATCCCCAGTTGAAGTCAACAGTGTCCCATCCGCACCATACACAGTGTGGACGGGGAGCTGCTTTCCCCTCCTGAGCCGCCGAACAGTTTGCCAGAATCTCTTTGAAGCCGACCGAAAGTCTTGTTCCATGGCCTCACCGAACTCCTCCCATACCCGGGTTTTTGCTTCAGCAACCACCCGAGCTGCACTCCGCTTGGCCTGCCGGTACACCTCAGCTGCTTCGGGAGTCCCACAAGCCAACCAAGCTTGATAGGACTCCTTCTTCAGCTTAATGGCCCCCCTCACCACTGGTGTCCACCACTTGGTTCGGGGGTTGCCACCACGAGATGCACCGACCACCTTGCGGCCGCAGCTCTGGGCCGCCGCTTCAACAACAGAGGTGGAGAACATGGCCCATTCAGACTCCATGTCTCCAGACTCCCTCGGAATGTGGTTGAAGTTCTTCCGGAGGTGGGAGTTGAAGACCTCCCGGACAGGGGCCTCAGCCATACGCTCCCAGCACACCCTCACTATACGTTTGGGTCTACCAGGTCTGAATGGCTTCCTCCCCTGCCATCGGATCCAACTCACCACCAGGTGGTGATCAGTTGACAGCTCTGCACCTCTCTTTACTCGGGTGTCCAAGACATACGGTCGCAGGTCTGATGATACGATAACAAAATCGATCATCGACCTGCGACCTAGGGTGTCCTGGTGCCAGGTGCACATATGGACACCCTTATGCTTGAACATGGTGTTCGTTATGGACAGACTGTGGTTAGCACAGAAGTCCAATAACTGAACACCACTCGGGTTCAGATCGGGCAGGCCGTCCCTCCCAATCACCCCCCTCCAGGTTTCACTATCGTTGCCCACGTGCGCATTGAAGTCCCCCAGTAGGACAATGGAGTCTCCAGGAGGAGCACCCTCCAGCACCCCAGTCACAGACTCCAAAAAGGGTGGGTACTCTGAAACATCATTTGGTGCATCGGCACAAATGATGGTCAGGACCCGTTTCCCAACCCGAAGGCGCAGGGAAGCAACCCTTTCGTCCACCGGGGAAAACTCCAATATAGAGGCAGCAAGGTGGGGCGATACAAGAATACCCACCCCTGCTCGTCGCCTCTCGCCCGGGGCAACTCCAGAAAAGGCCAAGCTCCAGCCCCTCTCCAGGAGACTGGTTCCGGAACCGGAGCTGTGTGTTGAGGTGAGGCCGACTATATCTAGCCGGTATCGCTCAACCTCGTACACCAGCTCAGGCTCCTTCCCCACCAGAGAGGTGACATTCCACGTACCAAAAGCAAGTTTAGAAAGCTTGGGATCAGTCCGCCAAGGTCTCCGCCTTTGACCGCCACCTAATCCACATAGCACCGGACCCCCATGATCCCTCCTGCAGGTGGTGAACTCACTGGAGGGCGGACCCATGTAACTCCTTCGGGCTGAGCCCGGCCGGGTCCCATGGGTGGAAACCCGGCCACCAGACACTAGCCTTCGAGCCCCTCCCCCAGGCCTGGCTCCAGGGTGGGGCCCCGGTAACCCCATACCGGGCGGGGTACACTGAATCCTTGATATAGAATTTATCATGAGAGTCTGTTGGATCGTTCTTAGTCTGGCCCTTCACCCAGGACCAGTTTGTCTTGGGAGACCCTATCAGAGGCAAATTGCCCCGGACAACATAGCTCCTGGGATCACTGGGGCACGCAACCCCCCCACCACGATAAGGTGACGATCCATGAGGGGAGATCTGATCTGATGACCAAAACACAAATTCAAAAAAGAGTTCTATTTTTTTCAGAATGTGTGATACTTGTCTGAGAAGTACTTCTGAAAAAAGGAATATTGTGAAAAGTTATTTTCAGTTAAATTACTGAATCATGATATTCTTTTTTAAGATGCACTAATTTTTCTGGCAATGGAGTAGGTGTGTGCGTTGCTGGCTCCTGCTATATTTTTTTTTCTTTACTTTTTAAACCCTATTTTGCTGTAAGCTGTTAATGTTTTGGACATTTAATACATGCAGAATCTGTTTTGAAATATGTCCAAAACAAGAAAGCAGACTGAAAAGGAGGCAGCAGGGAACAATATTAACACCAGCTTAGCTGAGGATGCTAGTATCAGCCTTAACCCTGCACTTGTTGCCTTGCTAGAGCAACACAGAATGTCCATAGCTGCTGACTTCAAAGCTTCATTTGAACTTATTAATGGTAAGCTGGACAAAATTCAAGCAGATGTGGCGAACCAGGAGCAACGCATTGGCGACCTTGAAAACAACGCGGAGGACGTCAGCCAGCGCCTAGCGGCGCTTGAAGTTACATGCGAGTCAATACAGGAGGAGAACAAACTTTTGAAAAACAAACTTTCTGACCTGGAGGGAAGAAGCAGGAGGCTGAATATTCGTCTGGTGGGTCTGCCGGAGTCCTTTGATGTGGGTCCACGGCCATCTGAATTTTTTTCTCGGCTGTTGGTGGACGTCTTTGGCGCACAAACTTTGCCATCTCCCCCAGAGCTGGATAGAGCCCACCGCAGCCTCATGTCCAAGCCGAGTCCGAATGGGAAGCCGCGCGCTGTCATTATTTGTTTCCACCGGTTTCGGACCAAAGACTTGGTGATGAGAGAAGCGCGGAGACGCCGTGGGACTTTGGAATATCGTGGGCATAAACTTCAGTTCTACGAGGATTATAACGCCGACGTTCAGAAGCAACGAGCCGAATATAAGGAGGTTATGTCCGAGTTGTACAAGAGAGGTTTTCGTCCTTCTCTTCTTTTCCCCGCCAGGCTCCGGATAACTCTTCCAGACGGCAAAAACCAGTGGCTGGTGTCCGTCTCAGAGGCCACCTGCTTCATGCAAACTATGGAGAGAAACCAGCAATTTTCGCCTTGAACTGGACATTTCTGGGTTGACCAGCTGCCGCGCTGGGCTGCTTGTTACTTCATTGAAGCTGCACTGACTGGACATTGATGCATTTTCAGATGTTTAAAAACAAGGTAAAATTGGCTCCCTATACGTTGTTGTTTACTTAATTCTTTTTTTTAATTTTATCTTATTTATTTATTTTTTTTTTAGGGTAAAACGTTCATATTATGCAGGATTGAAGCCAGTTGTATGGGAGCATTCTGTTAGGATGAAAATAGAGCAGGAGATGGAGCGGTTGCTGTTTTTTTGCAACCGGCTGGAGTGTTGTTATAGGTTTGGTTGTTGGATTTTTTTATTTATTTATTTATTTATTTATTTTTATTTATTTATTTTTGTTTTGTTTTTTTTGTTATGGTTTTATTTACACCCCCTTTACCCCTTCCTTTTTTTTTTTTTTTTTTACCCGTACCTCACTTTATTCTTCTTTGGGCTACACAATATAATATATAAATTTTACTCTTTGAATGAATAGTAATCTTACTTTGGTAAGCTGGAATGTGAAGGGGTTGAACCATCCAATTAAACGAAAGAGAGTCATGTCACGTCTAAAGCAATTTAAGCCTGGGGTACTGTTTTTGCAGGAAACCCATTTGCAGGATTCCGACCACTTGCGTTTGTCAAAATGTTGGTCAGGACAATTTTTTCATTCAAATTTTAAAGCTAAGGCCAGGGGCGCTGCTATTCTTATTGATCGAAATATCCCATTTATTCCCTCTAATGTTGTATCAGATAAAAATGGACGATTTGTAATAGTATCAGGTAAACTTGGCGATAAACATGTCACTTTGGCTAATCTGTATGCACCGAATTTTGATGATGTGCACTTTTTTCGCAACCTTTTTTCGCAACTTCTAGATTTAAATACTCATTCTCTAATTCTTGGGGGTGACTTTAATTTGTATATGGATCCGATCTTAGATCGCTCATCTTCAAAACCTGCTAGTCTTAATAAATCTGCAACTTATGTTAAGTCTTTTCTTGAGGAATATAGCCTTACAGATCCTTGGCGTTTTTTTACATCCTAACGGCAGGGACTATTCTTTTTTCTCTCACATACACCATACTTATACCAGAATAGATTATTTTTTTGTTGACAATTTATTAATTAATAACCTTAGCTCTTGCAGTTATGATAGCATCTCGGTTTCTGATCATGCCCCTCTTGTACTTAAAATGATCCTCCATGGATGTGACTCCATGAGAAAGCATTGGAGATTGGATCCATTATTACTTACAGATGAAAAATTGGTTGCGAATATTTCTTCTAAAATTAATTTTTTTTTGAAAGAAAATAAAACTCCTGGTATGTCAAATAAAACGATATGGGAGGCCATGAAGGCATTTCTTAGGGGGGAATTTATTTCATTGGCAGCATTTAAAAGACGATCCTTAATACAGGAACAGAAGGTTATTTTAGATCAAATCCTGGACATTGACAGACAATATGCTCAATCTCCATCACCCGCTCTGTACAAGGAACGTATGACATTACAAACTAAATTTAATTTACTTTCTACTCGACAAATTGAAGGTTGTTTAATAAGGAACAAGAGTGAATTTTATGAACATGGCGAAAAAACCAGTAAACTTCTAGCTAATCAACTACGTGGTATTAGAGCTAAGCAAATTATTACTGGAGTTAGGACAGATAAAGGAGAGGTGACATCTGACCAACAAGCGATTAATGATATTTTCAGGTCATTTTATTCCAAATTATATACCTCAGAATATACAACAAACTTAAAGGATTTGGAAATTTTTTTTGATTCTATTGATATTCCTTCGATTTCTTCAGAATTTCGGCAAATTTTAGAAGCTCCCATCACAAAAGAAGAAATTCAGCTGGCAATATCATCCATGCAATCAGGAAAATCTCCAGGACCTGATGGGTTTTCCGCTGATTTTTTCAAAAAATTCTCTGATGACCTCGCCCCTTTCCTTTGTCAAGTTTTTACAGAGTCGCTTGACTCTGGTACACTTCCTCCTTCATGCTATCAGGCCTGTATCACTGTGTTGCTTAAAAAGGATAAGGATCCTGTTGATTGTGCTTCTTACAGGCCTATTTCCTTGTTAAATACCGATGTTAAAATTTTGTCAAAGTTGTTAGCTTCAAGGTTGGAAAAGATTCTTCCTTTTATAATTTCACAGGACCAAACCGGTTTCATTAAAAATCGCCATTCTTTTTTTAACTTGCGGCGGTTGTTTAATATTATTTATACTCCTCACCACAACATACCTGAATGTCTTATTAGTTTGGACGCTGAAAAGGCATTCGATAGGGTTGAGTGGGAGTATTTGTTTTTTACTTTGGAGAGGTTCGGTTTTGGTCCTTCCTTCTGTTCCTGGATTAAACTTCTCTATGCTAGTCCTTTAGCTTCAGTGTTAACTAATTGTCGCTATTCTGACTATTTTAGACTTTACCGTGGTACGAGGCAAGGCTGTCCTTTGAGCCCGTTGCTCTTTTCCTTGGCAGTTGAGCCGTTAGCTATTGCAATCCGTGGGAGCCGGGACTTTCTAGGCATTCGTAGGGGTGGCATTGAGCATAGGGTTTCACTCTATGCTGATGATCTTTTATTATTTCTCTCCAACCCACTTATTTCATTACCCGCTATACTTAATATTTTGGATAGTTTTAGTAGGTTTTCTGGTTATAAAATTAATCTTAATAAGAGTGAACTGTTTCTGATTAATGAAAAGATTCAAGCTCAGGATTTTGAAAATTTTCCTTTCAAGGTTGTTATTGATCATTTTAATTATCTTGGGGTATGTGTCACTAAACAATTTAATTACTTGTTTAAAAATAATTTTCTCCCCTTACTTGACCAGTGCAAGTTAATACTTTCCAAATGGTCCCCATTATCCTTGTCTTTAATTGGCAGAATCAATTCTGTAAAAATGACGTTACTTCCAAAGTTTTTATATTTGTTTCAATGTCTCCCCATTTTTATTCCTAAATCCTTTTTTAAGTCTTTGGACTCTCTGATTACCTCATTTATTTGGAATGGTAAACATCCGAGATTGAGGAAAGTTTTTCTTCAAAGACCCAAATCAGTAGGTGGCATGGCTCTGCCTAACTTTCAATATTACTACTGGGCAGCAAATATCAGGTGCATGTTTTATTGGAAACATTTTTATCTGGAACCCAAATCACCTATTTGGATCCTTATGGAGTCACATGTGGACAATCAAACTTCCCTACCGGCAATTTTAGGTTCACCACTTCCCCTTGCTTTGTCTACACTGGGTAATAATAAAGTAGTTCGTCAGTCTCTTAGAATTTGGTCTCAATTCAGGAAAAATTTCGGTCTTCAGTTTTTTTCCATTAGAAGTCCAATTGCCGCAAATCATTTATTTACCCCATCAACTATTGATAGTGCATTTCATATATGGCACAGAAAAGGTTTAAAATCTTTTGCGGATTTATATTTTGATGGTCAATTTGCAAGTTTTTCTCAACTTTCCACCAAATTCGACATCACTTCTACACACTTTTTCCGCTTCCTCCAGGTCAGACATTATGTGCAAACCATGACAAAACAATTCCCTCAAAAACCTTCTGATAATCCTCTAGATGATTTTTTATTAGTTAAACCAACTTCTAAGGGGGTAATGTCAGTTTTATATAATTTAATTTCAAATTTACAATCTTCTTCTCTGGCCGCTATCAAATTGAACTGGGAACAAGATCTTAATTTTACTTTTACTGATGAACTGTGGGACTCTATTCTTGGCCAGGTTCACACTGTATCAATGTGTGCTCGTCACGCTCTTATTCAATTTAAGATTGTACACCGGATGCACCTGTCCAAGGTTAAGTTAGCACGTATTTACTCGGATATAGACCCAACTTGTGAAAAGTGTGGTAGCGCTCCTGGCACTTTGCTTCACATGTATTGGTCCTGCCCTGCATTGATGAATTTTTGGCATTCTGTTTTTATCACTATGTCTGAAGTCCTGCAATATCAAATTAAACCTGATCCATTATGCGCCATTTTTGGTGTGGCTCCAGAACTTGTCTTGCCAAGTTCTAAATTAAAAGTATTCAAATTTTCATTATTATTGGCCAGACGTGCTGTATTACTGAAGTGGAAAGACTCTTCGCCCCCTTCACATTTACAGTGGATAAAAGATATAATGTCCTGTTTGGATTTAGAAAAAATCAGATATACAGTCTGTGGCTCTGAAAACAAATTCTATAAATTATGGCGCCCGTTTCTTGATTTCTTTGAAAGACCCACGATTATAGTTTCTGAGTAGCTCATATTCCCTTTACCCCACCCCCACTTCACACACATAATTTTTCTTTGTATTTTTTTTTTTTTTTATTGTTTATTTAAAGGTTTTTGTGCTTTGAAGCATTTACATTTGTTGGCTTTAAGTTCTAGTTTTTCACTGTTTGGTTGAAACAAAAATGAAAATTTCTAATACTTTGTATTGTATTGATACTTCAATTAATAATAATAAAAAGACCTTTGAAAGAAAAAGATGCACTAATTTTGAAATTAATTGTTAATTAACACTAATTTTAAAATCATTATTGAGAGCCAAATTATTTAACCACCATAGCAAGTTTCTGTCTCTCTCTCTCTCTCTCTCTCTCTCTCTCTCTCTCTATATATATATATATATATATATATATATATATATACAGTATATACTATATATATATATATATACTATATATATATATATATATATATATATATATATATATACACAGTGGGGCAAAAAAGTATTTAGTCAGCCACCAATTGTGCAAGTTCTCCCACTTAAAAGATGAGAGAGGTCTCCAATTTTCATCATAGGTATACTTTAACTATGAGAGAAAAAATAAGAAAAAAAAATCCAGAAAATCACACTGAAGGATTTTTAATGAATTAATTGGTAAATTCCTCGGTAAAATAAGTATTTGGTCAATAGCAAAAGTTCATCTCAATACTTTGTTATACAGTGATCTCTCACTTATCGCGTTTAATGGGGTCCAGAACCGACCGCGAAAAGTGAAAAACCGCGAAGTAGCGTCCCCCCCCCCCCAAGGGCGTCACAAGCACTATTTTGCACAAAAAGGCACAAGAGAACAGCGAAAAGTGCCACTAAGCGACACGAGCGATAAAGATAAAGATAGAGAATGCGAAAGATAAAGAATGCGGTCTTCCTAAGCTGGGTATGGGCACTCTGCAGGGAGAGAAGCTGGGTAAAACGTCTCGGCCAATCAGCTTGCGAGGTAAAACGTCTCGGCCAATCAGCTTGCGAGATTCCCGAGCGGTGAAGAGGTGGGCGGAGAGGAGTGGAGCGGTGGTCAGAGAGGTGGATTTTGAGTTGTGCGGGCTCTCCGTGTTGATACCTGATGTTCTAATGTAGTCTCCCTGCCTTCTGCTTGCGCCCGGGCAACTTTCGTGCCATTTTTTCTCAATTTTGAATTTTTGATGAATATTTTTGAAAAATCCGCAATGCACTGAGGGCGCGAAAGGTGAAACGCGAAGTAGCGAGGGATCACTGTATACCCTTTGTTGGGATCAACAAAGGGTATACAATAATGACAGAGGTCAAATGTTTTCTGTAAGTTTTCACAAGGTTTTCACACACTGTTGCTGGTATTTTGGCCCATTCCTCCATGCAGATCTCCTCTAGAGCAGTGATGTTTTGGGGCTGTTGCTGGGCAACACAGACTTTCAACTCCCTCCAAAGATTTTCTATGGGGTTGAGATCTGGAGACTGGCTAGGCCACTTCAGGATCTTGAAATGCTTCTTACGAAGCCACTCCTTCGTTGCCCGGGCAGTGTGTTTGGGATCATTGTCATGCTGAAAGACCCAGCCACGTTTCATCTTCAATGCCCTTGCTCGTGGAAGGAGGTTTTCACTCAAAATCTCACGATACATGGCCCCATTCATTCTTTCCTTTATACAGATCAGTTGTCCTGGTCCCTTTGCAGAAAAACAGCCCCAAAGTATGATGTTTCCACCCCCGTGCTTCACAGTAGGTATGGTGTTCTTTCTCCTCCAAACACGACAAGTTGAGTTTTTACCAAAAAGTTCTATTTTGGTTTCATCTGACCATATGACATTCTCCCAGTCCTCTTCTGGATCATCCAAATGCTCTCTAGCAAACTTCAGACGGGCCTGGACATGTACTGGCTTAAGCAGGGGGACACGTCTGGCACTGCAGGATTTGAGTCCCTGGCGGCATAGTGTGTTTCTGATGTAGCCTTTGTTACTTTGGTCCCAGCTCTCTGCAGGCCATTCACTAGGTCCCCCCATGTGGTTCTGGGATTTTTGCTCACCGTTCTCGTGATCATTTTGACCCCACAGGGTGAGATCTTGCATGGAACCCCAGATCGAGGGAGAGTATCAGTGGTCTTGTATGTCTTCCATTTTCTAATAATTGCTCCCACAGTTGATTTCTTCACACCAAGCTGCTTACCTATTGCAGATTCAGTCTTTCCAGCCTGGTGCAGGTCTACAATTTTGTTTCTGGTGTCCTTTGACAGCTCTTTGGTCTTGGCCATAGTGGAGTTTGGAGTCTGACTGTTTGCGGTTGTGGACAGGTGTCTTTTATACTGATAACGAGTTCAAACAGGTGCCATTAATACAGGTAACGAGTGGAGGACAGAGGAGCCTCTTAAAGAAGAAGTTACAGGTCTGTGAGAGCCAGAAATCTTGCTTGTTTGTAGGTGACCAAATACTTATTTTACTGAGGAATTTACCAATTAATTCATTAAAAATCCTTCAATGTGATTTTCTGGATTTTTTTTTTCCTTATTTTGTCTCTCATAGTTGAGGCATACCTATGATGAAAATTGGAGATCTCTCTCATCTTTTAAGTGGGAGAACGTGCACAATTGGTGGCTGACTAAATACTTTTTTACCCCACCGTAAAAAAAAATAAATAAATAAAAAAAAAAAAAAAAAAAAAAAAAATATATATACACACACACACACATATATATATATATATATATATATATATATATATATATATATATATATATATATATATATATATAAACTTTCAGTTGCTGACAAAAACCGACCCACATGAGGACAGAATAAATTTTTCACTATAATTAATATTAAAAACTGTAACTTAAAGGCAAAATATTTATTAAACTGATTGTTGGAACAGCAAGATCAGCATCTGAGATTAACTGTTGAAAACTGAGTTGTTGTATAATGGTCTTCCTTCGAGAGGAATAAGTGAAGCTGGACTTTCTTCTAGCCCTCGGCAACATTTATTGACCCAGGAACATGTGGAGTAAAGTACAGACAGAGGTTGCAGCTTCTCTCAGCTGCTGGGTACACACACTGTAAATGAATGGAAAGGCACTAAACACCTGCACAGAAGCAGGGGTCTGGGAGCCCATAACATCAATACATCATGTTATGATACTCTGTTGCCATGACAACACTATAAATGCAATGAGCAAGGATGTAAATGAACAAATCTCGACATTATTATATCACACACTGTGTTGATTGATTGATTGATTGAGTTTATTTACTAAAAATCATATACGTATATACATAACAAATACAAAGGATAACACATAAAAGCATACCATTAGCACACTTATTACTTCTGCCAAGGAGGTTACAGTATGTAATCGGGGTGGTTTGTCTGTCTGTCTGACTGTTAGCAGGATTATCCCCTTGATGCCTGAATTTATTTCCAACTGTGAACAATTTTTTTAAATTTTTTTTTCATAATTGAAAATCGTTGTTTTTTTGTTTTTTGTTTCTTTTTTTTGGATTGATGCGAATTCGCGACAATAGGCGTCAAGGGGTTAAGCAAAAACTACAGAACGGATTTGGATGAAATTTTCACCAGAGGTAGCCATTGGGCCAATGATGAACCCATTAAATTTTGCTGATGATCTGAGAGTGCATACCTCCACCAAGGACCTTGTTTGTATCTGTGCAGCAGGATTATGCAAAAACTATTTCATGGATTTGGATGAAATTTTCACCAGAGGTGGTCTGATAGAAAAGTTTCATATTTGTTTCATATTTGTCTTTTGCTTTGTCTCAGAGTCTGTGTAAAAGTGTCAAGGATGCAGCTGCATTTGTTATCATCTTGTTTTAGTTCATTTTGTGCAGCCCCCGTGTGACTGATACTGAGTGAGCGTCATGATTCTTGAGACGAGATAATCTGTACACCAAGTTTTGACCAGATGTACTGGACCAATCATGATGGACAATTCCTTCTCCACCTCTTAGATAACGAAGGGCTTAAAGAACTGAGTGATGTGTGTTTGAATCAGAATGGTACGCGAACAGGCTCTGAGACTATTTTTGTATTGTTCTCCACTGGCCAGTGTAATTAAATTTGCTGAAATTCTGATCCAGCCTGGTTTTTGACTGAAGGTTAAGAGGAATTTTTCTAACATACTTGGCGCCCTAGCCACAGGGACTCCATATATCTCTCTGTTATGTCCATAACCAGTACTCCAACAATGAGGCTGAAGATGCAGTCGAACGGAACTTTATTAAACAGACTCACACTAGCGAAGGTGCTCCCCTACAGACAGAGGTGCTGGTCGTAAAGAGACCGGGCCTCTTCTGGGTAGGCCTTTTATACCTTGGGTGGCGGCGGAACTGGAAAGGCGTAGCCGTCACCCATGACCCATAATAATAATAATAATAATAATAATAAATATATAACACTCTCCTCCTGCTTCCAGCGTTTTTGGACCACAGACAGACAGTGCACAGCTGCAGAAAGCCCTCCCCCGCGTCCCCAGTGGGCTAGCTTTGTGGAAGTGAGGCACGGTCCGGAGATGCTGGGACTGGAGCCAACCCACAGGTGGATCACAGTGAGTAAATTTAACTGTTGATGACACCCGATTCAAGTCCACGGTCGGTTTAAAAATACACATAAAAGAGTTGTAAGTCAAGTGTTAGATACCGCAAAGGCCAAATAAGGTTCAGACGAGGTAGAGCTTGGTGGTCCCACTTGGAGGCCGCAGGAGAAGCGCATTTCTGCTGCGTTAAGTAGACCAACAAAGGAACGCACAGGAGTATCAATAAAAAAATCAATGCAAGACCTTTTTTATGTCACAAGTGAGCATAAACTAAGGGGGAAAAAAATCGATGCAAGACCTTTCTTTACATCACAAGTGAGCATCGATAAAGTGAGCGATAACCTTAAAATAAAGGTAAATAGTGCTAATATAATAAGGATAAATTCTAATGTGATAATAAGAACTAAAATACCTTAAGGCATAATTCAAAACAGGTCTAAAATAAAATAAAATAACTTCTTAAAAAATATATACACGATAAAATAACCAGAAATTATAATAAAATAATTACATCAAATAAATAACTGCTGTTTGTTTGTCCGGTTGTTCGCGTGCTTGTTCATGTGTGTTTTTAATGTTTTACAGGTTACTTTGGTGAGAAAAAGAGAGAAAAAAGAATGTGAGAATGTGGAAGTCAGGCAGCGGGACAGAAGTCGAGGCTGTTTTTTCTTGTTGTGAAGTGCTAAAGGACAATAATGAGATTGTTGTTTCACAGGAAACGGCAGATTTGTGCACGGGAGACTGGTAAGTGACAAACATGGGAAAAAATGAATGTGTTTTCAGAGGGACAGAAGATGATTGACGAGAACCTTAGTTGCCAGATCTGCTTATTATTAAGCAACTTTGGGATTGTTTCACTAACGTGTGTGCTTATCTGGGGCTTGCTATGTGTGTGTGTGAAAGGACTAACCTGTGTTGTGCTGAAGCAATAATAAGGTCACACTGAACTGGGGATTTTGGTAAGATGAAAGGTATTAGATGCCTGCTTTTTATCTCAAGATAGTTTTGACAGTAATTTCTTTTGTTGTGCAGTTTTATGTGGGGTTTTGCTGGCTTTCAGGTTCAGGTTCAGGTTCAGGTTACTTTATTTCTACCCGTAGTTAGATTTGTTTTGCAGTCAGGTGACATCCATATTTACAAACCACAATTACATTCAACAGGAACACAAACACAGGCACACATGAAGCTGACTATAAACACAATAAAAGTACTCAAGGCTCCACCAATCAGGACATAAGACAAAGAGATAAGAGAAAAAACAAAGAGATAAGAGAGAAGGGTCATTAAAAAGTTAAAGACTAGTCAAAGAGGTTAAAAAAGTCTAAAACCCATCCATCCATCCATCCATCTTCTACCGCTTTTCCGGAGATCCGGGTTGCGGAGGCAGCAGTTCAAGCAGAGAAGCCCAGACCTCCCTCTCCCCAGCCACCTGCTCCAGCTCTTCAGAGGGGATACCAAGGCGTTCCCAGACCAGCTGGGAGACATAGTCTCTCCACCGAGTCCTGGGTCTGCCCCGGGGTCTCCTCCCAGTGGGACGTGCCTGAAACACCTCAAGTGGGAGGCGTCCAGGAGGCATCCTAATCAGATGCCCATACCACCTCAACTGACTCCTTTCAATGTGGAGGAGCAGCGGTTCTACTCTGAGCCTCTCCCGGATGACTGAGCTCCTCACCCTATCTCTCAGGGTGAGTCCAGCAATCCTACGGAGAAAGCTCATTTCAGCCGCTTGTATCCGCGATCTCGTTCTTTCGGTCATTACCCAAAGCTCGTGACCATAGGTGAGAGTAGGAACGTAGATTGACTGATAAATCGACAGCTTTGCCTTAGAACTAAGCTCCCTCTTCACCACAACAGACCGGTACAATGTCCGCATCACTGCAGATGCTGCTCCAATCCGTCTGTCGATCTCTCGCTCCATTCTCCCCTCACTCGTGAACAAGATCCCAAGATACTTAAACTCCTCCACTTGGGGCAGGAGCCTGTCCCCAACCCGGAGAGGACAATCCACCTTTTTCCGGCTGAGGACCATGGACTCGGACTTGGAGGTGCTGATTCTCATCCCAGCCGCTTCACACTCAGCGGCAAACCGTCCCAGCAAGAGCTGTAGGTCATTGCTGGATGAAGCCAACAGGACAACATCATCTGCAAACAACAGAGATGAGATCCTGTGGTCACCAAGCATGACACCCTCCATTCCCTGGCTGCGCCTAGAAATCCTGTCCATAAAAATTATGAACAGGATCGGTGACAAAGGGCAGCCCTGGCGGAGTCCAACTCTCACTGGGAATGACTCCGACCGAGTGTTGGCAATCCGAACCAAACTCTCACAACGGTCGTACAGAGACCGAATAGCTCGTAACAACAAGCCCGATACCCCATACTCCCAAAGCACCCCCCACAAAAATCCACGAGGGACGCGGTCAAATGCCTTCTCCAAGTCCACAAAACACATGTAAACTGGTTGGGCAAACTCCCACGAACCCTCGAGAATTCTCGAGAGGGTAAAGAGCTGGTCCGATGTGCCACGGCCAGGACGAAAACCACATTGCTCCTCCTGAATCCGAGGTTCGATCAACGGCCGGACTCTCCTCTCCAGTACCTTGGCATAGACCTTCCCAGGGAGGCTGAGGAGTGTGATCCCTCTAAAGTTGGAGCACACCCTCCGGTCCCCTTTTTTAAAGAGAGGAACCACCACCCCGGTTTGCCATGCCAAAGGCACTGCCCCCAACCTCCACGCAATGTTGCAGAGGTGTGTCAACCATGACAACCCAACAACATTCAGGGCCTTGAGGTACTCGGGGCGAATCTCGTCCACCCCTGGGGCCCGGCCACCAAGGAGATTTTTAACCACCTTGGCGACCTCAGCCCCTGTGATAGGTGAGTCATCCCCCTCGTCCCCAAACCCTGCTTCCTCTGTGGAAGGTGTATCAGTGGGATTGAGGAGATCCTCGAAGTATTCCTTCCACCGCCCGACGATGTCCCCAGTCAAAGTCAACAGTGTCCCATCCGCACCATACACAGTGTGGACGGGGAGCTGCTTTCCCCTCCTGAGCTGCCGGACAGTTTGCCAGAATCTCTTTGAGGCTGACCGAAAGTCTTGTTCCATGGCCTCACCGAACTCCTCCCATACCCGGGTTTTTGCTTCAGCAACCACCCGAGCTGCACTCCGCTTGGCCTGCCGGTACACCTCAGCTGCTTCGGGAGTCCCACAAGCCAACCAAGCTTGATAGGTCTCCTTCTTGAGCTTAATGGCCCCCCTCACCACTGGTGTCCACCACTTGGTTCGGGGGTTGCCACCACGAGATGCACCGACCACCTTGCAGCCACAGCTCTGGGCCACCGCTTCAACAACAGAGGTGGAGAACATGGCCCATTCAGACTCCATGTCTCCAGACTCCCTCGGAATGTGGTTGAAGTTCTTCCGGAGGTGGGAGTTGAAGACCTCCCGGACAGGGGCCTCAGCCATACGCTCCCAGCACACCCTCACTATACGTTTGGGTCTACCAGGTCTGAATGGCATCCTCCCCTGCCATCGGATCCAACTCACCACCAGGTGGTGATCAGTTGACAGCTCTGCACCTCTCTTTAGTCGGGTGTCCAAGACATATGGTCGCAGGTCTGATGACACGATAACAAAATCGATCATCGACCTGCGACCTAGGGTGTCCTGGTGCCAGGTGCACATATGGACACCCTTATGCTTGAACATGGTGTTCGTTATGGACAGACTGTGGTTAGCACAGAAGTCCAATAACTGAACACCACTCGGGTTCAGATCGGGCAGGCCGTTCCTCCCAATCACCCCCCTCCAGGTTTCACTGTCGTTGCCCACGTGCGCATTGAAGTCCCCCAGTAGGACAATGGAGTCTCCAAGAGGAGCACCCTCCAGCACCCCAGTCACAGACTCCAAAAAGGGTGGGTACTCTGAAACATCATTTGGTGCATAGGCACAAATGATGGTCAGGACCCGTTTCCCAACCCGAAGGCGCAGGGAAGCAACCCTTTCGTCCACCGGTGAAAACTCCAACATAGAGGCAGCAAGGTGGGGGAATACAAGAATACCCACCCCTGCTCGTCGCCTCTCGCCCGGGGCAACTCCAGAAAAGGCCAAGCTCCAGCCCCTCTCCAGGAGACTGGTTCCGGAACCGGAGCTGTGTGTTGAGGTGAGGCCGACTATATCTAGCCGGTATCTCTCAACCTCGTACACCAGCTCAGGCTCCTTCCCCACCAGAGAGGTGACATTCCACGTACCAAAAGCCAGTTTAGAAAGCTTGGGATCAGTCCGCCAAGGTCTCCGCCTTTGACCGCCACCTAATCCACATAGCACCGGACCCCCATGATCCCTCCTGCAGGTGGTGAGCCCACTGGAGGGCGGACCCATGTAACTCCTTCGGGCTGAGCCCGGCCGGGTCCCATGGGTGGAAACCCGGCCACCAGACGCTAGCCTTTGAGCCCCTCCCCCAGGCCTGGCTCCAGGGTGGGGCCCCGGTAACCCCATACCGGGCGGGGTACACTGAATCCTTGATATACAATTCATGAGAGTCTGTTGGATCGTTCTTAGTCTGGCCCTTCACCCAGGACCAGTTTGTCTTGGGAGACCCTATCAGAGGCAAATTGCCCCGGACAACATAGCTCCTGGGATCACTGGGGCACCCCCCCCCCCCCACCACCACCACCACCACGATAAGGTGACGATCCATGAGGGGGAGTCTAAAACCCAATAAAAGATTTAGAACCCAAATAAAAAACCTACAAAAATAAGTAAATATAAAATAAAATTAATAAATAGGTAACTAAATTATGTGCAGTATATTGTTACATCTTGCTCAACTCTTTGACAGCAGCAGAAACAAAGCTGTTTTTGTAGCGCTGGGTTTTACTTTTTAGGACAGAAACCTCCGTCTGGAGGGAAGAAGCTGAAAGTGGCAGTGCAAAGGGTGGGAGTCATGATTTAAAATGGAGGTAGCAATCTTCTGTACCTGTCTGGTGTACAGGGATGTCAGGCTCAGCTGTGACTCACCAAGCAAACGACTGGACCATCTAACAATCTGATCCAAGGATTTCCTCTGTTTCAGTTTTATCTGACCAAACCATGACACTAAAGAAAAGAATAAAACAGATTCAACTAGAAAAGCACTCATAGAACGCATACCTCCGCCAAGGCTCCTTCCATTTCTCATGGATCACCTCCAAAATGTAATGGGTTTGTGTGTAGGCCTATAGCCACTTGTGGTGAAAATTGCATCAAAGTCTGTCCATCAGTTTTGGAGTATTGTTGCTAACACACTGTGAGAAGATAAGAGCCTTGGCTGAGGTATGCATTCTCAGATCATCACCAAAATATAATGGGTTACTCTCTAACCCAAGAACCACCTCTGGTGAAAATTTCATCCAAATCCATCCAGTAGTTTTTGTGTAATCCTGCTGCACAAATACAAACAAAGCCCTTGGTGGAGGTATGATTTTTTGATTTTGTATACTTTATTGATCCCCAGAGGGGAAATTGAGGGCATCCACCTGGATGGATGAAGCAGCCACGGTATGGCGCTATCCCTTAACCATTCACACCCATTCACACCTAGGGCCACTTTAGAGTCTCCAATTAACCTAACCTATGTACTCTCAGATCATCACCAAAATCTAATTATCTGTTCCCCGTGCCATTACACACCTTTCCTGAAAATTTCATCAAAATCCGTTCATAACTTTTGGAGTATTGTTGCTAACACACTGTGAGAAGATAAGAGCCTTGGCTGAGGTATGCATTCTCAGATCATCACCAAAATCTAATCATCTGTTCCCCGTGCCATTACACACCTTCCCTGAAAATTTCATCAAAATCCGTTCATAACTTTTGGAGTATTTGTTGCTAACACACTGTAAGAAGATAAGAGCCTTGGCTGAGGTATGCATTCTCAGATCATCACCAAAATATAAAGGGTTCCTCTCTAGTCCAAGAACCACCTCTGGTGAAAATTTCATCCAAATCCATCCAGTAGTTTTTGTGTAATCCTGCTGCACAAATACAAACAAAGCCCTTAGTGGAGGTATGCACTCTCAGATCACCACCAAAATCTAATCATCTGTTCCCCGTGCCATTACACACCTTTCCTGAAAATTTCGTCAAAATCCGTTCATAAGTTTTTGAGTTATGTTGGTAACAGACATCCCAGCTAGTCTGGGAACGCCTTGGTATCCCCTCTGAAGAGCTGGAGCAGGTGGCTGGGGAGAGGGAAGTCTGGGCTTCTCTGCTTGAACTGCTGCCTCCGCGACCCGGACCTCCGGAAAAGCGGTAGAAGATGGATGGATGGATGGATGGTAACAGACAGACAGACAGACAAACCCTGGTAAAAATATTACCTCCTTGGCGGAGGTAATAAAAGCCCGACAAAACATTGTCATTATGGTTCGGTCAATTTGGAAGCGTGCAAGTTTCCTTAAACAATGCAAATGTTGCTGACCCTTTTTGCACACCCTTTCACAGTTCTTTTCAAAGTTTAAATTACTATCAATAATCGTCCCAAGATATTTGTAGAATTGCACACATTCAGTGGTCTGGCCTTTTAGTACAGTGACTTTGTGCCTGGGAGTTTTCCTCCGAAAGTCAATAATCATATCTTTAGTTTTTGTCGTATTCAGCTGCAGGTAGGAATCCTCACACCAGAGAACAAAATCATCAACTACTGGGCCGTGGCCACTCTCACCATCCTGGAGGAGACTGACAACAACTGAATCATCAGCATACTTTATAATGTGTCTGTTGTCATGTCTGCTCTGACACATGTTTGTGTACAGGATGAAGAGTAGTGGTGACATCACACACCCCTGAGGAGAGCCAGTAGAAGAACACTTTTGGTCAGACAATGTACCATTGACCCTTACTCTCTGTGTCCTGTTGGTTAAAAAATCCAGAATCCAACCCACCAGATTATTACTCAAATCAAATTGTTGCTGGAGCCTTTCAACTAAAATATGAGGTTGTGTAGAGGAGCTTGAAATAACGAGGCAATGTGATTCATAAACCAAAGTTTATTATCAGCTCCTCTAACAAGTCTCATCTAGGTGCAGCAGCAGAAGAAGTAAGACAGCGAACACCTTCGGCTCTACGAACTTATACTCGCACATAACAAAAGACATGCATATCAAAAGCTGACATCCCTCACTATCTTAATCCCCTCTTTGTCTTCGTACTCTTCCACCTGCCCTGGGGGGTCAGGGCAGCCCATCCGGTCTCCACCGCAGCGCCTCGGATGCTCTTTGATCTTCACTGGCGGTTGAGACCCTTTGTCCTGTTCTGAGGTGTGAAGTCGCCTTACATATGTAATCACCAAACATTCTCACATGCTAAAACATATGTAGGTTATGGAATATATGATTAATATAGACCACAGCCCCCCCCAAATGACTAAGAAAAGGACAATAGAAAAATTCACAGTTTAAGATAATTATTATGACATACTAACTGCTACACCTCTTGCCACAGAAGAAACTTTCCAGCAGCCCTGCTCCTAAGAGAGTTCAGTGGTAATCATAACAGCATAGTAATATCACAAGTCAGTCCTAAACTGTTACAGCACAATTGGTGAACAACTGTTGAGTAGTTTGCATCAGTCCCTGTGCCGTCTGGGTTTTAATCTTCTCCCGAATCTGCTGTGGGTCCGCTTGGGCGTCCTGGTGGGACCCTCCTGTAAGGAATCTGCAGCTTGGGGAGGAGAGTGATTATTTGTTCCCTGCAGGGGGGCTGAGTCTTTTCTCTTGGGGGGTCTACCCCGCCGAGGTGCTCTCGCCAACCGTGCAGGCTCATCTCTCAACAAGAAGGCAGGTTTAAGTCTGTCAATGCTGACTGTTTCTTTTCTATCCCCAAAATCAAGCACAAAATGTTTATCACCAGGTTCCAGCACTCTGAATGGCCCATCGTATGGTGGACGGAAAGTTGGTTTTAAAGCTTCATGCCTAACAAAAACGAATTCAGCGTTTTTTAAAGCTTGGGGGACAAAGACCCGTGGAAAAGAGTGATGTGCCGGTCCGGGGAGAGAGTCCGGTCTGTTGCTGCCTAAAAACCTCGGGGCTGGGAGATGCCCTGGCTCTGGGTTCTCTGGTAAAAATTCACCTGGGAGCCTGAGAGGTTGTGCAAAAACTAATTCTGCTGGGGAGGCGTCTAGATCCTCTTTGGGCGCAGCACGCAACCCCAATAAAACCCAGGGAAGTTTATTTACCCAGTTTGTATCCGTTAGTGAGGCTCTGAGGGCGGCCTTTAAAGATCTGTGAAAACGCTCGCGTAACCCATTAGCCTGAGGGTGATAAGCGGTGGTGCGGTGAATTGTCGCCCCTAAGCTGCTGGCCATGGCTGACCAAAGCTCCGAGACAAATTGAGGCCCCCTATCGGACGTGATGTCCAATGGGACGCCGAAACGTGCCACCCAGTTTGTCAAAAAAACGCGAGCGACTTCCTCCGCTGTGGTTGACGCCAGAGGGACTGCCTCCGGCCAGCGCGTGGTGCGGTCTATCATTGTTAACAGGTGTGTGAAACCTTGGGAGGAAGGTAGTGGCCCCATGAGGTCGACATGAACGTGGTCGAACCTTCTAGCAGGGATTGGAAAAGGCTCCAGAGGGGCTTTTGTGTGTTTGTGTACTTTGGCGCGCTGACAAGAAATGCAAGTTTTTGCCCATTCTTTTACGTTTTTGCGCAGGCCAGGCCACACAAACTTTTCGGCGACCATTTTAACCGAAGCGCACACACCTGGGTGCGCGAGGGAGTGAATCGAGTCGAAAATACGGCGGCGCCATGCAGCTGGGACTAACGGGCGAGGTCGGCCGGTTGAGATGTTGCATATTAGGGGGGGCACACCGTTGCGTAAACCCCTTTCCTCCAGCCTTAACCCTGTTGGTCCAGACAGGAGTGCACGCACGTCCGCGTCACTACTTTGCTCCTCTGCCATGGCTGCATAATCTATCCCTGCGTGGACTGGTGCTGCGTATGTGTCTGTGTTGGTGAAGAGTTCTGCGGCTGAGGTAGTATAATCTGTCTCCTCGTGCTCTGGCGATGTCACAGCGCGAGAGAGGCAGTCTGCTACCACGTTAAGTTTGCCTGCCACATGTCGAATGTCTGTGGTGAACTCTGAAATCGCAGCTAGTTGTCTTTGTTGCCTGCCTGACCACGGTTCGGAAATTTTAGCCATCACAAAGGTGAGCGGTTTGTGGTCTACAAAAGCCGTGAAACGCCGCCCCTCTAACCAGAACTGGAAGTGGCGGATGGATAAATGAAGCGCCAGCAGCTCCCTGTCAAAAGTGCTGTATTTACGCTCAGTTTGGTTTAGCGATTTGCTGAAGAATGCCAAAGGTTGCCAGATTCCGCTGACGTGTTGTTCTACAACTGCCCCTATGGCCAGGTCTGAAGCGTCTGTGGTTAGCGCAATGCGGGCCGAGGGATCGGGGTGAACCAACAATGTGGCATTAGCTAGGGCACTTTTTACTTCCGCGAAGGCGCGTTCGCGCTCCGGGGTCCATTCGACCGCGTTGGAAGGTTTTTGTTTTCTGAGCGTGTCATATAGGGGCTGCATGAGCTGAGCTGCGTGGGGGAGGAAACGGTTGTAAAAATTAACCATTCCCAAAAATTCTTGCAGCGATTTGACCGTTTGTGGCCGTGGGAAACTTTTTACTGCGTGAACTTTGTCTGGCAGTGGGACTGCCCCCTTCGGAGAAACTCTGTGTCCTAAAAAATCAATTTGTGACACGCCGAATTTGCATTTGGCTGGATTGATTATTAACCCGTGCTCTTCTAGCCTCTGAAAAACCATAGTGAGATGCCGCTCGTGTTCTTCCTCAGACGGGCTGGCTACCAGCATATCGTCGAGGTAGACGAACACGAAAGGGAGGTCGCGTAATACTGCGTCCATCATCCGCTGAAAGGTTTGAGCAGCGCCTTTGAGGCCGAAAGGCAGCCGCAAAAATTCAAAAAGACCGAAGGGGGTTATTACAGCTGTTTTAGGAATGTCCTCTGCTCGAACTGGGACTTGATGATAACCGCGGACCAGGTCTATTTTTTGAAAAAATGCGCGCGCCCGCCAGATGTAGTGAAAAGTCTTGAATGTGAGGAATTGGATAGCGGTCATGCGCTGTCGCATTGTTTAATCTGCGGTAATCGCCGCACGGTCTCCAAGACCCGTCGGATTTCGGGACCATGTGAAGTGGTGACGCCCAGGGGCTTTTCGAGCATCTGATAATGCCTAATTTTTCAAGGGTGGTAAACTCTTCCCGAGCTATGGCGAGCTTGGTCGCGTCTAAGCGCCGAGCTATGGCGAATACGGGTGGGCCCGTTGTGGGAATAAAATGTTCGACCCCGTGTTTAGCCACTGTGGCTGAGAATCTGGGAATTGTGAGTGCTGGAAATTGGGTGAGGAGTTGATCAAACTTACCTCCTGCTGTGGTGACGCTGGCCTGCACGGGTGGTGGAGAAACTCGAGCTGAGCAGGGAATAGAAGCAAAGGACAGTGCATTAACCAAGCGTCTGTTCGCTAGATCAACTAATAACCCATGTGCACACAAAAAATCTGCGCCCAACAAGTTAAAACTCACCGCCGCTACAACAAATGTCCATCTGTAGTTGCGGCCATGGATGCAGAGGGGCAGGCTCTTTTCGCCAAAAGTGTCGATGATGGAGCCGTTGGCTGCCACCGCTCCATTGCCCCGGGGGCCCATGGCCCGGTCTGCTTGGGAGGGCATGACAAAACTTAGTTGAGCTCCCGTGTCAATAAGGAACTGTTTGCCGGTGTGTCCGTCCGTCACATATAAAAGCTTGCTTTTTTCGCCGAGAACCGCCGCTGTTAACGGCTCTCGGCTTTGGCGTTTTCCCGAAATCGTGAATTTGCAGGGGGGAACGCATTTGTAAGCCTTCTTGGCGAAGCGGTGGTGGTAATAACAGACGTCGCTCCGTCTGTTACGTCTTGGCCGTGTCGCTGTCACCGCGGGCTGATTCTGCTCGGTGGTTTGTGGCTCCTCGTGGCTCCGGACATCAGCGTTGAGGTCTGCGGATGCTGCTGTGGGTGTCTGCTCCTTGCAGGCGTTGACGAGCCGTTGAGCTTCGTGAGCCAGCGTGCGGAAGTCTTGCTGGGTGCTGCATCGCATGTTGGCAAGCGTCCCTCTCATGTGTGGCGGCAGCGTACTGAGGAATATGAATTGGAAGAGGAAGTTGTCATTGTCCTCTTCTTTAAGTTGCAGCAAGTCCTCCATGAGGGCCTTGGGTCTGCATCCTCTGTGGCCGTAGACCGCCAGGATCCTCTCGGCTCTCTCCTCGGCTGAGGGGACGTAATTTGCCACGATGGTCGCTTTCAGTTCTTTATCTTTGTCCTGGGCTGGCGGCCGCTGGATTATGCTCCGCGCACAACTCGAAGTGGCGGCGTCGAGTTTGGCGACGATGTGATAGAACTTTGTATCGTCAGCCGTGATGCCCGCAAGTGCAAATTGGGCTTCAGCTTGCTGAAACCACGAGGCGGGGTCTTCCTGCCAGAAGTCCGGCAGCTTGACGGTGACGGCGTTTGTGTGGACCGTCACTGATGTGTCCGCAGGGTGAGAGTGCCTTGCTTCGGCTCTCTCCGCGGCGCTGGTGCTCGGTTGAGCCCTCTCTATCACTTCTGCCGTGGGGGAACGTCGTCCATCTGTTCCCCTGTCTGCATGGGCGCCGGCGTCTGCCTGGGTCACCACAGATGAGTCGATCGCGGGGGGACGCCTCTGGTCCATTCTCGCATCAGGGTCACCAGTGTAGAGGAGCTTGAAATAACGAGGCAATGTGATTCATAAACCAAAGTTTATTATCAGCTCCTCTAACAAGTCTCATCTAGGTGCAGCAGCAGAAGAAGTAAGACAGCGAACACCTTCAGCTCTACGAACTTATACTCGCACATAACAAAAGACATGCATATAAAAAGCTGACATCCCTCACTATCTTAATCCCCTCTTTGTCTTCGTACTCCTCCACCTGCCCTGGGGGGTCAGGGCAGCCCATCCAGTCTCCACCGCAGCGCCTCGGATGCTCTTTGATCTTCACTGGCGGTTGAGACCCTTTGTCCTGTTCTGAGGTGTGAAGTCACCTTACATATGTAATCACCAAACATTCTCACATGCTAAAACATATGTAGGTTATGGAATATATGATTAATATAGACCACAGGTTGGATTGTATTAAAGGCAGAAGAAAAGTCCACAAATAAAAGCCTGGCGTGTGTCCCATTAAAATCCAGATGTTTAAAAAGCATGTTAAACAGAGTGACAGTGGCATCCTCCACTCCTCTGTGAGGCCTATAGGCAAACTGCAAAGGATCCAATGCATGCTCAGTCTGCTTTAGGACCTCAAATCTGACCAGTTTTTCAAAAATTTTCATTCAAATTTTTTTTGCTTGTGTTAAGTAATTTAATCTTGCTTTATTGGCAGATGTCTTTTTATTTTTAACTAGCACTATCAATTGCCAGAATTTTTCACTTATTTTAAAGGGCCTATATCATGCTATTTTAAGCCTTTCAGAGTAAACTATATGCATGTATGCATGTATATTACCTTTGGTACACTGGAGAATGAATTTCTTATGAAATATGAGTTATTTTCGCAAGCTACTTTTCCAACCCGGAAGTAAGATGCCTCGATCTCTGAGGCTCCGCCTCTCCTTCTTGTGGCTGCCGCCCATTTCATGACGTAACCCCTGAGCCGGCTGCTGCAGTGTGTCGCTGGGTTCCGCCCACGAAAACTTAGAAGACATTGTCTTACGTAAAAAAGCAAACAGTTGTTGTCACTGAGCAGATTAGGTGCGAGAGGAACTACTTCACAGCGTCAATGCTAAAGTGAAAGAGTTTTGCCGATCACCGCTCTGTTAGCTGCGCGGAGAAATTGGGTGTGTGCGTTAGCCTGGGGGCGGTGCTGGCAGCACAGGCACTTCCTGGAGTGGGCGGCTCACCCACGTGCTTACGTATGAACGTGGGGACCCAGTCATTATCAGGGACAGGGCGGAGCAGCAGCTCAGAGACCAGGGTTGAGGAGGAATACTCAGAGATGCGTGAATGGAGCAAAATACCACTTTGGGGGTGTTTTTGGTGAGGAATTAACATTATAACATACTTAAAAGCTCAAAAAAGTCGATTTTGCTTGATATAGGCCCTTTAAGTAAAATTACCTGCCAGCAGAGCAAGAAAATTAGATTTTTCTTTTGTTCGGGATGCCAAAAGGCAGGTTAACAGCATTAGGTCATTTCATTTGACTTATATTTGACTTTTGCAGTGTAATTGTATTCTCTAGTTCACAGTTGCATTATCTCGCCAACTGAGGGATAACAGTGGCTTCAGGGGAAAAAAAAAGGGGCGACAGGCTGACTTGGACTTGACTTGGACAGTTAAATCACAATCTGATGATAAATCTGGAAAATTGACCATGGTAAAAGGAAGGAAAAAGATTTGACTAATATGTGTTCTATCTCTTCTATGATGCATGATGAGTCTGGCGTGGGGGCAAGAGGCTGTGCTTCTGCTCCTCCTCCTCCATACTCCCCCGGCTGCTCAGCCCATATACCCCGATCTCACAGAACTCCAGGCTGGAGAAACTGCGGCTGATGTCACCTCCCCTCCGCTCGTCTCCACCCTTTACCCGGAGCAGCCACACCGGGGCGCCCAAGAGTTAAGTAGATATTCACACGTATCTACACTACACTCACCATCAATACGATCAATAAAACTGAAGATTATGAAAAATGTTGTCACTGAACAATATCTTTTGATTGAACTTTTAAGTACAGCTTATATGGGACAATCCAAACCACAAACAAGGTAATGATGAAAGTGTTCAAGCTTATTGTTTGATAGGCATTCTGATTTAACTAAGGCTGATAATAATTGAGGTGTAGAACCTTAATGGCAGCATTTGAAAAGTGTCTTTTTGTAAAACATGCACCCACACTTAGCTGATTACATCCGCAAACATTTGGTCACAAACCACACCTGTGCATTTGGCAATGTGCTAACTTATGCCAAAAATGCAGAGATAATAGAAGAGGAAAGAAAAAGGAAAAAAACAAAACAAAACTGAAAAACCAACTCCTGTTTGTGTGATTGTTGAGACTGGGGGGGGGGGGGGAGAGCGTCCCCCCAATTCCATTTTTCAGGGTGGCACCTGTAAAAATTAATTTTCTGGACAGTTAGCAGAATCTTTTCAGTTAACCAACCAATAATCACAGAAGAAATACTATTTCTCAGCTTAACTTTATTGAAACACGCAAGGAGTCCACATGGCCATGGATCCTTCCGGCTCCTCTCCTGGAAAAAGATCCCCAACAAAGGAAGTCCCTCCTACATATAGCTTCTGAGTGGGTGGGCGTTACTTTCCAACAATACATATCCACTGTTTCAAAGTAGGTGAGCTCTTTTTATGACTTCCATCCTGTCCAGATGTCTTCTCTCTCCTGTTCCTGCCTTTTTGGCTTTATCACTTCCTCTCAGTGTCCATGTTTTCACTTCAGTCTTACACATGCCCATATATGGAAACAAGAACAAAGACTTTCCTGTGAATCCTTTATGTGTGTGTGCATGTGCGTTTAGTTTGTGTGTATTATGTGTGAATGGTTGGGAGAGTATTTGACTTGCATGTGTGTGTGTGTGTGTGTGTGGGTATATGTGTGAATGTCAAAGATATGTGCATGCAAGCACTTTGTGTAACATCTAATTAACTAATATTCACTATTTATTTATTATAACAATTTCCTCTCTTGACTCCATTTTATGGAGTCAATAACTATAATAAACAGGTTTCAGACACCTGATGTTATTCTCATGTGTGATGGGTGAAAAACCATAAGCAGTAAGCAGTACATATATAAGCAGTACATACTTCCATGAGTAATCATTGAAATGCAATTTCTTTTCAGTCTTCATTCTTTGAGCCACATTGTTTCTACTACCTTTGACAGTCATAGAAATAAGTTATCATTTGCAAACATTCAGTATTACAATTTCAATATCAAAAATGAAAACTTAATAAAAACTTCCAATAAATGTATTTACAAATCTTTCAGCTGTTACATCATGCTTTAGTCATTAAAGGCATATTGTCAATACCAACATTTTTTCTTACATAGACACTGGTAGACATGATAATAAACCTGACTATCCTCATCACTTGAATCCTTGTCGCTCCCCTCCTGCTGAGCTAATATGAGATACTGATGTGCACCAGCAGCAAGTACTGTTTTTCCAGTAAGGCCTCTCCAACAGGGAATGCAACAACATCTTACACACATAAAGATGACAATTCCAATATTATGGGGTTTTTTTTATCACTTCTGCCCACCGTCCAAAGGATTGTAGCCAGGCAGTTAAGACGTCGGGTTCATACTCGGTATCTTGGCCAAAACTCAGTCCTAAGAATATTCTTCCCAACCCCTGTCCAAGGAAATAATGCGAGTATGGCCATTTGGCCAACGCTCCAATGTTTAAATTCAACTGGTATAGCCGTTGCTCAGACTGCATCATGTGGTTTGCATTCCAGGTCCCTCTTTCAACACCCTGACTGTCTGACTTAATCCAGATACATCATGATAGTATGGTCAGTCAGTCATACAGGGGCACAGACACCTCCCAGTTAGAGGGCGGGTGTGAGTAGACCCTATGTCCACAGAGCCACCATCCTCCGTTTAGTTCAAAGGTGTTATTCTGCCCTGGTGCCATTGACGCTGGGACTACGACTACAAAGGATGGCTTGGAGGAACTGTTTGAAATGTTCCTAAGTCCTGAGCGGAAGAAATTTGTTTTATTTGTCCTACTAGCAAGAAACTCTGCATATCCCCACCAATAGTTAGTTGTGAATACCTATTCTACATATCTTGGTATGTGTTTGAATATAGTATTATTGTTTCACAATTAGGATTAGGATTAATAATAGTCCATGCTTTGCTCTCTAAGGGGTCTTTTCCAAGTACATTTACTCCAACATAATATTGTCCAGATTAAGTCATCGGGTCCTGTGTGACTGAACACATCTAGCCCAGTTAAATGGAGGAGTGCACATGTACTTATGACTCTTTTCATACATCACAGACTCAGATTCATACTGCATAGAGTGGTCACAATTATATATATCACAATAGTTAAACTAGACTACACAAGCTTTATCTTCAGTGCATGTTATGGTGGGTGGTGTCCCTTTATCCTTACTGTCAATGTTTATTGATTTGTCAGTTACCTTTTAAAATAGTAACTGAGCTGCACAACAACCGTATCAGGAGGACTATGACAAGGACAAGCATGAGGAACACACATGTGAGCCATTCAAAAAACTGGAACCTACATCAGTAATCTCTGATCAGTCTTTCATCTTTAGCCATTTTGAATGTATTCTACCTGCTGTGGACTCTTAATTTCTTTACCAAGGTTTGAGACAATCAGGTCAGCTAAAATACCTGACTCCCTTTGTAGCCCCAGACTTCTTCCACAACAGCAACACTATCCCCCATAGCTCCTATGGTTTGTTTGTTTTGATAATAATTTACAGTGTGTAAGCTGTACCCAAGTGTCTCTGGCTTGTGCTTTTACAGCTGTTGGAATTGACAATATTACCTTATATGGCTCCTGCCAGGGGGTTTCTGACCAGGTCATCTTTTCAACAGTCTTTGTAAGGCTTTGGTCTCTGGGTTTATGGTGATGATTTCTCCTGTGTGTTCCTTCCTAGAAAGAATAGCTTGAACAGAATCGTTTTGAGTCAACATTTTTAACATGTAATCTGCTAACCCAAATCTCTTCATCTTCTGGGTTAAATGGTCTAAGAGGGAATACTAAGAGGGTCTAAGAGGGAATACTAATTAAGGCTTTTCATGTAAAGGCTTTTCATGTAAACTTTAAATGGAGATAAACCTTCTTTTGTGAGCACTATTCTCATATAAAATAGTATCAAGGTAAATAAATCCAATTCTGTCCTGTTTGTGCCATTGTTTTCTTAATCTTTCTATAATGGTCCAGTTATGTCATTCCACAAATCCTGCAGACTGTGGGTGATATGCTGCATGGTGTTTCAAATCACTATTCAACACTTTCCCTAAATGTGAACTAATCTGTAACCATATCCACTATAACTAAACAATACCTCTTCCCTTCACATTTGGTTAGCTCAATGAAGTCCATGCAAATGTTCTGAAATGGGTATGTCGATGATGGAAAACTGCCCTTCTCTGGTCTCGATATCATCCTGAGCATTATTTTGTGCACAAATTATACATTATTGGCAAAATTTTCAAACCCATAGGCTGTGATTACTAATAACCAATAACACCATGTAATAACTAATAACCAATATCACCATCCCTCCCTTTAACACATGACAAAGTCTATGTGTTCAAGTAGTTACATAATGAAATAATTTTTGTGGGAGGATGGGTTTACCCTTTGGACAGGTATACATTTGGGAACTTTGATTAAAAACAGCACCTTTATTTAATCACTTATAGACTCCAACCTGCAGAGATATGTTTTGTTTGCATATTTCTTCATTAGGAGATGACAGCAATATGTCATAGGAGCAACTGACTCTTATTAGGAAGTTTAAAATGTGCAAGATTTGCTGACATTGCCTGAGAAACATTGAAGGAGACTCACAGTAACCCTGTGGTAGCCTGGTGAGTGTGTACTTTTTGTTTTCAGATATGAATGGAAAACAGAATGGATGATCTGGGTGTACTGGTATGCCAAAAATGCATTGCTAATGACTATCACTGTGAAAATTGCATTTGGAGTTTTAGTTCATTCAACAATATGTGTGATTGTGGTACAGAATGAGCACAAAGAATACAGCTTTGTTAATTCCTGCAGGTCCGGCATCATCAAGATGTTTCCCACAGGAATGGGGAGGCTGAGCATGACACTATAACATCTGCTGCTTTCGTTTTTTGTTTTTTTTTGTTTGTTTTGTTTTTAGCTCCTCATGACCTGTTTAACACCTTTTTGAGCTTCTAGATGGAGAAGATATTGTGTAACTTTAATGTTATAGTGACATATTTTACTTCCTTTTATAAGACCAACATATGTTTCATCTTTTTCACTATAATGAATTTAGAATTTGCTTCAAATTTTCTCATCCTCTCTTCTGTTGATGTTAAGATTGGTCATGTAAGAAATTTCTGGGTGTCAGTGTGCACAGCCTTTTGTGCTGTGGTTACTCAGTTAAGTAACAATGCATATGTTTCTAATTCAGGAGAATATTCTATCTTAAGGTCAGATGTTGGCTTTCCATGGATGGCTATATTCCTCAGTAGAGGTGACAAAATGTCCAACATTTTTCCAATCCATGTGTTTGGGTCTGACCAATGAGACGTGTGGAACCCACATTGTTTAAAATGTCTCTTTGTCAACGACGGCTCTCACGAGCCATCAATGAGACACCGAAAGCCAGCCGATGAGTTTGCTTAATTTATCAAGGAAAGATGAATTACAAAATAAAGAGCCACAAGGGGAAAAAACACAACTGAGGCTATGACTAAGACACAGGATGCAACGTCTTAGGGAAAACACTTACTGTCACGAATGGTTGATGAAGGAATGTTTGACGAGGTCGCAGCGAGGAGTAAGCCTCAGCTGCTTCCTTAAATATCCAAGACATACCAATCAATGGAGAACGTAATCAGGAGAAATGCTGAACAGCTGTCACAGCATGACTCGGCTTTGACAGCCGGAAGCCCCGCCGTGATGCTGTCAGAATAAAAGCCCTGATGGCCATATGGTACACCAGAATAGAGAACGGAGAACCACCAGACAACCTGAGCGCAGACAGAGACAGCGCACGGACCATGACACTCTTTTCCTCATCAAATAGGACAATGGATGCTTCCACACATCTTCTTGGTGACCAGTACAAGGTTTTTATGACCAATCTGGAGGATGGATTTCCAAAAAATGTTTGTTCATAATTTGGATCAGATCTGTTCAATTGCCTATAGTACATGGTACAATGATATTGATTTGAAGATTGCCCATCAGTAGGGACTGTGGATGTAAAATGCTATGATATCACTCAACATGGTTTGGCCGAGACCAGGTCTAGTGAGTATCAGTATTTCAGTTTGGAAGTCTCATAAGCTATGTTTACTTCCTCAATATGTGGGAAGTCTCTGACAAAATGAACCATCCTTCAACAATGTTACTGATAACAGGATCCTTTACTTTTACAGATTTTGACAGGTATTCTACTATTAGTTTGCCATTTGCAGATCAAATTGTTACCTTTCCTTCTGATTTTGAAAAGTCCTAAATGTCGTTACCTGAAATTACTGATCTACATGCACCTGTGTCCCACAGATTTAATTGGAGTACCTTGAACTTCCAACATTACTTCTGGTAAACACTATATTGTTAACATTAGATCAAAGTCAGGTACAGTGCATGCGGGAAGTATTAACACAGCTTCACTTTTTCCACATTTTGTTTTGTCACAGCCTTATTCCAAAAGGGATTAAATTTATTTTTTTCCTCAAAATTCTACACACAATACCCCATAATGACAATGTGAAAAAAGATTTTTTGAAATTTTTGCAAATTTATCAAAAATAAAAAACTAAGAAATCACATGCACATAAGTATTCACAGCCTTTGCTCAATGCTTTGTTGATGCACCTTTGGCAGCAATTTCAGCCTCGTTTTTTTTTTTTTTAAATATGATGCCACAAGCTTGGCACACCTATCTGTGGGCAAATTTGCTCATTCCTCTTTGCAGCACCTCTCAAGATCCATCAGGTTGGATGGGAAGCGCCAGTGCACAGCCATTTTCAGATCTCTCCAGACATGTTCAATTGGATTCAAGTCTGGGCTCTGGCTGAGCCACTCAAGGACATTCACAGCGCTGTCCTGAAGCCCCTCCTTTGATATCTTGGCTGTGTGCTTAAGGTCGTTGTCCTTCTGAAAGATGAACCATCGCCCCAGTCTGAGGTCAAGAGTGCTCTGGAGTAGGTTTTCATCCAGGATGTCTCTGTACATTGCTGCATTCATCTTTCCCTCTATCCTGACTAGTCTCCCAGTTCCTGCCATTGAAAAACATCCCCACAGCATGATGCTGCTCCCAATATTGGTGTGGTTATGAACGGTGCCTGGTTTCCTCCAAACATGACGCCTGGCATTCACGCCAAAGAGTTCAATCTTTGTCTCATCAGACCAGAGCATTTTGTTTTTCATGGTCTGAGAGTCCTTCAGGTGCCTTTTGGCAAACTCCAAGCAGGCTGCCATATGCTTTTTACTAAGGAGTGGCTTCCATCTGGCCACTCTACCATACACGTCTGATTGGTGGATTGCTGCAGAGATGGTTGTCTTTCTGGAAGGTTCTCTTCTCTTCACAGAGGATCACTGGAGCTCTGACAGAGTGACCATCAGATTCTTGGTCACCTCCCTGACTAAGGCCCTTATCCCCTGGTTTATCCACTGGCTGGCCAGCTCTAGGAAGAGTCCTGGTGGTTCTGAACTTCTTCCATTTACGGATGTTGGAGTCCACTGTGCTCATTTTTCTGTACCCTTCCCCAGATTTGTGCCTCGAGACAATCCTGTCTCGGAGGTCTACAGACAATTCCTTTGACTTCATACTTGGTTTGTGCTCTGACATGCACTGTCAACTGTGGGACCTTATATAGACAGCTGTGTGCCTTTCCAAATCATGTCCAATCAACTGAATTTACCACGGGTGGACTCCAGTGAAGCTGTAGAAACATCTCAAGAATGATCAGTGGAAATAGGATGCACCTGAGCTCAATTTTGAGTTTCATGGCAAAGGCTGTGAATACTTATGTCCATGTGATTTCTTAGTTGTTGTTTTTTTTTTAATAAATTGGCAAAAGTCTCAATTTTTTTCACATTGTCATTATGGGGTATTGTGTGTAGAATTTTGAGGAAAAAAATGAATTTAATCCCTTTTTGGAATAAGGCTGTAACATAACAGAATAATGGATAATGGAAAAAGTGAAGCACTGTGAATACTTTCCGGATGCACTGTAAATGGAAGATGTCTACTATTTTCTAATAATTTTCTAATAAACTAATTTTCTGCTAATTTTCTGTATATTTGTAGGAGTGAGTCCACTTATCTGTTTTAGTCTTAATCATGCAGTCCAGTTTTGTCGTAGTGGATGTGGGTCATGGGTGCCTCCCCTCCCAGCGACCGGTCTTGTCATCACTCATCATCACTCATCACACCAATCTGCAGGATTGGTGGAATGCACAAATAGAACCATTAAAGAAAGGCTTAGAAAAACAATGGCAGAAACAGGACAAAATTGGATATATTGCCTACCCCTAGTTCTGTTTTACATCAGGATAGTTCCCACCAAAGGGGGGTTATCCCCATTTGAAATAATGTATGGCAAACCCTACTTACTTCTACCATTAAGGCCATTTAATCCAGGTGATGAGGAAGTGTGCTTAGCTGATTACATGCAAAGAATGTTGACTGACAGAGATATTGTTCATGCTGCTCTTCCCAGGAGGGATCACGGTGAAGCACCCATCTTGGCCAAACTGGGGGATCTGATCCTTATCAAAGTCATCAAAGTCAACAAAAAGAAAAACTGGGCCGATGCTCCATGGCAAGAACCACACAGGGTCATCCTGGCGACACCAACAGCCGTGAATGTCGAAGGACGTGACTCTTGGGTGCATCTGACACATTGCAAACTTTACACCACTCAAAACCCTCAGCAAGAAACTATTTAACCCCCATTCCCTCAACAAGAAGACTGTTTAATCCCCATTCCCTCAGCAAGAGACTGTTTAATCCCCGTTGCAAACTACATCACAAAAAAAGGAACATCCTCAACAAGTGAAAAATCCTCAACAAGTGATTGTTTAACTGTTAATTGTTATTCTATATGGGTGTCGGCTGATGGTTTGTCCCAGTAACAACTTGTATCGTGGAACAACTGTTGTTTATCATGGAGCGATAAACTGCCAGAGAGAGAAGGTTGGCAATTGAAGGATGCAAATGGTACACCTGTTTTTTCATCATCATCATCCTTGTAGTGACACTTTTGCTCTGGTTATTTTTAGGGGCACCACTACCTATTTATCGTAGGGCTAGATACATTAGACACACACACCATGACTGGCTAGAAGGTCCCGGTCATGGGGATCATGTTTATACTGGTAATGTGTGATGGAAGCATACTAATTATATAGCCAAATCAGCTAATCATTCAAATTGCTATGTGTGTTCTTTCCTCCCACTCTCAGCTGGCCAAATATCTGTCACTGCTAAGCTAATGGAACTATCAGAAACTGTTTCTTGCAAGAGGCTATGTATAGAAATAGTACAGCAAGCAGTAATTTGAATCACACCTGTCACATTGCCTATGACTCCACTGACCAGAGGCACAATGACACCCCTTACTCGGTGAAGGCAAGGTTAATCTCGTGGGGGAATTTCTCCTTTTGTCTAAAAGGGTGTGGAAACGTCTCTTTGGGCAGTTTACTGCTTTCTATGTGTGCAACAGTGCATAGTGCGTCTCGCCCCTGTACTGCTACCTGCTGGACCAACATAGTGGGCAAAAGCTGTCCTAAAGATCCTTTTTGTCAGTCTAGAAGTCTGGAAAGCAATGTCACCCTGCAGGAGCTCTGTACCACTGCCATTTGTGATTCTCACAGGCATGGCATGCATATGGTGACAGGGGGTTGGTGGCTGTGTGGCCATCGTGCCTACTCACACTTACCCATGAACTGGGGAGGGGTGTGTGCCCCTGTAGTTGTGACTGACCATACCATCATATTGTCGGCAGGACAGGTGGGCAGGGTGAAGAGAGATGTCTCCTTTCCACCACATGATGCCATCTGGGGCACAGATGTGCTGAAGGAGTTTAAGTTAGAAACCACAGGGCAGAAGGTATTTCATTCCCTGTTTCCCTGGGTGGGAGGGACTAAGAACACCTTGAGGATTGAAACAACTAATTATAGGTTACAGTCATTTGTGAATTTTTCTTTATCTGCTTTTTCTGGTGTAGATGAAAAATTAACAGCTCTTAGACTTATACTGAACCAAAATAGAATGGTTCTGTCATGAATCTGGGTTTGGCTGTTCCAAACCCAGTTCTGGCTTATTATTTATTTGCCCTCTTTTCCATCAGGCGCATCAGGGAGCTTTTGGCCTTCGCTTCCTGACAGCTCAGGCATGCCCCCTTCTCCTGTCAAGTGCCATCAGTTTTGCTCCATTACTGGGTGTTTCACACACATACACACACACTCCATTCATTCTCATTCACACGCGCAGACACTCACTCATGCACACCTGTGGTTCATTTGTCCAGCCCATGCATTTCCACACCGGTGAGCTCTTCCCTCTTTAAGTTTATTATTATTTAAGCAAGGAGTTAGTAGGAAGAGATCATTGCAGCATTCGCCCTCATTCGTGGCAGTGAGTTCTCCATGAATGTTGGATTATTAGCTTCATGCATTCAGCCTGACATTTTTAGATGATCAATCCCTGGATGTTGCGGCTGACCCAGCTTGTTTCTCTCATCTGCCAGACTACACGGGAAGCCCCGGATCACTCCAGTTCCGTAAGTCAATTGCCTTTCTCCCTGTGTCAACAGCTGCTCTGTGGCACTAGGCTTTCCCGTTGCTGGGCTGTAGAGCATCAGGGAGGCACCCTGTATGTCTGGTGGCCATTTTCTCATCAGTACAACTCTCTTTATTTGTGGTCATAACTGGACGTGTTATTTTTATGGGTTTTGTTAATAAAAGTATACATTATACTCTCGCTATTGGGTTTCTCATTTCCTCCCTTGTGTGCTGCATAATGGTGCATGAGGACTCATGACAGGTTCTTGATCAAATAACTGCTGCCCGAGGGGGCGTGTGTGCTATTGTAGGTGATTATTGTTGTACTTTCATCCCTGAAAACGATGCCTCAGCCATATGCAACCTGACTGCCTTACAGGCTGCTGTGGCGAAGGACAATGTCACTGATGAACAAACCTGGTTAAGTTGGTTACTCTCTTCATGGAGAAGTCTCATCATGAGCCTGTTAATGATTTTGGTGGTATTATTTTTAGCCTTTTCTTGTGTCATTCCTTGTATCCGTAGTATGATGATGAGACTTGTTCATGTTAACTTTGTGATGTACCATGGTGCAGTTGCCGGGGATGGTGGGGACGATGAACAAACAGCGTGAGCTCAAGGTTTCTCTCCATGACCCAAGTACAGAGTAAAAGTATGACTGACATGCAGAAAACCGAAAGAAGTTGGATGATCATGATGTGAAATTGAAATGTATGACTTGTAAATACATTTATGAAGTTTGAAATATTACCTTTACTTTTATTTTGTTCTTATGTTACTCTTATTTCTGTTCTTACATTTTATTATTACACTTTATTATTATGATTATTGTTTTGTTTTATATTGTTTTGTTTTATCCTTTATGTTTGTTTTTATATAAGCTGCAATGACACATAACTATAACACACATATACCCACCCTTATTATATCTTTTTGTTATTATGTTATCATCATACTGTTTTTCACTGTTTTCACCATTGATTACTTTTATCATTAATTAATAAGATAAGATAAGATAAGATAAGATAAGCCTTTATTAGTCCCACAATGGGGAAATTCCAGGATTGCAACAGCACAGGGACAGCAACACTCAGAGCAACACTCAGAGAACTATCTCAAGATGGCGACCGGGATGGTCACACTTTTTCAGTGCTGAGACAAAGTCACTGATTTTGCCATTAAAAGTGGCTGGCCTGCAGCGATCGGCGCTCGTGGCGAACACGCACGGGCTGAATTGCCACCTCCGTTGGATTGCCCTTTAATCGCCTTTCTCCAGCGACTTCCTGCGCCTTCCTGAAGCGATTGCTAAGCTAACACTAGTTAGCTTAATGCTGGCGCCAGTCTCTAAATAACTACCTACAGCGATCGGATATACCTCCGGTGGATTACCCCTTTGATCGCTTTTATCCGGCCACTGTGAGTAAACTGACCAGCGATTCCAGCGCTTCCTTGTGATTCACTGATGTGCCCTACCTGAAGCGATTGCTAAGCTAACGCTAGTTAGCTTAATGCTGGCGCCAGCCATTCCACCTAACACCAGCCTGAATCAAAGCCCAGCTACGAGGCCCAGCGGAGATACTACCAGGCAGGCGGCTATTTGTTTGACGGGGCTCAGCAGAGATTTCACCCAGGCAGACGGCGGTAGGCGGCGGTGCCCAGCGGAGGACTTACCGTGACTGCAGCGGCGGTGTGCGACGAGACTACCCGAAGCGATTGCTAAGCTAACGCTAGTTAGCTTAATGCTGGCGCCAGTCATTCCACCTTACACCAGCCTGAATCGAAGCCCAGCTGCGAGGCCCAGCGGAGATACTACCAGGCAAGCGGCTATTTGTTGACGGGGCTCAGCAGAGATTTCACCCAGGCAGACGACAGTAGGTGGCGGTGCCTAGCGGAGGATTTACCGTGACCTCAGCGGTGCTCGGTGGCAGCGGCGGTGTGTGACGAGACTCGGTTGGAGGAGCGGGACGGGAGACCAGTTACGGCGACTATGAGCAACGAGACCAGCAACGGAAGGGGCTAGTTGGCTAGCTGAGGCCCAGCTGGATTCGAGGACGATCGGATCAGATTCTGGCGATATAAGCAGAATTTATTTTACTATCCACAGATTTTCCTTTTCCTTCTTTCCAAGAAAGACTGAAGATGGCTGCCACGGGATTAAAAAGTGGGCTGATGGGCACCACTAATAAGCATTCTCTACTTCTATACTTCCTCTTCGTTTTGTCTTTGTGTGTCTGGACCTGCAACAAGAAGGATTTTCCGACAAACTCAACCAAAGGTGAAGTTAAAAAGTTTTATCTGTATGGATTTGGGCTTGGACATCTCACCCTACACTCTATGTGGTCTTTAAAAGCCCTGAGCAAAAACTTCCAAATTAAGGCAAACATGGCTGTTAAGCAAAAATCACAATATGGCAGAGGGTATACAGTTAAAGTTCTGTTAGTTCTGCTACTTCTGGCAGGAGATATTCACCTTAACCCTGGACCTGCCACTATTAAACAGCAGACCACTGGGTTAGCACAAAACCGAGCTGTACAAAAGCAAAAACAACATTTATTTTTCCAAACTGTTAATCATGCACGAGTTCTTTGGGACACCAAGGCTAAACCAAAGGGGATCCTCGGCGGTCATTTAAACATACGGAGCATAATCCCCAAAAGAGATGAGATTTCGGTGTTGCTGTTGGACTCAAATCTGGACTACCTTTGTCTCTCAGAAAGCTGGCTACACAGTAACATAGACACTAATATGATCGATATTGTGGGCTACCAGTGTTTTAGAAAAGACAGGCAGGTAGGGAGGGGAGGAGGTGTTTTAATTTACATCAAAGAGAAATATAAATGTCAACTGGTTGATTTGAATACTTCACTTGAATGTTTAGCTGTTAATGTATGTCTCTCTCCGGTAATGAATTTCAACATTGCAGTAGTGTACAACCCACCGTCACACAACTCTTCCTTTTATAATGAATTAAGTGATCTGGTTAAACAACTTGAGAAGAACAGAGAAACAATAATTCATGGTGACTTTAATATCAACTGGTCTGATAAAAAAGACAAACAAAAACTGAAAAGCCTCATGACTAAATTTAATTACCAGCAAATCATCAAAGGACCCACCAGGATAACCAAACAATCCAGAACACTTATTGACATGGTATTTACTAATAAACCAGAACGAATAACCAGAACCTATAATCTTGTAACTGGTCTCTCAGATCATAACATGGTTCTTGCTGTCAGGAAACTTACTAAAAAGCGACTACAGTATTTTGGGGGAGTCGATATTGACAAATCAAATTTTATTATCCCCAAATCAAAAAATGAGGAGTTTGAACATTACTTAGAGAATCAAAATTGGGAGCAGCTCATGGCAACATGTGAAGTAGATGATTGTTGTAATTTTATAACTGCAACAATCACAAAGTCTATAGAAAAATTTTCAAAGCAAATTAAAAGTAGACAACAGAAGATTAGCCTACCATGGTTAAATAATGAAATAAGAAAACTTATGAAGAGGCGAGACTATGCACTGAAAACATCACTAACCTCCAAACTACAAAATGATCACCTTGTGTACAAAAGTTTAAGAAATAAAGTGGTACATGAGCTGCGAAAATCAAAAATATCTTATTACAATAAACTGATAGATCATGCAAAGGGTAACAACAGTTCCCTATGGAGGCATTTAAATAACTTAACTAATAAAAAAAACGATCAGAAGGGGGTAAAGGAACTTAGAATCAATGGCAAGACCGTCAGTGACAAGGCTACTTTGGCAAATGAATTTAATTCACACTTTGTGGGCTCTGTGGAAGACTTAACAAAAATTTTTGTGCTGCCAAATGTGCTCAACAACACAAATTCCATACTTCCAACAGATACTTTTCACATCGATGAGGTAAATGAGAAGTTAATTGCTGGTATTGTTAAAACACTGTCAAACTCAAAAACTAATGATATCTACAATATGAGCACCTCCTTTCTCAAAATGCACAGCAAAATATTAATCAAACCACTGACTCATCTCATTAATCTCTCCATTAGGTCTAGTACATTTCCATCTGGCTGGAAAAAAGCTGTCGTCATACCAGTTCATAAATCAGGCAGTAAAGACGATATATGCAATTACCGCCCAATCTCTATCTTACCAGTCCTATCTAAGGTTCTTGAAAAAGTTGTAGCTACACAGCTGATAGACTACTTACAAGACAGTCAACTTCTTCATCCACATCAATTTGGTTTTAGACCAGGATACTCAACAGAAACAGCAAATTGTTGCCTTATTGAAAACGTCAAACAGTCCTTGGACAGGGGTAATGTGGTAGGAGCTGTTTTTCTAGATCTCAAAAAGGCTTTCGATACTGTAAACCACAGTTTGCTTTTATCCAAAATGGTATCTTTTAACTTCTCCCCAAATACATTAGAATGGTTTGCATCTTATCTCCAGAATAGAGAACAGTGTGTAAAAGTTCACCAGGATAAATCCTCATTTTTAAACAACCGCATGGGTATCCCACAAGGGTCCATTCTTGGTCCTTTACTTTTCAGCATTTTTATTAATGACTTGCCGTTACACTGCTCAGCTGCAACATGCCAACTTTATGCAGATGATGCAGTTATTTACACAGCTGCCAAGACTCCAGCACAGGCTGCAGATGTACTGTCTACAAGTATGGTTGATGTCCAAGAGTGGCTCCTCAAGAACCATCTATTGCTGAACCTTCAGAAAACAGTCTCAATGTGCTTTTCAATCAAAAAATGTAACCTGCAACATTTTAAAGTTAATATACATGATCATGACATCAGTTTAGCTACAGAATTCAAATACCTTGGCATTGTACTAGATCCTCAACTCAAATTTAATCTTCATATAAAGAAAATTTCAAAAACAGTAAAAAAAAATCTGAACTGCTTTAAATTAATTAGATATTACATACCTTACGAAGCAGCTGCACTGTATATGCATTCTATGGTTTTTTCTCATATATCATACTGTTTGACAGTCTGGGCTCAAGCAGCCCCTTCCACAATAAGACATATAGGTTCATTATATAATCAAACCCTAAAAATCTTGGACAAAAAGCCCATTAGGTGGCATCACTGTAATGTTTTAAAAAAATACAACCTATTGAGTTTTGAGAGCTTCATTGACCTCTGTCTTCTGAAATTAACGTTCAAATGTTTCCATAAATCAGCACCCGAGCCACTTGCTGGTTTCGTCCAAAGACAGGACAGCAGCAGAGCCACCAGGAGTTCTGTTAACAATAACTGTAAAATATTCCACCGCAGAACCACATTTGGACAAACAGCTTTCTCTATAAAGGGCAGTCACATCTGGAACACAATGCCAAATGAAATTAAAATAATAACGGACTTTAAAACATTCACTAAAAATGTTAAAAACTGGCTGAAAAATAAACAAGAATGTACTCATGTATGAATTATTTGTCTGCAAAGTGAGAGTGAATGAAGGGAAGGAATAAATGTGTTTGTTTATAGTGAGTGACGGAGGGAGGGAGGCCTGAAATAGGCAAATGTGAGTTATGTTATATGTGTTAAATGTGAGTCAGGCTGTTATATTTGTGTATTTATAATATTTTATAATATATGTGTATTTATAATATTTATGTTAAATGTGAGTCAGGCTGTTATATTTGTGTATTTATAATATTTATAATATTTATAATTGTGTATTTATAATTTTTCTGCATTGATGTATGTGGTTATTGTGTATATTTTTTATCTTGATTCTTTTTTCTAAAGCCCATCCAGGGACAAGAGTTGCAAATTAGCTAATAGCTATACACTCTATGTGCAACACATCAGATTGATTGTCTTTGATTAATTGTCTATGTTTATTGCACTGTCCCTGTCAAATAAACTAATCTACTACAACAATCAGAAGGCAAGAAAAAACAAGAGCAGCTAGTATACATATGTACATATTACTATAAATATATATATATAGACACACAGTGCGGAGCATTGTGGTTGGTGGATGTGCAGCAGAAAGTCTAAGCTCTCTCTCTCCGCGGATGCGGTGGGCCAACTCAATGTCTTTGGGCATGATGGTGACCCTCTTGGCGTGGATGGTGCACAGGTTGGTGTCCTCGAAGAGACCCACCAGGTAGGCCTCGCTGGCCTCCTGCAGAGCCATGACGGCGGCGCTCTGGAAGCGCAGGTCGGTCTTGAAGTCCTGAGCGATCTCCCTCACCAGGCGCTGGAAGGGCAGCTTACGGATGAGCAGCTCCGTGGATTTCTGGTAGCGACGGATCTCTCTCAGAGCCACAGTACTGGGCCTGTAACGGTGAGGCTTCTTCACTCCGCCGGTGGCCGGAGTGCTTTTCCGAGCAGCCTTGGTGGCTAGCTGCTTCCTGGGGGCTTTTCCTCCGGTAGATTTACGGGCAGTCTGCTTGGTTCTTGCCATCGCTCTT
Source organism: Pholidichthys leucotaenia (assembly GCA_020510985.1). Taxonomy (NCBI): domain Eukaryota; kingdom Metazoa; phylum Chordata; class Actinopteri; order Cichliformes; family Pholidichthyidae; genus Pholidichthys; species Pholidichthys leucotaenia. The sequence continues at coordinate 182,617,379 of CM035845.1, read as the reverse complement.
TATTATTCTGTCTTATATTTCTTGCATGCCGCCTAAACTCCAGCCCGGCACCCGCGTCGTTTTCGCTTCAGTTCCCTGGTATGTCGAGTTTCTCCGTTAGCACCGGGTGGCGGTTGAGTGCTAGCTAGCTCTTCCCTGCTGTATCGTCTCCTGCTGTAAACAGAGGCTCCGTCAGCCGACTCGGGAGACCTTTGGGGCGATCTGTGTGTCCGTGATATATATAGAGTGAAAGGTGTAGAAAGAAGAAGGAAGATTAAAAAAAAAAAAGGCAGTTGCAAAAGGCAGCCAACTTGTATGGCGCCAGAACCGGAAGCTGCGGTGAGTATGCTGCGGTGAATAATGAGTTTATTGTTCCATTTCTCCTCCTAAAGGACTAAAATGTTTAGCCGGTGCCTGGGGCAGTTGGGCCGATGACGAACTTTCCCCAACGATAGCTAGTTAGGATCTGTTGCACGCAAATGCATTGGGGCTTAGCATAGCTGCCAGATGGGGTTTTAGATGCCATAAATCGTTCTTTTTTTTGATGCCTTGCATTGCATCAAAGGGAGGAGAATAATTGAAAAGTTTCATATTTGTTTCATATTTGTCTTTTTCTTTGTCGCAGAATCTGTGTAAAAGTGTCAAGGATGCAGCTGCATTAGTTATCATCTTGTTTTTGTTCATTCTGTGCAACTCCTGTGTGACTGGTACTGAGTGAGCTTCATGATTCTTGAGAAAGAGATAATCTGTACACCAAGTTTTGACCAGATGTACTGGACCAATCATGATGGACAATTCCTTCTCCACCTCTCAAATAATGAAGGGCTTAAAGAACTGAGCGATGTGTGTTTGAGTCAGTGTTGCGCCCTCTGCTCCACCGTTCGGGAGAGGTACGTGGTGCTTTTGAACAAGAAATAATGAAGAGAGAGCCGCGATCTACGTCTTCACTCCATTTTACTTCATTCAAAAAGAACATGGACACTTCTGCGCAAGCGCACAGTACAGTTCCCTCTCTGGGCAAAAGCAATCAATTTGTGAATCATCGAACTTGGACACTTATGCGCAAGCGCACAACACAGTTCCCTCTCCGGGCAAAAGCAATCAATTTGTGAATCATCGAGCTCTCAACGAACCGTAAACAGTGCACACAGCATCCAACCCCATAATACTGAAAACAATCATGTGCAAGAACAATAATGAAACATTAATCTTTTTAACTCTCATCCCTAACTGTATATATTGTCTACAATCAGCTTTTTAACTGACTTCTTAACCTGTAATCTGCTTCTTAACACCTGTATGATGTGCTCTTAATTAACCCATTAATCCCCATTTTTAACCAGTCACATACTATTAATCCCCATTTTCAACCCGTCACTTACTCCCCCTCAAAATAGATGTTGTCCCCAACATCAGGACATGTGGAATGTATAATAATCACTGTCACAGTGCAAAATTCTCAAAGAGTGCATTGTCAACTATTTCACCAAAAAAAGTTTATAGACTGGAACTCTTTTCATACATTCTGTTATGCAAGTATCAGATACTCGTTGTCCAGTGTTTCTTGTATGCATTTTGTTACAGTCTGAAACTCTTTTGATACATTCAGTTTTGAGTCCAAATAACACATATGACAGGCTGGAACTCTTTTGATACATTCAATTTTGAGTCCAATGTAACGCATATATGACAGGCTGGAACTCTTTTGATACATTCAATTTTGAGTCCAAATAATGCATATGTGACAGGCTGGAACTCTTTTGATACATTCAGTTTTGAGTCCAATGTCTGCATTTACTCTACTTCAAGTATACAAAATGACCACCAACCCATTAACATTTACCATAAAGCTCTTGGAAGTAGAAAGGATGTACACTGTATACCCATGGCATGGTGGGTTCAGCATAATAAGGCAATGTCTGTATAACATGCTGGTGTACCCAATGTATCATAAGTGAATACTTTCGGTTTTCTAGCGTTACGTCTAGGTCTCTGATTCACTTCCTCACCAGGATCACTATAGGTAGGAGAAGGAGGGTGCGGTGAAGGAAGGCTTACCTCCACAGGTAAGTTCTCTACCTGACCAATGTCGTCCTCTGGCGGCTGGTCAGCTGCTGCAGCTTCAAGCTCTGTCTCCTGCTGCACCTCTTCAGGTATGCTGTCCTCCTGCTGAGCTGGGTCTGCGGTCCTCTCAGGCGGTGGCGAATCGGGGCAGGCGCTCAAGTGACGTGGCACTGGATAATACTCGTCCTCATCATCGTCGTCCTCTTCTGAGTGAATCTCCAGTGTCTCCGCTGATCTGGTAGTGGTGTATTTCTTTGGACGAGGCTGCAAAGAAGTCTCCAGAGGCAAATGATCACATGGCAGAAGAAGATTGCGATGCAAAGTTCTAGATCTACCCTTGCCTCTCTCAGGTTTCAGTTCATAAACTGGAATGTAATTGCTCACTTGATGGACCACGGTATGTATAACATCCTCCCAGTGGCTCCTCAGCTTGCCTGGACCCCCACGTGGAGTCAAGTTCCTGACTAAAACACGATCACCGGGCAACAGAGCAGAATACCTCATCTTACCATCATACAGTTTCTTACTCCAAGCAGCGGCTTTGCTTGCATTTTCTTGTGTGATCTCATAAGCGTCCTTCATCCCCTGTTTCCACTTCTGCATGTAGCTCTGATGTTTACTGTCACCCTGATCTATGTTTGGGGATAAACTGAACAACATGTCCACTGGTAACCTTGGTGACCATCCATAAAGTAAGTAAAAAGGTGAAAACCCTGTCACTTCACTTTTAGTAGCGTTGTAGGCATACAATAGTTTGTTTAGTGAGTCCTTCCAGTTACTCTTCTGTTTCTCTGTGAGTGTCTTCAACATCTGAATCAAAGTCCGGTTAAAACGTTCAACTTGCCCGTTTCCTTGTGGGTGATAGGGACTGGTTCGCGAGCCTGCAACTCCACAATACTCTTTGAGTTGGGCAAAAAGCTGGTTCTCGAATTCACCACCTTGGTCATGGTGAAGTCTCAGGGGAAACCCAAACTTTAAAGCATAGTGATTAAAGATTTTGTCTGCCGCAAGCCTGGGCAAAACACGTGAAATGGTCAACAAGAACAAGTACATACTCATAACCACCCTTACATTTGTCTAAGTGTAAAAAGTTAACTGAGACAAGTTCAAAAGGCTGAGTAGTAACTATGTTAGTGAGAGGAGCTCTAGTCTCGTGGCTTGGTCTCTTGTTTTTAAGGCACACACACTGTCTCAATACATAGTCCTCTATCTGCTTTTGCATGAAGGGGCAGTAAAAACAATCCCGTATCAAAGAAGTAGTTCTTTCTACACCATGGTGGCCCATTTCATCATGCAATTCTCTTAACACTGTTGGCCTGTGTTTTTCTGGTAGCACAAGTTGCTTTCTGTTTGTCGTTTGTCTATATAAAACACCTCTGGCTGGTTTCACTGGCTTCTGTGCTTTACAGCCTGCTCTAAAATGCTCGCTGCTCCCACAGCTAAAACAGTGCTGGCAAAACTCTTCACCTGTCTGAATGCAATAATAACACCTTGGTTGTGGGCGAGGCATGTGGTACCGCTGAGGGGCGAAGCACGGCTGGAATTGTGCAGTGCCTCTCATCGGCGCCAGGCCTTGCGCTGGATCACTGGATCACTGAAGGTCAAAACCACCCATCACAGGAACAGTTTCTTTCCTCAAGCCATCACTCTGATGAACTCCTAACATTCACCTAGTCCTACCTGTTGCTGTACTCATGACTTTTCATCCATTCTTACATTGCACATAACTCTCACACTGCATTTTACTTCATTCACATTATATCACTGAATCTGAGTTCACATTGAAATACTGTATGACTGTATATTTTTTCATATATAGCAGAGATATATAGCAGAGATAGCAAAAAGACGTAACAAACTAATAGTTTTTTGAATGCAAAAGATGCAATAGACTTACACAATGGTCCCCTCTGGCATACAACTAGGAAAATACCGGTCGCTATGGAGAGTGAGAATATGTATGGGCACATAATCATACCATGTAGGATAACTAAGTAGACGGTTGTGCTGTTTCATCCCATCCAGCAACAATGCTCTGCACTGTGTGTGTTTATATATTTACATATTTATTCCATCTAGCTACAATGCTCCGCACTGGGTGTGTTTATATTTATATATCTATATATTTATTCCATCTAGCTACAATGCTCCGCACTGTGTGTTTATATATCTACATATTATTCCATCTAGCTACATTGCGCCGCACTGTGTGTGTTTATATATTTACATATTTATTCCACCTAGCTGCAATGCTCCGTACTGTGGGTGTTTATATATTTACATATTTATTCCATCTAGCTACAATGCTCCGCACTGTGTGTTTATATATTCATATATTTATTCCATCCAGCTACAATGCTCTGCACTGTGTGTCTGTGTGTGTGTATATATATATTTTATAGTAATATATACATATGCATATTAGCTGCTCTTGCTTGCTTGTTTGTTTGGGTTTTTTTTCTTGCCTTCTGATTGTTGCTCTGAGTGTTGCTATCCCTGTGCTGTTGCAATCCTGGAATTTCCCCGTTGTGGGACTAATAAAGGCTTATCTTATCTTATATATTTCTGCAAAGTGTGGATAGTCTGAGTAAATAACTGCATATATTCCTGTATATATTTGCATCCTTTTATAGAAACATGAGCAGACTGTAATTTACTGTACATACTCTGTTGTCATTGAATCCTTATTTAAATCTTATTTAAATCTTACACCTGAACAACGAGAGCAAGTTTTAGCCAAAGTCAAATTCCTTGTATGTGTTGTGCATACTTGGCCAATAAAGCTGATTCTGATTCTGATTCTGGATAGCACTGCTGAAGAGCTGCTTGAGGCTGCTGTTGAGGAAAGTAGTGCTGAGCAGATGGGTCCAACTGGTATTGTGGGTATGGCGTGAAAGTCGGCGCTGGGAAGTGGTTTTCGGGCCCTCCGCTGGTGGTGGGTTGTGCTGTGGCTGAAGACTTCTGCATGGTTTCTCGGATTTGGGACACTTCAGCTCGCAAGTCCTTTAAACATACCATCTCAGACAGCATCTCTTTAATCTCTGCCAGCAGATCAGGTGACGGCACGGCTGTGCTTTGTTTTTGAACTGTCTTTCTTTCTGCTGATGCAGGGGTGTCACTGGGCTGAACAGCATTCACAGTGGCCACTCACTGGGGGACAGCATGTCTCTTCTTGTCTTGTCTTTCCTTCTCATTAGCGCATGCAATATTCACCTTTTCCAATAAAACTTCATCAGGTGTTGAGGGCTGAAGAAGGTACGGCTGCATGTCACTCTTAATACTGTCACTCTGCAAACCTGTTAGGATGGTGTGCATGAATAACCTTTGGACCAAGGCGGGGTCATATTTTAGACCCGACTCATCTTCCTGGGACGAGAAAAGAATCTTCTGGCGAAGGTCCATGGCTCTCAGAAGGAAGTTTTGAGGAGTCTCTTTACTGCTCTGAGCTTCTGAAGAAAGCTGTTTGTACAGTTCAGTAGCCCCTCTCTCCTGATAATGAGACCTTAGGATCCTCCACAGGGCAGGAAGAGTCAGATTACCTTTGCCTTCTAGGTAGCTTCTCAGCTGCAGGCCTGGTGTGATGGCGCGAATCACTGCGTCGATGATCTCATCTTCATGGTAGCCTTTACTGAGCCCACTTTCAATCTGCCTGGCCAAGCTGGAAAATGTGAGCTTGTCTTTTTGTCCCGGCTCCCCTATTTGGCCTGATATCTTAAAGTCTTTATGCCACATGGAGTTATCTGCAGGCGCTGAAGCTCGCCTGTGCATTGGTGTGCTCTGTAGGCTCAGTTTATTATTCATCAGCTGATGCATAGCCTCTTCTTTGGCTTGAAGTGTGGCCCGTAAAGCATGTACTTCTCTCTGTAGGTCTTCTTTCTGTTTATCTTCACCCACTATCTCTAACTCTGGCACCTTTGCATTTTCAATCAAGTCCTTTATACTGAGCAAATGAGACACTCCCTCATCTTCTAGCTCAGCTAACTCAGCTCTTTCAACATAATTTGTGACAAATATGATTAGCTGGCCTCGAGTTTTGTCTGCAAATTGCTCTTTTCCCATTCCAGACATCTGTAGTCCATTGCATACATTAAGCAGTTGTTCAACATTCAGTTCATGTAATTCACCTATAACTCCTAACTGGACTTCCTCCAAACATTCCATTTTCATCAGAGAAGTGGGCATAAAACAGTTCAACGTAGGCCTCTTTTACCTTCGTGGTGTAGCGGTGTCCTCTAGTGGTGATTGCGGCGCTAGAGTTACAACCTCTGCACGTGGTGTCGAAGCCACGGTGAATGTCTGCGGTGCCTTACGTCTCCGATGCCGGGGTTCGTGAGGGGATATTTGGCTCGAGTTTCCACTTCGGCTGGCGGATTTTTCTCTCACCAAAATATCCCAAGTGGTGCCTCCATAATGTTGCGCCCTCTGCTCCACCATTCGGGAGAGGTACGTGGTGCTTTTGAACAAGAAATAATGAAGAGAGAGCCGCGGTCTATGTCTTCACTCCATTTTACTTCATTCAAAAAGAACATGGACACTTCTGCGCAAGCACACAACACAGTTCCCTCTCTGGGCAAAAGCAATCAATTTGTGAATCATCGAACTCTCAACAAACCGTAAACAGTGCACACAGCATCCAACCCCATAATACTGTACTGATGTTTTTGAATGTAACAATCATGTGCAAGAACAATAATGAAACATTAATCTTTTTAACTCTCATCCCTAACTGTATATATTGTCTACAATCAGCTTTTTAACTGACTTCTTAACCTGTAATCTGCTTCTTAACCCCTGTATGATGCGCTCTTAATTAACCCATTAATCCCCATTTTTAACCAGTCACATACTATTAATCCCATTTTTAACCCGTCACATCAGAATGGTGCGCGAATAGAATCTGAGACTATTTTTGTATTGTTCTCCACTGGCCAGTGTAATTAAATTTGCTGAAATTCTGATCCAGCCTGGTTTTTGACTGAAGGTGAAGAGGAATATTTCAGCGTGGGGGCAGCGCAGTGGTGGAATGGTTAGCACTATGGCAGCACAGCAACTCACCCTTGGCCGGGGGATCCTGGGTTTGATCTCAGCCTCCGACCAACAGTGATCTGTGTGGAGTTTGCATGTTCTCCCCATGTCTGCGTGGGTTTACTCCAAGATTTCTCCGGTTTCCTCCCACATGCCAAAAAACATGCAAGTTAGGTTAATTGGCATCAAAAACTGGGGATTCTAAATTGTCCTTAGGTATGACTGTGAGAGTGAACGGTTGTCTGTCTCTTTGTGTTGGCCCTGCAAAGGACTGGCGATCTGTCCAGGGTGTACCCTGCCTCTCGCCCAACAGATGCTGGGATAGGCTCCAGTACCCCCTGACCCAAAAAGGATTAAGCGGAAGAAGATGGATGGATGCTCCTTGGGCTAGAGAGGAACCCATAACATTTTGGTGATGATCCGAGAATGCATACCTCAACCAAAGCTCTTATCTTCTCACACTGTGTTCGCAAGAATACTCCAAAACTAGTGGATAGACTTTGATGAAACCCAGCCACAGGGAATGCACAAGCCAGTGTACTCCTAGTGCCGGTCCCAAGCCTGGGTAAATGAGGAGGGTTGTGTCAGGAAGGGCATCCAACATAAAACCTTTGCCAAATCAAACATGTGGATCATGATGAATGAGACCTTCATACTGGATCGGTCGAGGTTTGAATTAACATCGATCACCACTGGTGCTGGTAACCGACAGCGTGCCAGTGGAAATTGGGCTACTGTTGGTCGAAGATCAAAGAGGAGGAGAGGGGGAAGGTGGGCTAGGAGGGAGAGAGAGAAAGGAAAGGGAGAAGTGTGGAGGTGAGAGTAGGGACATTAAATGTAGGGACTATGCAAAAGCGGGAAGATGGCGGAGAGACATAACACTTAAACAAAGAGCTCTCCCTAGCCGGATTAAAAATCATCGGTAAATGGCCAACTCGACATAAACGAATCAATAAACTAAGGGATGAAAACACGAAGGAACCGGGCACAAGGACAAAAACAGGGTAAAATTGAAGAATTCCTCTCCAACAACGCAGGAAAAACCGCTGTACGCAAAGCCCAAAAAAGCAAGATGTCTACAGCAGAGAAAATGGAAGACACCAGACTCGACAACATGAACGCTGGCATCGCCAGTTTGGGTGAAGAGTTAAGAGAATTCAAGCGACAGCTACAACAGGATTTAGCGGCTCTTAAGGAGGAACTGAAAAAAGAAATTAAGGAGGAAATCATGGACCTCTGAAGAGAAATGGAGCGTAAATTAACGGAAAACATGGAGGAGCTGCGCTCCCAGCGGGCGTGTATGACAGAAGCGCAGACCCGAATTTCGGAACTAGAAGATTGGAAAAGCGAGGCAAACGAACAACTACAGACCCTGACGACGCAAACGCAGAGGATGCAGGAGAAAATAAACGACTTGGAGAGCAGATCCCGACGAAGCAATATGCGCATCTTTGGAATTCCGGAGGGCATTGAAGGCAACTCGATGACAAAATTCATGGATCAGTTCTTAAAAAAAGAACTGGAAATACCCGGAGAAACGGATCTGCAGATTCAACGGGCGCACAGAACACCGGCACAGAACCCGAAAACAAACTCTCCACCCAGGTCAGTTGTGGTAAACTTTGTGAAATATGACATAAAGGAAAGAATCCTGACGCAAGCATGGAAAAAAAAGATACGAATCGGCGACAAACAGGTATTTTTTGACCATGACTACCCGACAGAAATCGTGCAGCAGCGGAAGAAATATGCCAATATTAAAAAAACGCTGAAAGAGAAAAAAATTAGATTCCAAACGCCGCTAACGAAAATGAGGATTCATTGGGAGGAAGGCACAAGAACCTACAACACGGCCGAAGAGGCAGCGCGGGATATGATGGAGCGGGGCCTTGAGGTGAGCGTGCCGAAGGAGACGGCTGGAGCAGTGGCGGCCCTGAACGCACCACGACAGACGGAGTGGAGACGAGTGAATGGCGGAAGAAGGGGGAGAGACGTAGAGCAGCGGGCCCAGGACAAGCTACAAGGCTTTCAACTGAAAGCCTAGATCATAACAAAGATTAAGAAAGGCACAGAAGAAATGAAGGCCAAGAAGACAAGGTAAAAGAGAAACAGACGGCTAGGAGAGGTTTAAGTGATATTTGTTGGACATTTCTAGACTTATGACTATTACTTTGATAGTAATTAGAAGTCTAGGGAGGGCCCTTCACTCTGTGAAGACAAACCCCCCACCCACCAACAGGGACCAGTGGGCAGAAGAAAGGCCCAAAGTACGGAGGTCGAGATTTTTTAATGTGTTTTTATATAAATATGTGTTATTTTTGTTGTTAAAGGGGCTAGGAGCACAAGTTAAAAAAATGGAAAAACATGAATATGGGTAAAAATCTTAAGATAATGACACTAAACGTGAATGGTCTGAACTCACCTGTTAAAAGGGAAAGAATAATAAGAAAATTCAAGAAGGAAAAAGCTGAAATTATATTTATGCAAGAGACACATTTGAGCAAGACAGAACATGTGAAACTAAAGAGATTTGGCTATAAGAACTCCTACTACAGTTCATTTAAGGGAGGAGCAAAAAGGGGGGTTATGATACTAATCTCAAATAAAATACAATTTGAAAGTGAACAGGAAATCCAGGATAAAGAAGGCAGGTATGTAATAATAAAGGGAAGAATAGATGGTATGCAGATTACATTAGTGAACATCTATGCCCCACCAGAAAGTGACAAGGGTTTTTTTCAACATCTGTTTGATCTCATAGCAACACACAGTGAAGGAGTCCTAATTTGTGGAGGAGACTTAAATGCTGTCATGGATCATGAAGTTGACACAACTAGTGTTAAGAAGACAAAAAAACATGTAACAAAGTTCATAAGAACCTCACTGGCAGAAATGGGTATGGTAGACATATGGAGGGACCTACACCCACTCGAAAAAGACTATACACATTATTCAGCAGTCCATAAAGTACACTCTAGAATAGATTACTTCCTTATGAATGAAGGTGACAGACACAGGGTGAGAAATTGTTGGACTGGAGGGGCAGAAATATCAGATCATAATCCTATATACATGGAAATATATTTAAACAATAGAAAACGACAAACAACATAGAAACTTAACGTAGGACTGTTAAATGATGAGAAAATGAAAGAAAGAATAAAAATAAACATAAACAAATATATCCAAGAGAATGACAATGAAGAAGTGGACCCAACAATACTATGGGATGCACTAAAAGCCGTGTTAAGAGGTAAATTAATTGTTGAAACAGGAAAAGCAAATAAGACTAAACTGGAAGCATATGGACAAAGATGTGAGAGACTGAGGGAATTAGAACGTAAACATCAAAGCACAAATGATCCAAAAATATATCAAGAAATTAAAGAAGAAAAAACAAAGATAAAAGAAACACAAATGGATGAAATTGAAAGGAAAAATAGATATCTAAAGCAAAAATATTATGAAACGGGGCCAAAAGCCACAAAACTGCTGGCAAAACGGTTAAGAAAACAACAAACAATGAATAATGTATACAAGATTAAAGACCCCACCACAAATAAAACCACAGTTAACCCAGAAAACATCGAAGAAATTTTCCATAATTTCTACCAAGAACTATACTCGCAACCTGAAGAAACAAATACTAAAGATATCAAAAAATTTCTAGACACATTGGACTTGCCATCAATAGGAAATCAACAAAATGAAAAACTAACAGCAGAAATAACAACACAAGAGATCAGAGATGTGATTAAGTCACTTAAAAACGGTAAATCACCAGGTAGTGATGGATACTCTTCTGAGTTTTATAAACTGTTTATAGAAGAACTCACGCCACAACTCCTAAAGTCATTTAATTGGACGCTGAACAACAACAAAATACCTCCATCATGGAACGAAGCAATCATTTCAGTTATTTTAAAACCAGGGAAAGATAAAGAACAATGCGGAAACTATAGACCAATCTCTTTATTAAATGTAGATTATAAAATATACACAACAATTATATGTAAATGAATAAAGACATTCTTGATGGAATTGATAGAAGATGATCAAACTGGATTCATAGAGAGACGCCAAACACATGACAATATCAGGAGAACAATACATATAATTAACCAAATACATAAAGAAAAGAAAAGCGCAGTAATAATGAGTTTAGACGCAGAAAAAGCATTTGACAGGGTTAACTGGAAATTCCTATATAGTGTACTGGAGCGCTTTGGATTTAACGAAAAATCAGTACAATGCATAAGGACGCTATATCAAGAACCTGTGGCAAGAATCAAGATAAACGGTAGCTTAACAGACAAAGTAAATATACAAAGATCAACTAGGCAGGGATGCTGCTTATCGCCTACCTTGTTTGCTCTGTTCATAGAACCATTGGCTCAAGCGATACGACAAAATAAGAAATTAAAAGGTGTAACAATAAAGGGGGCGGAACACAAGATTGGGCTATTTGCAGACGATATTATAGTTTACCTTGAACAACCAGATAAATCAATAATGGAAATGATGAACTTGATAGAAAATTTTGGAAAATTATCAGGATACAAGATAAACATAACAAAAACACAAATACTGACATTCCACTATAACCCTCTAAACCAGATAACTGATAAGATCAAACTAAACTGGAACCAAAAAGAAATAAAATACCTTGGAGTGAACATACCTAAAGACCTAAGCAAAATATATAAAGCAAACTATGATAGGTTGGAACAAGAAATAAAAAAAGATATTGATAGATGGTCAATCTTAAATATGGATCTGAATTCAAAAATTGAGACAGTCAAAATCAGCATACAACCTAGATTACTTTACCTCTTCCAGGCTATACCAACAGAGATTCCAGATGCCCAATTCTCAAAGTGGGACAGGATGATATCGAGATTTGTTTGGGGAGGTAAAAAACCAAGAGTGAAATATAAAACCCTCCAATTACCAAAAGAGAAAGGAGGCATGGGCCTACCGAGTCTAAAGGAATATTACTACTCAGCACAAATAAGATATATCATATGTTGGTGCGACAAGGGATATGAGGCAAAATGGAAAGAAATGGAAAAGGAAATTGAGGGACTCCCAGTACAAAGCATAATAGGAGATAAAGATGCATATAAGCAAATCAAACAAATAGACCCAATCACTAAATTTACTTTAGAACTGTGGTATAAAATGGTACAAAAATATAATATAAGGGAAGACATAAAACTATTGAAATGGGTAGCATTTGACAGTCAGTTTGAACCGGCAAAACAAGATAGGGGATACAAAAATCTGGTGAACAAGGGAATCACAGCATGGGGCAATATCGGAAAAAAAGATCTCGGGAGCTTTGTAAATATCAGGAGAAAATTTAAATTAGAAAGATCAGAATTTTTCAGATATCTGCAGATGAGAGATTACTATATGAAGAAGATTAGGCATAACCTCCAAACAGATGTGAACGAGATTATACAACTTATTTTAAGCTCATATGCAGGAAATAAAATAAGAATTATTTCAAAACTATATCAGAAACTTATGACAAACAATCATACAAGTAACTATATAAAGGAGAAATGGGAGAAAGAGCTCAATTTAAACATAACAGAAGAAAGCTGGCAGGAAATATGGAAAACACAACACACATCAACAAATTCAAGGGCATGGAGGGAATTTGGATGGAAAAACCTGATTCGCTTTTTCATTACACCACAGATTCAAGGAAAATATACAAATACCCAATCTTTATGCTGGAGGGGATGTGGGGCTCAAAATGCAGACCACTCACATATGTTTTGGAAATGCTACAAAATATCATCATTTTGGAAATCTATGCATGTGACAATACAGAGGATATTAGGATATAATATACCAATGAACTGTAACCTGATGTACTTATGTGATCTTAAAAAAGACAATGTTATACAGGCTGAGGACAGATATCTAGTTAAAATCTTGTTGATTGCATGTAAAAAAACTATCACAAAAAAATGGCGATCAGAAGTTCTTCCTGACCAAGAACAATGGACTGACATTGTTGAGGACATACGTATGATGGAAAAACTAACATATCGACGAAGAATGCAAGAAGGAATATGGGAGAAAAAATGGCGGAAATGGACACACTACAAAGTGCAACAACGAGGCAGAAATTGAAAGAATAACCAAAGACACTGAAAAAACCAGAAGAATTAAGAGATGGAAACTAAAAACTTGATGCTCCAACATTTGTCCCCCCCCCCCTTTTATTTTTTTATTTTTTTTATTTTTTATTTTTTATTTTTATTTTTTTTCTTTTTCCCTACCCTAACCCCTTTGTGTTTTAAATGTAAAATGTGATCTGAATGCATTATATATGATGAAAAATGAATAAAAATCTAAGTTACAAAAAAAATGTAGGGACTATGACTGGTAAAAGCAGAGAGTTGGCTGATATGATGGACAGAAGAAAGGTAGATATACTGTGTGGTCAAGAAACCAGATGGAAGGAAAGCAAGGCTAGCAGCACTGGAGGTGGATTTAAACTGTTCTACCATGGTGTAGATTGGAAGAGAAATGGAGTAGGAGTAATCCTGAAGGAAGAGTGAATCGTGTGAGCTCCGACCAGGTGTGTGGAGATGAGAGATCAGCGCTGCCGCTAACCACGATTCTGTTGTCAGGACACTGATGTGGACCACTTGTTTGGGGGCTTTTCCTGCATCATCCATGTTTCAAGAACTGGGTGTTTTTTCTGTGAGAGAGACGATTCTACTCTGTGACGTTCAGCTGAGCCGAAGCAGATTAATGAAGGATGACACTAGCTGGGACGACGCAAGCTTCGCCTTTTTGGATTTATCACCGGATTCATTGCTTTGGGTTCATCGCTAGCTAGAACGACGCTAGCTGCTGAGGGAGCCTTGGTTTCACCGGTGGATTTCAGCTGTCAGGTGGTGACGCCGGTGGTGACCTTCACTAGCCATCACTGGCCATCGGGAGCACTTCGACCTCGCAGTCGGGTGACAGCTATAATTGAGACGGCGGGCCAGCTGGCGGCCTCCACTAGCCATTGGACGTGCTTCGCCTCCTGTACTAGCCAACAGGTGAGCCGCCTTTGATCCCAGTCAGTCTAGTTAGTATGCCTCCGAAAAGGAATCAGATAAATGGAGAGGAGTTGGAGGAGATCAAACTCTCACTAAATTTTATGATTGAAGAAATATCCAAGATAGCAAAACAACAAACTCTGCTTATTGGCCTTATGGACCAAGTGCATGAATTAATGGCTGAAGTCATGGAAAAAGACAAGAAAATTAATTTCTTAGAAAGACGTGTGGATGAATTAGAACAATATACAAGAATGGATGATGTCATTGTGAGCGGTCTTAACACCAGACACCACTCCTATGCACATGTGACTGCAGGAGTTGGTAACCAGGATGGGGAGGATGAGACAATGGCAGAATCACACACTCTTGAGCAGTAGGTATTACATTTTTTCAACTCTAAAAACATTGTTGTGGACAATCAGACTATTTCGGCTTGCCACACATTACCTAAAAAAGACAGTAAAGGAAAACCAGCGATCATCATCTGATTTGTCAGCAGGAAAGCAAAAATTGATCTTCTGCGACAAGCAAGAAAACTGAGAGGAACGGCTGTCTATATAAACAAACATTTAACAAAAAAGACCTCTGAAATAGCTAGACAAGCCAGGGCTCTCAGAAAACAGGGGAAAATACAATCAACATGGACAAAGAATTGTAAGGTGTGGATAAAACTGCTTGGCACTCCAGAAGAAGCTAAAGTAATAATGATTAGAGAAATGGAGGAATTAGACAAATTTAAACCTTAGCCCTGATGCAAGAATAACAGTGCAGTAAGATTATGAGTGGAGATTTTTGTGTTCTTTTTCCTTTTTTCCTTTTGGTGTACATTGTTGATGTAACTTATGATTAGTACTTTAACCAATCATCCTTCCTCATTTAATAATGAAAGTGTATTAGGGCAAAATGAAGCTGGAATCTTTGTCAATACTGAACAGCAACCACAAGACATTTTAGGAGATAGTGACCCAGACAATAATTATTTTAATCATATTAATATCAAGTGTGTTTATTATGATGAACAACAATTAAATGGAATTATGAATTTGGATCTGACATTGACAATAATACATATTAATAGTAGGAGTCTCTATGCAAACTTTGATAGTATTAAGGAATTTTTAAATCAATTTAACACACCATTTAGGATTATTGCAATAAGTGAAACATGGATTAATGAAGAAAAATATGTAATTTTTGAACTATATGGATATGAGATGTACACACAAAATAGGAAATGTAAAAGTGGTGGTGGGGTAGCA
This sequence comes from Pholidichthys leucotaenia, assembly GCA_020510985.1. Classification (NCBI taxonomy): domain Eukaryota; kingdom Metazoa; phylum Chordata; class Actinopteri; order Cichliformes; family Pholidichthyidae; genus Pholidichthys; species Pholidichthys leucotaenia. The sequence continues at coordinate 182,601,979 of CM035845.1, read as the reverse complement.
CTGTATGTTGATAGAAAATTAAAAAGTAAAAAAGTGGACAGCATGACATCAACAGTGAATGAAAGTATGGAATGTTTAACAATTGAGATTACGATGGAAAATAGAAAAAATATAATAGTAAGTTTATGGCGGCACATGGGGAAAGCATAATTGTGTTAGATGTTACACAAAGAGCAGAGGTTCCCTGGTGAGATAACAGGGAGGTGTGAAGGATGAATGCAGTGTGACCTTTTGTGTATGAGAAACTTCTAGAAGGATGGTAAAGGATTAAGGAAGTGAATGCAATGTGACCTTTTGTGTGTTAGAAGCTTCTGGAGGAATGCCATAGTATTTAAGAGAAGAGTCTTTGCTGAGATGTCATTCTGTCTGTGCTTCTTGTGTGAGCTGTGTAATAAATCGTCTGAAGCCAAATCCGCCTCTTTCTTTACACGTTCCACAAGTTGTATATATAGAGCACCAGATCTGATATGGAAAAATTTAGAAATGGGATGGAAAAGCCCCTCATGAATCGTCACCTTATCGTGGTGGGGGGGTTTGCGTGTCCCAGTGATCCCAGGAGCTATGTTGTCCGGGGCAATTTGCCTCTGATAGGGTCACCCAAGACAAACTGGTCCGGGGTGAAGGGCCAGACTAAGAACGATCCAACAGACTCTCATGATAAATTCTATATCAAGGATTCAGTGTACCCCGCCTGGTATGGGGTTACCAGGGCCCCACCCTGGAGCCAGGCCTGGGGGAGGGGCTCGAAGGCTAGCGTCTGGTGGTCGGATTTCCACCCATGGGACCCGGCCGGGCTCAGCCCGAAGGAGTTACATGGGTCCGCCCTCCAGTGGGCTCACCACCTGCAGGAGGGATCATGGGGGTCCGGTGCTATGTGGATTAGGTGGCGGTCAAAGGCGGAGACCTTGGCGGACTGATCCCAAGCTTTCTAAACTGGCTTTTGGTACGTGGAATGTCACCTCTCTGGTGGGGAAGGAGCCTGAGCTGGTGTACGAGGTTGAGAGATACCGGCTAGATATAGTCGGCCTCACCTCAACACACAGCTCCGGTTCCGGAACCAGTCTCCTGGAGAGGGACTGGAGCTTGGCCTTTTCTGGAGTTGCCCCGGGCGAGAGGCGACGAGCATGGGTGGGTATTCTTGTATCCCCCCACCTTGCTGCCTCTATATTGGAGTTCTCCCCGGTGGATGAAAGGGTTGCTTCCCTGCGCCTTCGGGTTGGGAAACGGGTCCTGACTATCGTTTGTGCCTATGCGCCAAATGATGTTTCAGAGTACCCACCCTTTTTGGAGTCTGTGACTGGGGTGCTGGAGGGTGCTCCTCTTGGAGACTCCATTGTCCTACTGGGGGACTTCAATTCGCACGTGGGCAATGACAGTGAAACCTGGAGGGGGGTGATTGGGAGGAACGGCCTGCCCGATCTGAACCCGAGTGGTGTTCAGTTATTGGACTTCTGTGCTAACCACAATTTGTTCATAACGAACACCATGTTCAAGCATAAGGGTGTCCATATGTGCACTTGGCACCAGGACACCCTAGGTCGCAGGTCGATGATCGATTTTGTTATCGTGTCATCAGACCTGCGACCGTATGTCTTGGACACCCGGGTAAAGAGAGGTGCAGAAATGTCAACTGATCACCACCTGGTGGTGAGTTGGATCCGATGGCAGGGGAGGATGCCATTCAGACCTGGTAGATCCGAACGTATAGTGAGGGTGTGCTGGGAACGTCTGGCTGAGGCCCCTGTCCGGGAGGTCTTCAACTCCCACCTCCGGAAGAACTTCAGCCACATTCCGAGGGAGTCTGGAGACATGGAGTTTGAATGGGCCATGTTCTCCACCTCTGTTGTTGAAGTGGCGGCCCAGAGATGCGGCAGCAAGGTGGTCGGTGCATCTCGTGGTGGCAACCCCCGAACCAAGTGGTGGACACCAGTGGTGAGGGGGGCCATTAAGCTCAAGAAGGAGTCCTATCAAGCTTGGTTGGCTTGTGGGACTTCCGAAGCAGCTGAGGTGTACTGGCAGGCCAAGTGGAGTGCAGCTCGGGTAGTTGCTGAAGCAAAAACCCGGGTATGGGAGGAGTTCGGTGAGGCCATGGAACAAGACTTTTGGTCGGCCTCGAAGAGATTCTGGCAAACTGTCCGGCGGCTCAGGAGGGGAAAGCAGCTCCCGGTCCACACTGTGTATGGTGCGGATGGGACACTGTTGACTTCGACTGGGGATATCATCGGGCGGTGGAAGGAATACTTCGAGGATCTCCTCAATCCCACTGATACGCCTTCCACAGAGGAAGCAGGGTTTGGGGACGAGGGGGATGACTCGCCTATCACAGGGGCTGAGGTCGCCAAGGTGGTTAAAAATCTCCTTGGTGGCTGGGCCCTGGGGGTGGATGAGATTCGCCCTGAGTACCTCAAGGCCCTGGATGTTGTAGGGTTGTCATGGTTGACACGCCTCTGCAACATTGCGTGGAGGTCGGGGGCAGTGCCTTTGGCATGGCAAACTGGGGTGGTGGTTCCTCTCTTCAAAAAAGGGGACCGGAGGGTGTGCTCCAACTTTAGAGGGATCACATTCCTCATCCTCCCTGGGAAGGTCTATGCCAAGGTACTGGAGAGGAGAGTCCAGCCGTTGGTCGAACCTCGGATTCAGGAGGAGCAATGTGGTTTTCATCCTGGCCGTGGCACATCGGACCAGCTTTTTACCCTCTCGAGAATTCTTGAGGGTTCTTGGGAGTTTGCCCAACCAGTTTACATGTGTTTTGTGGACTTGGAGAAGGCATTTGACCGTGTCCCTCGTGGTTTTTTGTGGGGGGTGCTTCGGGAGTATGGGGTATCGGGCTTGTTGTTACGAGCTATTCAGTCTCTGTACGACCGTTGTGAGAGTTTGGTTCGTATTGCCAACACTCGGTCGGAGTCATTCCCTGTGAGAGTTGGACTCCACCAGGGCTGCCCTTTGTCATCGATCCTGTTCATAATTTTTATGGACAGGATTTCTAGGCGCAGCCAGGGAATGGAGGGTGTCATGCTTGGTGACCACGGGATCTCATCTCTGTTGTTTGCAGATGATGTTGTCCTGTTGGCTTCATCCAGCAATGGCCTACAGCTCTTGCTGGGACGGTTTTCCACTGAGTGTGAAGCGGCTGGGATGAGAATCAGCGCCTCCAAGTCTGAGTCCATGGTCCTCAGCCGGAAAAAGGTGGATTGTCCTCTCTGGGTTGGGGACAGGCTCCTGCCCCAAGTGGAGGAGTTTAAGTATCTTGGGGTCTTGTTCACGAGTGAGGGGAAAATGGAGCGAGAGATTGACAGACAGATGCGGAGCAGCATCTGCAGTGATGCGGACGTTGTACTGGTCTGTTGTGGTGAAGAGGGAGCTTAGTTCTAAGGTAAAGCTGTCGATTTTCCAGTCAGTCTACGTTCCTACTCTCACCTATGGTCACGAGCTTTGGGTAATGACTGAAAGAACAAGATCGCGGATACAAGCGGCTGAAATGAGCTTTCTCCGTAGGATTGCTGGACTCACCCTCAGAGATAGGGTGAGGAGCTCAGTCATCCGGGAGAGGCTCACAGTAGAACCGCTGCTCCTCCACATTGAAAGGAACCAGTTGAGGTGGTATGGGCATCTGATTAGAATGCCTCCTGGATGCCTCCCACTTGAGGTGTTTCAGGCACGTCCCACTGGGAGGAGACCCCGGGGCAGACCCAGGACTCGGTGGAGAGACTATGTCTCCCAGCTGGTCTGGGAACGCCTTGGTATCCTCTCTGAAGAGCTGGAGCAGGTGGCTGGGGAGAGGGAAGTCTGGGCTTCTCTGCTCGAACTGCTGCCTCCGCGACCCGGACCTCCGGAAAAGCGGTAGAAGATGGATGGATGATGGATGGATGGATGGATGGATGGATAGAGGGATGGATGGAAAAGATGTATGCAAAAATAAGACAAAAAGATATCTTTATTTGTGGTGACTTTAATATAGATTTAATGAAAACAAAACAGCATAAACCAACTGAAGAGTTCTTAGATACAATGTATAGCTTAACCTTATTTCCAAAGATTACAAAATCTACGAGAATAACGACACACTGTGCTACCCTGATAGACAACATTTTTACCAATGTTATTGAACATAATATGGTGAGTGGTATACTAATAAATGACATTAGTGACCACCTGCCTGTATTTGTTTCTTTAGATGTTAATTATGGGGCTAATGAGAGTAATAATAATAATAAACCATGTAAAAAGATTATTTATAAAAGAATACGAACAGAAGATAGAATCGATGCTTTAAAAGAAGACTTAATGTTACAGAATTGGGATGTTGCCTATAGAGAGAAAAAAGTGGACTTGGCATATGATAAATTTATTAATATATTTAAATCATTATATGATAAAAACTGTCCAACTAAAGAAATTAATAAAAAACATATATACAAAAATTGCCCGTGGTTAACCAGGGGGCTACAAAATGCTTGTAAAAAGAAAAATTATCTCTATAAAAATTTAATTAAATTAAGAACCAAAGAATATGAAAAAAGATATAAAACATATAAAAATAAATTAACTGAAATAATATGAACTAGTAAAAAATTATACTATAGGAAAATGTTAAATGAAAATAAAAATAATATAAAAGGAGTCTGGGATATATTAAATACATTTAGGAAAAAGGCGACTAAGAAAATGATACATCCAAAGTATTTTACTGATAACTGTGGTGATAATTATGATAAGAATATGGTAGTAAATAAAATGAATATTTTTTTTGTAAATGTTGGACCAGAGTTGGCAGCAAAAATTCCAGACCAAGGAAGAGATACCGTGAGTGAGACATTGATTGGAAATAACCCTCGGTCAATCTTTCTTACAGCGGAGGATGAACTAGAGGTAAATCTGTTGTTGAAAAGTGTAAAAATAAATTATCTACTGATTGTGATGGTATTGATATGGCACTAGTAAAAAGAACTGTTGATGGCATATTAAAACCATTCACATATATTTGTAATCTATCATTTCAAACTGGCTCATTCCCGCAGAAAATGAAAATAGCAAAAGTAAAACCATTATTCAAGCAAGGAAATAAACACCAATATACAAACTACAGACCAGTATCGCTTCTCCCACAATTTTCAAAGATTGTGGAAAAACTTTTCAACAACAGATTAGAAAACTTTTTAAATAAACACGATGTGCTTAATCAGAACCAATATGGATTTAGAGCCAAAAGTACAACATCGCTGGCGATAATGGAAGCAACAGAGGAAATAATAAATGCATTAGATCAAGGAAAATATGCAACTGATGTATTTATAGATTTTAGAAAAGCATTTGATACAATAAATCATTCAGTACTTCTTAATAAACTGCAAATGTATGGTATTAGGGGAATGGCTCTGAATTGGGTTACAAGTTATCTATCTGAGAGACAACAGTTTGTGAAGATGGGAGAATATCTGTCTGGGTGTACGGGAATTGCCTGTGGGGTCCTCCAGGGGTCAGTATTGGACCCCAAATTATTTAACATATATATAAATGATATATTCCAAGTTTCTAAATTAAAAATAATATTATTTGCTGATGATACTAATATATTTTATTCTGGAAATAATTATAATCAACTAATCCATACTCTAAATAATGAATTAAATAAGCTTAAAAAATGGATGGATTGTAATAAATTATCACTAAATATAGATAAAACTAAGGTAATGATATTTGGTAACTGTAAAAATAAAGATGATACACACATTCATATAGATAATATGATTATTGAAAAAGTTAAGGAGATCAAGTTTTTGGGTGTAATACTAGATGATAAAATTAGTTGGAAACCACACGTCAGATACATACAAAACAAAGTTGCAAAAAATATTGCAATTACAAATAAAATTAAGCAGGTCCTAGATTACAAATCACTTCATATCTTGTATTGCTCATTAGTACTTCCATACTTGACCTATTGTATAGAGGTCTGGGGTAACAATTATAAAGGTACATTTAATTCATTGCTAATATTACAAAAAAGGGCAGTCCGTGTTATTCACAAAGTCGGGTATCTTGAGCATACTAATTTATTGTTTTTACATTCAAAGTTATTGAAATTACGGGATCTGGTTCATTATTATACAGCACAATTAATGTTTAAAGTCAGTAAAAATCTTTTGCTGCACAGCATACAAAATCTTTTCAGTGAGAGAGAAGGGAAATATAATTTACGGGAGAACACAAAATTTTAAAATGCACTTAGTAAGATCTACTAGGAAGGGTTTTTGTGTGTCTGTGTGTGGGGTAAAATTGTGGAATGGGTTGGGGGAGAAACACAGGCAATGTCCAAACATCCATATATTTAAATCAACATATAAAGAAATGATTTTTGAGCAATATAAAAATAAAGGGCAGTAATATTATAATGTGTCTTCAATGAAAAAAGGTTGTTATTGTGTGTGTTATTGTGTTATGGTGATTGTGATGGTGATGGTGTTGTCTGTGTTTGTGTTGAACATACCAGAAGTATTTATTTATTATTATTACTATTGTTGTTAATATGGACTGTCGTTGTTGTATCATTTCTGTTGCATAATTTGACTAAGGGGTGTATTATGGTGAATGTGGTTGTGGGATGAATGATGACTAAGAGTGATGTTGTAATTTGTTTGGTATGGAAAAGGGGTGGGACTATATAAGCGCTGGCTTCTTCCCACTCCTTTTGAACATTTTATTTTTGGCTTGACTTTTGTTTTGTTTTAAATTCTTTTTTTCTTTTGTCGGAATGTTCAAATAAATAAAATCAATCAATCAATCAAGAGTATATGAAGAGTGTTCAGGAGGTAAAGAGGGAGTCAGACAGAATCATGAGTTTGAAGCCAGAAGACAAAGGTGTGGTGTTGAATGATGTTAGTGCGTATGCCACACAAGTTGGATGTCAGGTAGAAGAGAAAGAGGAATTCTGGAGTAAATTGGATGAAGTGGTACAGAGTGTTCCTGGGGGGAGAGAGTGGTGATTGGAGCAGACTTTAATGGACATCCAGGTGAAGGGAACAGAGGCAATGAGGTGGGCCTGGGTAGGTATGGTCTTAAGGAGAGAAATGTGGAAGGACAGATGGTTGTGGGTTTTGCTAAAAGGATGGAAATGGCTGTGGTGAACACACTTCAAGAAGAGAGAGGAACATAGGGTGACTTACAAGAGTGGAGGAAGGTGTACACAGGTGGACTACATCTTATGCAGAAGGAGAAATTTGAAAGAGATAGGAGACTGCAAGGTGGTGGTAGGAGAGGATGTCGCTAGACAGCATTGGATGGTAGTCTGTAGAATGACTTTGCAAAGCAAGAGGAAAACAGTGAAGGCATTGCCAAAGATTAAGTGGGGGAAGTTACAGAAGGAAGAAGGTCGCACAGAGTTAAAGGAGTTGATACAGGCTCTGGGTGGTAGGGAAGAATTACCAGATGACTCAGAAAGTACAGCAAAAGTATTGAGGGACTCCGGCTGTCAACGGGCGCAGATGGCTAAAGGACAGTGACTGGTACGGTTCTCCAGATGGAACGGTAACTAACAAACAATTGATGATCTCACCTAGTAGTCTTTCCTATTTTTTATAACGTGCCCCTCTATTGGTCATGCTGTTTAAAATTCCTTGCATCCAAGAAATTGTCATATTTTTCTCAGTTTAAATTAGTTAATTTTGTGTTTATTTTATTTTTTCTAAAAAAAATTGCTCTATATATGTTTCTCTTATTTTCCTCTTATTTTTTTACATGGTTTTAAAAATATGATTTTTTTTAATTTGAATTTTTGAAATTTGAATTTTGAATTTTCTTTTTAAGTTTTTTATAAGTACAGGTTTTCTTATAAGTTGATTAATTCTCTCACTGTAGATTTGTCCCTTTTTTATAACTCCCTTTTTGTTTTTTTATGTTGTATTTATGTGTATATGTATTGAATATATGTATAATTATTTATTTTTTTAATTTTATTTATTTATTTATTTTTGATGGGTGTAAGTATAAGAATGTGTGGCTAAAATGAATAAGATTACTTAGGTGGCTGGACTAGTGATCTGCTGTTTCTACTTAGAGCGCAGAGGAGGGGAGGGAGGGGGGAGTAGAGAAAGGAAGGGGGGGAAAGAAAAGAAAAAAATTGAACTAAATGAAGACAAAGAATGGACAAAGAATGGATTAACCCCTAAGTGTTTCTGGACTGAATTGTTTTCCCCTTCTCCCCCCCCCTTTCTTTTTTTTTTTTTTAGATATTATCTCAGATAATTTAATTTAACTTTACCCACCATCAGAGAGCTAGTCTGAAAATGTTAATCCAAGAGTTGAAATTTAAAATGTCCCATATTCTAAGTGCGACATATTTTTTTTTCTCCTGTTTTCCTATTATTCATATCTGTGGACTGCTTACCCTAGCCAAGGCCCGCTAGGAGAGTTTTTTTTTCTTTTTTTCTATGTGCATTGACTGTGTCATACCAGCAAAGGGAAATGCAATCCTGAAGGTTTTGTTGGATCAGCATGGGGTCTCAAGGCTTTATTTTTTATTTTATTTTTTTTTCTTGTTTGTTTGTAGACAGGATCATTTGCTTTTCTTTTTTTGTGTTTTGATAAAGGTTCAATGTCTGACACTCATACTTTTAGCTCTCTTCGCTTCCTGAGTTGGAATGTGAAAGGAATTCATAATCCTGTGAAACGTAATAGGGTTCTGGGACATTTAAAATCTCTTGGTTCTGATATCATGTTTCTACAGGAAACGCACCTCCTATCAACCGAACATGTGAGACTAAAAAAAACCTGGATTGGACAGATTTTTAGTTCGAGATATGAGAGCAGAGCACAGGGCACAGCCATTCTGATCAAGAAGGGGGTTCCATTTATCTCTTCATCAACCATCTCTGACCCTCGTGGAAGGTATGTAGTGGTCACGGGCAATATATCTGGTACACAAGTGGTTTTAGCAAATATCTATGGGCCAAACTGGGATGATCCCTCTTTTTTCAGTAATTTTATAACAATCCTTCCCAATCTTGATGATTATCTACTGATACTGGGGGGAGACTTTAACTGTGTATTACACCCTTTTTTAGATAGGTCCAATCCAAGACCCAACAGTAAGATTTCAAGGGCAGGTAGGGTCATTCAGTCGTTTATGGACTCGTATGCTCTTTTTGACCCTTGGAGGAAAAATAATCCAACTACAAAACAATTATCTTTTTTCTCCCCTGTACATCATTCTTACTCTAGAATTGATTTTTTTCTTTTAGATGGCAGAACCTCCTCCATGGTTAAGGGGTGCCAATATAATGCTATTGTGATCTCTGATCATAGCCCTGTACAATTAGATATGAGCTTCCCAGATTGCCCTAGACCCCAGCGCACTTGGCGGTTTGACCCTCTCCTGCTTTCTAAGGACTCCTTCAAAAACTTCCTTTCACAACAAATCGTAGATTTTATGAAGATCAACCAGACTCCTGATGTTCAATTATCTGTGATCTGGGAAGCACTCAAAGTTTATCTCAGAGGCCAAATAATTTCATATACCGCATATGAGAGGTAAAAAAACAAACAACGTATGATAGAACTATTTCAGAATATAGCAGAAACAGATCGTCTATATGCTGTTTCTCCTACCCCTGAATTATATAAAAAAAGTTACTTTTTAAAACAGAGTTCAATAATATGTCCATTAAACATACAGAGCGATTGTTTTTTAAATCCAAACAGACTTTTTACGAACATGGAGAGAAAGCGGGGAAATTATTGGCACACCAGATTAGACAATCTGCGACTGCCAACACCATTCTTAAAATCCGCACATCATTAGGAACAGAAACCGCCAACCCAGTCAATATAAATGACCAATTTAAACAATTTTATATTAGTCTCTATTCTCCTGAAGTCTCCACAGACTTTTCACATGTATCCGAATTTTTAGATGGTCTAACTATTCCAAAAATTACGCCAGAGGACCGCATACAAATGAGCAGAGAAATATCGACAGCAGAAATATTACAAGCAATAAGATCCATGCAGAGTAATATAGCCCCAGGCCCCGATGGCTTCTCTATTGAATTCTATAAAGAATTTGCACTTAAGTTGGCTCCAATTCTTAAACAAGTATACACTGATATTTTCCACCAACAGAAATTACCCCAGACCATGACGCAGGCAATTATATCAATTTTGCTTAAAAAAGATAAAGACCCCTTACTCTGCGGCTCATATCACCCGATAAGTTTGTTAAATTGTGACTATAAAATTCTTACAAAAATTCTGGCCACTCGCATTGAGACAGTTATAGCATCAACTGTGAACAATGACCAAACTGGCTTTATACCCAGCCGGCAATCTTTTTATAACATGCGTCATCTTCTGAATATACTGTATATACCACATACATCCGAAGAAACAGAAATAGTGATTTCGTTAGATGCCGAAAAGGCGTTTGATCGTGTCGAGTGGCAATATTTATTCGCTGTTTTAGAAAGATTTGGTTTTGGCCCATCATTTCAAGCTTGGATTAGAATAATATATGATTCCCCTATGGCAGCAGTACGGACAAATACCACACTCTCTGATTATTTCAGGCTTTACAGGGGTTGCAGACAGGGCTGCAGCCTCTCTCCTTACCTATTTAACCTAGCGATTGAACCGGAGAGCGCAGACCTCCGCCAAGCGCCGCAGTTCCCCCATACAGTCTTCAGATTCCTTGATCATGAAAACATATGACAAGCAGTGGTTCAGTAGTTATTCACGAAAATGGCATTTTCCGTAATGGCGGCCACGGTTCCTCCCATATAGTGTTTGTGTGTTTGTTTTCAGATTCCTTGACCATGAAAACATATGACTAGCAATTGGATTGACAATGATAGGATTAGTGGTTCAGTAGTTATTCGGGAAAATGGCATTTTCCATAATGGCGGCCACAGTTCCTCCCATACAGTGTTTGTGTGTACGTTTTCAGATTCCTTGACCATGAAAACATATGACTTGCAATTGGATTGACAATGATAGGATTAGTGGTTCAGTATTTATTCTGGAAAATGGCATTTTCCATAATGGCGGCCACAGTTCCTCCCATACAGTGTTTGTGTGTACGTTTTCAGATTCCTTGACCATGAAAACATATGACTAGCGATTGGATTGACAATGATAGGATTAGTGGTTCAGTAGTTATTCACGAAAATGGCATTTTGCGTAATGGCGGTTTTCTTATGGATGGATTTTCATATGACAAGCAATTGGATTCACAATGATAGGATTAGTGGTTCAGTAGTTATTGAGGAAAATGGCATTTTCCGTAATGGCGGTTTAGCGCTAGAGTTCCCCCCATACAGTGTTTGTGTGTACGTTTTCAGATTCCTTGACCATGAAAACATATGACTAGCAATTGGATTGACAATGATAGGATTAGTGGTTCAGTAGTTATTCTTGAAAATGGCCTTTTCCGTAATGGTGGCCACAGTTCCCCCCATACAGTGTTTGTGTGTACGTTTTCAGATTCCTTGACCATGAAAACATATGACTAGCAATTGGATTGACAATGATAGGATTAGTGGTTCAGTAGTTATTCACGAAAATGGCATTTTGCGTAATGGCGGTTTTCTTGTGGACGGTGATCCGGATCACGACCAAAATCTAATCATCTGTAGGATACCCCATTTCTGACAATCTCTGAAAATTTCATGAAAATCTGTCCATAACTTTTTGAGTTATCTTGCTAACAGGCAAACAAACAAACAGACAAACAAACAGACAAACAAACAGACAAACCAACGCCGATGATCACATAACCTCCCCCTTTGGCGGAGGTAATAATAAGGAGGGCCTGAGTTGGGTTGAGATGGAGCTTCTGTCCAACTCGTTACCTATCTTATCCTCACCGTTGCCATATACTCATCACATACAGGTATTAAATCCGGTGGTTAGATCCTCTTTAAAAATATGGCTCCAATTCCGAAGGCACTTTAAGTTAGTCCAGGCTAGCACGCTCTGCCCAATAGCAAATAATCAGTTTTTTACACCCTCCGTGCTTGACGATGCTTTTCGCCTCTGGCGTAGACAGGGATTAGTTTTTTTAAAGGATTTATTTCTGGGAAACACTTTTTCTTCTTTTTATATGCTTACAAAACATTATGACATACCTAGATCCCATTTTTTCAGATATCTTCAAATTCATAGTTTTGTAAAAAAAAATGCTTCCCTCTTTTCCTTTGTTGACACCGACTAATCAACTAGATGAAATCCTAGATTTGGATCCTTGGGCCAAGAAACGTATTTCTACGATTTATGGGATTATACAAAATTTAGTGGTGATATCATGGGATAAAACAAAAGCAGAATGGGAAAAAGATTTAGGGATAAAATTCTCTGAAGGGCAGTGGTGTGAAAGTCTGACACGTATACATACTTCTTCGTTGTGTGTCTGTCACTGGCTTATTCAATTTAAGGTGCTTCACCGTCTCCACTATTCAAAGGATAAACTTGCTAAGATTTTTCCCACTATTGACCCTAGCTGCCCAAGATGTAGCCATGCCCCAGGCTCGTTAGGACACATGTTTTGGCTGTGCCCTGCTCTCACAAATTTTTGGGCATCTATATTTGAGGTCTTTTCATATATTTGCAAACAAGAAATAATCCCCAGTTCTCACATAGCTATTTTTGGCATAATACCCCCAGATTGCAAACTCACAACTTATCAAGGTAACGCTCTGGCATTCGCTTCTTTACTTGCCCGCAGGCTTATTCTTTTCCAGTGGAAGTCAAATAACCCTCCATCTTTCTCGCATTGGCTAAAGGAGGTGCTCTCCTTTCTACCACTAGAAAAACTTAGATATAATGTTTGCAGAACCCGTAGGAACTTTGCCTTGACATGGAGGCCTTTTATAGATTATATTTAGAGCTCTTCTTTTTGTTGAAAATTATGTAATAAAATAATAATAATAATAATTGTAATAATAATAATAACAATAATCAACAAATGTTTGGTTGGAAAATTATAAGGTGATTACAAATGTGTGTCGTCTGGGATAAGTTAAAACACAGCAGGGTGACCCTGTCTCTTTTTTTTCTACTTTTTTTTCTTTTTTTTTAAACCTTGAGGAATTGGGAGGGAGGGGTTTTCTGTATATATGTAAGTTGTTTTTTTTGTGTATGTTATAAAAAAAAGCAGAAGGAAAAAAATATTGTACACTAAAGGGAGATGGGAAAAAGTGAAAGTAAAATGGTCTTGTGCGGAACCATCAATATTTTTAGGGTGGATAGTCATTGTTAAAGAAATCTACATGATGGAACGATCAACCTTCCCTTTACATTTGCCTATGGGAAAAAAATGGATCTAGTACCTGAAATACACAAAAGAAAATTGTAAATTTTATTTCATATATGTCTGCTTGTTTGTGATTTTCTTTTTCTGTTTTCTTTTTTTGTTGTTTTTTATGTGAAAAATGAAAATGCTAAATAAAAGTCTCAAAAAAAACAAAAATTATGAATAGGATCGGTGACAAAGGGCAGCCCTGGCGGAGTCCAGCTCTCACTGGGAATGAGTCTGACCAAGTGTTGGCAATACGAACCAAACTCTCACAACGGTCGTACAGAGACCGAATAGCTTGTAACAACAAGCCCGATACCCCATACTCCCAAAGCACCCCCCGCAATAAACCACAAGGGACGCGGTCGAATGCCTTCTCCAAGTCCACAAAACACATGTAAACTGGTTGGGCAAACTCCCACGAACCTCAGATTATTATTATTATTATTATTATTATTATTATTATTATTATTATTAACAGACAGAGAAACGACAGCAAAAACAAAATCACTACATAATAATAACAATAACAAAACTGTCATAATTGTATTGACCACACATTGGGGCTGGGCAATTCCACTTTAAATCAACATCATGGTTTATTGAATCTTTCAGGTTGGTTTTCTTTTTTTTTCCCCTCCTTTGTTCTCTATTACAGTTTACTGACAAGGTTCATAATTATTAAGCAATACTAGTGCATACCTGTGCATGCCCGTAGAAACCAAGTATAAGCATGTATTTCTGCATGCCCGTAGAAAGCAGGTGTACTGCCTTTGATGGTGTCATAGCGAGTCCTATGATCTTTGATGATGTCATAGCAAGTCCTATGATCGTGAGTGATGACTGCCTTTGATCTTTGATGATGTCATAGCAAGTCCTATGATCTTTGATGATGTCACAGCGAATCCTATGATCGTGAGTGATGCCTGCCTTTGATTTTTAATGATGTCATTGTGAGTCCTATGATCTTTTAGCGAGTCCTATGATTGTGACATTGCGACAGAGATTTCTTGAATTATACTGTATATAGAGTGATGATGAGGATGAGTGATGCCTGCCTTTGATCTTTGATGATGTCATAGCGAGTCCTATGATTGTGAGTGATGCCTATATGGACATCATGTAGAGATCATAGGAACATCATAGGCAATCATGTAGAGATCATAGGAACATCATAGGTGATCCTATGATCTTTTAGCGAGTCCTATGATCGTGACGCACAGACAGACACACAGACAGAGATTTCTTGAATTTATAGAGTGATTACACAACAGTGCGGTATCATACTGTTATGGCGGCACTTAGTGTGATCAAATGTTTTTATTGAACAAAAGCACAAGTTTACAGCCGAAAAAAAGAAATTGCAAGACTCCTTTTTGTTTAAAAGAATAAAGACAGACATGACAATACAAGAATAGGTGATGGGACTAAAAATCAAATGACATAACAATAATAATGAACCTGCACCTAATAAGATACAAACAACACAGGAACAAAAAGACACGCAAACCTAGAGGAGTACACTGAGGTTGTTGTGGCATACATAGCCAAATGCATTGATGATGTCATTCACTGCAAGACCATCACTGTTCGTGCTAACCAGAAGCCATGGATGACAGCAGAAGTCCACAGACTCCTGAGGGCTCAGAATGCAGCTTTCAGGGCTGGCAACACTGCAGGACTAACAACAGCTAGGGCCAACCTGTCCCACGGTATCAAGGAGGCAAAATGACAGTACAGCAAGAAGATATCCAGACACTTCAGCAACACCAGAGATGCACGTTCTCTCTGGCTTGGCATACAGACCCTCACCAACTATAAACCTCCACCTCAGACCTGTGCGAGTGACATCACACTGCTCAACAACCTAAACGACTTCTTTGGCCAGTTTGAAGCACAAAACAGCACATCTGCACAGAAGACCACTCCTCCTCCGGACGAGCAGGCCATGAGTCTGGATCCGGCTAGCATGAAGAGGACCCTCTCCAGGATCAACCCACGCATGGCAGTTGGCCCAGATAACATACCGGGTTGCGTCCTGAAGGACTGCGCAGAGGAGCTTAAGAATGTCCTGGTCGACATCTTCAACATCTCCCTGTCTTAAGCTGTTGTCCCCACATGCTTCAAAACTGCCACCATAATACCAGTCACAAAGAAGCCCGTCCCATCTAGCTACAATGATTACCAGCCCATAGCACTGATCCCATTATAATGAAGTGTTACGAGTGGCTAATCATACAGAACATCAAGTCCACCCTGCCTCCCTCCCACAACCCATTCCAGTTTGCATACAGGTCGAACAGATCCACAGAAGATGCCGTCACTGCTGCTCTCCATCCATCCCTCACCCACCTGGACTCAAAAAACTCCTACGTGCAAATGCTGTTCTTGGACTTCAGTTCAGCACTCAACGTAATCATCCCCCAGCACCTGATACAAAAACTCAGACACTTAGGACTCAAAACCTCTCTCTGTAACTGGGTGCTGAACTTCCTCATAGGGGGGCCACAGAACGTGCAGGTTGGCAGCAACACCTCCCAGACCATCACACTGAGCACAGGGGCCCCACAAGGGTGTATGCTCAGTTGGTTGCTCTTCACCTTGCTGACCCATGACTGCATACCAGCCTACAACACCAACCACATCACCGAGTTTGCGGATGACACAACCGTGGTGGGCCTCATCACCAACAATGAGAAGGCCAACTACAGAAATGAGGTGAGCCAACTAGTCCAGTGGTGTAAAGACAACAACCTCTTCCTGAACGTGGGAAAAACCAAAGAGATTGTGGTCAACTTCAGGAGGGGTCACACACAGCACCCCCCTCTGATCATCAATGGTGCAGCTGTGGAGAGGGTGAGCAGCACCAAGTTCCTGGGGGTGCACATCTCTGAGGACCTCTCCTGGTCCAACAACACCACATCACTGGCCAAGAAGGCCCAAACTCGCCTCCATTTCCACCGCAAACTGAGGAGAGCACGAGTCCCACCCCCCATCATGTGTTCTTTCTACCAGGGCACCATTGAGAGCATCCTCACCAGCTGCATCACGGTGTGGTATGGAAGCTGCACCGCCACCTGCCGGAAGACACTACAACGCACAGTGGAAGCAGCCAGCAAGATCATCGGTGCCCCTCTGTCCCCCCCCCCCCCCAGACATCTACCACACCCACCTCTTCCGCAGAGCCATTAGCATCACAGGCGACACCTCTCACCCCTTACACTCCCTCTTCAGCCCCCTGCCCTCGGGGAAAAGGTACTGAAGCCTCCGGGCCCGCTCCACAAGACTGCTTAACAGCTTCGTTCATCAGGCCATCAGGACCCTGAACTCTGTTCCCTCCCCGGATGGTAACACAATCACTTGCACAATAACTACCTCAGCTGTTGGCACAGAAAGACTGGCACACCAACAGTAATACCGTTGTTTTGTTGTACTTTTGCTGCTGTATGTCTCTGCACATTAACCGCAACCATTCTCACAAATGCCATATTTGCTGCTGTCTGTCTGTCACTGCAGTACTGATCACGTGCAGTCCTATCTGTTACTATCTGCACCTACACTACTGCATTGAACTGCAACTATGGGTATTCATCTCTAGCTGTCTGTATATAGGATTGCTGGGTTTATCATCGTTAATCGTTTATCTCTATGGAGGTCTGGGTCTTTCTTGTCGCCATTGGCACCACGGGTTGCATTACTGTTGCATTACTGATCAAACCCAGGATCCCCCGGCCAAGGGTGAGTTGCTGTGCTGCTGCAGTGCTAACCACTCCGCCACCGCGCTGCCCTCAATTCAATTCAACTTTATTTATATAGCGCCATTTCACAACAGTCATCTCATAACAGCAAATGTTCAACCAAAAAAATCAGTCAAGTACAGGTGGTTGTAGAAAATGCTTTTGGCAGGCCGAACAGAAGGTGGCACTGCCTTCTGAAAAGAATAACTGTGATATCCAACTGGTGAAAGCTCATGGTGCTGACTTGTTATGCCCTGCATAATCTGTGTGAAAATCATGGAGAGACTTTTGACACTTCATGGGATGATCCTTGCAGCTGCAGCACGTGAACCTGTGATGGCAGCAGCACAGGGTGTAGAGAAGGAGGGCAGAGATGTGAGATGCTCTGATGCAGTTTTTGTGTAGCAACAATAAGCAAACAATCTGATTGCCTTCCCATCCATGTGCCTACACATGTGCACCTTTTGTGTTTTGACAATAAAATTTTGGACCTTTTGCAGATATGTCTCCTCTTTTGTTTATAAGTTTTATTTGTGAAGATTACCAAGAGTGACAAATTAAATACTAAAAGATAGGGGAAGCTGTCTACGAATAATCCAGCAGTTAGATAAATCACTTGGTTTCATGTAAGTCTGTTAACAGAATTATGAATCATGTGTTAAAACATGTTCAATCCCATTAATCCCTAACCCATTATTAGGAAAAACAGATGCTAATGTGGCATAGAATGCAATCTGTCCAGGGTGTACCCTGCCTCTTGCCCAAAAAGATGCTAGGATAGGCTCCAGCCCCCCCCCCCCCCCGCGACCCGAAAAGGATTAAGCGGAAGAAGATGGATGGATGGATGGATTAAATCCTAAACTTTTACAGGACTTAGCTTCCATAGTCTTTACAATAAAAAATAATTATCTTTCAGCTTCACTGATAGTAGGTGGTGACTTCAGTGAGGCTCCATATTTACATTTGGATAGATTTCCTCCAAGAGACAGAGTAAAAAATTTGAATTTAGTAATTAATGATTTTTGTTGTCGTTTATCTTTATTAGATGTTTTTAGATTTCTTTCTCCAAATTCATTTGATTCGTATACATGGTTTAAGTCTGACTTATCTCAGAAATCATGAATAGCTCTTTGACATATCTCTGATTCTTTGGCACCATTGTTATGTTCTTGTTTAATTTCTCCTGCTCCTTTAACAGATCATTCCAGAATCCATCTTGTCCTGTCCCCCACAAAGGCTATTAAACAAAGAAGTCCAGGTTAGCGGAAGCTTAATTTATCTCTTTTACAACAATCCTCTTATTGTTCAGGCATCAAAGAAGTTATTTATACCCTGAAAGATAAAAATGATATTTCACATATTTCTAAATGGGAGATGCTAAAATTTGAATGCAGGAAATTTTCGATTACGTAAACAGCATTATAAATCTATGGTGGCAAAAAATGTTGGGATTTTGAAAGAAATGAATGACATTTTAAATACAGTAGTGTGAAAAAGTGTTTGCCCCTTCCTGATTTCTCTTTTTTGTATGTTTTTCATACTTACTGTGGGGAAAAAAGTATTTAGTCAGCCACCAATTGTGCAAGTTCTCCCACTTAAAAGATGAGAGAGGTCTCCAATTTTCAACATAGGCATACCTCAACTATGAGAGACAAAATGAGAAAAAAAAATCCAGAAAATCACATTGAAGGATTTTTAATGAATTAATTGGAAAATTCCTTGGTAAAATAAGTATTTGCTCACCTACAAACAAGCAAGATTTCTGGCTCTCACAGACCTGTAACTTCTTCTTTAAGAGGCTCCTCTGTCCTCCACTCGTTACCTGTATTAATGGCACCTGTTTGAACTCTTTATCAGTATAAAAGACACCTGTCCACAACCTCAAACAGTCAGACTCCAAACTCCACTATGGCCAAGACCAAAGAGCTGTCAAAGGACACCAGAAACAAAATTGTAGACCTGCACCAGGCTGGGAAGACTGAATCTGCAATAGGTTAAGTAGCTTGGTGTGAAGAAATCAACTGTGGGAGCAATTATTAGAAAATGGAAGACATACAAGACCACTGATAATCTCCCTCGATCTGGGGCTCCACACAAGATCTCACCCCGTGGGGTCAAAATGATCATGAGAACGGTGAGCAAAAATCCCAGAACCACACGGGGGGACCTAGTGAATGAACTGCAGAGAGCTGGAACCAAAGTAACAAAGGCTACCATCAGTAACACACTACGCCGCCAGGGACTCAAATTCTGCAGTGCCAGACGTGTCCCCCTGCTTAAGCCAGTGCATGTCCAGGCCCGTCTGAAGCTTGCTAGAGAGCATTTGGATGATCCAGAAGAGGATTGGGAGAATGTCATATGGTCAGATGAAACCAAAATAGAACTTTATTGTAAAAACTCAACTTGTCGTGTTTGGAGGAGAAAGAACACCATACCTACTGTGAAGCATGAGGGTGGAAACATCATGCTTTGGGGCTGTTTTTCTGCAAAGGGACCAGGATGACTGATCCATGTAAAGGAAAGAATGAATGGGGCCATATATCGTGAGATTTTGAGTGAAAACCTCCTTCCATCAGCAAGGGCATTGAAGATGAAACGTGGCTGGGTCTTTCAGCATGACAATGATCCCAAACACACTGCCCGGGCAACGAAGGAGTGGCTTCATAAGAAGCATTTCAAGGTCCTGGAGTGGCCTAGCCAGTCTCCAGATCTCAACCCCATAGAAAATCTTTGGAGGGAGTTGAAAGTCCGTGTTGCCCAGCGACAGCCCCAAAACATCACTGCTCTAGAGGAGATCTGCATGGAGGAATGGGCCAAAATACCAGCAACAGTGTGTGAAAACCTTGTGAAGACTTACAGAAAACATTTGACCTCTGTCATTGCCAACAAAGGGTATATAACAAAGTACTGAGATGAACTTTTGTTATTGGCCAAATACTTATTTTACCGAGGAATTTACCAATTAATTCATTAAAAATCCTTCAATGTGATTTTCTGGATTTTTTTTCCCTCATTTTGTCTCTCATAGTTGAGGTATACCTATGATGGAAATTGGAGACCTCTCTCATCTTTTAAGTGGGAGAACTTGCACAATTGGTGGCTGACTAAATACTTTTTTGCCCCACTGTAAATGTTTCAGATCACCATACAAATTAAGTATTAGACAGAGATAGCACAAGTAAACACAAAATACAGTTTTTAAATGAAGATGTTTATTAAGGGGAAAAAAAATGAGAACCTACATGGCCCTGTGTGAAAAAGTGATTGCCCCCTAAACCTACTAACTGGTTGGGCCACCCTTAGCAGCAACAACTGCAATCAAGCATTTGTGGTAACTGACAATGAGTCTTTTACAGTACTGTGGAGGAATTTTGGCCCACTCATCTTTGCAGAATTGTTGTAATTCAGCCACATTGGAGGGTTTTCGAGCATGAACCGCCTTTTAAAGGTCATGCTGTGGAGGAAAAATAAGTTCAGGCGAGGTACGACGAGCTGAGAGGTTGCAGAGTTTTTTTTTCCTCGTACATCATGAGACACACTGTAGTGCTGTGCGCTGTGTTGTGCGTGCTGTGTTGCACTGCGCTGTGCTGTGCTGTGTGTGCTGTTGAGACATGTATAGTAAGCTCTTTTATACATGTTAGACAAACAGAGAATGCATGGCACATTTGCATATTGATATACATATCAGTCAATACATATTTGCATGACCAACTGGCACCCGGACGTCCCCTCCTAAATCCAGGGATGTATAACAATAGTCCATTGTTCTGATTGTCCCCTAGGGGCTCTCTGTCCGTATGCAAATTGTCCCCTGCTTAGTGCAGACTAGCTGAGTGTGAGGATTGAATGTCCATGTAGATTGTGGTGGGTCACCACAATGCCACAGCATCTCAAACGGATTCAGGTCAGGACTTTGACTAGGCCACTCCAAAGTCTTCATTTTGTTTTTCTTAAGCCATTCAGAGGAGGACTTGCTTGTGTGTTTTGGATCATTGTCCTGTTGCAGAACCCAAGTGCGCTTCAGCTTGAGGTCATGAACAGATGGCTGGATATTCTCCAGGATTTTTTGGTAGACAGTGATGTGTAGTGTGTATCTTGCTGTAATAGCCCTGGGAGTGACGTCAGGTGGGCTGCAGCACCACTATAAATAGTTCTGTGTGTGTTTAATAAAGGGAGTTCGTTGCATGGCATAAGTCCGACTCTGTCTCTGATATACCGACATAACATTTTGGCAACAAGAGAAAACCATGGAGGTGTGTGGGCTACCTTCACCACTACAGCCATTTCTGGAGTGTCCCGGAGAGCCAGTGGTCCTGTGGCTGGAGTGGATAGCGATGCTTGGGGGATACATCGCTGGGCTGGGCCTGGGTAGACTGGACAGGGTACCGAGGATGGGCACTTCTGGCCCGTCATCTCGGCATGGAGAGTCACGCCTCTGCTCTCTTCCCCGGGAGAGAGCAGAGGCAGCCGGGTGCAGTGGCAGCACAGCGGAGCTCCTCGGACGACAGAGAGGAGGTGCCGGGCGCCATGGAGGTCAGGCAGGACCTCAGTGCTGGAGCTCAAAGCACCTTGGACGAAGGTGCTGGGCGTTACGGTGAGGTGCCCGAGTCAACGAGCAACATTGACAAGCGAGTGTTAGTTTTCCCTGGAGCTTGGCCACAGGGGGCCAGAATGTTTGGAACTACAACGGTGGCAGCTGCAGCGGTTCCGAAGACGGTCAGGAGCGGACCAACAGGTACGAAAGGACTGCATGCCGGGCAGCAGCACTGCGGGTCCAGACAAGCAAAGCGGTCAAGGGTGAGGAGAAGGGACACTCTCGCCGGGGAGGTCGGCTTCGATCCTGGGGGCAGGCAGCGGCCAGGGGCATGCATGCCATGGGACTGCCCTGGAGCTCTGAGCCGGCTTTATCTTTGGCTGCCCATGGACTGTGGCGTAACATGAACACTTTAATGTAAATATGTTTAAGCAGTGTGTGATGTGAATGTTAGTTGAGTTGTTATGGGATTATTTTGTGTAAACTCGCTGATTTTAGTTGCTTCTGGGTGAGTGTGTTAGGCAATTCTAGTTCACTATTTCCCTTAGTGCATGATATGGGTCCTAAATTGGGGAGGGTCTCGATTGTGTTTGTGGTTTTTGACTTTCGGGGGGGGGGGGGGTGATGTATAGTGTGTGTCTTGCTGTACCCACCCTGGGTGTGATGTCAGGTGGGCTGCGGCACAACTATAAATAGTTCTGTGTGTGTTTAATAAAGGGAGTTCACTGCGTGGCATAAGTCCGACTCTGTCTTTGATTTACCGACAAAACAGACAGCAGAATTCATGGTTCCATTTACCACAGCAAGTCTTACAGGTCCTGAAATAGCAAAACAGCCCCAGACCATTACACTACCACCACCATATTTTACTGTTGGTATGATGTTCCTTTTCTGAAATGCTGTGTTACTTTTATGCCGGATGTAATGGGACACACATTCCAAAAAGTTCAACTTTTGTCTCGTCAGTACACAGAGTGTTTTCCCAAAAGTCTTGGAGATCATCAAGATGTTTTCTGGCAAAACTGAGATGAGCCTTTATGTACTTTTTGTTCAGCAGTGGTTTTTGTCTTGGAACTCTGCCATGCAGGCCATTTTTGCCCAGTCTCTTTCTCATGATGGAGTCATGAACACTGACCTTAACTGAGGCAAGTGAGGCCTGCAGTTCTTTGGATGTTGTTGGTGGGTCTTTTGTGACCTCTTGGATGAGTCATGGTCGCGCTCTTGGGGTAATTTTGGTCGGCCGGCCACTCCTGGTGTCATGATGTGGAGCACGGTTGGGGAACCGTGCTCACACTCCTTTAGTAGTTTGTTTATTCTCTGTTATTTCCCCACTCTTGTGTTGGTAGTTAATATGTATGATGATATTTGAGTTGTCATTTGTTTCTGCCTGTTTATGAGAGTCTGTTTCTGAGTTGTACTTTAGCCTTCCATCCATCCATCTTCTTCTACTTAATCCTTTTGGGGTTGCGGGGGGGCTGGAGCCTATCCCAGCATCTTTTGGGCGGGAGGCAGGGTACACCCTGGACAGATCGCCAGTCCATCGCAGGGCCAACACAGAGAGACAGACAACCATTCACTCTCACAGTCATACCTAAGGACAATTTAGAATCCCCAGATTTTAATGCCAATTAACCTAACTTGCATGTTTTTGGCATGTGGGAGGAAACCGGAGAAATCCTGGAGTAAACCCACGCAGAAACGGGGAGAACATGCAAACTCCACACAGATCACTGTTGGTCGGGGGCTGGGATTGAACCCAGGATCCCCTGGCCAAGGGTGAATTGCTGTGCTGCAGCAGTGCTAACCACTCCACCACCGTGCTGCCCTTACTTACTTTAGCCTTTGTTATTTATATTATGCATGCACTACCATTCAGTTTCATATTATTATTATTATTGTTATTCACCTGTTTTGACTTAGCCTACCCTCACCTTTTCTCTCTATCCTTGTTCTGCTTTCTGTTATTAGCGTTCCAGTATTGTATCTCTTGTTTTTGATATTTATCTTCTCCTCACCTTTTGTCATTTCTGGTCCTTTTCTCATTTTGGTATTACATCATATTGTGAAGTGTTATGCTTGTCGCCATCTCCCCCGATGCTTTTCGTTTGACAGCTCCCATGTGTACTTCTGGGATTTTGCTCTCTTTGCGGGCTGTCAAAGCAGTCATCTGTTAAGGCTATTCTCCTCGCTCATGTGACCTACACCTGTAATAACTTGTTATCATTATTATCATGCCCTGCTTGCCCTATTTAAGGACTGTTGCTCCTTTCACTCCTCGCTGCTCCGTTCACTCGCTCAGATGGGTTTCCCCCGTCTGATCCTCCTTATTTTGCAGTTTAGTCCTGACATGTGTCCCACGTCTCTCTTCTGTGCGCCTTAGCCTCTCACTATTTCAGACTATTCTATATTCATCCCACCTGGTCATCCTGTTCATAAGTTTTTTGTGTTTTTGTATTATTTGTGTTTTTCATTATTAAATGTTGCAAACTCACAACATGTGTTTGGTGTCCTCAATCCGCCCTTGCCAGGGCAGTTTGTGACACCTGGGAAGGTTCACCACTGTTTCATGTTTTTGCCATTTGTGGATAAAGGCTCTCACTGTGATTCGCTGGAGACCCAAAGCTTTTCCAGACTGATAGATCTCAATTACTTTGTTTCTCATTTGTTCCTGAATTTCTTTGGATTGCAGCATGATGTCTAGCTTTTGAGGATCTCTTGGTCTACTTCTCTTTGTCAGACAGGTCCTATTTAAGTGATTTCTTGATTGAGAACAGGTGTGGCAGTAATCAGGCCTGGGTGTGGCTAGAGAAATTGACCTCAGCTTTCCAAAGATGTGATAAACCACAGTTAATTTATGTTTTATTGGGGAAGGAGGGGGTCACTTTTTCACACAGGGTCATGTAGGTCTGGATTTTTTTTTTTTTTTTTTTTACCCTTCATAATAAACACCTTCATTTAAAAACTGCATTTTGTGTTTACTTGTGTTATCTTTGTCTAATATTTAAATTTTTTGATGATCTGAAACATTTAAATGTGACAAACATACAAAAAAATGAGAAATCAGGATGGGGGGAAACACTTTTTCACACCACTGTATACCTGTCCCTACAGAGGATGATAAAGCAAAATTGCATTTATTACAGGAATAATTGAACATGCTCTATATGGAAAGAACTAAGGGAGCATTCATCAGGTCCAGATCAAAATGGCTTGAATTTGGGGAAAAAAATCTTCATATTTTTTAGTTTGGAAAGGAAACACGGGGATGCTAAAAAGGTTTCTTCGTAATATGTTAATAACTCTTTAACTACTGATGAAAAGATGATTTATACCTTTGTTTCAAGTTTTAATCAAAATTTGTATTCTTCTTCCTTTAATTGATTGATTTTATTTATTTGAACATTCCGACAAAAAGAAAAAAAAGAATTTAAAACAAAAATCAAGCCAAAAAATAAAATGTTCAAAAGGAGTGGGAAGAAGCCAACACTTATATAGTCCCACCCCTTTTCCATGCCCAACAAATTACAACATCACTCTTGAATGAATGAATGAATGAATCTTTATTTCAGATAGATTAAAAGTACAGATTAAAAGAAACTGAATAATATAACAAAGGGGGGAAAAAATCCAACAAGGTCAAATTAGACAATAACTCCTCTGATTATACAATTCAACATAAGTTATCCGAAATGGGTGATGGCTGAAGCCGCAGCTTATATTGCCCACCCATATTCCATCCAAGAATTCAAAAGAAAAACAAAACAAGAGCGATTACAATTCAGAACAAAACTAAGACAAAATGTGACAAAAAACTAAGCTACAACACAACACAGGCTGGATATGTCAATCCTTATGTGATTTTACATGTCATCTTGTATATATGTTTGGAGTATTTCTTCCTTTAGTTTTTGTTTAAATTGTCCAAGCGTTGTACATGATTTTAATTCAGGTCCAAAATCGTTCCATAATCTGACTCCTTGCACTGAAACACAGTGTTGCTTGGTGGTAGTTCTCACTGAAGGTTTTTGAAATATACATGTTCCTCTGAAATGATATTGTTTCTCCCTTATTTGGAACAGCTTTTGGATATTTGCGGGCAGTGATAGATTCTTCACTTTAAACATTAATACTGCAGTTTTAAAGTCAACCAGATCTTTCAACTTGAGAGCTTTTAATTTAAGAAAAAGTGGGTTTGTTGGTTCCCTGTAAGCAGCTTTGTTTATTATTCTAATAGCTCTCTTCTGAAGCATAAAGACTGGATATATGTTTGTTTTATATGTATTTCCCCATACTTCAGTACAATATGTCATGTATGGGAGTATTAATGAATGATACAAGGTATATAGTGTGGGTTGATTCAGCAAATATTTCACTTTGTGTAGTATTGCAATTGATTTGGATATTTTACCTTTAATATAATTAATATGTGACTTCCAACACAGTTTATTATCAATTATTACTCCAAGAAATTTAGTTTCAGATACCCTTTCAATCTCTACACCATTTACACTGAGTTTAGATACTAAGTTGTTGTGATGGTTGTTAAAAACTATAAATTTTGTCTTACTTAAATTGAGCGTTAATTTGTTTGAATCAAACCACAGTTTAAGCTTTCCTAATTCCTTTCCGAGTGTATCCAAAAGTTGTTCCAAATTGCTTCCACTGCATAATAGATTAGTGTCATCGGCAAACAATATTAAGTCCATTTTTTCTGAAACTTTACATATATCATTTATATACATATTGAATAACATCACTCTTAGTCATCATTCATCCCACAACCACATTCACCATAATACACCCCATAGTCAAATTATGCAACAGAAATGACACAACAACGACAGTCCATATTGACAACAATACCAACATCCAACAATAATTGTAACAATAATAAATAAATACTTCTGGTATGTTCAACACAAACACAGACAACACCATCACCATCACAATCACCATAACACAATAACACACACAATAACAACCTTTTTTCATTGAAGATACATTGTAATATTACTGCCCTTTATTTTTATATTGCTCAAAAATCATTTCTTTATATGTTGATTTAAATATGTGGATGTTTGGACATTGCCTGTGTTTCTCCCCCAACCCATTCCACAATTTTACCCCACACACAGACACACAAAAACCCTTCCTAGTAGATCTTACTAAGTGCATTTTAAATTTTGTGTTCCCTGTAAATTATATTTCCCTTCTCTCTCACTGAAAAGATTTTGTATATTGTGTGGCAAAAGGTTTTTACTGACTTTAAACATTAATTGTGCTGTATAATAATGAACCAGATCCCGTAATTTCAATAACTTTGAATGTAAAAACAATAAATTAGTATGTTCAAGATACCAGACTTTGTGTATAACACGGACTGCCCTTTTTTGTAATATTAGCAATGAATTAAGTGTACTTTTATAATTGTTACCCCAGACCTCTATACAATAGGTCAAATATGGAAGTACTAATGAGCAATACAAGATATGAAGTGATTTGTAATCTAGGACTTGCTTAATTTTATTTATGATCGCAATATTTTTTGCAACTTTGTTTTGTATGTATCTGACGTGTGGTTTCCAACTAATTTTATCATCTATGTATTACACCCAAAAACTTGATCTCCTTAACATTTTCAATAATTACATTATCTATATGAATATGTATATCTTCTTTATTTTTACAATTACCAAATATCATTACCTTAGTTTTTAATTCTTGTTCTTAATTCTTGCTTTTACTTCTCTTTTTTGATGAAGTTCATTCATTTATTCTTAAAATAAGTAAGGAAAATCATGAATGATGCGAGCATCCTATAACAATGAATGAACTTGATGCTACTAGGGGAGCAAATACACTTGATAAACTGTATTCCAACGTCAAGCAGGGCTTTAGGGTCACCCCACTTCCACATCTGGGCCAGTCTGACCACATGTCCCTGTGTGTAATCCCAGCATATGTACTGCTCAGGAAAACTGCTCCTATTATTACAAAAACAGTTAAAACATTGCCCGATAGTGCAACTCAGCAGCTGCAGGACTGCTTCAATAGGACAAATTGGGACATTTTTGAACACCCAGACCTGGACATATTTACGGATAGTGTGCTGTGTTATATTAAAACCTGCATGGACGCTGTCACAGTTGAAAAAGACATCAGGATTTATCCTAACAGAAAGCCCTGGATGACCCGGAAGGTCCAGAAACTGTTGAGGGAGAGGAGAGCTGCCTTCAGGTCAGGCGACACGGCTCATTATAGCTTAGCCCGGGCTAACCTGAAAAGAGGCATCAGGAAGGCCAAGAGGGAATACAGGAGGAGGAGGATTGAGGACCACCTGGATAGTAATAACAGCAGACAGGTGTGGGAGGGGGTGCAGCAGCTCACTAATTTCAGAGCCAACCCTAGAGCGGCTGCAGGGAGCCCCTAGCTGGCAGAGGACCTGAATATTTTCTTTGCTCGTTTTGAGGTGGAGCCTCCAGAGATAGAAACAACAACGGAGCCCACAGCTCCCAGTAGCCCAAGCCTCATTGTTGAGGAGTATGAGGTGAGGAGAGTTCTGGGAGCGGTCAATCCGAGGAAGGCCACTGGACCTGATGGTGTCTCCAGGCGTGTGCTGAAGGACTGTGCGTACCAGCTGACTGGAATCTTTACTAGGATTTTTAACCGGTCCCTGTCACAGTCCACTGTCCCACACCGTTTAAAATCCTCCACCATAATTCCTATACCCAAAAAACACAATGTTATCAGTCTTAATGATTACCGGCCAGTGGCTCTGACTCCAGTGGTGATGAAGTGTTTTGAGAAGCTAGTCAGAGCCCACATCATATCACTTCTCCCACAGTGTTTGGACTCCCACCAGTTCGCTTATAGAACCAACAGATCCACTGAGGATGCTGTAGCCACGGCCCTCCACGCTGCCCTGTTTCACCTGGAGTAGCCGGAGAGCTATGTGCGGATGCTATTTGTGGACTATAGCTCCGCCTTTAACACCATCCTCCCCGGCAGACTGGTGTCCAAACTCAGGGTATTAGGACTTCCATATTCCATTTGTACTTGGATCCAAAGTTTCCTCTCAGATTGCAGCCAGAGGGTTAAAGTGGGACCTCACATGTCCACCACCATTAGTCTCAGTACCAGCTCCCCACAAGGCTGTGTGCTGAGCCCCCTACTGTACAGCCTTTACACCTATGACTGCACCCCCATACACCACAGCAACAGCATCATCAAGTTTGCCGACGACACCACATGGTGGGGCTCATCTCCGGGGGAGATGAGACCGGTTTTAGGGGTGAGGTGCAGCAGTTGACAGAGTGGTGTGGGGACAACAACCTTCTTTTAAATGTCACAAAAACAAAGGAGGTCATCATAGACTTCAGAAGAAATAAAACAAACATTCAACCTCTGACTATTAGTGGTACGGGTGTGGAGAGGGTCGAGGTTTTCCGCTTCCTGAGGGTCCATATTCAGGAGGACATGACATGGGGGGTGAACACAACTGAGCTGCTGAAAAAAGCCCAGCAGAGACTACATTTCCTCAGGGTGTTGAGAGGAAACATCTGTCAGAGACTCGAGTCGTCGACCTCCGTCGGTCTATGATGACCATGGAAGAGAATCCTAAACGTCTACTCTGCTGGAACAGCGCCGCCTGTGGCTGAACAGGCCGATGCACACCGGTGTTCTACCTTCCAGCGTTGGGCGTTGGTAGGATTCAAGCCTGGGCAGGAAGATATGGAGGACAAGATGTTACCCATGCAGCATGTCCCCCCTCTCCACGTCACTGATGAATCCAAAGGAACAGCAGGGCTGCTATAGTTTGGCACCAGCGCCGTCGCAGGAGCTGCCAGAACGATGTTGAGCACAACAGAGAACTGCCTTAGGGGCTCCGACTCCGGATTTTTCCTCAGGGTTGACTCCCGAAGCCTTTTCCGTGATCGGGTGTGCCGCAAGGCAGCGGAGGTTTGTAATCAGGGTTTACCTTCCCCTAGATGGGCTACCTTCCCAGGTTGACGAGCCACCATCTACCCGAAGCATCTGGTTTTAAGGCGCCAGAGATCCGCCCTCGCCCCTTCTCCTATTAGTAAAAGCAGTTCCGCCGGGCTTAGAGACTAAACCACACGGGCAGGCTAGGAGTTGGACTTAGTTGTCAGAGGCTTTTCGAGACGCACGCCTTAAGGAGCATTTTATGAGCACTGGGAGCTTAACCCCAGTGCCGCTCCTGGCTATGACAACCTTGGAACCTTGTCAGAGACTGCTGTTGTCTTTTTATCATTGCTCTATTGAGAGCATTCTAACTTATTGTATTTGTATTTGGTTCAGCAGCTGCACGGTAGCTCAGAAGAAAGCTCTTCAGACTGTCATCAACACAGCCCAAAAATTGTTGGTTGCCCTCTCCTCAGCCTTGAAGAACTGCACCACGCCCGCTGCCTTAAAAAGGCACAAAAAATCTCGAAGGACCCCTTTCATCCCGGTCACGCTCTCTTCCAACTACTACCATCAGGAAGGCGGTTTAGAGCAATTAAAACAAGGACAAACAGATTCAAAAACAGTTTTTATCCAACCGCAATTACCTCTCTGAACTCTAGCAGAACATGAGGTTTGAAACTGTGAAACTGAGTGTGTGTGATATTTAAAATTAGTAATGCATATAATCATTTTAAGCTTCTTTTTACTTTTAATTCACTGACTGGTTTGCATTTTAATTTCGTTGTACTTGTTATAATGACAAATAAAGTCTATTCTATTCTATTATAAAAAAAATCTCCATTGAATAGAAGCCCTGGTCCTGATGGGTTACCTTTTGAAATTTATAAAACCTTCTGGGAGGACATTAAAGACTTGATTTTGGTAGCTTTTAAAGACTGTATTGATTGTGGAGAATTGACTGACTCAGTGAAACAAGGCCTTATTATCCTAATCCCTAAATCTAATAAAGATGGCTTACATTTGGAAAATTGGCACCCAATTTCTTTGTTAAATTCAGATTATAAATTGTTTGTTTCCCTTAATGCCAAGAGGTTAAAATCTTGTCTTAATGAAATAATTGACATAACGCATAAATGGATACAATTGTGGCGGTTTGGGAAAACCCCCACAAACAGACTAAGGACAGACAGCTCGCTACTCCTGGTTTTTTTCCGCTACACTACTGAGATGTAATGTGCCATTCATGCCTTGTGATGTTAATGTGCCATTCATGTATTGAGTTCATGCATCCTGTCCTTGCTGTGTCTCTGAAATGCAAATGCCCATACCAACTCCTGTGAAATGCTCTTTCATGTATTGTTGCAACAGGGTATATATGCTGCAAGAGCCTGTAACTCACTCTCAATTCTCACTTCTACAACGGCTGCTGCTGGACACAGACTTTGTGTCCCCTCTTCACTGAGAGCCTGAGGAATTCGGCTTCAGCCTGCTCATGCTATGGGCTGGAGCCGAGTTCCCGTGACGGCGGTATGATTAATAAAACCTGCTTAAAACCTCAGCATCGCTGCCTTTATTTCATCATCTGCCGCACTGGTGACCCGACGCTGAAACGAACACGCTGCCAGCGAACGCAACGCCCGGCGGTGATTCTCCGACGACCAGCGAACGCGGCAGCCTGACTGATCTGCCCTCCCTTCTGCTTCAGGGAGACCTCAACGCGGAGTTTCCAGGCGAAACTCTCCGGAGAACACCCACGACCGGGAAAGCTGAGCAACGTTTCATGGTGAGATCTGCACGCCTAGATCGGCACATCCACGCTGGACCGGCCACGCTCACAACTCCTCCACACGAGAGCGCATGCACCTCGTCCCCTCTCCACGACGGCGATCCCCATGGCCGACGGAGCACACGTGGACCTGAACGCACCATGACCGAGCGAGTGACAGAGCGTCTACTTCCCTTCACCGCTCCAACACACTGAACAGGGATGATTAAGCTCCCTGACCCTGGTTCTCCTCTCCAGCTGGCCCACCCATCACGGAACCCCGGCGCACGCACCGGGGAGTTACGAGGATGGCGCACACCACGCACGGGACAAATACGGCTTTTCTGACCGCCTTCCTTCTGCTGCACACTGGCCCTTCAGGCTTGCTCGTTCACCTGAGGCACGCAGCTTGCTCACTGGATTTTATGGTCTTAGCCACAGCACACAAGGGGAATTCAGCTGTCTGCGGTTCCTGAGGCTTTAGGGTTACGCCTGAACCTAAAGTCAACACGCCAGTCCCTCTGCTCTCATTACAGCCGCCACGCAGCCTCGTCTTTTCTTCATGGCCGCTATTAATCCTTGCAGGACTTAATCGCGGGAGGAGCCAGTGACTAATTTTTCTTCTTGTGGACCTCTGCACGTTCAACGGGACAGCCCTTCGACATCGCGGACCCACAAGCAATTTTTGCGCGGCCCGGACGTTTTCATCGTCTCCGGCCGGCTTTTACTACCCCCACCCCCCTCCGCCCCCTCCTGCACAGAGCTTTTCCCTGCTCGCTGCCCAAGCTGCACTATCGAGGTCTCGGCCACCTGCTGAGCCCTCTGGGGGGGAGCTGTGGCGGTTTGGGAAAACCCCCACAAACAGACTAAGGACAGACAGCTCGCTACTCCTGGTTTTTTTCCGCTACACTACTGAGATGTAATGTGCCATTCATGCCTTGTGATGTTAATGTGCCATTCATGTATTGAGTTCATGCATCCTGTCCTTGCTGTGTCTCTGAAATGCAAATGCCCATACCAACTCCTGTGAAATGCTCTTTCATGTATTGTTGCAACAGGGTATATATGCTGCAAGAGCCTGTAACTCACTCTCAATTCTCACTTCTACAACGGCTGCTGCTGGACACAGACTTTGTGTCCCCTCTTCACTGAGAGCCTGAGGAATTCGGCTTCAGCCTGCTCACGCTATGGGCTGGAGCCGAGTTCCCGTGACGGCGGTATGATTAATAAAACCTGCTTAAAACCTCAGCATCGCTGCCTTTATTTTATCATCCGCTGCAACAATTATCTTTATTGAACCAGTGTGAGTGTGTGAGTGCGTGAATGTATTGTGTCATGTATGTGAGTGTGGGCTGGAGACTCCGAGCAGCTGGGAGTGAGCAGATCACCATGCAGCCTGGCAACCCTATGGATGGAGCAAAGTCACACAATTAGCTAGGTGCAAGATGAATAATCACACAGGTGTAATTATGGCTTACTGTTCCAGGCAGATGGTGAGCATCCGTTGGCCAGGAAGACAGCGCCCGCTGTCCCAGCGTCGTTGTAGCCATGCAGAGGACGGAGAGGAGAGAGTGGAGACCGCCACCGAGAGGGACGATTCCGCCGCTGGGAGGTTCCGCCTGTGCACAGGGGAGTAGCGGAGAACAGGTGAGTAAAGGTGAGGCTTACTTGGATGGGAGAGGATTTCCTCCAAGTGTTGATGCCGAGGTGGCGAGGTAGACGATCGTGGAGAGGTTTGGCTAGGAAGTCGTAGGAAGCGCTTCATGAAGCCAGGGAGACAGATGGCTCCATGCAGGCCTGCAGGCAGAGTGAGGTTATATAGTCCTGGCCTGATGAGAAGCCGGTGTGCGCGCAGCTGTGGATGATAACGGCCCAGAGCGAGTCATCACAGTACCCCTCCCACACCGAGGGGTGCCTCCTGGCACCCGATCCAGCCAACCTGGGTGCGTCCGGTGGAAGACCCTGATGAACTGTTTATCCAACACAAAGGATGGACGCACCCAGGAGCGCCACTCAGGGCCATACCCCTCCCAGTCCACCATGTACTGCATGCCGCGACCCCAGCGGCGGACGTCCAGGATGGAGCTGACCTTCCACGCTGGGTCGCCGTCGATCATGACTGGTGGAGGTGGAGACCTGGGAGGGGGACAGAGAGAACTGGAAAAGAAGGGCTTGAACTGGGACACACGGAATGTGGGACAGACAGATGCGGGGGGGGGGGGGACAGCCACAGGATTAATAATCCGATCGATGGGGAATGGACCAATAAACCGTTGCGACAATTTCCTTCTCTCACCCTTCAGGTTAATATGTTGTGTTGAGAGTCAAACCTGCTGACCCACCGAGTAGGTTGCAGCCGGCCTCCAGCTGCGATTAGTGACACTGGAGTTACGTTCTGCCATGTGTCGAAGTGCCGTTCGGACCGTCCTCCAAATCCACCGACAGCGTCTCAGATGGGCCTGGATGGATGGCATGGCGATGTCCCCCTCCTCTTCGGGGAACAGCAGGGGGTTATAGCCCAAGGAGGCCTCGAAAGGGGACATACCGATGGCTGAAGACACCGTGGAGTTATGGGCATAATCAACCCATGGGAGCTGGGCGCTCCATGAGGCTGGATTGGACAAGACCACACACACCGCAGCACAGCTTCCAGCTCCTGGTTAGCTCTCTCACATTGGCCATTGCTCTGAGGGTGATAGCCGGAGGACAGGCTCACCGTAGCCCCCAGAGCATTACAGAACGACTTCCATACCTGCGGCACGAACTGCAGCCCCCTATCAGAGACGATATCCACAGGTATGCCATGAAGCCTGACAATGTGCTGCACCAGCAGATGTGCAATCTCCTTCGCCGTGGGCAGTCCCAGAAGGGGGATGAAGTGGGCGGACTTGGAGAAGCGATCCACGGTAGTGAGGACAACGGTGTGTTGATCGGACGGAGGGAGGCCGGTAACAAAATCCAAGGTGATGTGTGACCAAGGTCTGCCAGGAACAGGAAGGGGATGAAGCAGCCCCGCCGGAGGAGAGGAAGGCATCTTGCCGGTGGTGCACTGAGGGCAGGCGCGGATGTAATCCGCGATGTCCCTCTGGAGCGATGACCACTAAAACGACCTCTGGAGAATCCTGACCGTGCGAGAACCCCCCAGATGGCATGCCAGTCTGGAGGAGTAGGCCCAGTGGATCACCTCACCCTGAACTGTGGATGGAACGAACAACTTGCCCACTGGCCCCCCGCCCAGGTCCGGTTCCGCCTCCTGCGCCTTCAGGACCCTCTCCTTGATCTCCCACGAGAGGGCGCCCACGATGCATGAAGAGGGGAGGATTGAGAGAACGGGCGCCTCCGCTGTGTCAGGGGAGAACTGCCTGGAGAGCGCATCAGGTTTAGTGTTCTTAGACCTGGGACGGTAGGTGATGGTAAAGTTGAAATGGCCAAAGAACAAGGACCAGCGGGCCTGGCTGGCATTCAGACGCTTGGCCGACCTTAGGTACTCCAGGTTCTTATGATCTATCCAAACAACGAAGGGTTGGGCGGCCCCCTCCAATCAGTGACACCATTCCTCCAGCGTGAGCTTAACCGCCAGGAGCTCCCTATCACCGGTGTCGTAATTCCTCTCTGCCTGGGACAGTCAGCGGGAGAAAAACGCACATGGCTGGACCTCTCCATCCACCGGAGAATGCTGGGACAACACGGCCCCCACCCCAGAGTCCGAGGCATCCACTTCCACCAGGCACTGTAGCGCGGGATCCACCTAAGTCAAGATGGGGGAGGACGAAAACCGGGTCTTGAGCTCGGCGAACATGGCTGCAGCCTCCTCCGTCCATCGGAAAGCCATCTTCAGGGAGGTGAGGCGGGTGAGGGGAAGAGCAATGATATTGTAGTTATTAATAAAGCGCCGGTAAAAGTTGGCAAAACCCAGGAATTGCTGCAGCTGCTTCCTGGAGGAGGGGGGAGGCCAGTCCACAACAGCCTTCACCTTGTCGGGGTCCGGGATGACCTGATTATTAGCGATGGTGAAGCCGAGAAATGAGGTCTTGGAGGCATGAAACTCACACTTCTCAGCCTTAACGTACAGCTTATTCTCCAGGAGTCGCTGCAAGACCCACCTCACATGAACACAGTGCTCATCCAGGGATCGGGAGAAGATCAAGATGTCATCGAGGTAGACGAAGACGAATGATCCCAGGAAGTCATGAAGAACATCATTGATCAGTCTCTGGAAGACAGCCGGAGCGCTGGTTAGCCCAAGCGGCATCACCAAGTACTTGAAGTGGCTGCTTGGAGTCCGGAAACCAGTCTTCTACTCATCCCCCTCCCTGATCCGCACCAGATGATATGCGTTCCGGAGATCCAGTTTGGTAAAGATCGAGGCCCCCTGGAGGGAATCAAAAGCCGTGTCCATCAAAGGCAGGCAGCGTGTACTTGTCCTTGATGGTGATCTCGTTGAGGGCACGGAAGTCTATACACGGCCTTAGGGAGCCATCTTTCTTCCCTACGAAAAAGAACCCGGCCCCTACCGCCAAGGAAGACGGATGGATAATGCCCGAGCTGAGGGACTCCTTAATGTATGCCTCCATTGCTTCCCACTCCGACGCCGACAGGCTGTAGAGGTGGCTCAAAGGCAGCGGGGCCCCAGCCCGGAGATTGATGGCACAGTCATAGGGCCAGTGGGGGGGAAGAGACAACGCCTTGGACTTACTGAAAACTGCCCCCAGATCGTGATACTCGGTGGGCACCCTGGACAGATCAGGAGGAGAGATGGGGGCGACTAACGGTATGGAGGGAGCACATGCGGCGGACTGGAGGCAAGCGCTGAGGCAGAAGGAGCTCCAGGACACCATGCTTTCTGCGTGCCAGTCAAAGGAGGGATTGTGGAGCCAGAGCCAGGGATAACCCAAGATGACCAGGGAGGAGGCAACCGGCAGGATGAACAGACTGAGATCCTCCCGATGATTTCCGGAGATGATAACTGAGACAGGGGCCGTTTGTTTTGTCACCATCGCTAATGACACTCTGGATAGAGCAATGAGCCATAGGGGAGTCTTCAAAGGACGGCAGGGAAGCCCCAGTTGGGTTGCCAGTTCCCTCGAGATGAAGCTCTGCTCAGCTCCCGAGTCAACCAGGGCGTATGTCCAATGTTCAGTCTTCTTGTGTATGAATCTGATGGGTATGATACATTTGGAGAGGGGATTCGGTCGAGGTTGGTCCGTGAGTCCCCCTACTGCGACACACAGATCCCCTCTTTTGGCCGAACGGGGCAGGCTTCTAACTCATGTTCCTCACTACCACAGTACATGCACAAGCCTAGCTCCCTACGACGCTGTCGCTCAGCTTGGGAAAGCTTAGTTTGCCCCATGACCATAGGTTCCTGTGTGTCAGCTGACTCTAGGGAAGGCAAGGCCAGTAACGGGGTCAGCGCAAGGCCTGGACACCCGAGCGACCGGAAACTCTCCGCTCGGATGCCCGCTTCCTCAGCCTATTGTCTAAATTAATGGCAAGAGAAATAAGCGCCGTTAACTTCTCTGGCTTCTCCAAGTGGGCTAACTCATCCCGCAGGCTAGGGCTCAAGCTCCTGATGAAAATACCACACAACGAGACATCCTCCCACCCCACCTCCGCTGCTACCACCCGGAAATCGACAGCATAGTCCACCACGGACCTGCCCCCCTGTCGAAGATTTAACAGCTGGGTGGTGAACGTATTGTCCCGGTCAGAGTGGTCGAATACCTTGTTGAACTCGCTAACAAACTGGCTGTAGGTTAAGTTAGCATAGCTTGCCCTAGCCATCACAGCGTATGCCCAAGCTAGCACTCGCCCTTCCAATAGGTTTGTAACATAACCTATCCGGCTATGGTCAGATGGGAAATCCCCCGGAACCCGCTGGAAGACTATCTCACACTGGAGGAGGAACCCACGAGCCTCCCCTAGTTTTCCGCTCAAGCGGGAGGGCGTGAGAACAGGAGTGAGTTGGGTCGGGGTAGCTTGATTAGCCTGGCTAGCAGAAGAGCTAGCGGGAGCTGTAACACTGCTTTATGCCGGTGAAAACATCTGCTGCCCTACCAGGCGATCCAACTGGCTGTTAATTTGAGTCAACTGATTCAAGATAACCTGTTGTTGGTAAGTAATCTGACCCACTCGAGCCCCTAAGGTGTTAAGTTGTTGTGCTAACACACTGTTCGCTGGGTCGTTCTGATGGAGCTGTACTGACATAATGGCTGACCCAGGGAACAGACACGGACTCAGAAATGGATACAATTATCTTTATTGAACCAGTGTTGGTGTGTGAGTGCGTGAATGTGTTGTGTCGTGTATGTGAGTGTGGGCTGGAGACTCCGAGCAGCTGGGAGTGAGCAGAGCACCGTGCAGCCTGGCAACCCTATGGACGGAGCAAAGGCACACAATTAGCTAGGTGCAAGATGGATAATCACACAGGTGTAATTGTGGCTTACTGTTCCAGGCAGATGGTGAGCGCCCGTTGGCCAGGAAGACAGCGCCCACTGTCCCAGCGTCATTGTAGCCGTGCAGAGGGCAGAGAGGAGAGAGCGGAGACCGCCGCCGAGAGGGACGATTCCGCCGCCAGCAGGTTCCGCCTGTGCACAGGGGAGTAGCGGAGAACAGGTGAGTAAAGGTGAGGCTTACTTGGTTGGGAGAGGATTTCCTCCAAGCGTTGATGCCGAGGTGGTGAGGTGGACGATCGTGGAGAGGTTTGGCTAGGAAGTTGTCGGAAGCGCTTCATGAAGCCAGGGAGACAGATGGCTCCGTGCAGGCCTGCAGGCAGAGTGAGGTTATATAGTCCTGGCCTGAGAAGCCGGTGCGCGCGTAGCTGTGGATGATAACGGCCCAGAGCGAGTCATCACAACAATTCCACCAACTCAGTCTAGCTTTATGAAGGGCAGACACATAAATAGTAATATTCTGGCTAATTTTGGATATTATAATATTGGTCAACGCCAAATTTATTGTCTAAGTTTTTTTTTTGTTTTTTTTTTTAGCTGATTTAGGACAATTTTGATGAGCTGAATCCAAAAATCATATTGGTTTTGTTCAATCAGGTCAACCTTTTGAACTATGGCCACATGTTTGTTTGTTTTTTTACATTTTTGTTTACATGTACGGGTATTTTCGCTTTATATGATACAAAATTCTTTTCTATTTCTTGAAATTTCTCGAACTCTGGAGAGTTTGTATGCGCCAGTTTATGACTAAATGGTATTTTTATTTTATAAGTGAATTAAATGGCTTCGACCAGAAGATTTTGTAAAAATAAGCCTGACGTATTCTACTACATCTGCAGCGAATACACCATTGTTCCTAACAGCAATCCAGTCACAAGTTTCATAAAGCGTGCTTACCATGCTTATTTTGGTATTAAACTTCATGACCAGGATATAGCTTGGGCGCCACACATGGTATGCAAGGCATGCACCAAGTATCTGCGTCAGTGGACCAAGGGCAAGAAGAGGTGTCTGAAGTTCGGAATTCCCATGATTTGGAGGGAGCCGACAAACCATGGGACACTGACACTGACTGCTATTTCTGCGTTATTGATGTAACTGGGATCAACAGAAAGAACCGGAGCAGCCTCAAGTATCCTGATCTTCAATCAGCACGTCGTGCTGTAGCTCACTGTGATGAAATTCCTGTACCTGTCTTTGGAGAACTTCCTGACATTAGTGACGAAGATTCCTCCAGTGTTCAAGAAGATGATGACGAAGAAGTGGTTCTTGACGATGATGCTCCATATCCTTTTCCCCAAAAGGAGCTAAATGATCTAGTTCACGATCTTAGCTTGTCAAAGTCCTCTGCCAAACTGTTGGCATCCAGATTGAAGGAAAAAACCTCCTCTCTGACAGTGCTCACATCACCATCTACCGCAACAGGCATCAAGAGTACCTCCATTTTTTCTCTGAAGAGAAGGACTTGATGTACTGTACAGATATTGTGCAGCTTCTCCACACGCTTGAAGTGCCACAGTATGAACCCAAAGATTGGAGACTGTTCATTGACAGTAGCAAGCGATCACTGAAATGTGTTCTGCTGCACAACGGCAACAAGTTTGCTTCTGTACCCCTCGCTCACTCGAATACACTGAAGGAGAAGTATGAAGCGGTGAAGTATGTGCTGGATAAAATTCTTTATGATCAGTATGAGTGGTTTATTTGTGTTGACCTGAAGATGGTGAATTTTTTGTTAGGACAACAGTCCAGGTTCACCAAGTACCCATGCTTTCTGTGCATGTGGGATAGTAGGGACACTTCTCAGCATTACACGAAGAAGGACTGGCCTGTGCGGGAGGAACTGGTGCCCTGCAGAGCAAGGAACGTCATCAACAACCCTCTGGTGGACAGAGACAGGATACTCTTCCCACCGCTGCACATCAAGCTCGACTTGATCAAGTAGTTCACCAAAGCTCTGGACAAGGGTGGTGGCTGCTTCACTTACTTGTGCCATGCTTTTCCAGGATTGACCATGGAAAAGTTGAAAGCTGGCATCGTTAATGGTTCTCAAATCTGTCAGCTCATCAGAGATCCTGAGTTTGAAAACTCAATGAACGAAGTGGAACTGGAAGCACTGAAGGCTTTTGTTTTGGTCATGAAGAACTTTCTTGGCAACAACAAGACCAGGAACTATGCAGAACTTGTCACCAATATGCTGACTGCTTTCAGAAACCTCAGATACAACATGAGCATCAAAAATGAATTACTTATTCTCACATATGGATCAGTTTCCTGAGAATCTGGGATCAATGAACGACGAGCAGGGGGAGAGATTCCATCAGGATATGAAGGAGATGGAGACCAGGTATCAGGGACCCTGGGATGCAGCCATGATGGCTGATTACTGTTGGACTCTGAAGAGAGACATCCCTGCCGCTGAGCATTCTACAGGTTTGAATAAACGGAAGTTGAAGCTCTGAATTTTGAACAATGATGACGTAACATTCAATTTATATGTACTTACCTTTATCAGTGTCTACTATTCAATTTACAGCAATTGAAGTTTGTAACATTTAATCAATAAATTGTGTTAGAAAATGACTTTTTCTCTTAAAAATCTATTTCGGATGAGAAATATTAAGAAAAATCAACCGATAATGTCACAAAAATTAATCGATTTAGTCAGAAGATCAGATTTTTTAAAGATCAACTTAGCATAAAAACTTGACCTGATCGAGAGAAACGGATGTCATTTACGGATTCAGCAGTGCAAAATTCTCTTAAATCAGACAACTTACAAAAAAATAATTTTTGTAATCTATAATTATAGATTACTCTGAATATGTTAGTGACAATGCCATGATACTTTTTTTGATTTCTATAAGGCCTTTGATACTATTGAGCATCACTTTATCAGTGACGCCGTCTTTCATTTTGGCTTTGGGGAAAACTTTAGAAAAATTGTTAACACACTTTATAAAAATATTAATAGTAGTGTCTCTTTAACTAATGGCACCTCTCCTCATTTTGATATTAAACGAGGTATCAGACAGAGATGCTCAACAGCTCCCTTTCTTTTTTAATCACTGCAGAACTTATAAATCTTTATACAGTCCATTGTGTTCCAGTAGAAGGTATTAAAATTCGGGGAAATAATTTAATAATCAGTCAGCTTGCTGATGATATGTGTCTTTTTTTAAAGAATGCTGATCAGGTACCGATTTTTTTGGAGGCATTATAACATTTTTCTAAGGCCTCAGGTTTGACTATTAATCACATCGATCCATCCATCCATCTTCTTCTACTTAATCCTTTTCGGGTCGCAGTAAGTGTGAAATTCTTCCAGTGCATAACTGTGATAGAACATCAATCTGTGATATAGAGGTGAAAAGGTGTGTCAAATAGCTTGGTATTAGGATGAATAAATCTGTGCAGGAGAGAAGATCTCTTAATTTTTTACCCAAAATTGAGAAAGCAAAAAAAGTTTTAAATTGTTGGGTTACAGCGAGACTTGACCATACAGGGCCGTGTCCTCTTATCAAAAGCTCAAGGCATCCCCAGATTAGTTTATCCTGCCCTTTCTCTTTATGTGGATCCAAAGACTTGTGCTATTAATTCTTCTATATTCAAATTTATTTTGAAAAATAAAGCTGAACATGTTAACAGAAAAACCTGTATTAGAAGCTACTCTGATGGAGGTTTTAATGCTGTAGATTTTCAAATAAATCAGATTTTTAAAATTAACTGGATCAAACAGTGTTTATCCCAAAATAACATTCAGTGGTTTTATTTTCCTAATTTGCTGTTTGATAAGCGTGGTGGCCTGAAATTTTTGTTATGTAATTATAAATGTGATAAACTACCTTTAAAGTTTTCTAACTTTCATAAACAAGCACTTGAAGCCTGGAAGATTGCCTTCAAACATAATTTCTCCCCACATTCATGTATAATTTGGAATAATTATAATATAGTATAATTATAAAATAGTATATAATAATAGTCTTATTTAAAAACAAGTCCTTGTGCATGAGAGAGTGGATTGATGGGGATGTTATCTTTGTTACTGATATAGTACTTACTGATGATGGTAATTTTTATCCTCATGATGACCTTCTTTATAATAGAAATATAAATGTTTCTCAGAAAGATTACATCCATGTTATTAAAAGTATTTTGCCAAAGCTGCTTTCTTTTATTAGATGTTCTTTAGACTATGATTCTTTAGGTCGGAAAATTCCCAGATTGTTTCTTGGAGACAAAACTCTTTTAGAATTTTTTTTTTAGATTTAGTATACTTTATTGATCCCCAGAGGGGAAATTGAGGGTCATCCACCACCTGGATGGATGAAGCAGCCACGATACGGCGCTATCCCTTAAACATTCACACACACATTCACACCTAGGGCCACTTTAGAGTCTCCAATTAACCTAACCTGCATGTTTTTGGCATGTGGGAGGAAACCGGAGAAATCCCGGGGTAAACCCATGCATACACGGGGAGAACATGCAAACTCCACACGGATCACTGTTGGTCGGGGGCTGGGATCGAACCCACGATCCCCCGGCCAAGGGTAAATTGTGCTGCCGCAGTGCTAACCACTGCGCCACCGTGCAGCCCAATGCAGCTGCAATAATTATCACATAAGGAAGACTTTAATAGCAGAGCAAAGCTTGCGTCCCATTTCCACTGTCTTATGGAAAATACATTTTCCAGAGATTTCAGCTGAGAAAATTTGGTTAGACTCTAATGTGCCAATCAAAGTAAGAAATCCTTTTAGAAATATTGCAGAGATACTACCCTTGTAATAAATTTTTAAACAAATTCAAAGCTAATATTGCCCCAGCATGTTCTTTTTGTAAAAATGCAATAGAATCAATTTCTCATTTGTTTTGTGATTGTCATTATGACCTCCGCCAAGGAGGTAATGCTTTTACCGGGGTTTGTCTGTCTGTCTGTCTGTTACCAACATAACTCAAAAAGTTATGAACGGATTTTGATGAAATTTTCAGGAAAGGTATGTAATGGCACGGGGAACAGATGATTAGATTTTGGTGATGATCTGAGAGTGCATACCTCCACCAAGGGCTTTGTTTGTATTTGTGCAGCAGGATTACACAAAAACTACTGCATGGATTTGGATGAAATTTTCACCAGAGGTGGTTCTTGGGCTAGAGAGGAACCCATCATATTTTGGTGATGATCTGAGAATGCATACCTCAGCCAAGGCTCTTATCTTCTCACAGTGTGTTAGCAACAATACTCCAAAACTGATGGACAGACTTTGATGCAATTTTCACCACAAGTGGCTATAGGCCTACACACAAACCCATTACATTTTGGAGGTGATCCGGAAGGAGCCTTCCAAAGGAGCCTTCCTTCCAAACGGAAGGAGCTTTGGCGGAGGTATGTGCTCTATGAGTGCTTTTCTAGTTCTAAAATATTCTGGACTAGATTGTCTTTGCTGATTTTTCAGAGCTTTAACACACTGATTCCTATATCAGAGGACATGGTCTTGTTTCTCCATTGTAACACAGGTTTACTTTCTCTTGATTTTGCTATTAAACTTATCTGTATCGTAGGTAAATATCACATACACAAAGTCAAAACTCTTCACGTTTTACCTAATATCCAGTTGTTTTGCACCAAGCTTCAATTTTTGTATGATGCTCTTCTTATAATATCGAATAAGAAGGCTTCTCATACTTCCTATGGGATTAAGAAAATTCTGTCTGGAAAAGGCATAAGTTTCAGCATAAAGTTTTTTCAACTTGTATGTAGACAGCTATATATGAGATGATGGTGCTGTCAGCTTATGGAGAAAAGATGAACTTGTATGTTCCTGTTTATGGTGAATGAATTAAGTTGGTTTTATTTTTTGTTTCAAAGATGTGCTTTTCTAATTTATGATGTAAGATATATTTTTGAG
Source organism: Pholidichthys leucotaenia (assembly GCA_020510985.1). Lineage (NCBI taxonomy): Eukaryota > Metazoa > Chordata > Actinopteri > Cichliformes > Pholidichthyidae > Pholidichthys > Pholidichthys leucotaenia. The sequence continues at coordinate 182,558,374 of CM035845.1, read as the reverse complement.
TTGATTATATGTAATTAGAATTGATTAATTGGGGTTGGGGTTGGGGTTGGGGACAGGCTCCTGCCCCAAGTGGAGGAGTTTAAGTATCTTGGGGTCTTGTTCACGAGTGAGGGGAAAATGGAGCGAGAGATCGACAGACGGATTGGAGCAGCATCTGCAGTGATGCGGACGTTGTACCGGTCTGTTGTGGTGAAGAGGGAGCTTAGTTCTAAGGCAAAGCTGTCAATTTACCAGTCAATCTATGTTCCTACTCTCACCTATGGTCACGAGCTTTGGGTAATGACCGAAAGAACGAGATCGCGGATACAAGCGGCTGAAATGAGCTTTCTCCGTAGGATTGCTGGACTCACCCTGAGAGATAGGGTGAGGAGCTCAGTCATCCGGGAGAGGCTCACAGTAGAACCGCTGCTCCTCCACATTGAAAGGAGTCAGTTGAGGTGGTATGGGCATCTGATTAGGATGCCTCCTGGACGCCTCCCACTTGAGGTGTTTCAGGCACGTCCCACTGGGAGGAGACCCCGGGGCAGACCCAGGACTCGGTGGAGAGACTATGTCTCCCAGCTGGTCTGGGAACGCCTTGGTATCCCCTCTGAAGAGCTGGAGCAGGTGGCTGGGGAGAGGGAAGTCTGGGCTTCTCTGCTTGAACTGCTGCCTCCGCGACCCGGACCTCCGGAAAAGCGGTAGAAGATGGATGGATGGATGGATAGAATTGATTAATCATTCCTCATACATTCTTATTTGTGTTTTTGCTTGTTTTTTTGTTTGTTTCTTCTTTTTTAATTTTGTTGGCTGTTTGTTTTGGTGTCTTTTTTTCTTATTTGTTAAGATGAATAATTAATTTAAAAATATTTTAGAAAAAAAGAGTAGGTACTAGTGGAAAAGGGGCTAAGTATGGAAGGCCACCATGTTCAAAAAGATGTGCACAAGGCCAGACCCAGGAGAAAGGACTACCACTGCATGCAAGTTTAATTTTTGTTCCACTAGTGGCTTTGTTCAAAGCATATTGTACACCTCTATACATTGCACACCTGTGGTTAACTTATAAAATCTAATATACAACAGTTGCAAGTTGCATACAATGATGCAATGAGAATTCTTCTAAAAATACCCAGAAGGGGGAGTGCCAGTCATATATTTGTCATTGCAAACCCACCACAATCCCATTTTAAGTGGGAATGAATGTGGGGGTGTCCTAAAAAAGGTGTGGGGGGGTCCTAATTTATTCCTCACTATTTGTTTAGAATTACATTTTACAGAAAATTTGAAAAAGTCTTTAATTCATTTTTAATTGTTTAGTTGTATTACATGAATCTCTCAGTATTTTTAACATTGATATTAAATATCCATATGTCCAAATATGTTAAAAAAAAAACCCACACAGACTTATACAGGGTGTCCTAATTTTTCGAATAACTGTATATATACAGTTATGTGAAAAATTAGGACACCCTGTACATATATAGTATACTGTATATACAGTGGATATAAAAAGGTGGTTGTTTTCGGAGTGGCTGCGGAACTGTACGGTGGTGAGGGCCATAACAGCTCATGAAGGTACATATTTTTATTTTGATCTGTGGATGATAAGCAAATGATATGAAAGTATGGAAGAAACAGGTGACTGGTCTGAAGTTAAGTCACGTTGTAAAGGAAACAGAAATGCAAATGGAAAAGGCAATTTAGTCACGGTAGCAGCTCAGAAGATAACAATGGAAGTGAGAGGATTGTACGTCAGAAAATAGGAGTGGGCTTTAAGGTGATGATAAAATTTAAGGAGGGACAGGACTTAAAAAGAGTTGGTCCAGTGGCCATTTCTGCAGGGGGATGTAGGAGAGATAGAAAAAGCAAGAATTTTGAGTGATGGAAGCTTATGGATTTCATGTAAAAATGAGGAACAGAGAGATAAAGTAATGACATTGAAACACATTTCCAAGAAGGAAGTGACCTCAAGGAAAATGGTGGATGGTGGAGTGTCAGAGGAGTCATTTATGGGATTCCCGTGGAAGAGGACTTACTCAAATCAAAAAATAGTGTCAAAGGAGGAATGGTGACTAATGTGAGATGTTTGAAAACATGGAGAGAGGGTGAGAAAGTGGATAGTCTGTCTGTGATGTTAGAATTCAGTGACAAAACCCTTCCAAACTGGGTAACAATTGGTTTCATAAGATATGAAGACAGAATGTTTGTACTCCCTCCTCTGAGATGTTATAAATGCCAAAACTATGGGCACATTGTAGCTTATTGTAAAGGAAAGCAAATTTTTGGAAAATGTGGAGGGGAACACGAATATGGAAAATGTGGCCCAGGAGCTAAGATGAAATGTCCAAACTGTGGAGAAGCTATAGTGCATTTAAAGACTGTCAGACGAGGAAAAGAGCAAGAGAAATCCAACAAGTAAGGGCTGAAAACAACATGGCATATGTTGAAGCAGCTAGAAAAGTCAAGGAAAATCATTGTAAAGAAATCATTCTAAACAACAAAGACAGGACCCCAGATGATGGAGGCTCTGAGATCTGATCGACTGAGATTGGGACACACAGGGTTAAATAAAATTGTTTAAATTGGGAAAACATGGAAATGGAAAATGTGAGTTATGTAGAGAGGATGAGACTCCAGTGTTATGTATGGTAAAATACCTTGGGTGAAGGATGAGGCAAGATGACTGGACGAACACAGCTTTATTGATGTCGATGAACAGCGGTAACACAGTAGGCACCTGGCAGAGGGCACCGGTCAAAGAGGCTGCAATATGGATGCCCTCTGGTATTTATAGGACGGTGCAGTGACGTGACAGGAAGTGCACGTCACTACACCGCACTTCACAATAAGGTGCCGGAACACAACATCACATCCCCCCCCTCCTTAGAAAAGTCCAAAACCATACACACAATTAAGACCCTCCCCAATTTGGGACCCGAATCAATATAATGAAAAACAATGTACTAAAATGGCTCAACATAGTCACACAACATAACCTAAAATAGGGCTGACGGGTGGACTACCGTGCAGCCCACACGGTGGGGTGGATTATTCTGCTACCCAGTAAACTAAAAAGAGTCCGTACATAAACTAAAATTACACGCCGTGCTCCTAAATGAAACAAAATAATCCCATTTTACAACATACATACATTAAAAAACCAGAACTATTAACAATTATTTACAGCACTGTTCCTTGGGCAGGAGGGGCCCAGGGCAGCCCCTCAGCAAAAGCACCCCTGGAAGCAGCAGACCCTCGGGACAATGGCCGATCTTCCGGACAATAGTGCCTCTCTTCTCCACCACCGACACCTGCCCTGTCCAGTCCCGTCACCTGAAGCCTCTTCCCTGACATGCCGAAGCTGATTGGCGTGCCTCGCTGAGCCTTTGGACAACTTGAAATATGCTGCCCCCAGCTTAGCCACTATGCGCAGACACACATGATGTTTAGCTGGTTGTCGTCTGGCTCATCTTCGCCATGAACGTTGTTCACCCCGAACCAGAACCAAGTCCATCACCCTCAGTGGGGCCCGGCTCAGCCTGAAATGGTGCTGCTGAGCATGCGGTTCCTCCATGCTCGACGGTCTGGCCCCGACCTCTTCTAAAGCCATTGTAGCATTCACCATCGTAGCCACAGACCCTCCATCACCCCTGCGGCCAATCTCCAGAGGCATCTGGGGCTATCGCATTGGTGTCACTTGCCGGCGCAGGCACCTCGCCGCCATGCTCGGTACCCCCCTCTACTGTTTCCCGAGCACTGGCACTGAGACCCTCCTGTGCCGAACCTGAGTGAGGCTGGTCCTGCTTGACAGCCATGGTGGTGTCCGTTAGCTCTTCATCCCACACAACGTCCTCATCGACCACCGGAACTGGAGGGTTTCACTGGCTGCAACCCAACCATTCGTTCCCAGCGTCGTCGTTTATGGCGAAACCCAGTCCATAAAACAAATCACAGCCCATGATGTTATCACCTCGGGCTGTCACATGGAACATGAAGTCAACCATTGTTGCAGACTTGTACCGAACCGTTAACTCCAAAGTCCCAGCCGTGCACAGCCTGTCACCTCCATAACCATACAATGGCACTGGGTTACCTCTAATCCAGTAGTGGGTGAAAAACTTCCTCATAGTGGCCCAATTCAGCAACGACCCCTCCACCCCTGTGTCAAGCAACAGCAGCACCTCCACTCCGTCCAGTTCCACTGTGCAAAATGTGTACCTGTTGGTACTGGGGAACACCGTATGGATGGTTGTCAGGGGTGGGCGTTGTGATTTCTTCCATGGGCTCTCCGGTTCAGATACACGGTACACTCTAGCATAATGGTTCAAGCGTCCACATCTGCTACAACGCTGTCCCCTAGCCAGGCAGTCCTCAGCCTTACTGCGGTGTGTCGTGGACCCACAACCCTCACAAAGGGGTTTTCATGGGGCAGACCTTCAGCTGGCAGCGCTGGCTTCTGTAGTATCGTTATCCAAGCTATACTCGCTATCCAAGTCGGCAACATTTGCCGCGGCAGGAGGCTCTGGTGGCCACTGTGACTGGCGCCAGTTTAGCTCTGAAGCTAGCTTGTTTGCGGCCTCCAGTTGGAGAGCTAGCTCAGCAGCTGTGGCTAATGTTAAGTTATTGGGTGCCTTGAGTAGCCTACCCCACAATGCGACGTTACGCATGTGCTCCGCAAGCTGGTCATGTACCAATAATCTTCCAATGACCCAAAGTGACACTCGCTAGCCAGCTGCCTTAAGTCGGCAACAAACTGATGAATAGGCTCACCCACTTGCTGATTTTGCTGCCAAAAGTGAATCCTCCAGACAGTCACGCTATCTGGGGTATGAAACTGGTTTGCTAGCAGCTCCACAACGTCTTCGAAAGAGTCCGAAGCTCCGAGTGTGCACAGGACTCACTGGCCCTCAATACCCAGGTTGTGAACAAGTAGCGCACATGCTCTTAGCTTGTTGAGCTTACCCAGGTTGAGCGCGGTGATGTATGTTTGGAAAGCCTCAAACCACATCGGCCAAGGCACCGGCAGCTCGTCCAGGAGCTTGAGGAAGGGGCAAAGTGGTGTAATACACACCTCCATGAGTTAATCCTCAATCGCCAAATGTTATGTTTTGGGACCTTGGGAAAGTCAGGTTATTTAGCACCTCAGACAGAGACAGGGAATAAGCATGGGAGAACAATGCCCAGGATGGACAGAGGGGGTTGAATGCAGTGTAGTGTAAATATCATGCTGTGTGAGGTGAAGTGCCATGAAACTTGTGAAGTGTGACTTGGGATATAGAGAGGAGAGCTTGCTGTAACCATTCAGTCCATTCTGTGCTTGTGAGATGTGAGAAATCGTCTGTCATGGATCTGCCTCTTCATTTACACACTCCACACTGGTGACCCAAGACGTATTATGGAACACAAGGCAAGAACCCCGGAGCCGGCCCGGTCGGGAAGCCCCAGCGACGCAGCAGCCATTCCACAGACAGCCCGGACTGGAACCCCCAGCAACGCGTGTGTGGTTTCAGTCAAGCTACCGGATTTCTGGCAGCACAACCCGCGCTCTTGTTTCCACCACACCGAGGCCCAGTTCGCCCTCCGGGGAGTAACGGCAGATGACACCAAGTTCTACCATGTGGTAGCAGCGCTGGACTCCCGCACAGCCCAGCAGGTAGCGAGCCTGCTCGATCAGCCACCAGCCCGCAACAAATACGAGGCGCTCAAGGCTGCACTCACCCGGCGTTAAATGCTCTCGGAATGTGAGAGAGCGGAGAGGCTCCTGGCGCGGACCGAGTTAGGAGATGGGTCGGCCGTCGACCTGATGGGGAAGATGCTGGTGTTATTGGGCATGGACAACGGGCACTTTCTGTTTGCCCACCTTTTCCTCCGGAACCTTCCAACAGAGGCGAGAGCGTTTCTGGCCAATTCGCCATTGCTGGCCGCGCGTGACTACCGTGCGCTAGCCCAGGAGGCAGACAGGATCATCCTCACCACCAGGGCGATCACAGTCAACGCGGCGGCGGCGGAGCCCAGCGAGACGACCAGAGGAGGCGAGGAGCCACCGACGGTAGCAGCAGCGGGGGCCAAGGAGCGCCAGAGAGACACGCTCTGTTTCTACCACCGCCACTTCGGAGAGAACGCACGCAGATGTGCGCCACCATGCCAATTCAAGCGCTCGGGAAAACGCCAAGGCCGGCAGTCGGCAGCAGCTGCGACCCTCGGTGAAGAGAACAAGCTGCTCTACATGACGGACGAGCACTCGGGGAGGCGTTTCCTCATGGACACCGGAGCCCAGAGGAGCATCATTCTGCCGACCTACGCTGACCGGCTGGCAGGACCTAGCGGCCCCGGGATGTTGGCAGCAAACGGCTCGGAAATTAAGACCTTGGGTGAGAGGACACTGATCTTATCTCTACACGGCCGTACATACGAGTGGACTTTTGTCATAGCAACACTGAATTACCATATCCTGGGGGCTGATTTTCTGTGTGCACATGGTTTACTGGTTGATGTTGCTAACAGGCGCCTGGTTAATGCACTGTCCTTTGACTCTCTCCCCTGTATACCTCGAGCGACCCAGGCAACAGCACAAGCCAACGTCACAGCTCCAGGTGGTAAGTTCCACGCACTGCTCACTCAGTTCCCAGCACTCACGGTCCCGACGTTTTCGGCGGCCATCGCTAAACACAGGGTGGAGCACTTTATCACCACCACCGGGCCGCCCGTTTTCGCAAGACCTCGGCGCTTGGACGCAGCTAAACTGGCCATAGCGTGCGAGGAGTTCACCAACCTGGAAAGGTTGGGCATCATCAGGCGTTCGAACAGCCCATGGGCATCCCCGCTACACATGGTCCCTAAGGCTGAGGGATCGTGGCGACCATGCGGTGATTTCCGCAGATTGAACAACGCCACAGCGCACGACCGCTACCCGATTCCCCACATACAGGATTTTTCCGTTCACCTCACCGGAGCACGCATTTTTTCCAAAATAGACCTGGTCCGCGGTTACCACCAAGTCCCAGTGCACGTGGAGGACATACCCAAAACAGCAGTAATAACTCCGTTCGGTTTATTCGAGTTCCTGTGCATGCCATTCGGGTTAAAAGGCAGCAGCACAGACGTTCCAGCGCATGATGGATGCAGTGCTGCGTGATCTCCCGTTCGTGTTCGTCTACCTGGACGATATCCTGGTAGCCAGTACGTCCGAAGACGAACACGAAACCCACCTCAGGACAGTTTTCCGGAGGTTGGAGGAGCACGGGTTGATAATCAACCCGGCGAAATGCCAGTTTGGCGTGACGGAGATTGATTTTTTGGGGCACCGCGTCTCTCCGGAAGGAGCGATCCCGTTGCCCGACAAAATGCGCGCCGTGGCAGATTTTCCCCAGCCTCAGACCGTCAGGGCACTGCAGGAATTTTTGGGGATGGTGAACTTTTATAACCATTTCCTTCCCCGCGCGGCGCAGCTCATGCAACCATTGTACGCCGCGCTCAAGAGACAGAAACCCGCGTGTAACAATATACCCACTGTAACACACAGGGGGTAATACACAGGGTATAATACCACTGGGTAATTGGGTAGCAGGGTAACACCCACTAACACCTGCGCTCGCCAGATTTTTGTGTGTGTAACCCTTACTAACACCTACTCACTTTAGGTGTAGTACCCTTTTTGGTAGTATTGTGTTATGGCAATGTAGTTACCTTAACTTTTCTACCTGAGGGAAAAGGGATAATTGGGCCAGGTCAGACCGACTCTGGGTTCGTAGGAGCCTGGGAGGTGCAACAACAGATGACACACACACACACACGGTGTATGGAACTTGGAACTAAGTATATTTCAAAATATGTACATATAAATAAATACACAGCACGATACAATAGAGAAAATAAAAACAAAATATTCCAAATATATATTTACAATGTGTTCAGTCCTTTTTTGTCCTTTCCAGGTGACTAGTGGAGTCACCTTTAGCAGTTCATAGGGTTCGGGCTTCGGCTCGCTAGCCAGATCTGGAGATCCACGCTCATGCTAAGTGGCTCGTGCATCAATGGGGTTCCCGCGCTCAACGGCGTCGACAGCCTTTGGATCCCAATCAATTTCAAGGGTTTTATCCAGGCAAAGGCTGCTACCAGCACGCTAGCGTTGCCATATCACCAAGGACAGTCTCTCTCTCTCTGGTCTGTGTCTTTCGGCGTCTGGCGTGACTGAGCCAAAAATGCAAGTCATCCCAGACCCAGGGAGAGAGCGCTTAACCCATTGGGTGGCGTGACCCAGCAATGGCGCAGCCATTGGTTACTCAAAATATCAACACACAATACTATGAACTTTATCAGAAGATTCTAGAAAATGTTCCTAACTATTTATGAATATATATTTATTTAAATATTCATATTTAAATTATTTACTCCCATTGTGAAATGAGTGTTTTTCTTTTCTAAAAGCGGCATCAATATTTATAATTTAATCCACATTTTTAACACTGGGTTACACTATCCCCCCTTAGAATCATGCAAGTCCCTTTGCATGGGATTAGCTAAATAGTAATGACGGGAGAACCAATGTTCATGGGAATATTCTTAAGATCTGACTCTATTAAGGCTCTGGTAAAAGCCAGGTTTGAATAATCTTAGGATCTGTCTCTGTTAAGACTCTGGTAAAAGCCAGGTTTAATCCTTGAAACAGGGACTGGGCAACAGTTATGAGAGGGTTTCCCAACTGACTACTGTAGTCTTTCTGGCTGGGAGGTTGTCCTCTCCGAACGTCTCACAGTCTTTGGGATCTCTTTTTCAGGTTCTTTTTCTTCCACAGGTTCATCACAGGTACTTTTATCAGGTAAGTTGGGTTCACTTTCAGTTCCATTCTCATTGTTTGATGGTTCCACATTTGTTTCAGTTTCATCCAGGCTTCCATCATTCGGTAAGTTGTCACATCTAGGTGAATTGTCATTTCCAGGTAAGTTGTCACATCCAGGTGAAGTGACATTTTCTATTTGGTTGTCATTCTCAGGTAAGTGAGTTTCAGCAGGAATGTCTCCTTTAAAGAATGTCTTTGGATGGGGAATTTCATAAACTTGAGTGAGCTTTATGGGTGTTTGGATTGGTTCTTCTCTGTACCAATAGACATCTTCATTTTCCAGTTCTGAATTCTCACATTCCTCACTTTGTTCAGGTGATTGTCTTGTTTTAGGTTTGCGGACATGTTTTGGTTGGACAGGTTCTTCTTCAACAGGGGCAAGAAAACCACAGGGAAGCAAGACGTCGCGGTGAACAGTGCGAACAGGACCATCTTTTGTCTCAGGTCTTATAGTGTAAACAGGCAAGTCACCTGCTTGGCTCACCACAATGTGAATTTCAGCTTCCCACCTGTCTGCTAGTTTGTGCTTTCTTCTGAGGCGGACTACACGTACCAAAACTCTGTCGCCTGGTTCTAGTTTTGAGGGTTTCACTCACATATCAAATCTTGTTTTGTTTCTTTCAGCTATCTTGTTAGCATTTTCTGTTGCTAGTTTGTAGCTTTCTTGTAGAGTTGTCTTCAGTTTTTCAATGTACTGGGAATGTGACTTGTCACTTTTGTTGTGAAACGGGAGCCCAAATGCAAGGTCGATGGGCAATCTCGGCTGACGACCGAACATTAACTCATACGGAGCAAAACCAGTAGTGTCATTCTTCGTACAATTGTACGCATGTACAAGTGGTTTTACATAGTTGTGCCAATGAGTTTTGTTCTTTTCCTCCAGAGTACCTAGCATGCTCAATAACGTTCTGTTGAAACATTCTACCGGGTTACCTCTGGGATGATAGGGTGTCGTCCGGATTTTGCGAATGCCCATGATTTTGCAAAGTTCTTTTATGATATCGGACTCAAAATCGGGACCCTGATCACTATGTAACCGTTCGGGTATCCCGTAGTGGACTATAAAGTTGTCCCAAAGTGCCTTTGCAACGGTCTGAGCTTTCTGATTGCTGGTAGGGATGGCTATAGCGTATTTCGTGAAATGATCAGTTAACACGAGCACATCCTTCGTGTTACTTTGATCGGGCTCAATGGACAGGAAATCCATACAGACGAGTTCAAGCGGTCGGGTGGACTTGATGATGACAAGTGGAGCAGCTCGTTCGGGAGCGGTTTTACGTCTTACGCAGCGATTACATGTCTTGATCTTCTTTTCAATATCTGCCATGCGAGGCCAATAGAACCTTGTTCTGGCGAGATCCAAGGTACGCTCTGTGCCTAAATGGCCCATGTCACAGTGGAGGCTTTGAAAGACTGAATCGCGGAGCTGTTCAGGTAAGATGAGCTGGTAAGTAACATTTCCTCCATCTTGGCGAGTGCAGTAAAGGATGTTATTGCACATTTCAAGTCGACTGAGCTCTCGGAGTAACAAGTTGATGTCAGGAAGTTCAGTTCGTACAGCTGGTGGAACTTTTAACCCAGTTTCAATTTGTGCAATCACTTCTCTTAAACAGGGGTCAGTTCTTTGTTCATTTTTGATCTGTTCAGGAGTCATGTGGGGTGCAACTGGAAGACCACCACAGCCACCTTCATCAGCGTAGCCATCTGGAATGGTGGCTACAGAGAGGGCTAATGAGTGAACCAAAGGGAAGGTGTTGTCTGGAGAGCTACAGACGAGGTGTTTTTCACATATAGCAGACACTACCTCGGAACTTAAACTGCTTTCAGGAAGAGACAAGTGAGTTTGAGTGAACTGCTGTATGCGGTCAAGCTCCTTTTGGGACACTGCATCATTAAGTAACTCGCCATGTGGCTGTCTAGAGAGGCCATCTGCATCTGAGTTAAGCTTGCCTGCTCTGTATTGGAGCTTAAAGTTAAATGTCGACAGAGCAGCTAGCCACCTATAACTCATGGCATCCATCTTAGCAGTAGTCAAAATGTACATCAGGGGGTTATACTGTTTGTCACGACAGTAAAATGATTGCCATATAAATAGTCTGCGAACTTCTCCGTTACTGCCCACTTTAGAGCCAAAAATTCTAATTTATGGGCGGGGTAACGGGACTCACTTCTAGACAACCCCCGGCTTGCATAAGCTATGACCCCAGTCTGGCCCTCCTGCTCTTGATAGAGGGCGGTGCCAAGCACTGTAGTGCTGGTGTCAGTATGGAGGGTATATGGCAACTGAGGGTCAGGGAAACCCAGGACAGGCGCAGTACTGAGCTTTTCAATGATGGTTTTGAATGCAAGATCACAGGAAGAAGTCCATCGCTTGCCAAACGGTGTCTTTGGGTTGTGGTACTGGGCAGGCTTAGCTTTGGGCTTTGTGCTTTTGCACAAAGGAGGGTAGCCTGCTGTCAAGTCAGTGAGGGGCTTAACGATGCTGGAATAGTTCTTACTGAACCGCCTATAGTACCCTGAAAAGCCTAAGAACGAGCGGAGTTGTTTGAGATCACGGGGCACAGGCCAAGTACTTAGGGCTTTCACTTTTTCGGGGTTGGTCTCAACTCCTTTACTGGACACAATGTGACCGAGGTATCTGACAGAAGTTTGAAAAAATCTGCATTTCTCAGGGGAGAGTTTAAGCCCGTTATGGCGCACATTTAGGGCGCATATATGGCATGCATGTATGGTACGCATTTTCCCTCACATGTATTTAGTGGGCATGACGGTGCATACCCTGGAGACTTCAAACGTCCAAAAGGACCTGACCCGGCAGAGACTTCGGGAGGTGTGAAGTGGCCAGAGAGAATGTCCCAGCAGAAGAGACAATAGAGACGCCAATGTGTGTTTACTGAAGGACTGTGGGTTGAAGGTGTGATATTTGAGGTTGGGGGTTTTGTGTCTCTGGGGGTATAAGAACTGTGAGAAAAGATTGTTCTGTCTCTTTTGCTGAGATACACTTCTTGTTAGAGGATGTAAACGCTGAATAAACCTCACCTGAGAAATAAACTCAGTCTCGTTTGTGAAGGCATCCTCTCCACCGTACTCTTTTAGGCGATTAAGAACTTTCATTAAGCAAGCCTCATGTTCTTCGGACATCTTGGAGAATACAATGATGTCATCGAGGAACACAATCAACTCATGCAGATTCATGTCGCCCATGCATTTCTCCATGAGGCGCTGGAATGTGCTGGGGGCATTGTAATGCCTTGGGGCATTCTATTGAATTCCCAAAAGCCCAGCAGCCCCCCACCGGCACAGCAGCGCCATGGAGGCGGTAAACCCCAGTTACAGCAGATATGGGAGGAGACTGAAGCCAAAAGCGAGTGTGAACTAATGTCTGTCTAAGATGATGGGGGAGGGGGATTGCGGTTTGGGACCTTGGGGAAGTCAGGTTATTTAGCACCTCAGACAGAGACAGGGAATAAGCATGGGAGAACAATGCCCAGGAAGGACAGAGGGGGTTGGATGCAGTGTAGTGTAAATATCATGCTGTGTGAGGTGAAGTGCCATCAAACTTGTGAAGTGTGACTTGGGATATAGAGAGGAGAGCTTGCTGTAACCATTCAGTCCATTCTGTGCTTGTGAGATGTGAGTGTGTAATAAATCGTCTGTCATGAATCTGCCTCTTCATTTACACACTCCACAATGTATGGTAAAATACCTTGGGTGAGGGATGAGGCAAGATGACTGGACGAACACAGCTTTATTGATGTTGATGAACAGTGGTAACACAGTAGGCACCTGGCAGAGGGCACCGGTCAAAGAAGCCGCAATATGGATGCCCCCCAGTATTTATAGGGCGGTGCAGTGACGTGACAGGAAGTGCACGTCACTACACCGCACTTCACAATAAGGTGCCGGAACACAACATCACATCCAACACATGTTATTATGATTTGTCCAAGATACAGGAAAGAGAGAGAAATTTAGGAGAAAGACAGAGACAATAGGAGAAGCGTTTGATTTTAAAGAAATACTGAAAAACCTTAAAGTGCTGATGACATGTTTTTGACTTCCTCTAATTTTTCAGCACATAATACAATATGACAAAATAGGTTGGTCTGTGCAGTTCTAAGTCAAACAGGCTTTTTTTCATGCAAATATCCAACATTTTCATGAGCGCCACGTCACCAATTATGTCAGTGGCTGGAAAACCCCACTGCCATGTAGTCATGTCATCGACAGAACACAGCGCTTGGCTGCTCATTGTACACACAGGATGGAAGCAGTTGAAAACGATGGTTCCAGCACATGTAGTCTGGAATTGGTTTGTGTTGTCCAATCTTCAGATGATTATAGTTCTGAAGAATGGGATGATAATGAAGAATCTGGGGCATCGGAACGTATAGGTTTGAGCCGTGCCAAGCGGGCATTGTGCCAAGCCAGTCATACTCAGACAGTAACGGTGGAGAGGCACACATGCCCGCCGCAGCAGCAGCGACAAACACACGGCAGGGGAGCACCAGTGTTATTCTTTTGTTACAAATATTGCAACAAATTATTTGTTCATAAATATAATTTATTTAAACCAGATTTTTCAATAAAATCATAGCAGTATATTCTCTGTGGCTCAGGCATCGGGTTTATTATGGATTATATTTTGAGTTCTTGTTGTTTTTGTTTTGTACATGTGTCTTATGTGCATTTTGAACCACTTTCAGGTGGGCACTGTCCAAGATTCGCCAGTCCGAACACACGCGCCCTCTCTCTTTGACAGTCAGCTGTTCATGGTTTGTGTGCATCATCTGCCATGTTGTCAGCCAGCCAATGTTGCCAGCGCTATCACGACGTGTTGGCCGCTCCACACAGCCGTGGTTCTATTGCGCCCCTTGAAGCGATGTCGGCCCTGGGGCGCAACCGTGGTTAACACGTCTCCTCTCCAGGTTCACTGGGTGATGTCGGCCCCGAACACCAACTGTGGGTGTTTCTGTTTATTTTTGTGGGTCTTCACCTTTTTGGGAACTGTTGTCATCATTCTTATGTTTAATATATGGGCTGTGGTGAATTCTGCGCATAAATCCATTCATCATAACCCTCCGTGCGCGCTTACACAGGGCACGGACAGGGAGGATGAAATAACGAGGACTTGCGTGCAGGGTTCACCACAGCACATTTAATACAGAAAGAAAGACAGTTCCCTGAAAGGTGAAGACGTACAAGAAACACAGACACACTTGCTGATGGCGTTCGGGGGCCGGCATCGCCCAGCGAATGAATGAGAGGAGACGTGTTTGCCACAGGTGCGCCCCAGAGCCGACATCGCTTCAAAGACGCACGAGAGCCACAGCGAACATAGAATGACTAGCGCGTCGTGAGAGTGCTGAAAATACTGGCAGACAAACAGCACAGAGGACAATACTATGGACCATCAGTGCATGACTGGCATGCACTGCTGGTGATGGTGTGATGAGAAGCACCTGGGCGAGGACCGGGAAACATGATCAGCGGGAGTTTGAATCAGCTGGTGATAATGATAGAGGGGACGTAGCCGGACTGGTGAGATGTCAGCATGGGATCACAGAAAGTAGGTCAAAGCTGCACGTAAATCCATTAATCCTTCCCCTCCTCGTGCGCTTCTCCGGCATAAAAGCGCACGAAGAGCGGAGGAGGCTTATGACAGTTGGAGCTGAAGCGTGTGATGTGGTCTTTCACGGCTTGTTGTTTATCTAAGCCTACAACACAACGTGAAGGCATAGCCGTAAAATTAAAACAAGAAACCAGAGAAACTGTGAGCTACAAAGCTGCTGGAATTCCAGTCTACAACACCGGAATCCGTTCTCCCGCTTACGTTATGGGGGTGCCGCCCTTAATTCGGTGGGCAGCACCACAGTCCAGTCAGTGGCTGTTTTTTGATGATAACTAGTTTATGCAGGCGCGGTTGTAAATGTTATACTGATCATTGACAATGACTTTTGGGTTTACACAACATCCTAAAAAATGGCAAAATCGTGTCATCAGCCCTTTAATGGTAAAGTCATTAAATATCTGTTTGAGTTCTGAAGATAATCAAGGTCAATAGGAAGAATAGAGTTGTTTTTTTGTTTTTTGTTTTTTTTTTTGCTTGAATGCAAGCAAAATAGACTGTAAGTCATTGCCGTATCATCCCAGATCATAGAGTGGCGGTCATGCATGTATGGTTTGCTCCCACCGTACAAAGAAGAAGAAGAAGTTTTTCTTTTTTTTTTACTGAGTTGTATTAACAATATACAAACAATAAAGGCATTAACAACTCACTGAGCTGAAAACAGTCAACAAGGCACCTCGGAATCATAACGTACACTCATAACATTATGAACAGATAAACAGATCTAAAAAAAAAAAAAGGGCAAAGGATGAGAGCCCATTCAGTAAGTCATTCGTCACCAGAGGTCTTCAAATATTTTTAGATCTTCGTCAGCTCCAAGGAGAGCAACTGCATGTTTTGTCCTTGCTAGCTTTAAGGAGCTGATATGGATTGTGACAAGGTCTCTTTAAAATACTGAAAAAATTGGTTTAATTTTTCAGTATTTAGCCACATGAATGAAATACTTGGCTAGGAGTATCAGGTTACTTAGTATTAAGTCTCTGTTCTTGGCCATCATGGTGATACCAAATACAATATTGTTCCTTGTGAGAGGAGCTAGTAGAGGGATTTTTGTCGATAACCAGTCTTGTAAATCCTCCCAAAATGTCATGGAGTAGGTACAGAAGAAAAAAGATGATCAGTTGTTTCAATTTCACAATCACAAAAGGTACAGTTGTTGTGGTCTATGTTAAATCTCACTCTTAGCAGTTCATTGGATGGATACATGTTGTTTAGAATTTTAAAATGGATTTCTTTAGTTTTAGGGTTTACTGGATAACTGATGTAGGCTATTTGGTTCTCAATTTTTTTTTAAATGTCTGATTGTGGGAATTGCTGCATTATGGAATTTCTATTTGATCGGATAGGGTACAATAAGTTATTCAAGTATTTACGTCATGATTTGTTTGAAATTTTATCTTTTACAAAATGCTGTCCATCAATTTGAAGGGGAGGTAAATTTATAGGGAGTGATAGCTCATCCATATTTTGAATTAACATTTTAATTGAAGTGGGAATAGCTTTGATTACTTTTTTAAGTTGGGCACGTGAACAGTCTAAGCTGTAGTTTGAACAGAAGGCTTCATATGATAAGAAGTGTCCCTGGTCATTCATAAGGTGAGTTACAGACCAATTTTTTTTCTCCATCCAATCCTGCAAGTAGAGAGGTTTACCATTGCACAGTACATGTCTGTTGTTCCAAATGGGAGCTTGGTGTGGGGTGAAGTTTTGTGTGAACATCAGTTTCCAGTATAACAGTACCTGTTTGTGAAAAGACGACAGTTTAACAGGCAGTTTTTAAATCTGAAAATCACATTTGAGAATAAACTTAATACCACCCATTTTTTTTTTTGAACAAGCCTTTGGGGAGACAGTACCAAATACTGTTTTCATTTAGCAGAAAATATTTTAACCATTTTATTTTTAACACAGCATTTAAACATTCAAAATCTATAGCTTGTAAGCCACCAGCTTCATATTCTTTAACAATTTCTGATTTTTTAATGTAATGAACTCAATTTTTCCACATGAAATTGAAATTTAATTGGTTGATGGTCTTAATGAATTTGTTAGGCATAGCCATTGAATATGCTGGGTAGATGCACCTTGCTAAGGCTTCCATTTTAGCTAAAAATGTTCTCCCAAAAATTTTCAAGTCCCTTTGTAACCACATATTTAACTTGGATTTACATTGGTCGATTTTCTCATGTATGTTCAACCTTTCACTGATGCTAAGATCTTTGGATACATGGATTCCTAGATATTTTACTGAGGATTTAATTGGGATACCATAAGCTTCTGTTAAGGTAGAATTATGTATAGCCATTAGTTCACATTTACTTCGATTAAGTGTTAATCCCGAAGCTTTAATGAACATATCAATTAGTTCAAATACCCTAGGAATTTGTTCCAAGTTTTTCAGGAAGATGGTGGTGTCATCAGCCAACTGACTGATAACTGTTACGTGTGGCTCTGGGGAGCCACACAATGAGAGCCAAGGGCGAGCCAGTGAGTTGTGATGTTTATTGTAGGCAAAGGGTGAGGGACAAGGAAAGCACAGATACTCATACAGAGGAACACTCACAAGTTGTACAACACAGGAGTAGACGCCAGCACCGGGCGTAGGGGTACGAGGCATGAATACTCACAGCGGGTAGCACACATAGGAATGCTGTAAGAGGAGTAAAGGACTGACACCAGACGTAGGGGCTTCAGTCTAACAGTGCTGTATGTCGCTGCCCCGAGTGATCGAGGCTGCTCCTTTTTATCCTTATTGGCAGCGCCCCAGCTGATGAGGATTAATTGGCCCCAGCCGTCCCGTGACACTGACAGCTGGGAGCCAGCTGAGACGCTGCCCAATGAGAGGCAGGGAAGAAAAGGGACATGGGCTGAGCGCTGGGACCCAGCGTCTCATCCCATGTGACAATAACAATCTGTTCATCTAACACATTAAGTTTGGCAAAGTCAGAATTTTTAATAAGGATTGCTAACATTTCAGCTGCCATAATAAACAGAAAAGGGGAGATATTGCATCCTTGTTTAACCCCTCTGTTTAAAGAGAACCGGGGAGAAGTACCCAAAGGAAATGCAACTGAACTAGACATTGCGTTGTAAAAAGATCCTATTATATTACAGAATTTGGGTCCAAATCCATACATACGCAAGACTTTAAACAGGAATTCAGGTTCAAGTTTATCAAATGCCTTGTGAAAGTCTAAAAATAATATGTATCCTTTATCATCTATCAGATGGCTATATTCTAAAAGATCCTGCACAAGGCTTATGTTGTTATGTATAGCTCGCTTACTAACAAACCCTGTTTGAGTATCACTGATTATTTGAGCTATTCCTTTTTTTAATCTGTTGGTATATATGTAGGTAAGTATTTTGTAGTCATTGCTGAGAAGTGATATTGAACGGTAATTTTCTAATATTTTGCCATCTTTGCTCGGCTTGGGTAGGAGTGTAATAATATCTTGTTTCATGCTGTTTGGTAGTGAGAAGTGAGTTGTGGTTTCCTTAAATACGTGAAGCAGAAGATTTCTAAGATCACCCCAGAAATGTCTATAAAAATTGGCTGTCAACCATCTGGACCAGGAGATTTATCTAATTTAAGACACATAACTGCTTTGTCTAGCTCATCTTCTGTAATACCCTTTTCACAACTATCTCTGAATTTGTGGCGGAACCCCCACAACAGACTGGGACATGCAGAGCGCGCATTTGGAGCGATTAACAGAACAATAGGCAGCCTTCCTGTGTCTAGCTCCTTCCGCTGGTATCATGCTGTTTTGTATGAATCAAATGCAAAAATTCAGGCTTCCTGCTCTTACTGTGATGCAAATGCCCCATGCCTTTCATGTGTTGTCTGTAACTGGGTATAAATACCGCACATGTTCTGTAACTCATTCTCTCTTTACTTCAACTGCTGCTGACACACACACTCTGTGTCTCTTTGCTGGAGAGCCTGAGGACACACACCAGCCCGCCTGCACAAGGGCTGGTGTGGAGTTCCTATGATGGCGGTATGATTTAATAAATCTACTTAAAACCTTCACTTTGCTGCCTTTATTTCATCATCCCCCATATGATGATGAAATAAAGGCAGCGAAGTGAAGGTTTTAAGTAGGTTTATTAAATCATACCGCCATCATAGGAACTCCACACCAGCCCTTGTGCAGGCGGGCTGGTGTGTGTCCTCAGGTTCTCCAGCAAAGAGACACAGAGTGTGTGTGTCAGCAGCAGTTGAAGGAAAGAGAGAATGAGTTACAGAACATGTGCGGTATTTATACCCAGTTACAGACAACACATGAAAGGCATGGGGCATTTGCATCACAGTAAGAGCAGGAAGCCTGAATGTGTGCATTTGATTCATACAAAACAGCATGATACCAGCGGAAGGAGCTAGACACAGGAAGGCTGCCTATTGTTCTGTTAATCGCTCCAGATGCGCGCTCTGCATGTCCCAGTCTGTTGTGGGGGTTCCACCACAAATTCATCTTTAACTTTTGGAGTAAATCCTTTTATTTTTTTCAGAAAAATATCAGAATGCTCTATGGAAAAAGAGTAAGTGTATAGGTTTTGATAGAATGTACTTATTTCTTTAGCAATTAAAGTTGAATCTGAACATTCTAAGTCACGGTTGATGAGAGATTTAATGGAGTTCCTCTCCTGTCGCTTCCTTTCCAGTCTGCAGAAATATGCTGAATTTTTCTCTCCTTCCTCCATCCATTTAGCTCTTGACCTGATATAAGCCAATCGGGCTTTCCTTTTATAAATTTTATCCAGTGTGGATTGCAGGGAAGAGAGTTTAATTTTATTCTTGTCTGTTAATAGTGGCTTTATAAAAATTGAGAGTATTTCTTTTGTAATATGTTCTAACTCCTAGACATTGATAGACTTAATGTATTTACTAAAGGAGATTGAAAATTGACAGATTTTATATTTTAAGAATTCCCATTTCTGAGTATATGATATTACAGAGTCAGTTTGAAAAGTATCTTGTATGAGGTCCTTGACATTTTCACAGTACTCTTCATAAGAGACTGGCATCAAATTTCCAGTATCCCTTTCTCCTCACCATCTATACTTGAGGTATTACTGTCAGATCAATACAGCAGTGATCAGTAAGGGGCGCCGGGGATATTTCACAGTTGGATATTTGATTATGCATTGTGTCTGCTACTAGCCAATAGTCTAATCTGGATTTGGATGAGGTATCTGGTTTAAACCAGGAAAATTGTTTGTGATGTGGATGTTTTTCTCTCCAAGCATCGTGAAGGTACTGTACAATGAGTTACTAAACTCAGCCACTGTAGTGTTCGGATGCGGGCTTGCAAATTTAGTGGGGAACCTGTCACTCCATTCATCTACTACCATGTTTCAGTCACCACCTATTAATACATTCTCTGTAACATTTTTTTTTTTGAGTTGTAGAACAGAATCTTCAACTTCTATCAGAAGTTTTCTATTTTGTGCTGTGTTACAGTAGCCATAAATATTGCCAAGGATTAGCATAGAGTCATCTACTCCCAACACACACAGAATCCAGTGACCATCATTACTGGATAAGCTTGAAATGACTCTCCCCGGGCAGTTATTAAACAGAATTGCGACACCTCCTGACCTGGATGTGCCATGTGAAAATGCAATCTTATCTCCCCATTGGTTTGTCCAAAACTTTTCATCTACATCATTAGAATGGGTTTCCTGCAGTAGTACACATTGTGGTTAGAGTGCGGGTGCATCCAAGAAACTCTATGCTGTTGCTTTAGCTGAAAGTAGGTGTTCATTATGCAGAGTCCTTGGAGTGAGCACAGTTCTAGCAGGCGTTATCCATTTTCATTCATCTTACTGGTTCTGTGCTTCCCCATACATGTTGGCCAGGATCCTGAGTCAGCACCCACTCTAGCGTTGAAATCTCCCAATAAGATCAGGTGTTCTCTGGAAGGTATCTTTTGTATCATCGATGAAAACTGGTTGTAGAATTCATCTTTCATGTCCTGCCTGGAGTACAAGGTGGGCGCGTAGACACTGATTAGGTTGACCGGTCCGTCTGAGGTGTGCAGTCGAAGAGAGAGCATCCTTTCTGTTCCTCCCTCAGCAAGATCCACCATCTTCAGCAGAGAGTTTTTCACTGCAAAGCCAACTCCGTGCTCCCTTGTCTCTTCTGCACTCTTACCCTGCCAGTAGAAGGTATAATCACGTTCACATAATAAGCCTCTTTCTGGAAGGCACGTTTCTTGGAGTGTGGCGATGTCCACCTTGAGCTTCAGCAGTTCGCTGGCACCAACTGGACCTGATACTGACACATCAACACCATCTGCGGAATATACAGATCACCTGCTCGTACCAGAGTGCTGACTGCGACACAGATCACTCACTGGTATGCTGTAAGGTCAGACTTGTTCCCAAGGCCCTGCATTACAACAAACCTCCTGGAAGACAGCGCATTGATGCCAGGATGACACAACAACCAGACAAAGTCATCAAATTCACCGAAAATCTCAAGAAGTCCATCGCAACCTCACCTGAAGCAGATGCCGCAGAGAGATGGAACACCCTCAGAGATCACATCCACAGTGTTGTTCTCCGTACATTTGGTAAAAAACGAGGAAACACACCCGATTGGTTCGAGGCGAACTCCACCGAGCTGGCCGCCGTCCTCACAGAAAAGAAAGCTGCTCTAATGAAACACAAGGATCGCCCCACCCGCAAATCACAGGAAGCTCTGCAGGCAGCCAGGAGCAAGACTCAACGGACAGCCAGACGCTGCGCAAATGATTACTGGTTGAAACTCTGTGAGAGTATCCAAATAGCAGCCGACACAGGAGACATACATGGAATGTACGACGGGATCAAGAAAGCAATGGGGCCAACTCAACGCAAGACAGCGCTGCTAAAAACCAAGACTGGAACTACCATCACAAACCAAATGGAGCAGATGGAGAGGTGGGTAGAGCACTACTCTGAACTATACTCCCAAGACAGCTCGATTTCGGAGGAAGCACTGAATAATTTGGAGGACCTACTGATCATGGAAGAGCTGGACTCACCTCCAGCCATGGAGGAATTGGAAGAAGCACTAGACTCTCTGACAATTGGGAAAGCGCCTGGCCTCAATGGGATCCCAGCAGAAGTTATAAAGTGCTCAAAGGATGTCATCCTTCACCAACTACATGAGATCCTATCTCGCTGCTGGGAAGAAGGAGAAGTGCCTCAAGACATGAAGGACTGCAAAATAGTGACGCTGTATAAAAACAAAGGTAGCCGCAGCGACTGCAACAGTTATCGAGGAATATCATTGCTTAGAGTCACCGGAAAGGCATTTGCACGTGTGGTTCTCAGCCGTCTTCGGAAACTTGCGGAAAGAATTTACCCTGAATCTCAAAGTGGTTTCAGATCCGGGCGCTCCACGATTGATATGATCTTTTCTCTCAGACAGCTACAGGAGAAATGCAGGGAGCAAAATAAACCACTTTATATCACATTCATCGATCTGACAAAAGCCTTCGATACAGTTAGCCATGAAAGACTGTTCCAAGTTCTCAAGAAGATCGGTTGTCCCCCCCAACTGCTGCAAATTACTGAATCCTTCCATACCAACATGAAAGCTATTATCCAGTTTGATGGGAGCTTTTCAGAACCATTCAACATCCGCTGTGGAGTAAAACAGAGCTGCGTGCTTGCTCCTACCCTGTTTAACATATACTGTACTTTGCTGTCATGCTAAAGTATGCATTTGGTACTTGGAATGATGGTGTCTGCTTCCACACAAGGTCTGATGGCAAACTGTTCAACCTATCACGACTGAGTGCAAAATCCAAGATTTGAAAAGTATCCATCAGTGAGATGCTGTTTGCCGACAATGCAGCGCTGATAGCTCACTCGGAACTGGAATTACAATCAATGATCAACACACTCAATAAAGCCTGCGACGACTTCAGTCTGCCCATCAGTCAGCAGAAGACCAAAGTAATGGGCCAAGGTGTCTCGAACCCTCCTACAATAAATATCGAAAACCACCCACTGGATGTGGTTCATGAGTTTACATACCTCGGATCCAAAATATTGGACGACCACTCACTCGACAACGAGCTCAGTAGAAGAATCGGCCTTGCTGCAACGACCTTCGGAAAATCATCACAGAAGGTATAGCTGAACCAAAAACTGTTAAGGCATACGAAGATCACTGTTTACAGGGCATGCGTCCTCAGTACCTTGCTATATGGCAGTGAGACATGGCGTCTACACGCCTCGCAAGAGCGATGGCTCAACGCCTTTCATCTCCACATGCTGAGAAGTATTCTTAACGTTAAATGGAGCGACCGTATCACAAACAATGAGATACTCTCCTGCGCAAGCTTACCAAGCCCGTTCACCTTGCTTCGCAAATGTCGTCTCCGCTGGTTGGGACATGTCCATCGGATGCCAGATGGGAGAATACCGAAAGACATTCTGTACGGAGAGCTTGCATCCGGCAAACGAACTTGAGGTCGACTGCATCTCTGTTTCAAGGATTTATGCAAAAGAGACATATAAACACTGGGCATGGACGTGATAAACTGGGAGGATACTGCAGACGACTGAAACCGCTAGAGACATGCGCTGAAAGATGGACTCAGAAGGGGAGAAGAGCATCTTCACCAGTCTGCCGCCGAAAAACGATCATCTCGAAAGGATGCATTGAAAAAGACACCACAACCAAGCGCCTACATCTGCGACCGTTGCAACCGTGACTGTCACTTGTGTATTGGCTTACATAGCCACAAGCAATGCTGCCGTAACCCCGTTATTCCAACTCAAGGCACAGATCCATAGTCTCCTGAGACTGAAGGATGCCAACAATAACAACACATTGTGGGCTTTTACTTTTGCAATATAAAAAAAAAACAGCTTTTCTTTTTACATTGTCTTTTAGACCTCTAGCATTCAAAGTTAGAAGTTTAACCTTGCTTTTTAAGGACATAACAATTAAAAAAAAAAGTTAAAAAGATTCTCTTCCTCCTTCAGCCCAGAGAGTCTTAAATTCCAGCGGTGTTTGTATCTCTCCACCTCGAGTATCTTTTCTTTCAGATCAACATTTTCTTTTTCAGGCGTAGACATTCTTTGTCCAACTTTTCCATTTTGGACTGGCATTTGGTGATTTCCACAGAATTTTGATCCACTCTTTGGATCACTTTGGCAAACATATCAGAATTCTCTCGTAGCTTTTTCTGAAGTCCTCCACCTTATTATCCAGATTTCATATGGCAGCTAGCACATCAGCAAGGGAGGACTCAGCTGATGTAGCCTGCTTTTTGGCTGGTGGGAGTTTAATTGGAGTAACATTTTTTGCGGGCGTCTAGTATTGAGAGTAGTAGGCTTACTTGGGTTTGAAGTATCCATCGGCGTGGAGGCAGCAGTTGTAGCATAGCTGTGGAATGCTAGCATGTTTCCTGCATTAGCATTAGCCATTTTCAGCAGAGGAAATTCTTCATTGTTGGTCACCAACATCCTTTTTTGGATTTTCCTTGTTTTGGCATAAGTTAACAAAACAACAGTCCATCCATCCATCCATCCATCCATCCATCCATCCACCTTCTACTGCTTTTCCGGAGGTCCGGGTCGCGGAGGCAGCAGTTCAAGCAGAGAAGCCCAGACTTCCCTCTCCCCAGCCACCTGCTCCAGCTCTTCAGAGAGGATACCAAGGCGTTCCCAGACCAGCTGGGAGACATAGTCTCTCCACTGAGTCCTGGGTCTGCCCCGGGGTCTCCTCCCAGTGGGACGTGCCTGAAACACCTCAAGTAGGAGGCATCCAGGAGGCATCCTAATCAGATGCCCATACCACCTCAACTGACTCCGTTCAATGTGGAGGAGCAGCGGTTCTACTCTGAGCCTCTCCTGGATGACTGAGCTGCTCACCCTATCGCCAAGGGTGAGTCCAGCAATCCTATGGAGAAAGCTCATTTCAGCCGCTTGTATCCGCGATCTTGTTCTTTCGGTCATTACACAAAGCTCGTGACCATAGGTGAGAGTAGGAACATAGATTGACTGGTAAATCAACAGCTTTGCCTTAGAACTAAGCTCCCTCTTCACCACAACAGACTGGTACAACGTCTGCATCACTGCAGATGCTGCTCCAATCCATCTGTCAATCTCTCGCTCCATTCTCCCCTCGCTTGTGAATAAAACCCCAAGATACTTAAACTCCTTCACTTGGGGCAGGAGCCTGTCCCCAACCCAGAGAGGACAATCCACCTTTTTCCGGCTGAGGACCATGGACTCGGATTTGGAGGTGCCGATTCTCATCCCAGCCGCTTCACACTCAGCGGCAAACCGCCCCAGCAAGAGCTGTAGGTCATTGCTGGATGAAGGCAACAGGACAACATCATCTACAAACAACAGAGATGAGATCCTGTGGTCACCAAGCATGACACCCTCCATTCCCTGGCTGCGCCTAGAAATCCTGTCTATAAAAATTATGAACAGGATCGGTGACAAAGGGCAGCCCTGGCGGAGTCCAACTCTCACTGGGAATGAGTCCGATCGAGTGTTGGCAATACAAACCAAACTCTCACAATGGTCGTACAGAGACCGAATAGCTCGTAACAACAAGCCCAATACCCCATACTCC
Source organism: Pholidichthys leucotaenia (assembly GCA_020510985.1). NCBI lineage: Eukaryota > Metazoa > Chordata > Actinopteri > Cichliformes > Pholidichthyidae > Pholidichthys > Pholidichthys leucotaenia. The sequence goes on along the minus strand of CM035845.1, from coordinate 182,533,333 downwards.
CGAAGCACCCCCACAAAAAACCATGAGGGACAGGGTCAAATGCCTTCTCCAAGTCCACAAAACACATGTAAACTGGTTGGGCAAACTCCCACGAACCATCGAGAATTCTCGAGAGGGTAAAGAGTTGTTCCGATGTGCCACGGCCAGGACGAAAACCACATTGCTCCTCCTGAATCCGAGGTTCGACCAATGGCCGGACTCTCCTCTCCAGTACCTTGGCATAGACCTTCCCAGGGAGGCTGAGGAATGTGATCCCTCTAAAGTTGGAGCACACCCTTCGGTCCCCTTTTTTGAAGAGAGGAACCACCACCCCGGTTTGCCATGCCAAAGGAACTGCCCCTGACCTCCACGCAATGTTGCAGAGGCGTGTCAACCATGACAGCCCAACAACATCCAGGGCCTTGAGGTACTCAGGACGAATCTCGTCCACCCCCGGGGCCCGGCCACCAAGGAGATTTTTAACCACCTTGGCGACCTCAGCCCCTGTGATAGGCAAGTCATCCCCCTCGTCCCCAAACCCTGCTTCCTCTGTGGAAGGCGTATCAGTGGGATTGAGGAGATCCTCGAAGTATTCCTTCCACCGCCCGAGGATATCCCCAGTCGAAGTCAACAGTGCCCCATCCGCACCATACACAGTGTGGACAGGGAGCTGCTTTCCCCTCCTGAGCCGCCGAACAGTTTGCCAGAATCTCTTTGGGACCGACCGAAAGTCTTGTTTCATCAATCAAAACAACAGTGAGTGTCTAAAATAATTTTTAATAGATGAGGACAAGTTTAAGGTAAAAAAAAAAATTGGGACACGTCCTGTAGAGCTCAGTTTGTTGAGTGCCCTGTCCGCCATCTTGCCAGCGGAAAACCAAGAAGTTTGTTAATGTGTTTTGCACTTCCCGGCCACCGTAAGAAGAAGAAGCCTTTCTCCTTCTCCTCAGCAATAGGGGGCGCCCTATCGGCGCCAGTTTTGTTTTGGCGCAAAGCGGAAGTTGTCATAGCTGCCCTTTTCAAATAAACCTGAACGTCTCTGTGAAGGTGCTTCTAAAGGCATTTAAGGGTTAATATTGGTATAACGAGCTTTATTAATTATTCTTTCTGAAGCGCTAACATCTGGATAACTTGTGAAAGTAGCTAACTGAGCTGTTTTAATCGTTGAGAAGCCGCAGAGGGAAAAAAGTTCATCCTGTTAGCTCATGTTAGCAGATGTTGCTAATGTTTTTGTTAGAGTTTATTTCTGGGATTATTGAGCAGTTTATGGGTAGAGTTTTGCCATAAATGGAGGAACACAAGGAGAACATACAGGAGCGGGATATTAATGTGAAGATGTCGAGCGGAGAAGAAGAAAAGGTTGGTGCAGAAAGCTAAAAACCCATACATGAGATTTAAAATACGAACATCTACATTTAATTAGTAGGTAATCAGTCAAATAGACGTGTTATGTTTCAGTTTAATTTGTCATTTAAGTACAAGTACGTGTATGTATCGCTGGTAAAAGATAATTAACGCTGAACGTTTGCTAAAGACTCGAAGCATTTTGAAAATAACGAAGCCTAGTTCCATCAGGTGTCCGTAACTATTTTAGCCATATATATTTTGCTTAAAGATGTATTAATAAACGTCCTGTACATGCAGATGTAAAGTGAAGATGGCCTGGGTGATGCCTACAGACATTACTGTGAAAGAGAAACAAGTGTTTCCCCTAGAGGGAACAGGTCAGGTGGACCCCTGACCAAGTGAGCACCCCAAGTGGACCCCGGGGACCAGTCTGTACATGTACAAGTACATTTTCAATTCAGTGATTTACAAACTGATTCACAGCTTTCTAAAGCCTCATTCAGAACATTATAGTCCCACATACCTATTCTGTAGATTTTCATCTGGGGGCAGCCAGCGGTGACGAGCAGCAGCGGTGGAGAAGAAAAGTCTTTTGAAAGCAGAAACCGAGCCATAACCGTCTCCGGGTCAGCTTAGTTGTCATCTTAGATATTTATATTTTTTACACATTTTGGTGACCGGAAAAAGTCTTTCCAACAGTTCGACACAAATTCTTGTTGTTCTTTTTCTTTGCGTTTGCAAATCACTGGGTTGAGAATGTACATGTACAGATTGGATCCCGGGGTCCACTTGGAGTGCTCACTTGGTCAGGAGTCCACTTGACCTGTATCCTCCCCTAGGTTTGCAGCATGAAGGTTGACGATGGCAAACTCTTATAGGAATCATGGTGTTCTGGCGCTATATAATAATAATGCATCAGATTTATATAGTGCTTTATCATAAACACTCAAAGATGCTTTACAAATAGATACATTATTCATTCACTCCAGACAGACAATGGTAGTGGCAAGCTACTACTGTAGCCACAGCTGCCCTGGGGCAGGCTGATGGAAACGTGGCTGCCAGTCCGCACCAACGGCCTCTCCGGCCACCACCGAACATTTATACACATTCATACTCGGTGTTATGGACACTGAAGGCAAGGTGGGTAAAGTGTCTTGCCCAGGGACGCAACGGCAGGATATCTGGGGAGAGCGGGATTCGACCCACCAACCATCTGGTTATTGGATGACCTGCTCTACCTCCTGAGCCGCTGCCACCCACGAATAGAACTAGAAAAGTACTCAGAGAGCGTATACCTCCGCCATGGCTCCTTCCGTCCTTCATGGATCACCTCCAAAATGTAATGGGTTTGTTTTGGAGGATTCTTGCTAACACGGTGTTAGAAGATGAGCCTCGGTGTACGTATGCATTCTCAGATCATCACCAAAATGTTGTGTGTTTCTCTCTAGCCCAAGGACCACCTCTGGTAAAAATTTCATCCAAATCCATCAAGCAGTTTAGGAGTATTCTTGCTAATACAGTGTGAGAAAGTAAGAGTCTTGGTGGAGGTATGTATTCTGCGATCATCATGAAAATGTTATGAGTTCCTTTCTAGCCCAAGGACCACCTCTGGTGAAAATTTCATCCAAATCCATGCAGTAGTCTTTGTGTAATCCTGCTGCACAAATACAAACAAGGTCCTTGGTGGAGGTATGCACTCTCAGATCATCACCACAATTTAATGGGTTCATCCTTGGCCCAAGGGCTACCTCTGGTGAAAATTTCATCAAAATCCATCCAGTAGTTTTTGCATAATCCTGCTAACAGACGGACGGACGGACAGACAAACCACCCCGATTACATAACCTCGTTGGTGGAGATAAAAATAAAATTAAATAAAACTAGTGCATTGCCTGTAGAACACAAGTATTCCTGTCTGAAACAGGTAGCCCAAATAGGCTTTACAGGCCCAATTGGAGGCTGTTTGAAAGTGGAATACAAAGAGGTGTAGCCTACCTTATTTCCTTGCCCCCATGATGCCTTGCATGAATTTTGCGCGCAACTTCCCATACTAGTTTAGAATGTGGATTTGTCATGGAAATGGGATGCTTTTCCTTGTTAAAAAAACAATGACTTTGGGTTCAGAAATGTGGGAACATGATCTTTTACACCTCAGAAACAGTAATATAATCATACCGCTTCCCACGACTATCAGGGATGGGAAGATGACCTTAAAAAGTGGGTTCACATACATTAGCGCCATTAGTTAGATAAGATAAACCTTTATTAGTCCCACAATGGGGAAATTCTAGGATAGCAGCACTCAGAGCAATGGTAAGCTCGAAAGCACTCAGAGCGCAGACCTCCGCCAAGGCTCCTTCCATCCCTCATGGATCACCTCCAAAATGTAATGGTTCGTGTGCAGGCCAGGAGCCACTTCTGGTGAAAATTGCATCACAGTCTGTCCATTAGTTTTGGAGTATTGTTGCTAACACACTGTGAGAAGAGCCTTGGTGGAGGTATGCATTCTTAGATCAGTACCAAAATGTAATGGATTCGTCTGTAGCCCAAGAACCACCTCTGGTGAAAATTTCATCCAAATCCAGTAGTTTTGGAGTGTTGCTGCTAACACTCTGTGAGAAGATAAGCGCCTTGGTGGAGGTATGCATTTTGAGATCATCACCAAAATCTAATTATCTGTTCAGTGTGCCATTACACTCCTGAAAATTTGATTGAAAGGCGCTATATAAATGCAATCCATTATTATTTTTATTAACAGAGAAACAACAGCAAAAACAAGACTGTCATTGACCATACATTGGGGCTGGACAATTCCACCTTAAATCTCCCTTACAGTTTACTGACAAGGTTCACAATTATTAAACAATATTACACAAGTGTGGTATCATTCCATTTTTTTTGTTTAATTTTTTTTTTTGCAGTTACCAACTACAAATTCACACAGTATCCACTGTAAGCTCTAGGGCTGTCGCGGTAGAGGAATTTCGCCTCTGGTGACAGTGGACAGCTCAACACCGCGATATATGGTATTATTGCAAATGTTTTTAGGACCTTGTGGTCTCGTACTTTAAGTAGGGTTCATAACTTAGGTGGCAAGCATCTTTGTGTATGTGTGTGACAATTATGCGGCGCTCCAGTCTTTCTACAGGCATGAACTGCTGATTCTGTTAAAAAAACAAAACAAAAAACGATTATTTTCATAAAGGAGTGGCAATAACTCCAGTATTTCTACTACGGGGTGTGTGGACTGGAGACTGCAGCGCCATTCAGCTTATTTAAACAGGACAGCCTCCATACAGGACCCTGCGTGGGTCTTGTCACCGTGATTTTTGGATTTTTGCCGCTGTCCGAAAAATCACGTTCAAACAAGCAATGCACTACACAGTAGTTGTTTTGCTCTCTGAGCTCAATTGTCAGGATCATAAACACTCCACTCAGAAGGAAATAACACGCTTTATGCCCTTTCAGTGCTCACTGTCACGGCTCTATTTAGCAATTCGTCCAAACGCTTCCAACTGCAACTAACTGCTTGCTGGAGTCCATCTGGAGAGAGAGTGCCCCACCCGGTGCTGACGATGGCAGCATCGGGTGCTGTGGAAGCTTCCACGATACCGGGTGCAAACATGCTGTTGGCAATAAAAATACACTTAACATTTAACAGTTTATTTAATAATCAATCGGGGCACATAAGTGAACAACGAGATTTAGCCACACACACAAAAAAAGTGAACACTGCGGTTGCTCATTTTCCTCCACGGTAGGCTTGTCCATAGCGCGGTACTCCATAATTGTGGTTATTGCAACAGCCCTACCAGTTAGTTTTTCTTTTACGTCTCTTCTGAGGTCAGCTTGAAAATCTTTAAAGGTTTTTTCATATTGTGCTTAAATTCTCGTAGGTCTTTGGTAACGGGTGTTAACTCCTGAAGTATTTCACTAGCTTGGGTTTTCTCCGCTATCATCTTGTAGCCATTTTCCTCCTCCTCAGAGATCTCCGTTTCGGGTTGAGCATCCGATTGCATTATATTCCCTCCTTTTTTATACATTTTGTTGTCCTTTAACTATCTTCCCTCCTTTCATTGTGTCAGAGCACAGCCTCTGAATTATCAGTACCTCGAGTAATAATTAGTTTTGCAGCTGACTGGTGTGGAGCTGTTAGCTACTGCTGCATTCTGCTCTGCTGCCTCACTGGAAGTCCTGTGTTTTGTTTTGTTTTTTTTATCTTTGTTTGCATGAAATGACTTGTCCTGTTCACCTTTAAAGTGGCTGGTAAATATATTTTAGCTGAATATGTGGGACCACATAATGATCAACCCCTCTTCTGTTCAGGAAAAGACTTGTAGCAGAATATGTCCAGCAGGGCAATCTGTTCCTCACATGTCCTCGTCTCAGTCCACGGGCGACTTCAGTCACCCTGTTTACAAGGAGATCGCCTTGGCTAACGGACACATTAACCGCATGACCAAGGAGGAGCTTCGCATTAAACTAGCTGAACTGAAGCTTGACACAAGGTTCGTGTTTTTGTAAATATTATACGATGAAACGCTCCCTACCAGTTAACCTTGGACCGTTTTCTCTTCGTGTGTAGAGGTGTGAAGGATGTGATGAAGAAGAGGCTGAAGAGTCACTACAAGAAGCAGAAGTTGATACAGACTGCAGCAGAAGGAGGACCCACTGATACCTATTACGACTACATCTGTGTGGTGGACTTTGAGGCCACATGTGAGGAGGATAATCCTTCAGACTTCCTCCACGAAATCATCGAGTTCCCCATTGTTCTCATCAACACTCATACGCTAGAGATTGTGAGTGTAAATGGTGAATAAAGTATGATTTCCTTGTAGCATGTTGCTGATGTTTCTTTATGTTTTGTGTAGGTGGACACTTTTCAGCAATATGTGAAACCAGAGCTGAACCCACAGCTGTCAGACTTCTGCATGAAGTTAACGGGAATAACACAGGTCAGTTTGAGTTTAGCTGTCATTTCTGTTGGTGTTACATTAATATTGATGTAACAGGAGTTCTTAATATAAAGCACCAACATGTTGTGTGTTTATAGAAAATGGTGGATAAAGCAACTACATTTCCAGCTGTCCTCCAGAGAGTTGTCGACTGGCTTCAGGAGAGGGAGCTCGGGACTAAATACAAATATGCCATTTTAACTGACGGGTATGTTTCACTTCACTGATGCTGCAAAATTCCTCTTTTCTCTGTCATCTCATGTCATGATGTAACATCCTCTGTAGGTCATGGGATATGAGCAAGTTCCTTAATATCCAGTGTCGCATCAGTCGAATCAAGTATCCTCAGTTTGCAAAGAAGTGGATAAACATAAGGAAATCTTATGGAAACTTCTACAAGGTGAGTTCAACTAGTTGTGCATCATTTAGATGTAAATATGTGTTTGAAAGAAAAGAAATACAATATTTTAAAAATATTTGTTTAACAATATTTGTTTAAAAAAAAAAAACTCAACTCTGACTGTGCATAAGACAGTTGCCTGTATAATAGCAAATCTGAGCCAAGACTGAAGTCCAGGCTCATAGAGCAGTGAAATTGGGAGGTTTCATATGATTTTTATCCCCCACCGGTCGAAGACCCCTTTGGGCGAGGACCAAAGGGGGATTATGTTATGGGGCAGTCTATCCCATCCATCCATCCATCTTCTACTGCTTTTCCGAAAGTCCGGGTCGCAGAGGCAGCAGTTCAAGCAGAGAAGCCCAGACTTCCCTCTCCCCAGCCACCTGCTCCAGCTCTTCAGAGAGGATACCAAGGTGTTCCCAGACCAGCTGGGAGACATAGTCACTCCAGCGAGTCCTGGGTCTGCCCCGGGGTCTCGTCCCTGAGGGACGTGCCCGAAACACCTCAAGTGGGAGGTGTCCAGGAGGCATCCTAATCAGCTGCCCATACCACCTCAACTGGCTCCTTTCAATGTAGAGGAGCAGCGGTTCTACTCTTGAGCCTTTCCTGGATGGCTGAGCTCCTCACCCTGTCCCTGAGGCCGAGTCCGCGATCCTACGAAGAAAGCTCATTTCAGCTGCTTGTATCCACAATCTCGTTCTTTCAGTCATTACCCAAAGCTCGTGACCATAGGTGAGGGTAGGAATGTAGATTGACTGGTAAATCGACAGCTTTGCCTTAGAGCTCAGCTCCCTCTTCACCACAACAGACCAGTACAATGCCTGCATCACTGCAGATGCTGCTCCGATCCATCTGTCAATCTCTCGCTCCATTCTCCCCTCACTCGTGAATAAGACCCCAAGATACTTAAACTCCTTCATTTGGGGCAGGAGCTTGTCCCCAACCCGGAGAGGACAATCCACCTTTTTCCAGCTGAGGACCATGGACTCGGACTCGGACTTGGAGGTGCTGATTCTCATCCCAGCTGCTTCACACTCAGCGGCAAACCATCCCAGTAAGACCTGTAGGTCATTGCTGGATGAAGCCAACAGGATAACATCATCTGCAAACAACAGAGATGAGATCCTGTGGTCACCAAGCATGACACCCTCCATTCCCTGGCTGCGCCTAGAAATCCTGTCCATAAAAATTATGAACAGGATCGGTGACAAAAGGGCAGCCCTGGCAGAGTCCAACTCTCACTGGGAATGAGTCCGATCGAGCGTTGGCAATACAAACCAAACTCTCACAATGGTCGTACAGAGTCCAAATAGCTCGTAACAACAAGCCCAATACCCCATACTCCCGAAGCACCCCCCACAAAAAACCATGAGGGATGCGGTTGAATGCCTTCTCCAAGTCCACAAGACACATGTAAACTGGTTGAGCAAACTCCCACAAACCCTTGAGGATTCTTGAGAGGGTAAAGAATTGGTCCGATGTGCCACGGCCAGGACGAAAACCACATTGCTCCTCCTGAATCCGAGGTTCGACCAATGGCCGGACTCTCCTCTCCAGTACCTTGGCATAGACCTTCCCAGAGAGGCTGAGGAGTGTGATACCTCTAAAGTTGGAACACACCCTCCGGTCCCTTTTTTTGAAGAGAGGAACCACCACCCCGGTTTGCCATGCCAAAGGAACTGCCCCCGACCTCCACGCAGTGTTGCGGAGGCGTGTCAACCATGACAGTCCTACAACATTCAGGGCCTTGCGGTACTCAGGACGAATCTCGTCCACCCCGGGGGCCCGGCCACCAAAGAGATTTTTAGCCACCTTGGCGACCTCAGCCCCTGTGATCGGCGAGTCGTTCCGCTCGTCCACAAGCCCTGCTTCCTCTGTGGAAGGCGTATCAGTGGGATTGAGGAGATCCTCAAAGTATTCCTTCCACCGCCCGATGATATCCCCATTCGACATCAACAGGACCCCATCCACACTATACACAGTGTGGACAGGGAGCTGCTTCCCCCTCCTGAGCCGCTGGACAGTTTGCCAGAATCTCTTCGAGGCCGACCGAAAGTCTTATTCCATGGCCTCACCGAACTCTTCCCATACACGGGTTTTTGCTTCAGCAACTACCCAAGCTGCACTCCGCTTGGCCTGCCTGTACACCTCAGCTGATTCGGGAGTCCCACAAGCCAACCAAGCCTGATAGGTCTCCTTCAGCTTAATGGCCCCCCTCACCATTGGTGTCCACCACTTGGTTCGGGGGTTGCCACCACGAGATGCACCGACGACCTTGCGGCTGCAGCTCTGGGCCGCTGCTCCAACAATGGAGGTGGAGAACATGTCCCATTCAGACTCCATGTCTCCAGACTTCCTCGGAATGTGGTTGAAGTTCTTCCGGAGGTGGGAGTTGAAGACCTCCTGGACAGGGGCCTCAGCCAGACGTTCCCAGCACACCCTCACTATACGTTTGGGTCTACCAGATCTGAATGGCATCCTCCCCTGCCATCAGATCCAACTCACCACCAGGTGGTGATCAGTTGACAGCTCTGCACCTCTCTTTACCCAAGTGTCCAAGACATAAGGTTGCAGGTCTGATGACACGATAACAAAATCAATCATCGACCTGCGACCTAGGGTGTCCTGGTGCCAGTTGCACATATGGACACCCTTATGCTTGAACAGGGTGTTTGTTATGGACAAACTGTGGTTAGCACAGAAGTCCAATAACTGAACACCACTCGGGTTCAGATCGGGCAGGCCGTTCCTCCCAGTCACCCCCTTCCAGGTTTCACTGTCGTTTCCCACGTGCGCATTGAAGTCCCCCAGTAGGACAATGGAGTCTCCAAGAGGAGCACCCTCCAGCACCCCAGTCAGAGACTCCAAAAGGGGTGGGTATTCTGAACCATCATTTGCATAGGCACAAATGATGGTCAGGACCTGTTTCCCAACCTGAAGGCACAGGGAAACAACCCTTTCGTCCACCGGGGAAAACTCCAATATAGAGGCAGCAAGGTGGGGGATACAAGAATACCCACCCCTGCTCGTTGCCTCTTGCCCGGGGCAACTCCAGAGTAGGCCAAGCTCCAGCCCCTCTCCAGGAGACTGGTTCTGGAACCAGAGCTGTGTGTTGAGGTGAGGCCGACTATATCTAGCCGGTATCTCTCAACCTCATGCACCAGCTCAGGCTCCTTCCCCACCAGAGAGGTGACATTCCACATCCCAAAAGCCAGTTTAGGAAGCCTGGGATCAATCCGCCAAGGTCTTCGCCTTTGACCACCACGTGATCCACATAGCACCGGACCCCCATAATCCCTCCTGCAGGTGGTGAGCCCACTGGAGGGCGGACCCATATAACTCCTTGGGCTAAGCCCGGCCAGGTCGCATGGGCGGAAACCCAGCCACCAGACGCTAGCCATCGAGCCCCTCCCCCAGGCCTTGCTCCAGGGTAGGGCCCTGGTAACCCCATACCTGGGGGGGGTACACTGAATCCTTGTTCTAGTATTTATCATGAGAGTCTGTTGGATCGTTCTTAGTCTGGCCCTTCACCCAGGACCAGTTTGTCTTGGGTGACCCTATCGGAGGCAAATTGCCCCAGACAACATACAGTAGCTCCTGGTATCACTAGGGCACGCAAACCCCCACCATGATAAGGTGACGATCTATCCCACTATCCCAGTCTATCCCACTTTTGTGAAATCAACTCCACCTACAGTTTTGTTCCAAATGTTTTGAAACTTGGTACCAGGGTTTGATATACACAGCTGATGCCCGTATTGCAGTTTGACTCTGATCAGATTACCTTGAGGTCAAGGCCAGAGGTCAGTTTTTCCCTAAATCTTGCAAATGCAATAATTATTACTGAAATAAATGCTGCAGGCTTTTCAAATTTGATACAGTAGCTGTATCTAAGATGCATCTTGGATGACTTGTTAGACCCTGACCTGACTATGGGTTTGGGATCAAAAGGTCAAAGTTAACATTCCATTTGCATTAGTACTATACAACAAGTAAAGCTAGGGCCACCAAACCTGGTACACAGGTTCACCTTGGAATCCTGACCTCAGACTATGGGTTTGGGGTCAAAAGGTCAAGGTTAACATTCCCTATGCCCTATTGTTGTACAGCAAGTAAAGCTAGGGTCACCAAACGTGGTACGTAGGTTCACCCTCTGACCCTGAAGTATGATTATGGATTTAGGATCGCAAGGTGAAAGGTCAACATCAGAAAGGCATATAAACAATATCTCAACAACAAAGAAAGCTAGGGTCACCAAACCTGGTACACCAGTTCACCCAGAGAGCATGACCTCTGACTATGGGTTTGGGGTCAAAAGGTCAAAGGTCAAGTTTGGCACTCCCTTTGCCCTCTTACTATAGAATGCATAAAGCTCTCTAGCGTCACCATACTTGCTACACAGGTTCATCTCAGGATCCTGACCTACAAGTATGTGTTGTATACTTTGTTGTATATTCATAGATGATGGGTTTATCGTAATTTGGTTCTGCCCCAATAATTGTATTGAAAAGTTGAAAACTGCTCTCCTTCAGTAAATATTGAGATCTTCAAAGAAAATGGAGGTGGGGGATATTGCACTCGCCTCAGAGTGCTCTTGTTCCACATTGATTATTTCCTTATTTCCGAAACAATAGCAAACTTTTTTCTGTGGTTCCTCTAGATGCCACGTGCACAGACGAAGCTGAGCACGATGCTAGAAAACCTCGGCATGAAGTACGAAGGCCGTCCTCACTCCGGTCTGGATGACTCGCACAACATCGCCAGGATAGCTGTGCGGATGTTGCAGGACGGCTGTCAGCTGCGCGTCAACGAGCGCATGCACGCTGGCCAGCTGCTCACCATTCCCAGCTCAGCACCCGTGGAAGGAGCTCCACCACCACGGAACCCCCGCAGCAGAGAGTAGAACCACTATTGTTTTGTGTTTCTGTATGTTAGGGTGCTCCAAAGTGTATTTGAAAAATGGTTTTGAAATGTTTCTCCAAAAGGCTGCCCCTGTTCCTAATAGCAACCAATGATTGTATGCAAAAAATGAAACCATTGAACAATACTGAGGAATCGCTACTAAAGTTTTGTTTTGGGAATGCTGATAAGCTTTTTTTTTTGTAGCAACCTTAAAATATTGTTCAATTTTCATGAAATTTAGGGATATGTTTAGTAGGTCATTACAAATGGGTGCATCCTTATGGAGCAGCAGTAATTTTTAAAAATATATATATATATTTGGACCACCTAAGTGCTGCTCTTCAACTTTATGTGACCATTTATTTTTTCAGCGAAGGCTTAAAAACCGTCAGTTCTGTGTTGTCAAAGGCTGTTCCTCTACAGCAGGGGTGTCCAACCATGTGCCATGGAGAGCCAAGACCCTGCAGGTTTTACCTCCAACCAGTGTCTTCAACAGCAGATTTCAGTGAACTTCTTCCCACTGATTGCTGATAAGTGAAAACACCTGCTGAAGAGACTGGGTAGAAGAGAAAACCTGCAGGGTCTTGGCTCTCCATGGCACATGGTTGGACACCCCTGCTCTACAGCTTCAGTATGGCAGCCCAACTACACACTGTGTGATTTTTGGCCGTCTCGGACTAAAGACAAATGCGACTGAATTGTGAAGGTGTCTTTGGTCATAGCACAAAAACTGTGTTCCACTGTTGAACTAGGAGAGACGGTCATACAGTCTTTTTTTATTTTAATGGTTTAGTTTTATAGGGACAATGCACATTAATAACATTTCTGTAAATGTACCAGTTTAGCCAATTGACAAATTTTCAACTGCAGTCCCTGAAGACGTTTTGCAACCCATGACAGCCTTATACATATTATATCCTCCAGCTGTTTGTGTGATCACACCAGAAAGTACTAGCCTGTAGCCGGTTTACATCAATATTGATTGAGATGGATGATGCAATCTTATGAATTTCTACACTTGTTTAATGTCTACTTTTGTATGTTATTGGTCTAGGTAATGTTTCCTCGTATTGAACCTCTCCTATGTAAGTTTATCTGATTCACATCACACTGAGGCTGGGAATGAGTTTATATGACAGCTGAAATCACACAGTGTGTAGGATGCTTTAAACTTGTCTCACCATGCCTTATTAAGTTGCTGATATTCAACATTTTGATTGGAAGACTCTGATCTGCAGCTTCACATGAACATAAATGCTAACTTGGCCTTTACCATCATAAATTTATCTACTACTGCTGTGTTGAAGTGAATATGTGAATGCTGCTAGTGGTGGGTTCTTTGAGGTGCTACACATCGACAGAGCCATAACATCACGCGCTTTCCTGTTTTCCGGAGCCCATTGAAGGTTAGCGCTCCCCATGGAATCTCTATTGTCTGTACGGTCTCCAGATCAGCACTGAGATCCCACAGCTACATTAAGAGAACAGTTAATCTGTTAGAAAAATGGATGCTAATTTGCCAAGGCTCTGTATGAACAGCTGCAGGAATACAGTAACATTTTGTCTGTGATAAGCCAACACAGTATTTGTTTTTTTAATTGTTGACTTATTTCATGGATGACGATGTATTATAACAAACAATATACAATGAAAATGGAATATGTTCTGGTGTATCTAATTAAGTGTGTGTGCTATTAGGAATAAAGTTTATTTCTTTAAAACTAAAAATATAATGCCACCTGAATCATAGTTTAAAAGCTTTTAAATTTGTAGTTTCCCATGTTTCTTTAACTGTGTTCATGCACATACTGTATGTCCATTGTCCAAGTCAGGTCTTCTAAAGTAAAACATTCAACTATGTAATGTAAAGTGAAGAGTTAATGATATCTATGTCATCACTTTAAATTTTTACTCGCATATCAAAGCACATGATTTAATAGGCTTTAATTCTGTTGTCTTTTAAAGGTGCAATGTGTAAACAAAAAGAGTGGTCTTGAAGGAAAAAACTGAACATATTAAAAACTTTTTCTATGACTAGCCAATCACTTTGCTAAATGAATTATGTTTTTGTGATCTTGAGTTATGACAAACAGCAAATTACATATATGGTGTTGAAATATGCACCTATAGTGTGGTCACTGGTCATCGCTGGAAAGAAGGCTACTGGATCCAGTCACAGATGAAGACTTATTTGCAATTTTATGTTTGGAACAATTTGGGTACCTGATGGTCACATTGGTGTGATCCTGGAGGGGAGGGGAAGGGTGACTGGAGGGCATGGGCGATGGTTGTTTTGTGACTTGACCACTATCCATCCATCCATCTTCTACCGCTTTTCCGGAGGTCTGGGTCACGAAGGAAGCAGTTCAAGCAGAAAAGCCCAGACTTCCCTCTCCCCAGCCACCTGCTCCAGTTCTTCAGAGGATACCAAGGCGTTCCCAGACCAGCTGGGAGACACAGTCTCTCCACCGAGTCCTGGGTCTGCCCCGGGGTCTCCTCCCAGTGGGATGTGCCCGAAACACCTCAAGTGGGAGGTGTCCAGGAGGCATCCTAATCAGATGCCCATACCACCTCAACTGGCTCCTTTCAATGTGGAGGAGCAGTGGTTCTACTCTGAGCCTCTCCTGGATGACTGAGCCCCTCACCCTATCTCTGAGGGTGAGTCCAGCAATACTATGGAGAAAGCTCATTTCAGCCGCTTGTATCCGCGATCTCGTTCTTTCAGTCATTACCAAAGCTTGTGACCATAGGTGAGAGTAGGAACGTAGATTGACTGGTAAATTGAAAGCTTTGCCTTAGAACTCAGCTCCCTCTTCACCACAACAGACCGGTACAACGTCCGCATCACTGCAGATGCTGCTCTGATCCGTCTGTCAGTCTCTTGCTCCATTCTCCCCTCACTTGTGAATAAGACCCCAAGATACTTAAACTCCTCCACTTGGGGCAGGAGCTTGTCCCCAACCCAGAGAGGACAATCCACCTTTTTCTGGCTGAGGACCACGGACTCGGACTTGGAGGTTCTGATTCTCATCCCAGCTGCTTCACACTCAGCGGCAAACCGTCCCAGCAAGGACTGTAGGTCATTGCTGGATGAAGCCAACAGGACAACATCATCTGCAAACAACAGAGATGAGATCCTGTGGTCACCAAGCATGACGCCCTCCGTTCCCTGGCTGCGCCTAGAAATCCTGTCCATAAAAATTATGAACAGGATCGGTGACAAAGGGCAGCCCTGGCGGAGTCCAACTCTCACTGGGAATGAGTCCGTTCGAGTGTTGGCAATACGAACCATACTCTCACAACGGTTGTACAGAGACTGAATAGCTCGTAACAACAAGCCCGATACACCATACTTGCGAAGCACCCCCCACAAAAAACCACGAGGGACGCGGTCGAATGCCTTCTCCAAGTCCACAAAACACATGTAAACTGGTTGGGCAAACTCCCACGAACCCTCGAGAATTCTCGAGAGGGTAAAGAGCTGGTCCGATGTGCCACGGCCAGGATGAAAACCACATTGTTCCTCCTGAATCCGAGGTTCGACCAATGGCTGGACTCTCCAGTACCTTGGCATAGACCTTCCCAGGGAGGCTGAGGAGTGTGATCCCTCTAAAGTTGGAGCACACCCTCCGGTCCCCTTTTTTGAAGAGAGGAACCACCACCCCGGTTTGCCATGCCAAAGGCACTGCCCCCAACCTCCACGCAATGTTGCAGAGGCGTGTCAACCATGACAGCCCTACAACATCCAGGGCCTTGAGGTACTCAGGGCAAATCTCGTCCACCCCCGGGGCCCGGTCATCAAGGAGATTTTTAACCACCTTGGTGACCTCAGCCCCTGTGATAGGCGAGTCGTCCCCCTCGTTCACAAGCCCTGCTTCCTCTGTGGAAGGCGTATCAGTGGGATTGAGGAGATCCTCAAAGTATTCCTTCCACCGCCCGATGATATCCCCAGTCGAAGTCAATAGCGCCCCATCCGCACCATACACAGTGTGGACAGGGAGCTGCTTCTCCCTCCTGAGCCGCCGGACAGTTTGCCAGAATCTCTTCGAGGCCAACCGAAAGTCTTATTCCATGGCCTCACCGAACTCCTCCCATACCCGAGTTTTTGCTTCAGCAACCACCCGAGCTGCACTCTGCTTGGCCTGCCGGTACACCTCAGCTGTTTCGGGAGTCCCACAAGTCAACCAAGCCTGATAGGACTCCTTCTTCAGCTTAATGGCCCCCCTCACCACTGGTGTCCACCACTTGGTTCGGGGGTTGCCACCACGAGATGCCCCGATGACCTTGCGGCCGCAGCTCTGGGCTGCTGCTTCAACAATGGAGGTGGAGAACGTGGCCCATTCAGACTCCGTCTCCAGACTCCCTCGGAATGTGGTTGAAGTTCTTCCGGAGGTGGGAGTTGAAGACCTTCCAGACAGGAGCCTCAGCCAGACGTTCCCAGCACACCCTCACTATACGTTTGGGTCTACCAGATCTGAATGGAATCCTCCCCTGCCATCGGATCCAACTCACCACCAGGTGGTGATCAGTTGACAGCTCTGCACCTCTCTTTACCCCAGTGTCCAAGACATACGGCTGCAGGTCTGATGACACGATAACAAAATCGATCATCGATCTGCGACCTAGGGTGTCCTGGTGATAGGTGCACATATGGACACCCTTATGCTTGAACATGGTGTTCATTATGGACAAATTGTGGTTAGCACAGAAGTCCAATAACTGAACACCACTCGGGTTCAGATCGGGCAGGCCGTTCCTCCCAATCACCCCCTTCCAGGTTTCACTGTCACTGCCCACGTGCGCATTGAAGTCCAGTAGGACAATGGAGTCTCCAAGAGGAGCACCCTCCAGCACCCCAGTCAGAGACTCCAAAAAGGGTGAGTATTCTGAACCATCATTTGGTGCATAGGCACAAATGATGGTCAGGACCCGTTTCCCATCTCGAAGGCACAGGGAAACAACCCTTTCGTCCACCGGGGAAAACTCCAGTATAGAGGCAGCAAGGTGGGGGGATACAATAATACCCACCCCTGCTCATCGCCTCTCACCCGGGGCAACTCCAGAGAAGGCCAAGCTTCAGCCCCTCTCCAGGAAACTGGTTCCGGAACCAGAGCTGTGTGTTGAGGTGAGGCCGACTTTATCTAGCCTGTATCTCAACCTAGTGCACCAGCTCAGGCTCCTTCCCCACCAGAGACTTGACCACTAGATGTCAGTAATTTGTAATATACTGTTCTATGCAGAGCTGCAGTAGCGGCTGACTCCATCATGAGCATGTTTTAATGTTTTGTCCTAAATTTGCTTAGAATGTAATCTAACCCATATTAATGGAAAGACCTTATTACAGATTAACAAAACTTTCAACCCCTCAGCCTCTAAAGGCTGAAAGGGTATTGTCGTCACCCCGCCGAGCGGATGAGCATCAGTCGCATCAGCACCTACTTTGTGAACGCAATAATTAGAGAAAGAAATTATGTGGTCATTTCAAATTGATACCATGGGTGCATCTATGAAAAATCTCAGATGAATTTGGGAGACCTCTGACCTTCTGGTCAAGGTCAGTGGTCAATTTTCCCAAAATCTTGTGAATGCAATAAGAACATGATTGATGTAGCCTTTTCAAATCTATATCATCATGTACAGCTTAGAGTCTAAGCTGTACATGATGATATAGATTTTGATATAGATTGATATGATATAGAATGATATAGATTTTGACCCCAAACCCAAAGTCACAGAGCAGGGTCTAAGCCTTAGACCCTGCTCTGTGACTTTGGGTTTGGGGTCAAAAGGTCAACGTTAACATTCTCTTTGTGCTGTTACTATAGAGGGTATGTGTATGATGTCACTGAATAGAATTCATGGCAGTTAAAAACTGGCAAAAATGAGTGGCAGCATTAGAGGGTATGCATTAAAACACAAAAAATACACAGTATTCAGTCACAGCAGCACACAGAGTACCTGCTTGCATTGTGGAGAGCTAATCTTATCATTCCATCTTGTATTAATTGGGAAAAAAAAATTAAATGAATAAAGGCTCTGAATCAGTTCTTCACTTCCCATGTGCTCCTTGGTCTTTACCCACACATCACTACAGTCAAGTGAATGGTGTGGTATTGACATCTGAAGTTTAAAAAGGTACTCTGTGCACTGCTATGACTAAATATTTTGTGATTTTTATGTTTTGCTGCATACAAAATAAAGCAGTCACATGTAATTGCCACTCAGTGCTATGTTGCTATGGTAACTGTCCTGTAACTGCCAAGAATTCTGTTCCAACGCATTCCCTCTATAGAACGAGAGAATGCGTAAGGCTACAGTCGGTCATCAAACTTGGTACACATGTTCACCCTGAGACCCTAGTGGGTTTGGGGTCAAAAGGTCAAAGTTGGCTTTCTGTATAGAGAGCCTAAGTCATACCCACTTGACTTCTGCATATGAGACCTTAAATCAGAAAAAAAAACTCCATTGAAGTGAATGGTAAGAGAGAAAGTATCTTTTGATCCCGATCAAATTTCGCTATAAGTTACACGTTTGTCAATTTAAAAGATAATTTTCCATGTAATTAAAGTTGTTTGTTGTCATATAATAAAAGAGTAATATTTAGTTTCTGTGAAACCACTTAGTGGACTACAGCTCCTTGTCTCAGACAAACACGATGATGGCGGTTCCCCTCTCAAAGCTCACCTCCTGTTTTCTGACCGATGAAAGAAGCATCCAGAGGAGAAAAACAACACAAATGTATTGGTTTGTATTTTGAGAGCTGCAGCTGGTCCAGAGGACTGTTAGCTACTTCCTCCTGGGCGCACTTTGAAAAAAATGACACAAGTCATGTGAGTCTGCGTTAGTAGTCTTTCAATTTATGTATTTTCACAACCTTATACTTTTAACAGTTAGACAACCTACACCGTTATTTGCATAGAAAATTATCTTTTAAATTGACAAACGTGTAACTTGTAGCAAAATTCAATCGGGAATTTGGGTGATTTGAGTTCTAACCTACTGAAAACAACATCCCCAAATTCCAAGTCAAAATATCATCATTTAGAGCATTTATTTACAGTAAATGATAACTTGTCAAAACAACAACAAAAAAATATTCCTTGTACGTGTTTTTAGATTAAATAATGCAAAGAAAACAAGTTCATGATAATTCTTAAATACTACAATGTTTAAATTTTAGGAAGAACTCAGAATTCTGTATTTGTGTAAAAACTAAGTATTATTCACAGCTTTCATGCATCTTACCATGCTTAGATGATCTAATCAGTACCTCCTTAAGTAGATTGAGGTGTCCTTGTGTTGGAATTCAACAGATACTCGAATTGAATGGCTGATATGCATGTAGAGATGCTAATTTTGGAAAGATTTTGCAGTGGTCTCAATTTTTTTCCGGAGCTGTATATGGCATTCAAAAGCGTAATTGGAATTAATGCCTAAATCTCCTTCTAGTGCTAACTTTGGGTGTGAAAAAAAATAATGCTAACCTAAATTTAAAAGTATGTATTTTTACTTTACAGCATTTACAATAATCATGGTAATAAGCCATAAAGTTAATTTAAAAAAACAACTTGGTGAGCAAGTAACCTAAAGTCACATCCTGCCAGTCTTCAATGTCAAAGCCAAAGTCACAGTCATTTGACCTCCAACAGGTGTCAAAAACCAAATTCTAACTTGCATTAAAATTTCTTGCCTCTAGTTGCAATAATGAAGTCACTAAAGGCCAAAAGTGATTTTGACCTTTGACCCCAAAGGTACAGCCATAGGAGCTAGTCCCAAGGTCAACCTATGCAAAAAGTTTGGTGTCCGTAACTTTAAGAAAATACTCATTTTACAGCAACCAGTGTGTCATGGATAAGGTAACACAGACTCACTTTAATCAAGGCTCTGCACCTAAATGGTGCAGAACTGTGTTAATATCATTATTCACACCACTTTCCCAAAAAATCTATCAAAATGGTTCCTGTGAAATAGGTCTATTAATGCTATTTCACTGGTATATGAATCACAGTTTGGGGTCATTTTTACTAAATACACATGAAAGACCAACTGACATAGTGCATTAAATATTTAATAAACAGACTTTAATATTTGCTTGTAGTTGTAGCACCATTCACAAATAATAGCTTTGGGTTCTTTAAACATAAAACTGGAACATTTCTATCCATTATGTTCAGGCATATAGTTAAACACAAAGATTGCAGTAACAGTGAAATTAGTCCATATGTCCAACACATTCTTGGTTTTGAGGTCTCTAGTGGTTTTCTTTGGGACTTGATAATTCAATACTTTAACGGTCTTTGGCAGCTTTTAAGGTCGTTATGACACTTTTTGGCGGTGTGTCAAATAGATGTCACAGTGCTTTTAATCACTAATAAAAAAGAGCAGCCATCTGGGACATTCAGATCTTTTAAAAATGTTTTGGCACTGTTATTAAAGTCTTGGTCGGCGATGACTTCATCACAGACAGGTGCTGTACTGGGTCACTTTATAGCTGATCTCATCCAGGATGCGGCGAGCGAGTTGCTCCAGCTCCGCCAACTCTGCAGCTTTAGCCTCCAGCATCAGCTGGTTGGTCTCGTAGGTGCTCTCCAAGTCTGAAAACACGAGAACTCTGAAACCATGTATACGTGGCATCTGCAGTTATAACGATACTAAAATTAAGACTTTTTTTTAGGAAATCAAATTTAAGGCCCCATCTTTGGAAAAAGTTAGTTACATTTACCCCTGTCTAGTAATACACTAAAGCTAAAATTACTGTAAAATTTGGATTCAGAAATTCAGCTCACCTTAAATTTGCACTTCCCCAAGTATGATGTTGCCACTAAATAATAAGTTATTCAAGTAAAACATCAGAAACTAGCCTGTCACCAAACCAGAAGTTGTAACTTAGTTGGAAAAGAGTTTCCAAGAAATAGTTGCTGTTTGTTCTGTTTGTTTCATTTTGAGAAGAACATAATCACCCCAGAGTCTTTGCAGCTTGCTGCTGCTCTGGGCGAGCAGCTCTTTGGCCTCCTGCTGCAGTTCCTCCGCCCTCCTCTTCGCCTGCAGCACCGACTCCCCTTTGTTCTCCACCTTGTCCTGCATCTCCTCAAATTTATCTTTCACTTCATCATCAAAAACCTGCAAACGCAAAAACAGGCAAATCACCAATGACGAGAAGAAGGGGGTGTCATACAGCCTGTGAGCAGTTTTAGATGTGACTACATGTGTGTGTCTGTGTGCGTGTTTGTGACCTTCTCCGCTTCCTCTGCGTCCAGTCTGGCCTGGTCAGTGATCCAGTTAGTTGCCTCCACCATCCGGTCCACTTCCAGGCTGTTCTGCCTCAGAAGACCCACCTCCCTCTCCAGCTGCACCAGGCGGCCCGTGGTGTTACCGAGGTTCAGCTCTGACTTGGCCGTCTCAGTCTCCACCTGACACACACACACACACACACACACACACACAAAATCATCAATCTGAAATATGTGCTTCAAGTCCAGTAAAACAAACACATTCACTGGGGTCAAGCTCACATCGACCAGCAGGTTCAGGGTTCCTCTAGTGTTGTTGGAGGCCAGCTGGATGGCATCCATGGCGATGCTCTGGGCACGCTCAGTCTCATCCAGGGCTGCCTTCACCACATCTGCTGTCTGCTTCATGTTGGACGCCTTCTCACTGATGGACAGAAGATGCATGCTTAACTTGATGGTGCTTTGTTGGGTGTTTTATGAATCTAATTTCCTGTGACTATTTTGAAGGTTACCTGGCCTCCTTGGCCTCCCTCAGCAGCGCCTCGGCTGCCTGGATGTCCTCAGCGCTCTGACTGAGGATTGTCTCCACGCTGGTCAGAGCGCCGACCTTTTCCCTGATCTCCTTTGTCAGCTCCTGCAGCTTTTCCGTCGACGTTGGCATCTTCAAAGCCAGCACTTCATTAGCCACCGCCTCGATCACGGACACATCTGCCTTATCATCTGTCAAAAACAAACATGTTTTATTTTACTGTATGTCTTGTATTTACCCGCTCCAATCCACTAAAATCTCTTCTCTATCCTATATGACTCACTGGTGAGTAGGTCTCGTATGTCTTTGATGAGGCCGCGGAGCTGCTCATTGCTCTGCTCCACTCTCTCTCTGCTTTGGTTGGATTTGATCAGCACATCCAGAGCCTTTGCTTTGGCCTCTTTGGCTCGGATGTTGGCCTCCCACACCTGAGCACACACACGAGTCCACTAAAATACATAGCTCACATCCACCACAACTTATCGACATTATCAAAAACAGCTGTGCTCACTCACCATCCTAGACAGCTTGTCCACCTCCTCCATAGCCGCTAAGATCTCCTCATCCAGGTTGGTGGCTGATTTGAGAGCAGACTGAGAGGTGCTGATGAGTCCGCCGCAACCTTCTCCTCCACAGTGAGGTTCTCCGTCGTCGCCGACACAACCCAACCCGCCACAGGAGGAGGAGCAATTGCCATCTTCAGTTGAAGCACCACACGTCTTTAGGGAAAAATCAACAAAAAAGTGAGATTCATTTAAATACAAGATAAGGATAAATAAAGCAAGTCCTTATCAATCTATATTTTTTTTTTTAAAGTAATGATTCTCCAGTGCTTGTCACCTTCTCACTAAGTGGAGACAGATCCAATTTCTCCACCTCTTTTGACAACTTGTCCAACTTCTGTTCGTTTCTTTGGTGCTTTCGGTCAAATTCCTTTTGACTGCTGCTCAGTTTGTCCTCTGTGGCTTTCCGTACTGCGGCTGACTGCTCCACAGTGTTGCCGCTGTCACTGGTGGAAGCATTGACGCGCTCTTCCGCTAACTGGGACTCGGTGTATGCAGCAGAAATTGTACCCATGGCACCTGAGAACAGTGAAGAAAGGGAGCAGTGAAACATGGTTCTGTGGGGGCATGGTGTGGGGGTTTCTCCACCCAGAGAAGGCAGGGGGAAGGGGAAAACAATGGACTGAAGGAGGAGGTGTCACCGGGGGGGTATCAGACGGGACTGTTGGGTCTATGCGCCCCCCCGGGGAGGGTAAGAGCTGCCGGAGCCGCTGAGAGAAGGGTGTGGGAGCGGCGCTGGCGTTATGTCATGTTAATGTGCCACACATTTCTTTGTTCAAACAACAATGTATTATGGTCGGAAGTTCTGGGTCTCGATGCCTGGAAATAAAGATATAAAAGAGGAATGCACAGAGACCTGGGATTCTCTTTTGGCTGTAAGTTATGTTGGAGACAGAATAAAGTTTCTGTGTCGTTCAGCTCATTGCCTTGCCTGCCTCCTTTCTCCACAGTTCGTGAAGAGAAATAACTTGTAATTACTGCTCATCTGTTGGAGGCAAGGCAAGGCAAGTTTATTTGTATAGCACATTTTGTGTACAAGACAATTCAAAGTGCTTTACATAAAACATTAAAGCATTACAAGAAGTTGCAAAGGGAACACATAAGAATTCAAAAGCAAACTAAAAAACCCCCCAATAAGAACAGTGTTGGCCTGCTTCAGAGTTACTGAAGCAACCTACCCCGGGCACGTTTTGTCAATGAACTATTTGAGGGAATTAAATGTACTCAAATGTCCTATGATATATTTCTGAATAAGAAGCTAAATCATGGGTTCTCAACATAAAACGGAATGAACCATTTTAGAAATTTTTGATCAAATATTTTACCTCCTAAATATACAACTTTGCTCCCATAAATCTGAAAAAATTTTCCTGTAAATTTGCTTTGTTCCCAAATTGCAACTGCTTTCCTGCAAATTTGTTTTTAATATTGTGATTTTTTAATTGCATTTTTTCTCCTCAGTTAGCAATCATTTTTTTCTCAAATATTTCCATCTTTTTTGCCCCCTCTTTTTACTCATATCTGATAGTTCTTTTCTTCTAAATTTGTGACTTTTTTCTTGTAAATGTAGCACTTTTTTCTTCTAACATTATATGTTCTTTGAAAATTTGTTTGATTTTTCTCATAAATGGGTAGCTTTCACTGATTTTCTTTTTCTAAAGCACAAGAAGTTCATGGGCAAAAAAACTGCAGCTTACAAGCCCCTGGTGTAAATAAATACAGCAGTTTAACAAACATTAAGCTGCTGAGATGTTCAATTATAAATGTGATTCTTTGTGCAAGGAATGTACTTGATCATAATCGATCATGTGTTTTCTCTTTGTTCTTCTATAAGAACAAATGAGAACAGAATGAGAGTAATATTTATTATATAAGAGTAAGTATTATTATTTCTCTCTCTTCCTCCTCATCCTCTCCCAACCACTTCATATTCCTTCAACTCCCTCTCCCAATCCCCTCGTCAGGTACAGCATAAGTAAGACAATTTAAATAAAGCATTAAAGTTATTATACAGCAAGAGGAGCCTATGAATAACACACACACACACATATACACTACCGTTCAAAAGTTTGGGGTCACTTCGAAATTTCCTTATTTTTGAAAGAAAAGCACTTTTTTTCAATGAAGGTAACTTTAACTTAGATAACTTTTCCGGTTCCGGTTCTGCCGGACCGGCGGCGCCACACGAGTCGGCTGCCTGTTGCAACAGCCTTTTTTTTTATCTTCCTTCTTCTTTCTACACCTTTCACTCTGTATATATATCACGGACGCACGGATCGCCCCGGGGGTCTCCCGGGCCGGCGGACGGAGCCACGGTTTGCAGCGGGAGACGTTACAGCGGGGAGGAGCTAGTGCTAGCTAGCACTTGGCCGCCGCCCGGTGCTAATGGGAAACTCGACATACCGGGAGCTGTAGCGAAAACGAAGCGGGTGCCGGGCTGGAGTTTAGGTGGCGTGAAAGAAATATAAGACAGAATAATAAAGAGCGATGGCAAGAACCAAGCAGACCGCCCGTAAAATCTACTGGAGGAAGAAGCCCCCCAGGAGACAGCTAGCCACAGGGCTGCTCGGAGAGGCGCTCTGGCCACCGGCAGAGTGAAGAGGCCTCGCCATCACAGGTCCGTGGCTCTGAGAGAGATCCGTCGCTACCAGAAATCCACGGAGCTGCTCATCCGTAAGCTGCCCGTCCAGCGCCTGGTGAGGGAGATCGCTCAGGACTTCAAGACCGTCCTGCGTTTCCTGAGTTTCGCTGTCATGGCTCTGCAGGAGACCAGCGAGACCCACCTAGTGGTCTCTTCTTCGCTAAGGGGGTCACCATCATGCCCAAAGACTTCCAGCTGGCCCGCTGCATCCGCGGAGAGAGAGCTTAGACTTTCTGCTGCACATCCACCAGCCATAATGCTCTGCACTGTATGTCTATATATATACATTTATAGTAATATGGACATATGTTTACTAGATGTTGTTTTTTCTTGCCTTCTGATTGTTGCTCTGAGTGTTGCTATCCCTATGCTGTTGCAATCCTGGAATTTCCCCATTGTGGGACTAATAAAGGCTTATCTTATCTTATCTTATCTTATCTTTAAACTAATCAGAAATACACTCTATACATTGCTAATGTGGTAAATGACTATTCTAGCTGCAAATGTCTGGTTTTTGGTGCAATATCTACATAGGTGTATAGAGGCCCATTTCCAGCAACTATCACTCCAGTGTTCTAATGGTACAATGTGTTTGCTCATTGCCTCAGAAGGCTAATGGATGATTAGAAAACCCTTGTGCAATCATGTTAGGTCTGCAGTGCTGTAATTGCTGCAAATGGAGGATTCTTTGACGAAAGCAAAGTTTGAAGGAAAAAATTATTATTTCAAATACAAATCATTATTTCTAACCTTGTCAATGTCTTGACTATATTTTCTATTCATTTTACAACTCATGGTGGTAAATAAGTGTGACTTTTCATGGAAAACACAAAATAATTGTCTGGGTGACCCCAAACTTTTGAACGGTAGTGTGTGTGTATATATATATATATATATATACATATTTTTTTTTTTTTCTGGTTCCAGTTCCGCCGGACCGGCGGCGCCACACGAGTAGGCTGCCCGTTGCAACAGCCTTTTTTTATCTTCTTTCTTCTTTCTACACCTTTCACTCTGTATATATATATATCACGGACGCACGGATCGCCCCGGGGGTCTCCCGGGTCGGCGGACGGAGCCACTGTTTGCAGCGGGAGACGTTGCAGCGGGGAGGAGCTGGTGCTAGCTAGCACTTGGCCGCCGCCCGGTGCTAATGGGAAACTCGACATACCGAGAGCTGTAGCGAAAACGACGCGGGTGGCGGGCTGAAGTTTAGGCGGCGTGCAAGAAATATAAGACAGAATAATAAAGAGCGATGGCAAGAACCAAGCAGACCGCCCGTAACATCTACTGGAGGAAGAAGCCCCCCAGGAGGCAGCTAGCCACCAGGGCTGCTCGGAGAGGCGCTCTGGCCACCGGCGGAGTGAAGAGGCCTCACCGTTACAGGCCCGTGGCTCTGAGAGAGATCCGTCACTACCAGAAATCCACGAAGCTGCTCATCCGTAAGCTGCCCGTCCAGCGCCTGGTGAGGGAGATCGCTCAGGACTTCAAGACCCACCTGCGCTTCCAGAGCTTCGCCGTCATGGCTCTGCAGGAGACCAGAGAGGCCTACCTGGTGGGTCTCTTCTTCGGTAAGAGGGTCACCATCATGCCCAAAGACTTCCAGCTGGCCCGCCGCATCCGCGGAGAGAGAACTTAGACTTTCTGCTGCACATTCACCAACCATAATGCTCCGCACTGTGCATCTATATATATATTTATAGTAATATGTACATATGTTTACTAGATGTTCTTGTTTTTTTTTCTTGCCTTCTGATTGTTGCTCTGAGTGTTGCTATCCCTGTGCTGTTGCAATCCTGGAATTTCCCCATTGTGGGACTAATAAAGGCTTATCTTATCTTATCTTATCTTATATCAAATACGAGCAGAGCTCCTTTTGGTGAAGTAAATGTATTTGGCACAACAAGGCAAGCAGGCACCTTGCCAAGCTGCTGGACAGGACAAGTAAACAAAAAAGGAATGTACTACTTGATTACCTGAAAGTTAGACATAAGGAAACTCATCATTTCTAACCGTGGATGTTGGCGTTCTTGGCGTCGTACACCTGCTGTCTCAGCTCCTTGACGCTCTGCTCCAGCTGGTTGGCCTCATCAGTGAGTTTATCCAAATCTGCACTGGTAAAATTAGCATCACTGTGGAGAAGGTCCAGAGTTTCCTCGGTTGTGTTCAGCTTCCCGTTTAGATACGACATCACACCCCTGAGGAAATAACAAAACAGTACTGAGGCCGTGGCAGTGGCAGCCATGGCTGGGCCTTCTGTTGTTTTTTACGTACGTGATCTTATACATCAGCTCCTGTACTTCCTCCAGTCTTATTGCCACGGGATTGCCCTCAATGATTTCTCTCACGGCCTGGGCATTTCTCTCCAGGCTGCTCACCAACTCTTTGTATGGTGCTGTCACTCCGCTGGTCAGGAGCTCAGTCACTTGGGCCTCCAAACGTTGAGTCTGATTGTTCAGCTCGGCAACGACAGTGTCCCAGACAGCGAAGCACTGGTGACAGGGTTGACAATCGGGAAACTTGCCATGGTAGCCCCTGGCACATTTGTCACAGCGGGGGCCTGACACGCCCTCCACACAGGTGCACTGTCCCGTGGCACGATGGCACTGCTCACTGGAGATTCCACGGGGGTCACAGTCACAAGCTGGAAAGACACAAAGGAAAAGGTGGAAAAAGTACTAACATAAATTTAAAAGAATTTTAAAAAGAACACAATATACAAATTCTGAGGGAAGAAAAACAAGAACACAACAATAATTTGTCTTCAAATCTTTAGTTATTTTTCCAGTAGTTTTTTAAAATTACATTTAATTCTTTCAAAATGAGGACAAGATGCTTTCTTAGGATATTTTTTAAACTGCAGATCAGCCTGGACCCAATTTAAAACCTGAAAATGTCACTCAAACCCTTTGAACAAGAGATGGGGGTGCTTTCAGCTTGCCTGCTCTTGTCAAATCACCTGATGGGTTTGTAAACTTGTGCCCATTCAAACCACTTTGAGAACATCCTCTCCCCTTATTGGTCAGATGCTTTAGACAACAAAAACAAACAAAAAAGAAGATACAAGAACTCTTGTTTTCTTTCTCCGGAGCAGTACTCTGTTTTATCACCTGCATCTCACACTTAAACGTGACAATTTTTTTGTAATCTGATGTAACATTGTGCTGTGAAACCCATTTTCCCTAAAAGTGCAGACACTTTGCTCCTTCCGTGCACCTCTTCATGACTCCTGCAGCCAGTGGCGTCGGACTTGGGGGATAAAGGGTACTGTGTACCCAGGGCCCACTGCAAGAAGGGGGCCCTCGAGAAGCCTGGAATGAAAAGTGCTTTTTGTGCTGCATTTTTAAATTTCTAAGTAAGAATGTCATAATGAAACTCGCCTTGACTGAATGAAGTGGTTGAGAGACTGAATTTTGCATTAACAATAATTATGGATATTCTCTGAGGCCCCATCACCCCTTTAAAAAGGTGAAAAATGGTTTAGTCCACTCCTACACAGCTGTACCAGCTGGTTCAATTTAGTTACTTTAGACTGGTCCCAGTTAGAGGAGCAGGAGGAGAGAAAACAGTCATGTCTTTCCTCAAGAAATTTAAATCAGGATATCAAACAAGAAAAGTGAAGGAAACAAAATTAAGGGAAGGAAACCAGCTTCTCACCAGTTTCTTTGAGACCAGAGGTGAGCAGCACAACTGAATTAACCCACGGTTTAAGCTAATATCAGCGGCAGCTGTCTCAGAGTGAAGCAGCACATTGGTGCAAAAAGTTATGGCTTTATTTTGACAAAGAGAGATTAATAATTACTATCAAAAATTCATCAGCATCAAAGTTATTACCAGTACACAATCATTTGCCTGATTGCTGGGGTCTTTCTGCAATTGTGGGGGCTTCCCCTACAGTTGAAAGTGCTATGAGATGACTGTTGTTGTGAAATGGCGCTATATAAATAAAGTTGAATTGAATTTGACACTGTGTGATGTGTCAGACCTCGTGGTAAAAATGGTTCAACTTTGTATTGATATTTTAGCACTCCCTCTGTGATTGATCCTGACAGATTTAGTATCAGAATTGGTCAAATGAAGCAGAGGAGGCAAATGGTCCAACTTCAAAGGTCTGATGACACGATTTTGACATTTTTTAGCATGTTGTGTAAACCCAAACGTCATTGTCGATGATCAATATAATATTTACAACCGCGCCTGCATAAACCAGTTATCATCAAAAAAACGCAGCCGCTGACTGGACTGTGGTGTCGCCCACTGAATGAAGGGTGGCACCACCATGATGTAAGCGACAGAACGGACTCCGGTGTTGCTGACTGGAATGACAGCAGCTTTGTAGCTCACAGTTTCTCTGGTTTCTTGTTTTAATTTTATGGCTATGCCTTCACATTGTGTCACAGGTTAGATAAACAGCAGGGCATGAAAGACCACATCACACGCTTTAGCTCCAACTGTCATAAGCCTCCTCGTGTGCTTTTACGCAGGAGGAGCGCACAAGGAGGGGAAGAATTAATGGATTTACGCGCAGCTTTGACCTACTTTCTGTAATCGCATGCTGACGCTCGCCAGTCTGGCCACGTCCCCTCTATCATTATCACCAGCTGATTAAAAATCCCGCTGATCATCTTTCCTGGTCCTCGCCCAGGTGCTTCTCATCACACCATCACCAGCAGTGTGTGTACTTAGCGGCCGTTTGCCAGTCACGCACTGCTCGTCCATAGTATTGTCATCTGTGCTGTTAGTCTGCCATTATTTTCAGTACTCTCATGACATGTTAGCCACTCCATGTTCATCGTGGTTCTCATGCGTCCTAGAAACGATGTCTGCTCTGGGGCGCACCTGTGGCTAACACGTCTCCTCTCACTCGTTCGCTGGGTGATGCCGGTCCCCGAACGCCATCAGTAAGTGTGTTTGTGTTTTTTGTATATCTTCACCTTTTTGGGAATTGTCTGTCTTTCTGTGTTAAATGTGCTGTGGTGAACCCTGCACGTAAATCCTCGTTATTTCATCCCGCCTCTGCGTGCCCTGTGTAAGAGCGCACGGAGAGTCATGATGAATGGATTTACGTGCAGGATTCACCAGATAATACATAAATACATAAAGATAATACATAATAAACCCGATGCCTGAGCCACAGAGAATACACTGCTATGATTTTATTGAAAAATCGGGTTCAAATAAATTATATTTATGAACAAATAATTTGTTGCAATATCTGTAACAAAAGCATACCACTTGGTGTTCCCCTGCTGTACGTTTCTCGCTGCTGCTGCGGCAGGCACGTGTGCCTCTCCACTGTCACTCTCTGAGTCTGACTCGCATGGCACAATGCCCGCTTGGCACGGCTCAAACCTATACGGTCTGATGCCCCCAGATTCTTCATTGTCATCTCATTCTTCGGAACTATAATCATCTGAAGATTGGACAACACAAACCAATTCCAGACTACATTTGCTGGAATCATCGTCGATGTTTTCTACCGCTTCCATCCTGTGTGTACAATGGGCAGCCAAGTGCTGTGTTCTGTCGATGATGTTACAACATGGCAGCGGGGTTTTCCAGCCACTGATGCAATTTGTGACATGGCATTCATGAAAACGTCAGATATTTGCGTGAAAAAAAGCCTGTTTGACTTAGAACTGCACAGACCAACCTCTTTCGTCATATTATAATGAATGATGAATAAGGTAGTGTAATTATTATTACACTATTGGTGCATTTGAGTCAGATCTAATGCTTTATAAAAACTATTTGATCTTGAAAAAGGCCTGTCTTACAGTGGTGTGAAAAAGCGTTTGCCCCCTTCCTGATTTCTCTTTTTTTGTATGTTTCCATCCATCCATCCATCTTCTACCGCTTTTCCGGAGGTCCGGGTCGCAGAGGCAGCAGTTCAAGCAAGAGGGAAGCCCAGGCTTCCCTCTCCCCAGCCACCTGCTCCAGCTTTTCATAGAGGATACCTAGGCGTTCCCAGACCAGCTGGGAGACATAGTCTCTCCACCGAGTCCTGGGTCTGCCCCGGGGTCTCCTCCCAGTGGGACATACCCAAAACACCTCAAGTGGGCGGTGTCCAGGAGGCATCCTGATCAGATGCCCATACCACCTCAACTGGCTCCTTTCAATGTGGAGGAGCAGCGGTTCTACTCTGAGCCTCTCCCGGATGACTGAGCTCCTCACCCTGTCTCTAAGGGTGAGTCCAGCAATCCTACGGAGAAAGCTCATTTCAGCTGCTTGTAACAGACACATGGTCTAAGACACGTGGTCTATATGACATCATAAAGACACATTTGTCTTTGTGTCCTATGATGCCCGAGTTCAAAGACACATGGTCTATATGACATCATAAAGACACAGACACATGGTCTATGTGACATCATAAAGACACATTTGTCTATGTTGTGACATCATAAAGACACATTTGTCTGTGTCCTATGATGACTGAATTCGTAGGATGTCCCATGATGTTCAGGCAGAGATCATAGGCCATCCTATGATGTCCTATGAAGCGTGACACACACACACACACACACGCACAAAGATTTCTTGCTTTTATCATGACAATAGAGTGAAGAGTGAAGATGAAGCAAGGGATTATGAAATGTGATTTTCATTACAGTGTTATTTTCTACCATTAGGCTGTGCTGTTGCACAGGAAAAAAAGAACATGCCTTTTGTCAGCATAGAATAAGATTGGTTTCTATGGAAACAGAAACCTGGGGACGCTGATAGTTTTTTGCCGTCTTGTGAAAATTTTTCTTGGTCCGTAGAATAGAGGATATGCACATGACGTCACAGAACAGAACTCATGGCAGTTACAAAACACAGTGGCAAAAATGAGTGGCAGCATTATGCATTAAAACACAAAAAATACACACAGTATTCAATCACAGATGTACACAGAGTACCTGCTTGCATTGTGGAGAACTAAGCTTATCATTCCATCTTCTATTAATTGCAAAAAAATAAAAAATAATTAAAGGCTCTGAATCAGTTCTTGACTTACAGTATGTGTGCTCTTACCCACACATCACTAGTCAGGTCGTGATGTGACTAAATATTTTGTGCGATTTTGATGTTTTGCTGCATACAAACTAAAGCTGCCACATGTGTGTGCCACTTAGTGCTTGGTAACTATGGTAATTGCCCTGTAACTGCCAAGAATTCTATTCCAATGCATCCCCTCTATAAAGCTGTTTTTGTGGCATTTTCAGACAGTCCGTCTACTCTCTCAAATAATAATAAAAATGAGTGGTCTGACCATTTGACTTTTATTATACTGGCAATTAGGCATTTTCTCAATATAGAGTTTAAGCTAAGATCATATTTATAATCTTTGTCTTGTATTGTTTTATACCGTGGAAAAAAATATGCATGAGAGATATTGATCAAGTGAGCATGGGGCCCCACCTAGATGGTTTGTACATAGGGCCCAGAATTTCGTGCTACGCCCCTGCCTGTCATCATCATAGCAGTCTGTCGGGGGCAACAATGACTCTTTCACCCAGGTCTGATCAGATTCCTCCAAACAGCTCCGTTCCTCACCCTCCGCCGCCAGGAACTCCCAACCTTGTCAACCTGGGCGACGTCCGAGTCGGTATGAGTTGCTTTCTGACTGACCATTTCATGAAACTGCTTGCAAAGTATTTGAGTACCACTAGCTTTTGCTGGACTAGCGGCACATTCTTAGCAGATAGAGGTATTATCAGTGGCAAGGACAGGCCAAGACAAACTGACTCCAGTATCTGTTGCAGTGACTGACCAGATGATAGGTTTGTTTATCTCTGCTCTTTGTGTAGTGCATGTCACGATGCACCGACTGGCAAAAGTCCACCACAGACCTTGCAACAGATGTGCTTATCTGCCAGGATGTCCAGTCTCACTCCATGTAACTGGGAGTGGTCCAGCATGCCTTAAATACACACATGGAAGGAAAACCTACCCATAATCCAATGCCTTCAAATCATGCGATTTATCGCTTTTGGTCCTGTTTAGTTTTGGCATGCTTTCTCATCAGAAGGACCACACCAGAGTTCACCAGATGATTCAGATCACAACCACGCCTCTTTTTGAGGTCTTGGTCTGGTTGTTTGAATAAATGAATTTGAATGAATGAATTTGTTTATTTCGGATAGTACATTACAGGTTAAAAGAAACTGTATAATATAACGTCAAATTAGACAAAGACTCCTTCTACTATACAATTCCACGTGAGTTATCCGAAATGGGTGATGGCTGAAGCCGCAGCTTATATTGCCCACCCATATTCCATCCAAGAATTCAAAGGAGAAAAAAGAGAAAACAAGACAAGAGCGATTACAATTTAAAACAAGGCTAAGACAAAATATGACTGAGAGAAAAAGAAAACTGAGCTAGTCTAAGTTAAGCGGTTACTATTCAAAAACAAATCTAAGACATAGTGTCACAGAGAAAAAAGAAAAACTAAGCTATAACACAACACAGGCTGGAAATGTCAATCCTTATGTGAGTTTACATGTCGTTTTGTAAATATGTTTGGAGTATTTCTTCCTTTAGTTTTTGTTTAAATTGTCCAAGCTTTGTACATGATTTTAATTCAGGTACAAAATCGTTCCATAATCTGACACCTTGCACTGAAATACAGTGTTGCTTGGTGGTTGTTCTCACTGTAGGCTTTTGAAATATACATGTTCCTCTGAAGTGATATCATTTCTCCCTTGTTTGGAACAACTTTTGGATATTTGCGGGCAGTGATAGATTCTTCACTTTGAACATTATTATTGCGGTTTTAAAGTCGATCAGATCTTTCAACTTGAGAGTTTTTTGTTTAAGAAAAAGTGGGTTTGTTGGTTCCCTGTAAGCTGCTTTGTTGATTATTCTAATAGCTCTCTTTTGAAGCATAAAGAGTGGATATATGTTTGTTTTATATGTATTTCCCCATACTTCATTACAATATGTCATGTATGGGAGTATTAATGAATGATACAAGGTGTATAGTGTGGGTTGATTCAGCAAATTTTTCACTCTGTGTAATATTGCAATTGATTTGGATACTTTACCTTTTATATAATTAATATGTGGCTTCCAACACAGTTTGTTATCAATTATTACTCCAAGGAATTTAGTTTCGGATACCCTTTCAATCTCTACACCATTTACACTGAGTTTGGGTACTGGGTAGTTGTGATGGTTGTTAAAGACTATAAATTTTGTCTTGCTTAAATTGAGCGTTAATTTGTTTGAATCAAACCACAGTTTCAGCTTTCCTAATTCCTTTCCGAGTGTATCCAGAAGTTGTTCCAAATTGTTTCCACTGCATAGCAGGTTAGTGTCATCAGCAAACAATATTAAGTCCATTTTTTCTGAAACTTTACATATATCATTTATATACATATTGAATAATAATGGTCCCAAAACTGAACCCTGTGGGACTCCACAGGTGACCTTCAGTAGCTCTGAGTTTTTGTTGTTAACACATACAAACTGATATCTATTCTTTAAGTAACTTCTTAACCAGGACAGTGCTACCCCTCTAATACCACAATTTTGTAGTTTCTTTAATAATAGATTGTGATCTACTGTATCAAATGCTTTTTTAAGATCCTGTTCTGGTTGTTTTGCGCTTATACCTGTGGGATTATTGTGTTCCCATATGATGATACAAGGGAGGAAATGGACTACAGCTTGTAGGTATGAAAGCACATTAAGTGTGTCATTTTCACAGATTAATTTTGATATTCCAATACTACCTTCAAAAACAGCTTTCCTTTTTATTTTTCCCTCTCCAGTAACACCAAAAAAGGTAAGATCTATATCAAAAAATAGGTCACAAAACTTAGAAAAAACTTTTCTTTGAATAAAACAAATGCTTCATGTTATTATGATGTACTGTATATCATCACTATGAAAGTTTAAAAAAAAAGCTTTATTATTAGAGGCCATCATGGCTGATCTACAGTACCATCATGGACCACCTGGGGGAGACAGGAATCACTGCTGTAGGTCTTCTCTCACAACAACTAAATGTGTCTTTCAACCACTGACATAAAAGTAGTTAATATTTTAAATGAAATAAACAATATAGAGAAAAATAAGTTTATATATATATATATACAGTATATATATATATATATATATATATATATATATATCCCAAATGGTCAGTAGTAAAAAAACTTTAGATATGAATATGACCATGAATGTCATCCTGATCCCTGGAAAGGATTTCCTTTTCCTCCCTAGATCAGGAGGAGGACTGAATGAGTCATTAAGGAATGAATGGTCTGACTGATTTCCACATTCAGTGCTGATGCCTCTGTTTGGGTGATTCATGGATCATGAGGACAGGGGCTGATTTCATGTTTTTGTCTCACTTAAGCATTACACCTGTTTTTAGAAACACATTGTGACAGAATGAACAAGGTCAGCCAGTGACAAAAAGCTGTACAAAGAGCTCAAAGGTGCTGACAGGGCCAACATTTTAATCTCTGATGCTCTCTTCTCTAAGAGACTTCATTATGACACATAGCAACATACTGTATATCTTATTTACATTTCTCACTGAGGCGGCAACAGAGTTTCTGAAAATCACTCCATTAACGTATCGTCTGTGCCGAAAGGAAGTGACGTCCAGCTGCTTTAACAGCTTTAAGAGATCATTAGGGAATGTGGTGGGAATAATTCAGCTTTCTGGGGTCCCATGTGTGTTGATCCATGACGAAAATGTGACGCCTGGGAGTTCTGGAGCACATCTGGTTCTCATGAGCAGAGGTCATTCCCACATCCCCTCCCCTTAGATGTCCTCTCCTTCCTTCTCTCCTCCTCTCTTCCTCTGATGAGGCTGAGCCAGCTACTGAGAGACATGTGCTTCAGCAGATGGCCTTTTCAGGAGTTTGTTTCACAGACATTAAAAGTTTCTGGGATCAGGAAATGATGCCGGGAGCCAACTTGCTGATTCAGAGTTGCTGTCAAATCCAAATCCTTTGGACACAGTTTTAAAGTTGCCAGTAGTACGCATCCTTGACTCATAAAAAGAGTATTTAGAGAACTGGAACCTCTTCAAAGTTCAGGCTTAGTTCTAAATAGGTCCTCTAAGAACCTTCAGAGAGAATTGTAATATGAAAAGATTTCATAGGAACTACAGATATCAGGGCCTTTTATATTGTATATCAGGTTCCCATCAACTAACATAAACTAAACATGATGTAAGGACAGCTGAGGGTTGGCATAGCAACATAGAGCATGATCCACCCACTTCCATGTAACTATGCTGAAACAGTGCTGTGAAAAAGTATTTGCCCCTTCCTGATGTTTTTTGTTTTTTGGGGGGGGGGCA
The DNA here is from genome assembly GCA_020510985.1 of Pholidichthys leucotaenia. Classification (NCBI taxonomy): domain Eukaryota; kingdom Metazoa; phylum Chordata; class Actinopteri; order Cichliformes; family Pholidichthyidae; genus Pholidichthys; species Pholidichthys leucotaenia. Next base: position 182,497,473 of record CM035845.1, on the reverse strand, counting down.
TATTTGTCACACATAAATGTTTCAGATCATCAAGCACATTTTAATATTAGACAAAGATAACACAAGTAAATACAAAATGCAGTTTTTAAATGATGATTTCATTTATTAAAGGAAAAAAGCTATCCAAACCTACCTGGCCCTATGTGAAAAAAGCAAGTTAGTTAATTCCCTTCCACAGCATGTTGGACACCATGTGGTGTATAGGAGTGGTGCCTATCTCCATTTCTCTGACCCTAGGCCACACAGCTACCGTAAGTAGTGAAAGCTTCAGTGGGAGGTCAGTCCTCTGGTAGCTCTGTGCATTAACTTTCCTTTCCCCATTTTTATTATGCTGAGCACCAAGCTACAAGGCAGAAAGTACCATGGTCTTTGGTATGACCAGGCTGAGGAGTGAAGCCGCAACCTCCTGGCTATGTGAAAAATTGCCCTCTCAACCTAATAACTGGTTGTGTCACCCTTGGCAGCAACAACTTCTTTGCAGAATTGCTTTATTTCAGCTACTTTGGAGGGCTTGAGCTTAAGGTCACAAACTGATGGCTGGACATTCTTCAGGATTTTCTGGCAGAGAGCAGAATTCCCGGTTCCATCAATTACAGCAAGTTACCCAGGTCCTGAAGCAGCAAAGCATCCCCAGACCATCACACTACCACCACGTTTGAGTGTTGATATGATGTTCTTTTTATGAAATGCTGTGTGACTTTTATGCCAGATGCAACGGGATGCACGCCTTCAAAAAAGTTCAACTTTTGTCTCGTCAACCACCAGAATAGTTTCCCAGAAGTCTTTTGGATCATCGAGATGATTTTTGGCAAATATAAGATGAGCCTTTGTGTTCTTTTTGGTTAGCAGTGGTTTTCACCTTGGAACTCTCCCATGGATGCCATTTTTGCCCAGTCTCTTTCTTACTGTTGAATCATGAACCAGTGTCCAAAGTGAGCCACGTGTGGCCAAGTGATGTTCTGGGTTTTTGTTTCTCATCTGTTCTTGAATTTCTTTAGATCGTGGCATGATGTGTTGCTTTTTGAGATTTTTTAGCCTACTTCACTTTGTCAGACAGGTTCTATTTAAATGATTTCCTGATTCAACAGGTCTGGCAGTAATCATGCCTGGGTGCTGCAATAAAAACTGAACTCGGCTTTCCAAAAAAAGTGGTTAATCACAGTTAATTCATGATGTAACAAGGGGGGGCGGGCAATTACTTTTTGCACATAGGAACAAGTAGGTTTGAATAGTTTTTTTTCCCTTAATAAATGAAATCATCATTTAAAAACTGGATTTTGTATTTACTTGGGTTAACTGTGTCTATATATCTTTGTCTAAAATTTGTATAATCTGAAACATTTAAATGTGACAAAGATGCCAAGACATAAGAAATCAGGAAGGGGGCAAATACTTTTTCACAGCAGTACTGTATGTATGTGGTTAATGTATAATGTATGTGGTTGCAGCTCTTCAGATAGTAGTCTTTCTGCTATTTTACATTCCTGTAACTGTTTTAGTTGAATTTTCTCTCTACACTGCCTCACTGATACGTGAGGAGGAGCTGAGAAAAACATGAGATTTCTCACATTTGCTGTGTACATTTCATGATGCAGAACATCAAATACCACTTCATAGACTCTCCCTTCCGATCAAATTTGATTGAAATTGGGTCAGTAGTTTCAAGTAATCCTGTTTAAAAAAAAGAGCACTGAAAACATAACCTTATTAGCGGAGGTAATTAAAACAACTCAAGGGGAATCATAATTCATGACATATTGGATGGAGAAAGAAGATCTGTTAAAAAAATCAACGGAACTAAAAGGTAAACAACACAATCTATCAGAACTGATAAGACGGTGTTTTTTGTTGTTGTTTGTTTCTAGCATACTGGGTTTCAGTGTAAATTCCCAAAATAAAAACAAAAAGCAGACGGAGTTTTGATGGACACATTTTAATTCCTGTAATTGCATTTACCCCTCTTAAATATAGATTTAAAAAAAATCTCCTACACAAGTGAATATGGCTGTAGTTGACATATGAGAGCACCCACAGAGAAAAGTGTGAGTTATTGAATAAAAAGAAGTCATGTCTTTGTCGATTTATTGCCTCATGGGGAGGTAAAAACAAGATGTAAAACTATCACCTTCGACATGCTTTTCTAACTGCTGTTTTACTGAAACATGTGGCTCCTTAGCTGCTAAATATTTCACTCTATCCACCAGGCAGTCACTGTTCTTATTTTTTTCTGTCTGGCAGCTTGTTGAGAATTGTGTTGGCTTCTGCAGCTGGAACATGAGCGGATGAGAGCCATGAGAAAGAATTCATGTATACATTAAGGCTGTGGGCTGGGAAAAAAATGAGCAGAAAAATCATAAAAAGCAAAGAGCAGCTGGAAAATATCACCACACTCTATTGCAAAATGTAGTCATTTCACCCATGGTCATTAAAAAATGGTGATAAAAGCAATTTCTTAAGATTGTTTTTAAAGCAGGCCAAAATCTAAAAACATACTTGCATGAAAACATGAAGAGGACAGTAATGTACTGGGTGGAAACAGCAATTTTAAGTTGTACAGGGGAGTAAAATGAAGATAAACAGCTGTGTTAGAATAAAGTGGTGTGTCACAATTTGAAAAAGGTAAGTTTCTTATCGCTTAAACTTGCAGCCTCTCTTGTAAACATGTAAGTTTTCTTGTTAATTTGCATTTTTCATAGTTAAACTTTTTTCTCTAATCCCTTTTCTCTTAATTTTTTCTCATGTGCAACTTTTTTCTTATAAATTTGCTAATTTTTCCTGATAATTTGTTTAAAAAAAATCTGAAATACTAACATCAATTTGAGACTTTATTCTTGTAAATTTTGGACTTTTCTTAATATAGATTTGCAGCTTTATTTACCATGTTTGTTTGTGTTTTTTCCTGTGTAAAATTGTAAGTTTTCAGTCATCTTCAGTTGTGTTCTGTCATCTGGCTCACAACAGAGGGCACCAAAGATCAGGAGTCAATCATAAAATAACTGCTTTTTCCCTATTCAAACAATTAAGTGCACACACATTTAGGTCTTACAGTGGTGTGAAGAAGTGTTTGCCCCCTTCCTGATTTCTCATTTTTTTGTATGTTTATCACACTTAAATGTTTGAAATCATCAAACAAATTGAAATATTAGACAAAGATAACACAAGTAAAAACGAAATGCAGTTTTTAAATGAAGGTGTTTAATATTCATTCATTCATTCATTCATCTTCTTCCGCTTAGTCCTTTTTGGGTCGCGGGGGGGCTGGAGCCCATCCCAGCATCTTTGGGCGAGAGGCAGGGTACACCCTGGACAGATCGCCAGTCCATCGCAGGGCCAACACAGAGAGACAGACAACCATTCACTCTCACAGTCATACCTAAGGACAATTTAGAATCCCCAGTTTGATGCCAATTAACCAAACTTGCATGTTTTTGGCATGTGGGAGGAAACCGGAGAAATCCCGGAGTAAACCCACGCAGACATGGGGAGAACATGCAAACTCCACACAGTTTGCATGTTCTCCCCAGTGTTTATTATGGTGGTGTTTATTATTAAGGGTAAAAAAAAAAATCCAAACCTACATGGCCCTCTGTGGAAAAAGTGATCCCCCCCATGTTAAAACATAAATTAACTGTGGTTTATCACATCTTTGGAAAGCTGAGTTCAATTTCTCTAGCCACACCCAGGCCTGATTACTGCCACACCTGTTCTCAATCAAGAAATCATTTAGATAGGACCTGCCTGACAAAGTGAAGTAGACGAAAGGATCCTCAAAAGCTAGACATCACGCTGCAATCCAAAAAAAATTCAGGAACAAATGAGAAACTAAGTAATTGATCTGTCAGTCTGGAAAAGGTTATAAAGCCATTTCTAAAGCTTTGAAACACCAGCAAACCACAGTGAGACCTATTATCCACAAATGGTGAAAACATGGAACAGTGGTGAACCTTCCCAGGAGCAGCCAACTGACCAAAATTACCCCAAAAGAGCAGCGACAACAACTCATCAAAGAGATCACAAAAGACCCCACAACAACAGCCAAAGAACTGCAGGCCTCACTTGCCTCAGTTAAGGTCAGTGTTCATGACTCCATAAGAAAGAGACTGGGCAAAAATGGCCTGCATGGCAGAGTTCCAAGATGAAAACCACTGCTGAGCTAAAAGAACATAAAGGCTCATCTCAGTTTTGCCAGAAAACATCTTGATGATCCCCAAGACTTTTGAGAAAATACTTTGTGGATTGATGAGACAAATGTTGAACTTTTTGGAAGGTGTGGGTCCCATTACATCTGGCGTAAAAGTAACACAGCATTTCAGAAAAGGAAGATCATACCAACAGTAAAATATGGTGGTGGTAGTGTGATGGTCTGGGGCTGTTTTGCTGCTTCAGGGCCTGGAAGACTTGCTGTGGTAAATGGAACCATGAATTCTGCTGTCTACCCAAAAATCCTGAGGGAGAATGTCTGGCCATCTGTTTGTGACCTCAAGCTGAAGCACACTTGGGTTCTGCAGCAAGACAATGATCCAAAACACACAAACAAGTCCACCGCTGAATGGCTTAAGAAAAACAAAATGGAGACTTTGGAGTGGCCTAGTCAAAGTCCTGACCTGAATCTGATTGAAATGCTGTGGCATGACCTTAAAAAGGCGGTTCATGCTCGATACCCTCGATACCCGGTTCATGCCATCCAATGTGGCTGAATTACAACAATTATGCAGAGATGAGTGGGCCAAAATTCTTCCACAGCGCTGTAAAAGACTAATTGCCAGTTGTCACAAACACTTGATTGCAGTTGCTGCTGCTAAGGGTGGCCCAACCAGTTATTTGGTTTGGGGGCAATCGCTTTTTCACACAGGGCCATGTAGGTTTGAATTTTGTTTTACCCTTAATAATAAACACCTTCATTTAAAAACTGCATTTTGTGTTTACTTGTGTTATCTTTGTCTAATATTTCAACTTGTTTGATGATCTGAAACATTTAAGTGTGACAAACATACAAAAAAATGAGAAATCAGGAAGGGGGCAAACACTTTGTCACACCACTGTACATATAATTTTTCGTGGTAAACACTGTGTGCTTCCACTCTGAAACTACAAACATGGCTACTGAAGTTATGGCGCAACAATTTCTCCCCACACCAATGATTTAATGTAGGTGCTCCATCTTGTTTGCTCCAGACATTTGATTGAACAAATACCACTATAGGATGTGGTCATCCCAGGAGATGATTTGCATGACATAGATGATAAAAGCGAATGTTATGTATTTACGTTTCAGTAATATGCTTTAAAAATGTGGAAAAAGTTAGACATCAACTCAGTAACTGTAATCACAGATTATAATCTACATTTCATTGTGTCCTTCATGATGCCTTACCGTGACATTTGACCTCTGGATTCCCCCAGAAGAGCTCTTTGCACTCCCGACATGTTCGACCACCAAAACCGGGCTTGCACACACAATATCCTGTAACCTGCAGGAGGAGAAGACAGAATTTTATCAGGGACTCACAGAGTACCTTAAAAGATAGGTGGTCAACTTTTTTTTTCCAGAGATGGTCACACACTGCCCCCTTTATGGATCGCTACCTTGTCGTGGTGGGGGATTTGCGTGCCCTAGTGATCCCAGAAGCTATGTTGTCCGGGGCAATTTGCCTCTGGTAGGGTCACCCAAGATAAACTGGTCCTGAGTGAAGGTCCAGATTAAGAACGATCCAACAGACTCTCATGATGAATGTTAGAACAAGGATTCAGTGTACCCTGCCTGGTATGGGATTACCGGGGCCCCACCCTGGAGCCAGGCCTGGGGGAGGGGCTCGATGGCTAGCGTCTGATGGCCGGGTTTCCGCCCATGGGACCCGGCCGGGCTCAGCCCGAAGGAGTTGCGTGGGTCCGCCCTCCAGTGGGCTCACCACTTGCAGGAGGGACCATGGGGGTCCGGTGCTATGTGGATGAGGTGGCGGTCAAAGGCAGAGAAATTGATGGTCTGATCCCAGGCTTTCTAAACTGGCTTTTGGGATGTGGAATGTCATCTCTCTGGTGGGGAAAGGAGCCTGAGCTGGTGCATGAGGTTGAAAGATACTGGCTAGATATAGTCGGCCTCACCTCAACACACAGCTCTGGTTCTGGAACCAGTCTCCTGGAGAAGGGCTGGAGCATGGCCTACTCTGGAGTTGCCTGGGTGAGAGACGACGAGCAGGGGTGGGTATTCTTGTATCCCCCCACCTTGCTGCCTCTATATTGGGGTTTTCCCCGGTGGATGAAAAGGTTGTTTCCTTGAGCTTTCAGGTTGAGAAACGGGTCCTGACCATCATTTGTGCCTATGCACCAAATGATGGTTCAGAGTACCCATCCTTTTTGGAGTCTGTGACTGGGGTGCTGGAGGGTGTTCCTCTTGGAGACTCCGTTGTCCTACTGGGGGACTTCAATACGCACGTAGGCAACAACAGTGAAACGTGGAGGGGGTTATTGGGAAGAATGGCCTGCCTGATCTGAACCTGAGTGGTGTTCAGTTATTGGACTTCTGTGCTAACCACAGTTTGTCCATAATGGACACCATGTTCAAGCATAAGGGTGTCCATATGTGCACCTGGCACCAGGACACCCTAGGTCGCAGGTCAATTTTGTTATCGTGTCATCATCAGACCTGCGACCATATGTCTTGGACACTCGTGTAAGGAGAGGTGCAGAGCTGTCAACTGATCACCACCTGGTGGTGAGTTGGATCTGATGGCAGGGGAGGATGCCATTCAGACCTGGTAGACCCAAACGTATAGTGAGGGTGTGCTGGGAACATCTGGCTGAGGTCTGTGTCCGGGAAGTCTTCAACTCCCACCTCCGGAAGAACTTCGACCACATTCCGAGGGAGTCTGGAGACATGGAGTCTGAATGGGCCATGCTCTCCACCTAAATTGTTGAATTGGCCTCCCAGAGCTGTGGACGCAAGGTCACCATTGCATCTCGTGGTGGCAACCCCCAAACCAAGTGGTGGACACCAGTGGTGGTGGGGGGGGGGTCATTAAGCTGAAGAAGGAGTCCTATTGAGCTTGATTGGCTTGTGGGACTCCTGAAGAAGCTAATGTGTACTGGCAGGCCAAGCGGAGTGCAGCTTGGGTGGTTGCTGAAGCAAAAACTAGGGTGTAGAAGGAGTTTGGTGAGACCATAGAACAAGACTTTTGGTCGGCCTCGAAGAGATTCTGGCAAACTGTCCGGTGGCTCAGGAGGGGGAAGCAGCTCCCTGTCCACACTGTGTATGGTGCGGATGGGGCGCTGCTGACTTCGACTGGGGATATCATTGGGTGGAGGAAGCAATACTTTTGAGGATCTCCTCAATCCCAGACGCGTCTTCCACAGAGGAAGCAGGGCTTGTGGACGAGGGGGACAATTCGCCCATCACAGAGGGTGAGGTTGCTAAGGTGGTTAAAAAGCTCCTTGGTGGCTGGGCCCCGGGGGTGGACGAGATTCGCCCTGAGTACCTCAACGCCCTGGATGTTGTAGGGCTGTCATGGTTGACATGCCTCTGCAACACTGCATGAATGTTGGGGACAGTGCCTTTGGCATGGCAAACCGGGGTGGTGGTTCCTCTCTTTAAGAAAGGGAACAGGAGGGTGTGCTCCAACTGTAGAGGGATCACACTCCTCAGCCTCCCTGGGAAGGTCTATGCCAAGGTACTGGAGAGGAGAGTCCGGCCATTGGTTGAACCTCGGATTCAAGAGGACCAACGTGGTTTACGTTCTGGCTGTGGTACACCAGACCAAATCTTTACCCTCTCGAGAATCCTCGCGGGTTTGTGGGAGTTAGCCCAACCAGTTTACATGTGTTTTGTGGACTTGGAGAAGGCATTCCACTGCTCCCCTCATGGTTTTTTGTGGGGGGTGCATTGGGAGTATGGAGTATCGGGCTTGTTGTTATGAGCTATCCAGTCTCTATACGACCATTGTGAGAGTTTGGTTCGTATTGCCAACACTCGGTCAGACTCATTCCCAGTGAGAGTTGGACTCTGCCAGGGCTGCCCTTTGTCACCGATCCTGTTCATAATTTTTATGGACAGGATTTCTAGGTACAGCCAAGGATTGGAGGGTGTCATGCTTGGTGACCACAGGACCTCATCTCTGTTGTTTGCGGATGATGTTGTCCTGTTGGCTTCATCCAGCAATGACCTACAGGTCTTACTGGGATGGTTTGCCGCTGAGTGTGAAGCGACTGGGATGAGAATCAGCACCTCCAAGTCCGAGTCCATGGTCTTCAGCCAGAAAAGGTGGATTGGCCTCTCTGGGTTGGGTACAAGCTCCTGCCCCAAGTGGCGGAGTTCAAGTATCTCAGGGTCTTATTCACAAGTGAGGTGAGAATGGAGCAAGAGATTGACAGATGGATTGGAGCAATATCTGCAGTGATGCGGACGTTGTACCGGTCCGTTGTGGTGAAGAGGGAGCTAAGCTTTAAGGGAAAGCTGTTGATTTACTGGTCAATCTACGTTCCTGCCCTCACCTATGGTCACAAGCTTTGGGTATTGACCGAAAGAATAAGATTGTGGATACAAGTGGCTGCGAGCTTTCTTCGTAGGATTGCTGGACTCACCCTTGGAGATAGGGTGAGGAGCTCAGTTATCCGGGAGAGGCTCACAGTAGAACCGCTGCTCCTCCACATTGAAAGGAGCCAGTTGAGTTGGTTTGGGCATCTGATCAGGATGCCTCCCACTTGAAGTGTTTCGGGCATGTCCCACTGGGAGGAGACCCCGGGGCAGACCCAGAACTTGCTGGAGAGACTACGTCTCCCAGTTGGTCTGGGAACACTTTGGCATCCTCTCTGAATAGCTGGAGCAGGTGGCTAGGGAAAGGGAAGTCTGGGCTTCTCTGCTTGAACTGCTGTCTCCACGACCCGGACCTCCGGAAAAGTGGTAGGAGATGGATGGATGGATGGATGGATGGTCACACACTGAATCAAAACATGTTTACAGGCCAAAGAGTAAATGTGACAAACCAGACCCACAGCATCAGTTCTAGCCTGATATACACAACAATCAACCATCAATTGATAAAAAAATGCTGGGTGGCCAAAATTTTTTATATCACATTGCTTGTGACCTTTGGTTTTAAGCACACACCTGGATGCAGATCTACAAAATGAATTTGTGTGTGTGAGTCTGGAGCGCATCGGGGCAATTCTGTACTAGGAGTAGAGATTCTTGCAAATTGTGGAGAGATAGCAAGAGTAGTGTCATGGCATTACATTGTAAAATCTAACAGTATTTCTTAATAAAAAAAAATAAGTAAATATAACTTTATCCTTCAAAACAAATGGGAGTTATTCATTTCTACAAATTTAACCTTACTCAAAAATACATGTTTGTATTACTAACTCAGTTGCTGTGAGTGTAGGTGCAATTTGGGGGCATTTTAAGCATTGATGGCATAATTCCACTTTGTTAAAGGCCAAATGTCACGTAATTTTTTTTTCTAAATGACAACGAATTTAGATAAAATACACATAGCTTAAACCAAATATTCATACCGGAGACCATATCACCCACCTGTATTTACATAATTGCACAAAATACACCAGGCGAAGGCCCCACCTTGCTTGCTGGCTTGTGACAGCCAGTCCAGACCACGCCTATGTTTTTGACGTCACAAGTTGTACCCTGGCTGCCCTGCCTATCCACATTCACACTTATCAACATTGGACAATCATGACGGAAAGTGACAGCGATTGTGAACAAATTAGTTTATTTTTGTCTTTTTTTTGTCAGTGGTTCAGACAGTGACAGAGGCATAGAACCTTACAGGTTTGAGCGGTCCGAGATGGAATCAGATGCTTTGTCTGATGACAACAGTTCCGACGATGACCAGAGAGCAGAACCAGTGGAAAATGTCATTGAATTGGACATTAATCGCCTCCAGAATTGGGAAGCCGAAGGGGGTCTGTCGAGGGCGCCCCATAAATATTGATTTTTCGGAAGCCATTATTATTACAGTGGAGGAGAGCCGCTGCTGTCAAGAAATTGACCAGATCAATATGAAAATGGAGGCGCAAACCTGTCAAGTGAGACGTTTTCACTGTATTTTAATACAGGGAAAATGCAATTTTAACAAATACGGGCGTATTGCCATTTCTGTACGCCCAAAAGAAAAATATACGGGAAAAAAAATTGAGTGTGTTGAGGAGCATGTCGTGTGTGTGAGACCCACAGCTAGGGTGCTTGCAGATCGCTCAGCACTACATTGACTACTACATTGAGCACTACATTGAGCTCACTACTACACTTCGCACTACATTGAGAAGTGTGGACTCAATCATTAGGCTGATTGTCGGGGCGGGCAGATCGCTCAGCGGGAGCTATTATCACTACAATGAGAAGTCATTAGGATAATGGCTTAACACTTTCAGCTGTGCTGCGGCTGCGGAACAGAGAGGAATCGCCTTACAAATACAGAATTCTGCTTTTTTTATTTTGAGCCGGACGCTGAGTTGTGTTGTTATTGTCAAATATCATATATTATATTGTCAAATTACCATATATATTGTCAAATATAGTAGAAGGAGTCTTTGTCTAATTTGACCTTGTTGTTATATTATACAGTTTCTTTTAACCTGTAATGTACTATCCGAAATAAATAAATTCATTCATTCATTCATTCATTCATTCATTCATTATCCATGAATCCTTAAAATATTTGACAATAACAACACGAATTACATTTAAAACATTTCCCAGAGAAGTGTCCCTTATTACTCCGCCGTCCCTTATAGCCCCGTTTTACGGTATTAAAATACGGCGAAAACGTCTCACTTGACAGGTATGAAAACATTTCCCAGAAAAGTGTCCCTTATTACCCAGCTGTCCCCTATAGCCGCGTTTTAAGGTATGGGTGAAATATCCAATTTTTTCTTTCTTGTTGCTCACTTCAATCTTCCAGTCTCCATATAAACAATCAATCGGGATACCCCAAGCATCAAACTAGGGTACAATCTATTTCATCACTTCCGCCTTCTTCCCCAGGCGATTCCAGGGGCCGTGAGTAGGAACGTCAGGCCAAGCGCGGCAGTTTTAAATTAACGAATATTCCGGCGTTACTGAAGCATATGCACCAAGACCCGAACGGATCGGTTCCCTTTTATATCTAGTTTCAAGACATTTAAAGTACCCTGTTACGTGACATTTGGCCTTTAAGTTTACTCATTTTGACTGAGTTAACTTGAATATTGCTATAAAAATGACTGCTGACTTTTGTTTTTTTATTCAGGGTTTGAAATTATCAGGCTGTGCTTCAATAAACCAATAATTCAGATAGTTTTATATTCCTTTAAACTGACAAGAGTTGCAGTCTTGTAATCCTTGTTTAGTCAACACACACAAAATTAATCAACCCCTTCGATAATAGCGTAATTAAAGTAAATTTTCATGTTTTTTTTAAATTATGTGGTGAAATAACATTTGATAGGATCACCATGAGTTCTAAAGTGGCAAGTATACTTTTTCAAAAATTACTATATTCTAACGTTTTGAAAACCAAACAATCAAGAAATGGGGCCGTTTCCTGCTTTTGGGGGCACTATGCAAGATTGCGTTGAGGGGCTTCTGTTTTTGTAAAGCAGAAGACAATACTTCATAGCAGTACATCAGTCTGGTACACTTTAAGAAGAAAACTGTTGATATGAAATTCAGATTAAAGATCTCAAGTTGACTCAAGCATTTTAAACCTATAGAAAATATTAGTGCCTCTCAGTAAATTTGAATATTATGATTTGTAGTTTCAAAAATCACTACCATAATCATCAAATGAAGATGGGTAGTTTGGCCCCCTCAATAACTGGGGGCCCATAGCATTTGCATACGGCGCCCTATGAAGGAAACAGCTATGCCAAATGTGTTGTGTTATGTAAGTTGTCATAACTAGAATGTGGTGATAGACCTTAATAGAAATAATAGAATGAAACGAATAGTAGTTTAGTATGAAGAAGATACATTTATGTTAACGCTTTCTATATAACTCAATTTACTCACTGAAAAAATTAGATGCAGTTGAATGGTTTGAGTCATCAAACTGAAACAATTTTAGGCAATCAGTTTCCTCAAACACTTTGAGTTGAAATAACTTATCAGGTTTTACAGTGTAGCCCATTTTTCTTTTGCCGGCATGGTTTAACAAAATGGCCAAAATTATCATCTTGCTTACACCTGCTTTGCGTATAGCGCATCAGGAAAGTACTCACAGCGCTTCACTTTTTCCACATTTTGTTATGATGCTGCCTTGTTCCAAAAAGGATTAAATTCCTTTCTTCCCTCAAAATTCTACAAACAATACCCCATAATGACAATGTGAATTTTTTTTTAGATTTTTGTAAATGTATTAAAAATAAAAAACTAAGAGATCACATGTACTTAAGTATTCACAGCCTTTGCCATGAAGCTCAAAATTGAGCTCAGGTGCATCCTGTTTCCACTGATCATCCTTGAGATGTTTCTGCAGCTTAATTGGAGTCCACCTGTGGTAAATTCAGTTGATTGGACATGATTTGGAAAGGCACACACCTGTCTATATAAGGTCCCACAGTTGACAGTGCATGTCAGAGCACAAACAAAGCATGAAGTCAAAGGAACTGTCTGTAGACCGAGACAGGATTGTCTCGAGGCACAAATCTGGGGAAGGGTACAGAAAAATTTCTGCTGCTTTGAAGGTCCCAGTGAGCGCAGTGGCCTCCATCATCCGTAAATGGAAGAAGTTCAGAACCACCAGAACTCTTCCAAGAGCTGGCCGGCCGTCTAAACTGAGTGATCGGGGGAGAAGGGCCTTAGTCAGGGAAGTGACCAAGAACCCGATGGTCACTCTGTCAGAGCTCCAGCGTTCCTCTGTGGAGAGAGGCGAACCTTCCAGAAAGACAACCATCTCTGCAGCAATCCACCAATCAGGGCTGCATGGTACTGGCCAAATGGAAGCCACTCCTTAGTAAAAGGCACATAGAAGCCCGCCTAGAGTTTGTCAAAAGGCACCTGAAGGACTCTCAGACCATGAGAAACAAAATTCTCTGGTCTGATAAGACTAAGATTGAACTCTTTGGCGTGAATGCCAGGTGTCATGTTTGAAGGAAACCAGGCACCGCTCATAACCTTGCCAATGGTGGTGGCAGCATCATGCTATGGGGATGTTTTTCAGCGGCAAGAACTGGGAGACTAGTCAGGATAGAGAGAAAGATGAGTGCAGCAATGTGCAGAGACATCCTGGATGAAAACCTGTTCCGGAGCACTCTTGACCTCAGACTGGGGCAATGATTCATCTTTCAGCAGGACAATGACCCTAAGTACACAGCCAAGATATCAAAGGAGTGGCTTCAGGACGACTCTGTGAATGTCCTTGAGTGGCCCAGCCAGAGCCCAGACGTGAATTCAATTGAACATCACTGGAGAAATCTGAAAATGGCTGTGCACCGACGCTTCCCATCCAACCTGATGGAGCTTGAGAGATGCTGCAAAGAGGAATGGGTGAAACTGCCCAAAGACAGGTGTGCCAAGCTTGTGGCCTCATATTCAAAAAAATTTAAGGCTGTAATTGCTGCCAAAGGTGCATCAATTAATTAATCCCTTTTGGAATAAGGCTGTAACATAACCAAATGTGGAAAAAGTGAAGTGCCATGAATACTTTCCGGATGCACTGTATATACTGTATGCAAGTATTGGTGTGGGGTAAATAACTCTACATTTATTACTCATGTGTAAACAGGAAGACAAATAATGATTGTTAACCACTAAATAAATGAGAAGGGGTAGGAATAAATAAGCTAATGCTTCCTTCTACTCCTTTTCCTTTCATATTTAATTATATATCACTTTACTTTCACATGTTTGAAATAAAGCGGTAGTCGGATGGTAATCTGTAGGATGACTTTGCAAAGCAAGAAGAGGAAAACGGTGAAGGCAGAGCCAAAGATTAAGTTAGAGAAGTTACAGAATGAAGAAGGTCGCACAGAGTTCAGAAAAGAGTTGATACAGGCTCTGGGTGGTAGGGAAGAATTACCAGATGACTGGGAAAGTACAGCAAAAGTATTGAGGGAAACGGTAGAAAGGTATGTGGTGTATCCAGTGGACAGAGGAAGGAAGACAAGGAGACTTGGTGGTGGAGTGAGGAGGTACAGGAAAGTATTCAGTGGAAGAGGTTAGCAAAGAAAAAGTGGGATAGTCAGGGAAATGAAGAAAGTAGACAGGAGTATTTGGAATCTAGGTGCGTGGCAAAGGGAGAGGTGGAAAAGGAAAAGGCATACTGTATAGTGAGTTGGATGAGAGGTTAAACACTAAGGAAGGAGAAAATGAGTTGTATCGATTGGCTAGACAGAGAGATCGAGCTGGAAAGGACGTACAGCAGGTTAAGTTGATTAAGGACAGAAATGGTAATGTACTAACAAATGATGAGAGTGTGTTGAGAAGATGGAAGGAGTACTTTGAAAAGCTGATGAATAAAGAAAGTGAAAGAGAGAGGAGGACTGATGAAGGAAAGATAGTGAAAAAGGAAGTCCCGAGGATTGGCAAGGCAGAAGTGAGGGCAGCTTTGAAGAGGGTGAAGAATGGAAAGGCGGTTGATCCAGATGACATACATACCTGTGGAGGTATGGAGATGTTTAGGAAAGATGGCAGTGGACTTTTTAACCAGATTGTTTAACACAATCTTGGAGAGTGACAGGATGCCTGAGGAGTGGAGAAGAAGTGTTTTGGTACCAATTTTCAAGAAGAAAGGTGACGCTTAGAGCTGTAGTAACTACAGAGACATAAAGCTGATCAGCCACACTGTGAAGATATGGCAGAGTTGTTGAAGCCAGGTTAAGAAGAGAGATCACAATCAGTGGGCAGCAGTATGGTTTCATGCCAAGAAAGAATACTATAGATGCAATGTTTGCTTTAAGAGTGTTGCTGGAGAAGTATAGAGAAGATCAGGAGTCGCACTGTGTCTTCGCGGATCTAGAGAAAGCATATCATAGGGTGCCAAGAGAGGAAGTGTGGTACTGTATAAGGAAGTCAGGGGTGGCAGAGAAGTATGTAAGGGTGGTGCAGGGCTTGTATGAGGACAGCGAGACAGTGGCAAGGTGCGCTGTAGGAGTCAAGGTGGGGGTGGGATTACACCAGGGATCGGCTCTAAGCCCCTTCTTGTTTGCCATGGTGATGGACAGGCTGACAGACGAGGCCAGGCAGGAGTCTCTGTGGACCATGATGTTTGTAGATGACATTGTGATCTGTAGTGAGAGTAGGGAACAGGTGGAAGAGAACCTGGAGAGGTGGTGGCATGCTCTGGAGAGAAGAGGAATGAAAGTCAGTAGAAGCAAGACAGAATATATGAGTGTGAATGAGAGGGAGGCAGGTGGAATGGTGAAGATGTAAGGAGTAGAGGTAGTGAAAGTAGATGAGTTTAAATATCTGGGGTCAACCATCCAAAGAAATGGAAAATGTAAAAGGGAGGTGAAGAAGAGGGTGGAGTGGGTGGAGATGAGTGTCAGGGGTGATTTGTGACAGAAAGATAGCAGCTAGAGTGAAAGTGAAAATTTACAAGATGGTAGTGAGACCTGCTATGATATATGGTTTGGAGAAGGTGGCACTGACAAAAAGACAGGAGGTGGAGCTGGAGGTGGCACAGCTGAAGAAGCTAAGATTTTCTTTGGGCGTGACTAGGAGGGACAGGATTAGAAATGAGTATATCAGAGGGACAGCTCAGGTTGAGCAGTTTGGAGACAAAGTAAGAGAGGCAAGGCTGAGATGGTTTGACATGTGCAGAGGAGGGATAGTGGATATATTGGACAAAGGATGTTGAAGATGGAGCTGCCAGGCAGGAGGAAAAGAGGAAGACCACAGATTCATGGATGTAGTGAAGGAGGACATGGAGAGGGTTGGTACTCCAGAAGAAGATGCAAGGGATAGAGTGAGATGGAGGCAGATGATCCGCTGTGGCGACCCCTAAAGGCCAAAAGAAGATGTCTGAAATCAAGCCTTCGTTCATTCATTCTTTTCACCTAATACTTCCTCTTCTCTCATACTGGCTACATAGCTACATAGGCTATGTTTGCATGGACACTAATAAACTGGCTGTAATTGGATTTCTGGAGTTATCTGATTATTCATGTGACCATACGTATAAAGTCCATGATAAAATTTCTTTATCACATAAAGGTCATTACCGGATTATAAAAAAAATCATATAAGCACACGTGGTTTATTGCCCAATAATTCACTTATTTATTCCATCTAAACATGTCAGATCAGATTGTTACCATTATCTGATTATTCCTAGTTATTTGATTTTAGCCATGTAAACAGGACCAGTGTTTGCTTTTATCCTCCCTTCAACTTTCTGTTCCTTTTATCTCCTTTATACCTCCTCTCCTCATTCCCTTGTCTTCTCTCCTTGGCTCCTTCTCCCCTTTTCTCTCCTCAGTCATTTCTCTTGTCTCTTCTACTGGTTTCTTCTCTCCTTCTCCCACCATCTTGTCTCCTTCCTCTTCTTCTTCTTCTTCTTCTTTTAGATTTGATTGGTGGTTGGCAACCAGCTTACAGGTGCATTACCACCACGGACTTGATTATCATCACTCTATATCTTTCTCATTCACTCCATACAGCCAATCATGTACAGTAGAACAAAATTATGTTTTTCTTATCTACAATGTTAATCACACACATATATAGAATCAGAGGGGTCGCTGCTGTCATGAACTGGGGTGGTTTCCAGCCCAGTTCTATGGCACGGTGGCTGTCTAGTCTCCTGTTTATTTTATTTTGGGCTCTTGATTTGCCGTCGGACAGCCGACAGCCACGCCCCCTCCTGCCAGCTCCTACCAGCTGATTGTCATTACCTGCTGCTCTCCCCTCCACACACACACACACACACACACACACACACACACACACACACACAAGTGTCCACACCCGCATTCACTCAGCACGTTTGCACTCACTCACCCCCCCCCCCCCCCACACACACACATCCTCTCTCTCTCTCTCTCTTTCTCCACACCGGCATGCACTCAGCTGATTAGTTTTGTAGTATTTAAGATCTGGGTTCGCTGTTGTGGGTGATTGTTGTTTAGATAGATAGATAGATACATGCATACTTTATTTTGAACAAAAAAGTAAAAAAACAAAACAAATGACAAGTGCGATAAAGTGACAGTAAACAGTGCTCAAAAGGGAGAAGGAAGAAGTGAACTCTTAACTCCAACTCCTCTTTTCCATAAATACAACCCATGTGAAATATATACAAATTACCTCATTTAAGACCCCAAGTAAACAATTAACTGTATTTTGTACATATCAACATTAACACCCATCCATCCCAACATACATACAGTCCATACATCAAAACCCAGCCCCAACCAACACAGATATACACAGTACAGTCCCACCTACCATTCCATAGTGTCCCAGAGTGAGCATAGTGAATCGTACATATAAACACTACCCTTCTAACATATATTCTTTCAGCAAATAATGTTTATACCTACACTACTGTTCAAAAAGTTTGGGGTCACCCAGACAATTATTTTGTGTTTTCCATGAAAAGTCACACTTATTTACCACCATGAGTTGTAAAATGAATTGAAAATATAGTCAAGACATTGACAAGGTTAGAAATAATGATTTGTATTTGAAATAATAATTTTTTCCAGATACTCAACCTGCTCAAAGGAAGGTCAGTTTTATAGCTTCTCTAACCAGCTAAACTGTTTTCAGCTGTGCTAACATGATTGCACAAGGGTTTTCTAATCATCCATTAGCCTTCTGACGCAATGAGCAAACACATTGTACCATTAGAACACTGGAGTGATAGTTGCTGGAAATGGACCTCTATACACCTATGTACATATTGCACCAAAAACCAGACATTTGCAGCTAGAATAGTCATTTACCACATTAGCAATGTATATTAGATATTAGAGTGTATTTCTGATTAGTTTAAAGTTATCTTCATTGAAAAAACTGTGCTTTTCTTTCAAAAATAAAGAAATTTCTAAGTGACCCCAAACTTTTGAACGGTAGTGTATTTTTGAATTGATTTCTGTTTGTACATAGTTTCAGTTCCAGCTCCAGACTGTTCCACAAATCCACCCCACAGACAGATATGCACATACTTTTCTTAGTTGTTCGTACCTTAGGTTTTGTAAAGTTTAAGTCTCCTCTCAAATTATAATCATTGTCTCTTCTTTTGAATATTTTTTGTATATTAGTTGGGAGTTGATTATTAATTGCCCTGTACATTACTTGTGCTGTCTTAAATTTGAACCGTGTGTTTAAACTGACTGTCAGTTTTTCCTGCACCGTGTTCGCTCTTGGACTGTCTCAGATTGCTCCAGCACTGTGAGTACTATTTGCTTCGCCCCTGCCATCCAGCCTGTCTGGCGGTTCCTTTCCTGGGCTCTCTTTTGTCCATTTCCCGCCGCAGTTCCGTCTGCCTGCATGTTGGAACATTCTCCCTTTGTGTACTCACTTGTGTGCTGTTGAGCGTCCTGGAGACTCTTCCAGTTCATCCTGTGCTACCTGTTTATGATTTGACTGGACTATTATATCATTTGCACAATAAAATACACACAACAATCTCCTGCGAGTGGGTTTGTCATTTCTGCCTTAAAACGGCAGAGAAATCATGACAGCTGCCATGCAAGGCGCCGCCACAAATTTCCCTCCTCCATTCCATTATTGCTGAGCACCAAGCTGGATGGCAGGAAGTTCCGCTTTTATATGGTCTTCGGCATGACCCGGCCAGGATTTGAACACCAACTTCTTCTTCTTTTAGATTTGATTGGTGGTTGGCAACCAGCCTACAGGTGCATCACCACCATTGACCTGACCATCATCACTTGACTTTGTATAAGGAGTTCTTCTACTTCTTCTTCCTCTTCTTCCAGATTTGACTGGCGGCTGGCAACAAGCCCACAAGCGCATCACCGCCACTGACTTGATTATCATCAGTATATCTTTGTATAAAGAGTTCTGAAAAATCGTCTTCTTCTTCTTCCTCTTCTTTTAGACTCGATCGGCGGCTGGCGACCAGCCCACAGGTGCATCACCGCCACTCACCCCACACCACATCATCACTCCAACTGGTCAGAAGCTGTAGTCTGTATCTGCGTCACATCTCATTCTTCTTCTTCTTCCTCGATTCCGGTTTTCAACCATCATAACTTCCTCTCTCTCTAGCCACTGCCCTTCTTTCTTCTCTCTTTATCTCCTCCTCTTGTTCTCTCTCCTTGTATCCTCCCTTCTGATTGACTTTAAGCAGACTAGTTTTTCTTTCATGATGTCGGGGGTTCAGACTGAATTGGTCTGGGAGCCCTTCTGGCCCTGGGGCTTCATATGTTGCAGATATGGTGGTTAAAACATAGTGTACATGTTCAGCCAAGTTTCAAAGCTTTATGTTCATATGCAGACACAATAGCTCTTTGTAGTTTAGCAGAGCTCCTTTCTGTGTATATTCAGTTATCCCATGGTGTGTATTCTGAGACTTCCTTCCTTCAGTGGAATGGAGCCAGTAAACACAGAAACCTGAATGTTTTTGAGTGAGTGGACAAGCTCTTTCTTTGCTTACAGATTTGTATTTGAGTAACACAGAAAAACACTGGAAGGAGAATTCCCAAACAGCTGCAGTCCATATATCAAAAATGTTACACAAACACAGGCCTCAGTGATTAGATGGTCACACACCCGCTGAAAATTTTCCTCTACAGTCTCCACACTGTGTAAGGAAAACTCTGGAAACATCAGACTCAGACTGTGGTTCTGTGTTACCAATATATCACAACCAGGGAAGGCAGCTGAGCTCAGATCATCACCAAAATTTAATGGGTTCACCATTGACCCAAGGGCTACATCTGATGGAAATTTCATCTAAATCTGTCCAGTAGTTTTTGTGTAATCCTGCCAACAAACACACAGACAGACAAACAACAAACCACCACGATAACATTATCTCCTTGGTGGAGGTAATGAGCTAAAAGGTCTTTATGTTCCGACTCACCTCGTGGCAGGAGGATCCGACAGAGTGGACGGGATCACAGTCGCAGTGCTGGCAGCCTGTCCCACTGGCGAGGTCCCACGTATCAGGAGCACAGTGGTCGCAGTTCTGACCGACCACGTTGGGCTGGCAGGGACACTGGCCGCTACGCTGGTCACACTGACACTCATCAGGGGACAAGCAGGCCTGAGGTACCGTCCCCACAGAGTAACACATACACTCTGAACAAAAGGGAGGATTTAAATCAAATTAATTCAGCCTGATACAAAAAACAAGTTTGGTTTGTATAAACTTGTTTTCATCCAGTATTTTTGTGAATTTCAGATACATACAGTGGTGTGAAAAAGTGTTTGCCCCCTTCCTGATTTCTCATTTTTTTTGTATGTTTGTCACACTTAAATGTTTCAGTTTGTGGTGACCCACCACAATCTACAGGGACATTCATTCTCACACTCAGAAGCAGAGGACCATTCACATACGGACAGAGAGCCCCTGGGGGGACAACCAGAACAATGGACTATTGTTTATACATCTCCGGATTAAGGAGGAGACGTCTGGGCGCCAGTTGGTCAAACTAATCCTATGTATTGACTGATATGTATATCAATATGCTAATGTGCCATGCATTCTCTCTGTTTGTATAACATATAAAAGAGGAGACAGCACAACACAGCACAACACAGTAGACCACTGTAGCGCACAGCGCTACAAGTGCGTCTCATTTTAATGGAGGAAATAAAACTCTGCAACCTTCCAGCTCGTCATATCTCGTCTGAATTTATTCCTCCACACTGGTGACCCTTGACGAAGAATGGAACACGAGGTGAACACCCCGGAGATGACCTGGACGGGAAGCCCCAGCACGCGTCATGGTGCGCCCCTCACCTGACTTAATTCCTCCACACTGGTGACCCGACGTGTCATGGCGCGCCCCTCGCTTGATCTTTTCCCTCCACACTGGTGACCTGACGAGAGAGAATGACCGTCTGCTCCCTCGCACCGCGCTGTGGACAGCAGAGGACCAGAGAACGCCTGCAACTTCTTCATCCTCACCGGAGCGTGCCCCCCGGAGCGGGCAGCGCTGGGACCGACTCGCACCATGAATGGCGACACGAGCGAGCCGAAGGAAGCAGCCTGAATGGGGAAGGACATCGGCGCTGACTGCGTTGATTTCCGCCAAGCTCCCCGAATCTGACTCAACTCACGGCAGCCGACTTCCCGCGCACAGAAGCCCCACATGCACACCGCAGGATTACAAGGACAGCGCAGCTGCCAGTTATGTGGTCCAGCGCCAAGCGCGCACCACGAGACGAACCGGCTCCACAGACTGATACATTGACCTCCGCCGCGGCACATGCCCGAGAAAAACGGCCGATCGCCACCCTCGGAACTTTCAGGGCTGCTCACGCACCTGAAGCAGACGTGCAGCCCGCACACAGGACTTTGTATGGGTTTCTCAGCCACGGCGCACAAGTGGAATTTAGCCGATTGCTGTCCCCGGTGGCTTTAGGGCTGCGTCTGCACCTAAAGTCTAACTGCCAAGTCCCTCACACAGCTGCAGTTGTTTCACAGCTGCTACGCATCCTCGGGGAATTTGGCCGCTCACCTTCCCCACATCCTTGCTGGATCGAGCTGCGAGAGGAGTCAGAGACTTAATTTTTTTTTCACAGCCGCTGTGGATCTCCGCCAGGTTTACCGGGAAAGTCCCTCACCATCACGGATCCACACGCAATTTTGTGTGGCCCAGACACCTTTGACGTCCCGGGCTGGCACTCACTTACTCCCACCCCCCTCCCCCCCACACAGCGCTTTTCCCGCACCTCACTCCATAAAGCCGGCCGCTTGATGTCTTGGTCTATTACGCACAAAGCGCACCGGCCCATGCGCCCACGACCCACGGCCATTCAACGTGCTGGAACCCGGAGTGGAGCACACTGTTTTTTTCCACCCCTCCCCCATCCCCCCATGGACTGACATGCCCTCCGACAGTTCTACCGGAGCTGGAGCCCAAACGACGGGGTGGGGGGTGGGGGGGTCACAGCCCCTTCTGAGTGTTCTGGGGGGGAGCCCTGTGGTGACCCACCACAATCTACAGGGACATTCATCCTCACACTCAGAAGCAGAGGACCATTCACATACAGATAGAGAGCCCCTGGGGGGACAACCAGAACAATGGACTATTGTTTATACATCCCCGGATTAAGGAGAAGACATCCGGGCACCAGTTGGTCAGGCTAATCATATGTATTGACTGATATGTATATCAATATGCTAATGTATCATGCATTCTCTCTGTTTGTATAACATATAAAAGAGGAGACAGCACAACACAGCACAGCACAGCACAGTAGACCACTGTAGCGCACAGCGCTACAAGTGCGTCTCACTTTGATGGAGGAAATAAAACTCTGCAACCTTCCATCTCGTCATATCTCACCTGAACGTATTACTCCACAAGATCATCAAACAAATTTAAATATTAGACAAAGATAACACAAGTAAAAACAAAATGCAGTTTTTAAATGAAGGTGTTTATTATTAAGGGTAAAAAAAGAAATCCAAACCTACACGGCCCTGTGTGAAAAAGTGATTGTGCCCCCCCCCATTAAAAACATAAATTAACTGTGGTTTATCACAGCTTTGGAAAGCTGAGTTCAATTTCTCTAGCCACATCCAGGCCTGATTACTGCCACACCTGTTCTCAATCAAGAAATCACTTAGATAGGACCTACCTGACAAAGTGAAGTAGCCCAAAAGATCCTCAAAAGCTAGACATCGTGCTGTGATCCAAAGAAATTCAGGAACAAATGAGAAACGGAGTAATTGAGATCTATCAGTCTGGAAAAGGTGATAAAGCCATTTCTAAAGCTTTGGGACTCCAGCGAACCACAGTAAGAGCCATTATCCACAAATGGCTAAGACATGGAACAGTGGTGAACCTTCCCAGGAGTGGCTGGCTGACCAAAATTACCCCAACAGTGCAGCTATGACTCATCCAAGAGGTCACAAAAGACCCCACAACAACAGCCAAAGAACTGCAGGCCTCACTTGCCTCAGTTAAGGTCAGTGTTCTTGACTCCACCATAAGAAAGAGACTGGGCAAAAATGGCCTGCATGGCAGAGTTCCAAGACGAAAACCACTGCTGAACAAAAAGAACATAAAGTCTTGTCTCAGTTTTTCCAGAAAACATCTTGATGATTCCCAAGACTTTTGGGAAAATACTCTGTGGACTGACAAGACAAAAGTTGAACTTTTTGGAAGGTGTGTGTCCCATTACATCTGGCGTAAAAGTAACACAGCATTTCAGAAAAAGAACATCATACCAACAATAAAATATGGTGGTAGTAGTGTGATGGTCTGGGGCTGTTTTGCTGTTTCAGGACCTGGAAGATTGCTGTGGTAAATGGAACCATGAATTCTGCTGTCTACCAAAAAATCCTGAAGGAGAATGTCTGGCCATCTGTTTGTGGCCTCAAGCTGAAGCACACTCGGGTTCTGCAGCAGGACAATGATCCAAAACACACCAACAAGTCCACCTCTGAATGGCTTAAGAAAAACAAAATGAAGACTTTGGAGTGGCCTAGTCAAAGTCCTGACCTGAATCTGATTGAAATGCTGTGGCATGACCTTAAAAAGGCAGCTCATGCTCGAAAACCCTCCAATGTGGCTGAATTGCAACAATTCTACAAAGATGAGTGGGCCAAAATTCCTCCACAGTGTGGTAAAAGACTCATTGCCAGTTATAGCAAATGCTTGATTGCAGTTGTTGCTGCTAAGGGTGGCCCAACCAGATATTAGGTTTAGGGGGCAATCACTTTTTCACACAGAGCCATGTAGGTTTGGATTTTTTTTCCCCTTAATAATAAACACCTTCATTTACAAACTCCATTTTGTGTTTACTTGTGGTATCTTTGTCTAACATTTAAGCGTGTCAAACACAAAAAAATGAGAAATCAGTAAGGGGGCAAACACTTTCACACCACTGTATACAGTGGGGCAAAAAAGTATTTAGTCAGCCACCAATTGTGCAAGTTCTCCCACTTAAAAGATGAGAGAGGTCTCCAATTTTCATCATAGGTATACCTCGACTATGAGAGACAAAATGAGAAAAAAAAAATCCAGAAAATTACATTGAAGGATTTTTAATGAATTAATTGGTAAATTCCTCGGTAAAATAAGTATTTGGTCACCTACAAACAAGCAAGATTTCTGGCTCTCACAGACCTGTAACAACTTCTTTGAGAGGCTCCTCTGTCCTCCACTCGTTACCTGTATTAATGGCACCTGTTTGAACTCGTTATCAGTATAAAAGACACCTGTCCACAACCTCAAACAGTCAGACTCCAAACTCCACTATGGCCAAGACCAAAGAGCTGTCAAAGGACACCAGAAACAAAATTGTAGACCTGCACCAGGCTGGGAAGACTGAATCTGCAATAGGTAAGCAGCTTGGTGTGAAGAAATCAACTGTGGGAGCAATTATTAGAAAATGGAAGACATACAAGACCACTGATAATCTCCCTCGATCTGGGGCTCCACACAAGATCTCACCCCGTGGGGTCAAAATGATCACGAGAACAGTGAGCAAAAATCCCACAACCACACGGGGGGACCTAGTGAATGACCTGCAGAGAGCTGGGACCAAAGTAACAAAGGCTACATCAGTAACACACTACGCCGCCAGGGACTCAAATGCTGCAGTGCCAGACGTGTCCCCCTGCTTAAGCTAGTACATGTCCAGGCCCATCTGAAGTTTGCTAGAGAGCATTTGGATGATCCAGAAGAGGATTGGGAGAATGTCATATGGTCAGATGAAACCAAAACGGAACTTTTTGATGGAAACTCAACTTGTCGTGTTTGGAGGAGAAAGAACACCATACCTACTGTGAAGCATGGGGGTGGAAACATCACGCTTTGGGGCTGTTTTTCTGCAAAGGGACCAGGACAACTGATCCGTGTAAAGGAAAGATTGAATGGGGCCATGTATCGTGAGATTTTGAGTGAAAACCTCCTTCCATCAGCAAGGGCATTGAAGATGAAACATGGCTGGGTCTTTCAGCATGACAATGATCCCAAACACACCGCCCGGGCAACAAAGGAGTGGCTTCGTAAGAAGCATTTCAAGGTCCTGGAGTGGCCTAGCCAGTCTCCAGATCTCAACCCCATAGAAAATCTTTGGAGGGAGTTGAAAGTCCGTGTTGCCCAGCGACAGCCCCAAAACATCACTGCTCTAGAGGAGATCTGCATGAAGAAATGGGCCAAAATACCAGCAACAGTGTGTGAAAACCTTGTGAAGACTTACAGAAAACGTTTGACCTCTATCATTGCCAACAAAGGGTATATAATAAAGTATTGAGATGAACTTATGGGATTGACCAAATACTTTTTTTACAGAGAAATTTACCAATTAATTCATTAAAAATCCTTCAATGTGATTTTCTGGATTTTTTTTCTCATTTTGTCTCTCATAGTTGAGGTATACCTATGATGAAAATTGGAGACCTCTCTCATCTTTTAAGTGGGAGAACTTGCACAATTGGTGGCTGACTAAATACTTTTTTGCCCCACTGTATGCAAAAGAAATCGTGGCTGGAACCACAGTGTAATCACATTAAAAGGACCAAAATAAAGGGTGTTTTTGCCTCATGTCTAGTATTTTATGCAGTACTGAAGTATTCTGAGAACTCCAGCATTGAAACATTGGCACAAATGTTTTCTTTTCTTCTTTCTCTGCTATAATGATAGAGCAGCTCCAGCATACAGAAAAATAAAGATACGGACTATGAACCAAAAGGTTCTTCAGAGTAATTCCGAAAAACAATTTTGACTTCTACAAAGAACCTTTCAGTCAGAGGTTCTTCAAAGAACCTTTTTCAGAAATGCCCAGTTCATTCTCTTTGAAGAACCATATAGGACATGCAAGGAACCATCTTTTATATAAAGAGGTTCTTCAGTGATGTGATGGTTCTCTGAAGAGTCACAGAGCTCTAAGAAGAAGAACCCTTATTATTTTAGTATACTTTATTAATCTCAAAGGGAAATTACAGGGCATCCACCTGGATGGATGAGGCAGGCAAGGTGCGGTGCCGATCCCTTCACCATTCACACACACATTCACACCTGGGGCCACTTCAGAGTCTCCAATTAACCTAACCTGCCTGTCTTTGGCCTGTGGGAGGAAACCGGAGTACCTGGAGTAAACTCACACAGACACGGGGAGAACATGCAAACTCCACACAGAAGGGTCACCAATGGTCAGGGGGTGGGATCCAACCCATGACCTTCTTGCTGTGCTGCCACAGTGCCAACCACTGCGCTACCGAGCTGCCCATTTAAGAACCGTTTCTTCTGTGTGCTTCCTCCAGTTAATAAAGAACTGGTTCTGCTCAACAAACGTGTCCTCTTCCTGTTTTGTTTATGTAAATGCTGACTAACGTAGTATTCTCTTGAGCAAATGCTAGATGTGTGCTGTGAAATATCCATTTGTGTCGGGCTGCAATGGGAGAAAATGATGTGAATTCAAACTGTATATCTATCCTGTCTGAATGCTGAATTTGATAATATGCATTTGTAAAATAGGTTCAAAAATATTATAGGCTTCAATATACAGACTTAAATGGAAACATACAGTACATTAAGGGCCTTTAACTTCAAATGTATACAGTTAGCAGAGTTGGATTACAGGATGATTTCAATAAATGAAACAAAACAAAATTGATGAAAAGAAGCTTTTTCACATTAACAATAAAGTTGTGGCTTTTTGGCGTTTCTGATCCATGACAGCAAACTTGGTTCCTGAAGAGATGATACAATACATGTGGGCAGATGAAGAAAGAACTCTTCCAGGATTTCAATCATAGCCTGGTGTTATTCCCACACCAGGGATTCATTTATGCTTTATTTTTGCACTTCATTTTGAAATTTTGCTAACATTTGATACTGTCGTAGGCTATGTATGCAACACTATGTACTGTAGGACACAGTTGCCTTCCTCAGTGATTCACATAACAGCTGTTGGAAAACACTTTAAAAACAAAATGAAGCCTCAGAAAGGACATAAAATAAAAATTGTAGGGAAGTGTATTTTGTTATCCCATAAACTATGATCCAAATGGGGGGAAAAAGGAAAACTGGAATCAAATCTACCAAAGTCATACTCACTCCTACAGTTCTGTGTCGCAGCGTTGCCATAGTAACCCAGCTTGCAATGCTGGCACCCATGGCCCTGGGTGTGGTACAGGCATTTGAGACAGACACCAGTGCGAACATCACAGGACCCAGGATCGTGCATATCAATATTGTTGTTGCACTGGCAGGGCAGGCAGCGACCTCCGGGTACCAAAGGGTTCCCATAGTAACCAGGGGCACATTCGTCACACTTGACACCTGGATGAAGAACCAAAACAAGATATGGCAACCTAGTTTAAAAAGAAAAGAATGAAGGTTTACTTAAATTTTTAATAATCTTTTATCTGTTTAATTAAGTTCTAAACACTTTAAAGAATTCTTCACCTTTTGAAAATAGAAACAGAAAAGGTGTCAAGTTTATTGTAATCCCATTCATTTCACAATTCCCCTTATATGGTATATTAAAGGTAACTAGATTTAGATTTTAAAATAATACATCCACAAAACGTTTAGAAATATGTAGAATTAAAGCCTTTATATTCTCAAAAAATAAAAATAATTTTTACATCTGAGCAGTTAGATGATGAGACTATAGCGGCCTGTAGCATGGATAAATATAAAATGTTAGGACATGGCTAACATTTTCATGGCAAATGGAGGTGCCATATTCTGTAGGTAATTATAATGGTTGACAACACCTTCAGCATTGTGATAATAGGATACACAAACAATTGCTCATTGTATTTACTGTAATCATATACAGTGGATATAAAAAGTCTACACACCCCTGTTCAAATGCCAGGTTTTTCTGATGTAAAAAATGAGACTAACATAAATCATTTCAAAACTTTTTCCACCATTAATGTGACCTATAACTTGTACAACCCAACTGAAAAACAAACTGAAATCTTTTAAGGGGAAAAATAAAAAAAACTTACAATAATCTCGTTGCATAAATATGCACACCCTTAAACTAATACTTTGTTGTAGCACCTTTGGCTTTTATTACAGCACTCAGTCTTTTTGGGTAGGAGTCTATCAGCGTCGCACATCTTGATGTGGCAATATTTGCCCACTCTTCTTTGTGAAAATGCTCCAAATCTGTTAGATTACAAGGGCATCTCCTGTGCATAGCCCTCTTCAGATCACCCCACAGATGTTTGATTGGATTCAGGTCTGGACTGTGGTTGAGCCATTCCAAAACCTTAGTCTTCTTCTGGTGAAGCCATTCTTTTGTTGATTTGGATGTGTGCTTTGGGTCATTGTCATGCTGAAAGATGAAGTTCTTCTTCATCTTCAGCTTTCTAGCAGAAGCCTGAAGGTTTTGTGCCAACACTGACTGGTATTTGGAACTGTTCATAATTCCCTCCACCTAAACTAAGGCCCCAGTTCAAGCTGAAGAAAAACAGCCCCAAAGCAAGATGATGCCACCACCATGCTTCACTGTAGGTATGGTGTTCTTTTGGTGATGAGCAGTGTTGTGTTTGCACCAAATATACCTTTTGGAATTATGGCCAAAAAGTTCAACCTTGGTTTCATCAGACCATAACACATTTTCATATGTGCGCTTGGGAGATTTCAAATGTGTTTTTGGAAAATGTAGCTGGGCTTGGATGTTTTTCTTTGTAAGATACGGCTTCCATCTTGCCACCCTAGACGGGAGATTGTGTCTGCGTGGGTTTACTCCGGGATTTCTCCAGTTTCCTCCCACATGCCAAAAAACATGCAAGTTAGGTTAATTTGCATCAACTTGGGATTCTAAATTGTCCTTAGGTATGATTGTGAGAGTGAATGATTGTCTGTCTCTCTGTGTTGGCCCTGCGATGGACTGGCGATCTGTCCAGGGTGTACCCTGCCTCTCGCCCAATGATGCTGGGATAGGCTCCAGCCCCCCCGCGACCCGAAAAGGATTAAGCAAAAGAAGATGGATGGATGGATAATCAGGGGCACTTTAAATGGTGGCAGGTGTGTGGTGACTCCCATTTAACATGAGTTTGAATGTGATTGGTTAATTCTGAACACAGCCACATCCCCAGTTATAACAGGGTGTTCATATTTATGCAAACAGTTTATTGTAAGTTTTTTATTTTTTATTTTTCCCCTTAAAAGATTTCAGTTTGTTTTTCAATTGGGTTGTACAGGTAATAGGTCACATTAATGGTGGAAAAAGTTTTGAAATTATTTCTTTGTCTCATTTCTTTTACATCAGAAAAACCTGGCATTTGAACAGGGGTGTGTAGACTTTTTATACCCACTGTAAGTAAGCTATGTATGTGAAATGTGACTAGCCTGGCGGTTAGCCATGTTTCATCTAATGTTTACATATCTATGGCCAGTTAAGATATCACAGCTGGCCACAGCCAGGAGCATGACTGGGTTGATATCACGTGTCTCTACCAAGCAGTTGGGGCAAGAGTGAGTGTGACACATACTGGTCAGGGTGTTGCCTCTATCACCTTTAAGACCATGCAAGTTTTGTTTTTTAATAAAATAAAATAAATTTCTTTGTGTTTTAAAAAAGTCAAGACTTGGAAGAGTTCCAAGTTTATTTGGTTTCTCGTTTCATCAATTTTCAAATTTTCTAACAAAAAAAATTCTGGAGGAATCTGATTTTTTTTTTTTTTTTAAATCCCATCATTTTCTCCTCTTCTTTAAGAAATATATCCCGGACAAACCCTCAGTTTTATCATCATTTTTTAAATTCCATCAATTTCTCCACCTTCACAGTAAATATGTAAGTTCTGCACAAGCACTCATGTTGTGTTCATTGCATAATTTTTAAAATAAATAAAGATAAACAGACTCTCCCATTTTTATTTTCTAATCTAAATCCAACCATTTTCTCCTTTTCCCTTGAAAACAATAAGTACTTGGTGGAACCACCAAATTTTATTTTCAGTAAAAAATACTGCTGAAAAATCTATCTATCTATCTCAAACAAACGAGTCCTTGAAAATTCCATCATTTAATTTTTAGATTATATACATTTTACCACTCCCTTTTTTGATAACGGATTGCATTTACATTGTGCCTTTCACGATATCCAAAGCGCTTTACATTGAGCCCATTATTCATTCACTCCACAGATAGGCGTTGGTAGTGGTAAGCTACCTCTGTAGCCACAGCTCACCTGGGGCAGACTAATAGAAACATGACTGCAAATCTGCACCAACGGCCTCTCCAACCACCACCAAACATTTCACATTCAGACACCAGTGTCACAGACACTGCAGGCAAGGTACATAGACTGCTGTTGTTTTTTTCCAGCCTCATTCCTTTTTTTTTATACTGCGCACACCACTGAAGAGAGAGAGATGGTATTTCAATCCTCCTGTATGTCCTGTATGTATAGCAGTATTGACAAATAAAATCTTTGAATCTTGAATCTTTGAAAGGTGGATAAAGTGTCTTACCCAAGGACACAATGGCAGGATGGCTGGGGAGAGAGGGATTCAAACTACAAACTCTCAAGTTATTAAACAACCCGCTCTATTTCCTGAGCCATTACCACCCTAATATATTCAATTTATTTCCAATTATTTGATCTATTTTCAATTTCTTTGACGACAGCAAAAACTGGATGAGTCAACTTATTTCACATCTTATTTCAAAGAACAAGAATAGAGCAAATATTCTGTCAGAAATGTGCTTTAAGCCCTTCTGTCTGTTACAGTATAAATCTAAAGAAAGACGACAACATACTGATTACAGGGAGACTGAAGTGTTGTCTGAGTTTGTGTATTTGTGGGTGAGGTGAAGACCTACTGAAAGACACCTGAGACTGAGACCTGCTCACAGAAAACAAATCTGTGACACGCTGTGATTACACACCTTTGTAACCAGGGCTGCACAGACACACCAGCTGGTTGGCATTAGGAAGAAGGTAACAGCTGTCCGCAAACTGACGACTGCTATGAGGCCCATCTGGACACATGCAAGGGCGACAGTGGCCACCTGAACCCAACTCTGGGTCACCATGGTAACCATTCAGACACCTGGGAGTGAAATAAAAAGGACAAAATAATGGTTAATAAATTCACAGATCCTTCATAATATGTACTGTATGTACTTACTATCCATCTTATTCCTCGCCCCCATGATGCCTTGCATGAATTATGGGCGCAACTTCCGGTACTAGTTTGGAACGTGTGGTTGTCACGGAAACGGGACACTTTTCGTTGTTAAAAACAGTGACATCAGAAATGCGGGAACACGGCCTTTTGCAACTCAAAAAGAGGAATATAATCATACCACTTCCCACGACTATCGAGGGATAGGAAGATGACCTTAAGAAGTGGCCTGGCAGACAGTAGCTCTGTTTGTTAGCACCGCTACTAAGATGATAATGCTGTAAACAAATAAAAGCTCTGAGATATATCAGTGTTTCCACCGCGATAAAGTTGGATGCATTTTGTTAAAAGATGTTGGACATAATCAAATTTACCTCAAAGCAGATGTAGATTCTAGTCAGAGCCACAGACCATAAACACCGTGCTTGAGTGTTTTAATGTCGGGGTAAAACAGACAGCTGCAGCTGTTCAGTTTACCCCGAAATTAAAAATTAAAGCTCATTCTGCTGTCATGCCGTGAATGCTTGTTATTTAACACGTACAGACATTTTCTGACAATTGTTTATTGATCTATATTTTGTGATAATTTAAAAATTAATGCATGCTGAAGCTGCTAATATCAAGTCCATATTGTTCCAAGGCAGTGCAACAAATGCAACCCTCCCCCCAAAACTATTTGATATCTTTCTTAAATCGTTAAGCCTTAGGAAGCAAACTGTTACTATTATTTATTTATTATTTTACTTCATGCAGCTTTGCATCTGTTGACATACAGTGGGGTAAAAAAGTATTTAGTCAGCCACCAATTGTGCAGGTTATCCCACTTAAGAGATGAGAGAGGTCTCCAATTTTTATCATAGGTATACCTCAGCTATGAGAGACAAAATGAGAAAAAAAAATCCAGAAAATCACATTGTCTGATTTTTAAAGAATTTATTTGCAAATTATGGTGGAAAATAAGTATTTGGTCAATAACAAAAGTTCATCTCAGTACTTTGTTATATACCCTTGACAGAGGTCAAACGTTTTCTGTAAGTCTTCACAAGGTTTTCACACACTGTTGCTGGTATTTTGGCCCATTCCTCCATGCAGATCTCCTCTACAGCAGTGATGTTTTGGGGCTGTCGCTGGGCAACACGGACTTTCAACTCCCTCCAAAGATTTTCTATGGGGTTGAGATCTGGAGACTGGCTAGGCCACTCCAGGACCTTGAAATGCTTCTTACGAAGCCACTCCTTCATTGCCCGGGTGGTGTGTTTGGGATCATTGTCATGCTGAAAGACCCAGCCACGTTTCATCTTCAATGCCCTTGCTGATGGAAGGAGGTTTTCTCTCAAAATCTCATGATACATGGCCCCATTCATTCTTTCCTTTACACGGATCAGTCGTCCTGGTCCCTTTGCAGAAAAACAGCCCCAAAGCATGATGTTTCCACCCCCATGCTTCATAGTAGGTATGGTGTTCTTTCTCCTCCAAACACGACAAGTTGAGTTTTTACCAAAAAGTTCTATTTTGGTTTCATCTGACCATATGACATTCTCCCAATCCTCTTCTGGATCATCCAAATGCTCTCTAGCAAACTTCAGACGGGCCTGGACATGTACTGGCTTAAGCAAGGGGACACGTCTGGCACTGCAGGATTTGAGTCCCTGGCGGCGTAGTGTGTTACTGATGGTAGCCTTTGTTACTTTGGTCCCAGCTCTCTGCAGGCCATTCACTAGGTCCCCCCATGTGGTTCTGGGATTTTTGTTCACCGTTCTCGTGATCATTTTGATCCCACGGAGTGAGATCTTGCATGGAGCCCCAGATCGAGGGAGATTATCAGTGGCCTTGTATGTCTTCCATTTTCTAATAATTGCTGCCACAGTTGATTTCTTCACACCAAGCTGCTTACCTATTGCAGATTCAGTCTTCCCAG
This sequence comes from Pholidichthys leucotaenia, assembly GCA_020510985.1. Taxonomy (NCBI): domain Eukaryota; kingdom Metazoa; phylum Chordata; class Actinopteri; order Cichliformes; family Pholidichthyidae; genus Pholidichthys; species Pholidichthys leucotaenia. Next base: position 182,464,377 of record CM035845.1, on the reverse strand, counting down.
CCTGGTGCAGCTCTACAATTTTGTTTCTGGTGTCCTTTGACAGCTCTTTGGTCTTGGCCATTGTGGAGTTTGGAGTCTGACTTCTTGAGGTTGTGGACAGGTGTCTTTTATACTGATAACGAGTTCAAACAGGTGCCATTAATACAGGTAACGAGTGGAGAACAGAGGAGCCTCTTAAAGAAGAAGTTACAGGTCTGTGAGAGCCAGAAATCTTGCTTGTTTGTAGGTGACCAAATACTTATTTTCCACCATAATTTGCAAATAAATTCTTTAAAAATCCTTCAATGTGATTTTCTGGATTTTTTTTTCTCATTTTGTCTCTCATAGTTGAGGTATAACTAAATACTAAATACTTTTTTACCCCACTGTATATAAACGTCAGATCTGTGACATTCATACAAGTGAAAACATACCTGGTGCTGTTGCGTCTGTACCACCAATCACACCAACAGTCCTTTTTAGTTTTCAGTGCATGATCTACGTATTGTCGGTGAGAAGCCTCCATTTATACAGTCTATGGCACAACCACAAACACCAGCAACAAGCACTAGAACTACGCCAAAACATTCAAAAAATACAAAAACTACAAGTGCTGAAATTAGCTGCCACTTGACTGCAAAACGCGTATGTGGACTATACATTAAAATGAATTTGAAAAACTTTTAAAAATGCTATTTTAAATGCCCCACTACTCCACTCTTGCTGACTGATTTAACACTACTTCAGCCAAAATTGGAAGTTGCGCCAATAATCGTTTCTATAGCAGCGCCCTCAGGAATAAGGTGGATTAGTGTTGTTTATAAAGCCTGAGAGTGCCTATAATTTGAATTTAACCACAGTAACATGTTGAACATCGTTAATTTTAACTGGTAAAATTTAAAAATAAAAGAAGACTAAGTCTGAACAACATAGAGGCTTGGTTGAGATAAAACTTTGAATTTCCTTTAGAGCATTTGTCAGCTCATTCAACCAGGTTGTATAAGCGATAAAGAAGAGAAGCACAGTATAGCACTGCATGCTATAGTATAGTATAATAGAGTAGAGGACATTAGTATAGTACAGCATAGTATAGTATAGATCAGAGGTCACCAACTAAAACTACAAGAGGTCCGATAAGTCGGTCCTCCTCCCCAGCTGAGGTCCAAATTAGGTGTGGGAATCCTTAGGAATCTCATGATTCAATTATGATTCAGAGGCTCCGATTTGATTCTAAAACGATTCTTGATGCATCTTCATGCATTTTTTTCTATTCAGAAGTTTTCCCTCCCACTGTGTAACAAGTTGGTACTTTTAAAGAAAAGTATTTGCACAGCATGACGGCACTGTGGTTAGCACTGTGGCAGCACAGCAAGAAGGTCATGGGATCGATTCCACCCTGGACCATTGTGGGTTCGATCCCACCCCCAGACCATCGGTGACCCTTCTGTGTGGAGTCTGCATGTTTTCCCCGTGTCTGTGTGGGTTTGCTCTGGTTTTCTCCCACAGGCCAAAGACATGCAGGTTAGGTTAACTGGCATCAACTGGGGATTCTAAATTGTCCTTAGGTATGAATGTGAGAGTGAATGGTTGTTGGTCTCTCTGTGTTGTCCCTGTAATGGACTGGCAATCTGTCCATGGTGTACCCTGCCTCTTGCCCAAAGATGCTGGGATAGGCTCCAGCCCCCCGTGACCCGAAAAGGATTAAGCAGTAGAACATGGATGGATGGATGATGGATATTTGCAATGACCTATGAATTTACTTCCAATATCTTTTAATTAAAGAAATGGAAGAGAAATGTGTCATGTCACATGGACAAATTTATCTCAAAATGTGGTTTTAAGAAAAGTCATCCTTTCATGGATGACGACATCACGGAGCTGGTGGATGTTGGAGACCTTGCACTCCTCCGCCTTCCATTTGAGGATGCCCCACAGATGCTCAATCGGGTTTAGGTCTGGAGACATGCTTAGCCAGTCCATCACCTTTACCCTCAGTTTCTTTAGCAAGTCAGTGGTTGTCTTAGAGGTGTGTTTGGGGTCGTTATCATGTTGGAATATTGCCCTGCGGCCCAGTTTCCAAAGGGAGGGGATCATGTTCAGCTTCAGTATGTCACAGTACCTGTTGGCATTCATGGTTCCCTCAATGAACTGTAGTTCCCTAGTGCTGGCAGCACTCATGCAGCCCAAAACCATGACACTCCCATTACCATGCTTGACTGGAGGCAAGACACACTTGTCTTTGTACTCCTCACCTGGTTGCTGCCACACATGCTTGACACCATCAGAACCAAAAGTTTATCTTGGTCTCATCAGACCACAGGACATGGTTCCAGTAATCCATGTCCTTAGTCTCCTTGTCTTCAACAAACTGTTTGCAAGCTTCCTTGTGCATCATTTTTAAAAGGTCCTTCCTTCTGGGACGACAGCCATGCAGATCAATTTGATGCAGCGTGCGACGTATGGTCTGAGCACTGACAGGCTGACCCCCCCCCCCCCCCCTTCGACCTCTGCAGCAATGCTGGCAGTACTCATACGTCTATTTTCAAAAGACAACCTCTGGATATGACGCTGAGCATGTGCGCTCAACTTCTTTGGTCGCCCATGGCGAGGCCTGCTCTGAGTGAAACCTGTCCTGTTAAACCGCTGTATGGTCTTGGCCACCATGCTGCAGCTCAGTTTCAGGGTGTTGGCAGACTTCTTATAGCCTAGGCCATCTTTATGTAGAGCAATAATTCATTTTTCAGCTCCTCAGATAGTTCTTTGCCATGAGGTGCCATGTTGAACTTCCAGTGACCAGTGTGAGAGCGATAACACCAAATTTAACACACCTGCTTCCCATTCACACCTGAGACCTTGTAATACTAACGAGTCACATGACACCGGGGAGGGAAAATGGCTAATTGGGCACAATTTGGACATTTTCACTAGGGTTGTACTCACTTTTGTTGCCAGCGGTTTAGACATTAATGGCTGTGTGTTGAGTTATTTTGAGGGGACAGCAAATTTACACTGTTATACAAGCAGTACACGGACTACATGGTATCAAAGTGTCATATCTTCAGTGTTGTCCCATGAAAAGATAAAAAATATTTACAAAAATGTGAGGGGTGTACTCACTTTTGTGAGACACTGTCTGTCCATGATTACAGGGAGAGGGAAGGTGGAACTTTCATGTTCAGTAACACACAGCTTTTACTGAGTTTTACGTGATATCAGAGGCTATGAAAAGGACCTCCATAACCAGCACAGGCCCAATGGGATCGCAGTCCCGGGGGAAGCGACTTCACCCTTGCATCCCAGCATGGAATACTCTTGGCAGAATCAGAGGCAGAATCACCACGGTAGATACATTAAATTTCACAATAGTATTTCATTTCGTGGATACAGACCAGGAACGAAGCATCTCTGTCCGGGTGGATATCCTGGCCTGTGTGTGTGACGCCCGCAGCGAACCACGATTTTGCTGTGGGTCCGACAGTTGGACCCACCGAGTCTCTGCAAGAAGCGAGTGTCGGTGGGACAGCGGAGCGTGGAGAGCGCCTGAGGGCTCACATCATAAACACCGCCAATACAGCATTTCATTTCGGCTTTTTTCTTTCACCAAAACAAAACGGTCTCCCTTTTCCCCAAATTGTATCAAAAGGCTTTGGGGTCTGGATGGAGAACTCTCGGGGTCCGGATCTGGACTGGAGTCTGCCAGTTGGTGACCCCTGGTATAGTACATTAGTACAATAGAGTACATTAGCAGTGTTTTTCAGCTGGGGTTCCCTGGAACATGAGGGTTTCCATGGGAAATTTTTTTTGTCTTAAATTTTTTGGACCAATTAAGAAGTGAAATTAGAAAATTTACCACAGAAACCTCAACGTTCCAGGGCAAAACACCGTAGTATAGTATGTAGTACAGTAGAGTATAGTATAGATGGCTGATGATAGTACTACCAGAGCATACAAAACAAGGCGATATACCATTTTCAGACTAATGACAAAAAAGACTTGTAGCATAAAAGCATTTGTATAAATTGTTTTATTTGAATTACTATATTTATAGCTTTTATGCAATCAAATTGTTTAGAATAGGGATGGCTGTATCAAATGCATAAACAATTTAATCAGTTCAATTTTATGAACACGTTCAAATATGATAAGCTGTGAAACAAGCCAAATTAATTAACATGTAATGCATGACTTCCGGTTATGGCTGCCACGTAGGACGGACGTGTCTCGCTCTGCTCTGCTCCTGGAGAAAAAAAATCGGCAAATAACTCTCTCATTTGGGACAGAACGTATCCCAGCGTTTGGGCGAGGATATGTCGGCGAAGCCTAAGGCTGGAAAACCAGGAAAAGGAAAAAGCGAGCCGCCGAAACAGTCCAAATTAACGGACTTTCAGGTCTGTGACGCAGCAAACAGGGCTCCATATATGGCGGAGGAGGCTGGCAACGCTGCGATTTCTGCGGGGAATGGCGCAGATGCGCTGATGGCTGCCATGAGTTCAATGAGAGCGGACTTTTCCTCTAGATTTGATGGGATTATGACAGCGTTGGAAGGAATAAGAAAGGAATTGGGTGACTGTGTAGAACGAACGGCGCAGATGGAGCTCCGTCTCGCTAGTGCTGAAGATGACGTCACCCGTCTTCAATTAAAGGTGCGCACTTTGGAAAAAAAAAATAAATCTCTGGAAGATAATATTTTGGATTTGGAATCTCGGTCGAGACAGAATAATTTGAGGCTGGTGGGTCTTCCAGAGGAATCAGAAGGTCGGGACGTATGTTCCTTTCTGGAAAAGTGGATTCCGGAGGTGCTGGGCAGCGAGGAGTTGCAATCAGCAGTGGTTCTGGAAAAAGCACATCGTATTGGCCCACGGAGAGATAAGGGACCGCCGAGGACCTTAATTATGAAGTTTCTTAACAACAGAGACAGGATGAAGATCTTCAACGCTGCACGAGCTAAAAAAGGAGAGATTAAACACCAGGACCAGCAGGTGCGGTTCTACCCAGATTTGGCCACAGGAATCCAGCAATTGAGGAAGCAGTTTGATCCCGTACGTAAGGAGCTGCGCAACCTTGGGATTCGTCATGGTGTAATCTATCCTGCGAGACTGCTGACCACGTATGAGGGCAGAACCCACATCTTCAAGACCCCAGAGGAGGCGCAGGAGTTCATCAAGAAGATCAAAGAAGAAGAAGAGACTGGTGGGAGCTAAGCATGAACAAAATATAAGGTAGAATAATTAAGCATTTGCACAGGCATCTGACTGACTTGAAGTAAATAGTAAGTTTACAAAATATAGATTGTATTATATATTAAAAAAAACAAAACAAAAACAAAACAAACAAAAAAAAACAAAAAACTATGATGTACAAAGTTGTTAAAAATTTTGGAGTTAAGTTGGAAAACTACAGAGGAGAGTTAATGTTACGTCATTAAAAGCAGTAGAGTTAGGGTGATTGGGAGGATGAAGAAGGAGTGGCTTAGGCTGTTCCCCGTGGGTGTGGAACGGTCGATGGCTATATCGGGAGACAGAATTTTTCTTTTGATTTTGGGGGGTTTGCCACAAGTGTGGGAAGGGGAAATTTGTTTGTGTGTAGTTTGTAGGATGAATGTTCAACCACTCATGTTTTTGCTTCTCTGTATGAGCATGTTTACACTGCAAGGTAATCCCAAACTCTCTATTGATCATGGACCAAAGTGTTAATCTTAATTTAACTTCATGGAATTGCAGAGGTCTACAAAATTTAAAAAAACTTAAACAAGTTATGAATAAAATAAAGGACATGGGTTCAAGAATTGTGTTTTTACAAGAAACTCATTTGATAGAGGAGGATGTTAAAAGAATTAGGAGTAGATGGCAGGGAAGTGTATTCACCTCTTCATTTTCATCCCGAGCCAGGGGAGTTATGACTCTCATACATAAATCAGTTCCTTTTCAAGTGAAAAATGTAATTGGAGACAAATTTGGAAGATATGTAATCATTCAAGGTTCTTTGCTATTAGAAAATATAAATCTTGTGAACTTATATGGTCCCAATATAGATGATCAGAAGTTCTTTGCTAATTTATTTCTCATCTTATCATCACTTACAGGGCAACATATAATAGCAGGGGATTTTAATTGTACATTGAATCCAGGTGTGGATAGATCAACAGGACTGGATTGTACGCACATTGGATGTAGGATGACTATTAATCATTTTATGAAAGAATTGAGATTGTTAGATATATGGAGAGAAATGAAACCACAAGTTAAAGCCTATTCTTGTTATTCCAGTACCTACAAGACATTCTCACGTATTGATTATTTTTTGATTTCCACAGAATTAAGGTCCAAGATTCAAAACTGCTTTTATGATAACATCGTGATCTCTGATCATGCACCCTGTTGTCTAATATATGTAGATAAAAAATTGACAAAGGAATCAGGTAGATGGCAATTTCAGCATAAATGGCTTCAGGATGAGGAATTTGTCAAGTATATAGAAAAACAGATAGACGAGTTCTTTGACATCAATACTACACAAACATCAGCATGTGTAAAGTGGGAGGCTTTCAAAGCTTTTATTAGGGGGCATATTATTAGTTATACAGGATCAAAATCTAAGAAGACTCGAGAGGAGAGAGCTAAATTGGAACATAAAATAAAAAATCTTCAGGAAAAAGTGTATGCAGGAAGTGACCCAAGGTTGGAGAATGAATTACTGATTTTGAGAGCTGAATACGACAAAAAATCAGCGAATAGAGCTGCCTCGAGTCTTCTAAGATTGAAACAATCTTTTTATGAACAAGGTGAAAAATCAGGAAAATTATTAGCATGGCAGATTAAACAATTGGAAATTAAAACACCAATTACCAGTATTATAAGTAACGGACAGGTAGTTATAGATCCTTTAGAAATTAATAGAGCCTTTAGAGATTACTATGAAAAATTATATGATACCAAAAATGAACCTGATTTAACAAAACTAAATGGGTTTTTGAACGAACTATCTATACCGTGTATTCCAAATGAAAACAGGGAGATATTGGAGTCTAAAATTAGTCAAGAAGAAGTTGGGCTAGCCATTGATAATATGAAATCAGGAAAAAGTGCAGGACCAGATGGTCTTCCAGTTGACCTTTATAAAAAATTTAAGAATAAATTAATAAAACCTTTTTTGGAAATGGTTTTAGAAGCATTTCAAAATAATAATTTACCATCATACATAAATAATGCCTTAATTATACTGCTGCCAAAACCAGGTAAGCCCTCTAATAAATGTGAAAATATGAGACCAATAAGCCTATTAAACGCCGACCTTAAGATAATCTGTAAAATTTTAGCAAGACGAATACAAGAAATTTTACCAAATATTATTAATCGAGATCAGAATGGCTTTATAAAGGGTAGACAAGGCTTCCATAATGTAAGAAGACTATTTAATATTATCTATTTTAATAAAGAAGCACCGGATACAGCTCTCCTATCATTGGACGCCGAAAAGGCCTTTGATAGAGTTGAATGGCCCTTTCTTTTTGAAGTCCTACAAAGGTTTGGACTTGGAAATAATTTCATAAAATGGGTTCAAATAATATACAATAATGCTACAGCAGAAATCCTAACAAATAACAATATTTCAAAACCAATAAAAATCAATAGAGGATGTCGACAAGGCTGTCCACTCTCACCTTTACTGTTTACTATGGCAATTGAACCTTTAGCGATAGCGATACGTTTACATTCACAAATATATGGAATTAAAGTTGGACCAACAGAACATAAAATCTCCCTGTACGCCGATGATATAATTTTGTTTATGTCGAATCTAAAAAAATCAATTCCAACCTTGTTGAATTTAATAAAGAATTTTGGGGAAATATCAGGATATAAAATAAATAAAACTAAATCTTCAATATTAATGCTAAATGAGACCCAGAGAAATTACCCAGCCCCTGAGGTAAATCAATTCAATGTTGTAAATCAGTTTAAATATTTAGGAATCCAAATTATGCCTAAGCTAGAATCAGTCGCCAGTGTCAACTATGAAGCCTTAATGTCAGATATCAGTGAGTTAACTCAGAGATGGATGTCACTACCAATGTCGATGATCGGGAGAATCAATATACTTAAAAGTAATATTTTACCTAAAATACTTTATTTATTTCAATACATTCCCTTATCACCACCTTTAGATCTATTCTCAAGAATAAAAAAAAAGTTAGTGGAATTTATATGGAACAACAGGAGGGCTAGATTACGTCTGTCTTTATTATATTTACCATTTGATCGTGGAGGTCTGAAATGTCCAAATTTTATGTTGTATTATTGGTCGGCACAACTGAGGTCTATGACATATTATTTTTCATCAAATGATCTCCCTCACTGGACTGAAATGGAATCATACAATTTACCTTTACCTCTTCCCATATTCATATACTCAGATTCGGCAAAAAAATTACAAAAACAAGTTAAAAATCCATTTGTAAAGCATATGATCAAAATATGGTGTGAAGCTAAAAACTATTTAAAAGAACCACAGTTATTGTCACAATTTAGTCCAATATGGGGTAATCAATATTTTAAACCAGGGAGAGCGGACGCTGTATTTAAAGTATGGAATTTAAAAGGGATACAAAAGATTCAGGATTTATATTTGCCATGTGCAGATAACATAATGTCTTTTGAAGAGCTGAGGATCAAATTTAATCTCAATAGAACACATTTTTTTAAATATCTTCAACTTAGAAACTTTATTCGATCAAATCAAAATAAAGCTCTCACTCGACCTATTTATTCATCCTTGGAAAAAATGATGATGAAAGATAGTAAAAGAAAGGGTATTATTTCAGAGTTTTATAACTCATTGACACTATCTTCAAGTGAAAATTCACTGAAAAGATTAAACTACTGGAAAGAAGATCTGCAAATTGAAATTTCAGAGGAACAATGGGAATTGGCTTGTACAGAAGCTCAAACCAAATCAATAAATGCACGCCTTAAATTGATACATTTCAAATGGTTAATGCGGATGTATGTTACACCGGAGGAGTTAAATAGATATAACAAAAATATACCAGATACATGCACAAAATGCATGGAAAGTAAAGGAACCCTATTTCATTGTTTATGGGAATGTAGATTAATAAGAATGTTTTGGGAAGAGGTGAGGGTAACAATTGAAAAAATAATCTCAAAACAAATCATATTGAATCCTAAACTGGTTTTGTTGGGTCTGTACCCAGAAAAGCATAATTTCAATAAAAGTGAAAGAACATTCATAGACCTCAGTTTGCTTAATGCCAAAAAATGTATTGCACTATTATGGAAAAAGACTCATAGACCAGATGTGACTCAGTGGTTAAGACAGATGTTAACAAACCTTCCATTAGAAAGAATAACATACATACTGAAATCAAAGGAAATTGTGTTTGAGAATATATGGAGACCTTTTATTGATTATGTAAAAAATTTAAACATAACTCTTGAAGAAGAAGGTGAATGATGTGTGTGGACCTTGTAAATTCCAAACTGGTGAACATAATATGTATACTTATGTATTGGATTGTCTAGACTAAACAGAGGAGCATTGTTGAAGACTTGATTTTGTTGGTGGTTGTTGGTGTTTTTAGTGCATTTTTTTTTTTTTTGTAGTACTTTAGTGTTAGTGTTTGATTGTTTGTATCATGTTTGTTAAAAAAAAAAAAAAAGGTTCAATAAAGATATTGTGAAAAAAAAAACATGTAATGCATAAAATTAAAACAAAATGGACTGATTTGTAACAAATACATGATACACATCTGTTACTATAAATTTGAATTGCCATAGGTATATTCCTTAGAATGTTTAAAAGGTACAAGTTATTTTTATACAATTTGCTTATCTCTGACTGAAAAATGGACATCACATCAGCTTTACTAGCATGTTTTGTGTGGAAAATATTAAATCCAAATGAATGGAAAATTATTGCACAGTTACAGTATAATGCATTGAGTGCTGAAACAAAATCTGATTATTTTTTTTTTAAACTAGTGCATGACCATCATCATCATCACCTCTCACAGTGGTGTCCAGTTGTGAAGTCTCTGCAGTTCTGACACTCTCCTGTCTGAGGATGGCAGAACTCGCTGTGGCCGTTACACTGGCACAGTCTACAGTGAGGGAAGCCCCAGAAGCCTGGCAGGCACTGGGAACACTGGCGACCCACTGCACCCATCACACACTCACACTGGCCAGTCGCTTCATGGCAGAAGGCGCTGACTGAACCACCGGGGTCACAGTTGCAGGCTGGGTGTGGAAGAACAAGGATTATTTGAGAAATCCTAAAATAAGTTTATTGTGAAGGCATCAAACTATCATTACACTTACGTCTGCAGCCAGCCGGGCTGAACAGGAATGTAGCTGGGGCACAGTGGTCACAATTCCTGCCGATAACATTGGGGCGACACCGGCACTGACCTCCATTGGGCTCACACAGAGTGCTCAGAGAACCTTGAGGGTCACATTGGCATGCTGGGAAATAAGAAAAAAAGACAATAGGTGGAGAAAAGTGGAAAATTATAACTGTTTCACAAATATTGTGTATCACGAATGAGTTTATAAGCTGGTTCTCACATTTGTTGTTGTATTTTGTCTCTTAAGAAAAAACATAGTAAGTAAAATATACAATCTAAAATTACCACAAAAACACAACAATAAAGTATCGGAGTATCAATATAAATGTAGAACAGAAATATAGTAAGTGCGAAGAAAAGTCCCAAACAACCCAATGTAAATAACTCCACTTTACTACTGGGATAAGCTACTAGACAATTCTAACACATCTTCTTTTGATTTTCTATTGTTTGTTAATGCTTTGATTAATGTAACTGTGGTAATAGCACTTGTGACTTCTTAGACTTTCTTGAACCAAAAGAAATATTTTTGAGATTTTCTTGTCTATCATAAAAACTGAGCTTTTAAATAGTGGTTTATCAAATTAAAACCACACTAAAGAGACAAATTACACCACCAAGATACAGTCAGGTTGGTTCCAAGGTTGTCATAGCCAGGAGTGGCACTGGGGTTAAGCTCCCAGTGCTCATAAAATGCTCCTTATGGCGTGCGTCTCAAAAAGCCTCTGACAACTAAGTCCAACTCCTAGCCTGCCCATGTGGTTTAGTCTCTAAGCCCGGCAGAACTGCTTTTACTAATAGGAGAAGGGGCGAGGGCGGATCTCTGGCGCCTTAAAACCAGATGCTTCGGGTAGATGGTGGCTCGTCAACCTGGGAAGGTAGCCCATCTAGGGGAAGGTAAACCCTGATTTCAAACCTCCGCTGCCTTGCGGCACACCCGGTCATGGGAAAGGCTTCGGGAGTCAACCCTGAGGAAAAATCCGGAGTCGGCGCCCCTAAGGCAGTTCTCTGTTGTGCTCAACATCATTCTGGCAGCTCCTGCGACGACGCTGGTGCCAAACTGTAGCAGCCCTGCTGTTCCTTTGGATTCATCAGTGACGTGGAGAGGGGGGACATGCTGCATGGGCAACATCTTGTCCTCCATATCTTCCTGCCCAGGCTTGAATCCTACCAACGCCCAACGCTGGAAGGTAGAACACCGGACCACTGGAGAGGACACTCCAGCTTCGCCTTTGGCGTTGACAAAACACGGGGAATGACAGTTACCGGTTATAAGCCACCGCTCAATTGGCGTAGAGCGTGGCGCCAGGGGTTGTTCCCGACGGTGGGAGGGATCATCGGATCTCACTGGACAGCTACCGCCCGCCTCAAGCTGGGCAGCCCCCAGCCAATAAGGTGTTGTCCCGCCACAGCCTGCTTTCCTCATTGGGTGCGTGGGGATGAGGAGAAGTCCGAACAGCAGGCTGAGAACCTTTGCACCAGGCAAGACAAAAAAACAAAAGAGACCAACTCTAAAACTGGGAACTTGGAACATCCGCACTATGATGACAGGACTCGCTGCTAACCTCAAGGTCATCAACGACACCAGGAAGACTGCCATCATCAATAATGAGCTGAAGAGACTGGAAGTGGATATCGCCACTCTCCAGGAAACACGGTTGGCTGACGCAGGCACACTGAGAGAGAAGGACTACACGTTCTACTGGCAGGGAAAGGGCAGTGACGAACACAGGGAACACGGAGTGGGCTTCGCAGTGAAGAACACCTTGCTGAAGATGGTGGAACCGGGCAGCAATGGCTCTGCACGACTCCTCACCCTCTGCCTGAACACCACTCAAGGCCCAGTCACCCTCGTCAGTGTGTATGCCCCAACACTGACAGCCACACCAGAGGCAAAAGACGAGTTTTACGAGAATCTCGCAGCAACTGTCAGGATCATCTCCAACTCTGAACAACTCATTCTCCTTGGAGACTTCAATGCCATTGTGGGTGCTGACCATGACTCCTGGCCCTCCTGTCTTGGACCTTTTGGCGTGGGCAGAATGAACGACAACGGACAGCGGCTGCTCGAGTTCTGCACATATCACGATCTGTGCATCACAAACTCGTTCTTCAAGACCAAGCCCCAACACAAGGTTTCCTGGCGACATCCGCGCTCAAAGCACTGGCACCAGCTGGACTTGATCCTGACCAGGCACACCTCACTGAAGAACATGCTAATCACCCGTTCGTTCCAGAGTGCAGATTGCGACACAGACCATTCATTGGTGTGTTGCAAGGTCAAGCTGCAGCTGAAGAAATTTCATTGTGCTAGACAGCCTGGAAAGGCACGGATTGACATCAGCAAGATGGCCCAACCAGAACTTGTTGAGCAGTTTGCCTCCACCTTTGAGAAGGAACTTGGTGTACCACAAGAAGGAGAATCTGCAAAGCAGAAGTGGGAAGAGCTGCGAAACACCATCCACCGTACAGCCTTGGCTACCTTTGGGAGGAAGACCTCAAAGTCACAGGACTGGTTTGATGCCAAGTTGACCGAGATGACCCCCGTCATTGAAGCCAAGCGCTCAGCACTTGCTGAGTACAAGAAGTACCCAAACGAGAAGAATCTCCAGATTCTCAGGGCTGCGAGAAGCAAAGTTCAGCAGACTGCTCGGCGCTGCGCCAACGAGTACTGGACTCAGCTCAGCCAAGACATTCAAACTGCTGCCATAACAGGGAACATCCGTGGTATGTACGATGGCATCAAGAAAGCACTTGGTCCGGCTCAAAGCAAGACGGCCCCCCCTCAAATCCTCCACTGGCGAGATGATCACAGAAAAGAACAAGCAGATGGAGAGATGGGTGGAGCACTACTCTGACCTCTACTCCAGACAGAACACCGTGACACCGTCAGCCCTTGATGCCATCGACTGCCTGCCATCCGTGGACGAACTTGACACCGAGCCAACCATCGATGAACTCAGCAAGGCCATTGATAGCTTGGCCGCTGGCAAGGCACCCGGCAACGACGGCATACCCCCTGACCTGATCAAGCACTGCAAGACCGCCCTACTGCTGCCATTGCATGACGTCCTCTGCCAGTGCTGGAAGGAAGGTGCCGTACCACAGGACATGAGGGACGCCAAGATCATCACCCTCTACAAAAACAAAGGGGAGAGAAGCGACTGCAACAACTACAGGGGCATCTCCCTCCTCAGCGTTGTTGGCAAAGTCTACGCATGAGTTGTTCTCGTTCGTCTACAGAAGCTTGCCGAACGTGTCTACCCCGAGTCTGTGTGGCTTCCGCGCTGAGCGATCAACGATAGACATGATATTCTCCATCCACCAACTCCAGAAGAAATGCAGAGAACAGAACATGCCCCTGTACGTCGCCTTCATCGACCTCACCAAAGCGTTCGATCTGGTCAGCAGAGAGGGCCTTTTCAAGATCCTGCCAAAGATAGGATGCCCACCAAAGTTGCAAAGCCTCATCGAATCGTTTCACACCAACATGCAGGGGATAGTGCAGCACGACGGCAACGTCTCAGAGCCATTCAACATACACAGCGGAGTGAAACAGGGCTGTGTACTTGCGCCAACCCTCTTTGGGATTTTCTTTGCTATGCTCCTGAGGCATGCCTTCAGCACAGCAACAGAGGGAATCTACCTGCACACAAGATCTGACGGCACGCTTTTCAACCTCGCCCGCCTGAAAGCCAGAACCAAAGTACGCGAGGCTCTAATCAGAGACATGCTGTTCGCAGACGACGCTGCAGTTGCAACCCACACACAGCAGGAGCTTCAGACCCTGATGGACCACTTCTCCCAGGCATGCAAGGACTTCGGGCTTACCATCAGCCTGAAGAAGACTAACGTCTTGGCGCAAGGCACGGAAGCACCACCAACCATCACCATCGACGACTACGAGCTGGAGGTCGTGAATCAGTTCACGTACCTGGGGTCCACGATCAGCAACAACCTCTCCTTTGATACAGAGATCGACAACAGGATTGGAAAATCAGCCTTCACACTCGCTCGCCTCACCACACGAGTGTGGGAGAATCCCAAACTCTCTGTCAAGACAAAGATGGCAGTGTACAACGCCTGCGTCATCAGCATACTGCTCTATGGGAGTGAGACGTGGACAACATACGCCCGGCAGGAAAAGAGACTGAACTCCTTCCACTTGCGCTGCATTCGCTGCATCCTGGACATATCCTGGCAGGACAAAGTGCCCAACACAGAAGTTCTGTCCCGCGCCGGCCTTCCCTCCATGTTCACTCTACTCAGGCAGTGCAGACTCCGCTGGCTAGGCCACGTTCACCATATGGAGGATGGCAGAATCCCCAAAGACATCCTATATGGAGAACTGGCGACTGGCAGGAGAAACATTGGCCGCCCACAGCTGCGCTTTAGAGACGTCTGCAAGAGAGACATGAAGGCCCTGGAGATCAACACAGAGCGCTGGGAGGACCTTGCAACGGACCGCTCTGTCACCATGGGGTGAGACGCCGGCTCGGCGCTCAGCCCATGCTCCTTCTCATCCCTGCCTCTCATTGGGCAGCGTCTCAGCTGGCTCCCAGCTGTCAGTGTCACGGGACGGCTGGGGCCAATTAATCCTCATCAGCTGGGGCGCTGCTAATGAGGATAAAGAGGAGCAGCCTCGATCACTCGGGGCTGCGACATAAGCACTACTAGGCTGGATCCCCTTCTTCCGGTGCCAGCCCTTGTCTCATCATCCAGCATTTCTCGTAAGTGTTTTCCTGTAAGAAGTATTTGTGCCTCTGTGCCCCCATGTCCGGCGCTAGCCCTCTACTTGTCTTACCGAATCACTTGGGAGTGCCACCTTGTTAACTGTTAACTCTGTTGCTATACTGCCCATGAGTGTAACTGTGTATGAGCATCTGTGCTTTCCTCATCCCTTACCCCTGTCACCAATAAACATCACAACTTACTGGCACACCCTTGGCTCTCATTGTGTGTGGCTCCCTAGAGCCACACGTGACAGTATGTCGCAGCCAGACGAGTTGCCGGCGGCCGTGGGTTTGTGTGAACTTGTACCTTCCTGTCCGGGTGTCAGCGCCGTTAGCATGCCGTCTCCCAGGAGTCATGTCCGACGCCAGGGCGACGAGCTGAGGTCCATCCCGGAGGCTGTCGACAGGACGCTCTTCACCCTGCATGACGCCTCCAACGCGAGACATCCGGACCATGCTGAGAGCCTCCTGGACCCTCTGCCTCGTCATTTTTACCATCCTGAGGCCTGTGCCAGGACAGACGCTATGGCCGCACTGCGAGAGGAGCTCCGTGGGTTGGAAGGAAATCCTGGCAGGAAGCCGAAGTGGATGACGTTGCCCCCCGCTTCGGAACCCTGTTCCTGCTTCCATTCCAGCCCGGGAGTTCGCGTCACCCAGAGGACTTCCCCCGTTCTGCACCACGTCACTCGAGATTCCCCTGAAGGAGCCGCAGCTGACAGCAGTTACGTCCGGGGCCGAGTGGCTGTCGCGAGCTCCGCTGTGCATCCATTCACCATCTTCAGGCATGTGGCGGCGGCAGTGAGATTGGTGGAGAGGACTCCAGGGCTACGAAGCTTTCCCGTTTTCTACGCCTTCCTCGCCTCGATCTCTGATCAGGAGCGGCGATTCCTGGGTTCCCCCCTCGCTTCGTCCCCTGGGAAGAGCCGTCATCACAACGCCCAGACGCCTCAGCACGACCCCCGTCCGGATCCAGTTCCGGGTTGTCGCCAGGACCTTTTCCCCCACGCAGCTGTCACCTCTTTGTCTCATCAGCGTGGAGATTTCACAGCCCCGTTCTCCGAGCCTCTTTCCCCCGCTGTCATCCCAAGGCATTCGGGTTGGCTCATCCCGGCTGTTATCCCCTCCTCCTCGGCGTGCTTCCTGACTGCTGTGTGTGCCTGGAATCCTGACCTGGCGAGCCCTCTTCTGGAGACGACACGAGTGATCCCCAGACGACTTCTCAGGGGGTCCTCCGTTATTGCCCGGCGGGGAGAGGAAGAAGCGATGTCCATGACAGCAGGCACCACCCAACCTCCAGGAGGCAGGCAAGTCCTAGCTTATTTACATCAGTTTTGTGATTTGCTCTGTTACACTCCTGGAGGTGGAGTTCAGGGTCCGCAACGCCCTGAACTCCCACCACCTGCTGTAACCCGTGTCTTAAATCCTGCATCCTCTGTGTCTCTCTCTGCCAAGCGGTCCCCGGCTTCGGGTCCATGTCGTGGGATGAGGAGAGGGCCTGCGGCACCGCAGCTACGTTGTGGACGGAGGAGGAGGACTGACTGCTACGTGGAGTCTACGCCGACGACCAAGCGTCCCCGGGTCTCCACGGAGGTGCGGTTCGGTCCAGCAGGACGAGGTTCTCCTGTCATCATGCCGCGTGGACCGTCGGCGGGGTTACCAGTGCTGGAGGAACCTCAAGCTGCCCTGACCATCGTGTCGGCTGCGGGGCCCGACGCAGCTGGGTGGGAGCCTGACAACGACCTCCTGACGACGGATCCTGGATCTTCGCAGTCCTGGACGGCATCAGAACCCGAGATCAGGCGAGTGCTCTCTTTTCCTTTTTCTCTTCATATCTTTGAGCACTTTAGCCTGTCTCTAGGGGAGATGAGCCGGGTGCGCCGCCCGCTGCGTCCAAGCTCGTCTCGCCGGGTTCTGGCGCTGCCGGTGACCCTGATCCCGGTTCTGTTTTCTCTCCTGAGCCTGTTTCCAGGGTCGCCGGCGAGGAATTGCTGTCTCTCGTGGTGCTGGAGGGTCCAGGCTCAACGTTGGAGGTCGGTTTTGGTGCGGTGCCGACCCAGTCGGGGTCCGTCGTGGGTGCTGCTCCAGCGGTGTTCGACGTGGGTTCGCCCGACACCCAATCGGGGTCCGACGTGGGTGCTGCTCCAGTGGCGTTCGACGTGGGTTCGCCTAAGGCCCAATCGGGGTCCGACGCGGGTGCTACATCAGCATTGTCCAGGTCCGGTGAGGAGGTGGCTGTTTCCCTGCGGCCTGACGCCCATCTACCTCGTCATCGGCTCTCCCCTAAGCCTCTTCCACCGGGGTCCGCTCTGACCCTTCGCCCGTCTCAACGGTCCTGGTGGTTGAGTGATGCGGGTCGACGGCTCGACCTGCAAGACTTCCTGTTCGGCGATCTGGTCCAACCCCCCGACGAACTGTGTTGCTTCTGGGTAGCCTGGTACGGCTACCGGTGGACTGGTTTCTTGGGACCTGGATCTGGAGTTGGCCGTCCGAACTTTTCCTCTTCCCCGGCTCGCCAACTGGACAATGGGCGGGGCGACCACCAGAACAATTTCGACCGTTTTGGACTCTGCCTGCCATCTCCTCGGGTGTCGCTTACCTTTTTTTTATTATTAAGGTCACTCGGGTGTAGCTTTTTGTCCTTCGGGGAATATATGTTGTTAGCGCTGTGTATTGTGTTTCTTTTATTAACCATACTCAGCATTTTGCCTTATTGTTATCCTGTTGTCCTGTCACCTTTGTTCCTCTAGGTGACCCTCCTCATATTTAGCGCTGTGTATTACGATTTCTTGTTATCCTTACTCAGCGTTTCATCATCCTTACCTTAGCCTAGTCGGTGTATCATGGAGTAATGTGTGTGGTTCCCTTTTTGGCCATACGCTGTGATCACCTTACCTTTTCCTGTTATCCTCGTGGGGGGCCTTCCCTAGCCCCGACTTTAACATTGACTGTGCGTGTTTTTGTATGGAGTAATGTGTTTTTGTTTCCCACTTAACCGTACTTCGTAATTGCCCATTTGTTTCTTTCACCTCCGTTTCTTTAGGTGATCTTTTATACATTCAGCGCTGTGTATTTTGTTTTCTTTGTTAGCCATACTCAGCGTTTTTCATCATTTTTGTCCTGTTCCTGGCCTGGTTTTTGCGTTATGGAGTAGTGCGTTTTGTTTCCCCTTAACCGTACTCTGTGATTGCTTTATTCATTCCTGCCACCTTTTTTGGTGGGTTTTTGTCTCTCTTTCTTTGCCCCGAGTTACACGTCACTTGTGTGTTTTGGGTAGTGGGTGCTGTCTGTAACCGCACTTAGTATTTTCCCCATCTGTGCCCTGGTTATTATTTTCTGTGGATACAGAGTGTCGTATTTGGGTTTTTCGTTTTGTCTACCTTGTACTCTGTATTTGTTCATGGTCTGTTTTTTCTTTTTTTTTTTTTTCTCTCTGCTTCTCTCCCTCCGGTCCTGCCTCCCTGCCGCCCACCCTAGGTGGGGTGGGGTGGGGGGGGGCTGGGATGTTCCTGGTCGTTCGGAGCCCGACCGTGAGGGGGAGGCTCTGTCATCATGGGGTGAGACGCCGGCTCGGCCTTCAGCCCATGCTCCTTCTCATCCCTGCCTCTCATTGGGCAGCGTCTCAGCTGGCTCCCAGCTGTCAGTGTCACGGGACGGCTGGGGCCAATTAATCCTCATCAGCTGGGGCGCTGCTAATGAGGATAAAGAGGAGCAGCCTCGATCACTCGGAGCTGCGACATAAGCACTACTAGGCTGGATCCCCTTCTTCCGGTGCCAGCCCTTGTCTCATCATCCAGCATTTCTCGTAAGTGTTTTCCTGTAAGAAGTATTTGTGCCTCTGTGCCCCCATGTCCGGCGCTAGCCCTCTACTTGTCTTACCGAATCACTTGGGAGCGCCACCTTGTTAACTGTTAACTCTGTTGCTGTACTGCCCATGAGTGTAACTGTGTATGAGCATCTGTGCTTTCCTCATCCCTTACCCCTGTCACCAATAAACAACACAACTTACTGGCTCGCCCTTGGCTCTCATTGTGTGTGGCTCCCTAGAGCCACACGTGACACACTCCAAATGGAGAGGCACCCTGACCAGACAGCTCAAGGCAGGTGAAGAGAGACTGACTGCTGCAGCAGATGAAAAAAGGACCCGCAGGAAGAACTGCCACAGCTCCAGCAGCACGGAGACCACCCACAAGTGTGACCTGTGTGACAGGGACTGCCATTCGCACATTGGCCTGTTCAGCCACAGGCGGTGCTGTTCCAGCAGAGTACACGTTTAGGATTCTCTTCCATGGTCATCATAGACCGACGGAGGCCGACGGACTACTGGGATAAGCTACTAGACAATTCTAACACGTCTTCTTTTGATTTCCTATTGTTTGTTAATGCTTTGATTAATGTAACTGTGGTAACAGCACTTGTGAATTCTGAGACTTTCTTGAACCAAAAGAAATATTTTTGAGAGTTTTCTTGTCTATCATAAAAACTGAGCTTTTAAATAGTTGTTTATCAAATTAAAACCACACTAAAGAGACAAATTACACCATCAAGATACAGTCAGGACCAGCAAAGCCTTCTCTGCTGGCCTCACTGCTACATTTACACCCTACAATCTTATATTTGTTCCCTGGAGATGTATTAAATTATTCCCAACAGTCTATTCTCTTTATTTCATAGCTTTTCTCTTGACTGCACTCAGTAGGCAATTTATTTTTTATCAAGTGGGACTGGGGTGGGGGTTGTTGTTGGAGAGTCGTCACCTATTTGCAGAAGCAAGATGCAAATGTAAATTAAGTTAAAATTTGCAAGAATAAAAGTGCAAAAATATAAGTGATCATCATTTTCAATTTAAAAAGTCCCATGTTTACCATAAGCAACTTTCAAATTCACAAGAAAAAAAAAGGGTTATAAATTCATGAAAGGAAAAACAAACAGGGAAAAAAAACACATTTCTAAGAAAAAATTAATAAATTTCAAGATTTTTTTTTTTTTTAGATTTAGTATACTTTATTGATCCCCAGAGGGGAAATTGAGGGTCATCCACCACCTGGATGGATGAAGCAGCCACGATACGGTGCTATCCCTTAACCATTCACACACACACTCACACCTAGGGCCACTTTAGAGTCTCCAATTAACCTAACCTGCATGTTTTTGGCATGTGGGAGGAAACCGGAGAAATCCCGGAGTAAACCCACGCAAACACGGGGAGAACATGCAAACTCCACACAGATCACTGTTGGTCGGGGGCTGGGATCGAACCCACGAACCCACAATCCCACGATCCCCACAATCCCCCGGCCAAGGGTAAACTGTGCTGCCGCAGTGCTAACCACTGCGCCACCGTGCAACCCCAAGATTCAAAGGCTTTATTATCATGTGCACAGTTAAGAAATGCTACATTTCCTGCACAATGAAATTCTTACTTTGCTCTCCAAACGAATGCCAAGGTAATAGGTACAGAAACAACAATTCTAATAAGGTCATGACACACTAACACAGTAACTCAATCCTAATACTGATGGACGCTAATAACACACACACCAACACAAAGTTAGGCAGGACTTCTTAAGCACACCTTGATATTAAATACTAAAACTGAGTACTAATAACACACACTAGGCAGTTTGGACAGTTAAAGCAGTCAGACAAGAGGAATGAAATTGAAAATTCACTGGATGACTAAAGTGATAGTGGTATATTGATATCAGAGATGATGTGAAGCTGAGATGGCATGAACCTATGTACAGTGTGCAAATGAGCATTGTGCAACCTGATGTGAACCTGAGATGGCATAAACCTATGTACAGTGCGCAAATGAGCATTGTGCAGTGAGCGGTGTATAATGACAAATTAGCACCCGATGCCAATTTCTGTACGGGTAGTACCAGTAGACTGTGCATGATAAGTAGCAGCAGAGATGATATGGACATCAGGCAGGTGAGACTATATCTACTGTACAGGTGAGCAGTGTGCAAATTTAGCAGCCGGTGTGTGAGTTCCTATATGCAAAGCTGTGTTACGGAGTTTTGGGAGTTGTTATTTGTTCAGGAGTCTGATGGCAGTGGGAAAGGAGTTTTTCAGTCTGGTTGTCCTGCATTTCACACTTCTGTACCTCCATCCTGAGGGTAGAAGTGTGAACAGTCTGTGCTGGGGGTGGGTGGGGTCCCGGAGGATGGCGTCAGCTCTTCTTTGAATTCTGCAGAGAGGGGAGTGGAGTCCTGATGATCTTCTCCGCTGTCTTCACCACTCTCTGCAGGCGTTTGCGGTCCAGGGCAGTGGTGCTGCCGTACCACGCAGTGATGCAGTTGGTCAGGATGCTCTCGATGATGCAGCTATAGAAATTATTGAGGATCCTGGAGGACATGCCAAACTTCTTCAGCCTCCTCAGAAAGTTGAGCTCTCTCAACCAGCTCTGTGGCGTTGTGTGTCCACTTAAGGTTGTGGATGCCCAGGTATTTAAAGCTGCTCACCCTCTCCACCTCAAGCTTCCGGATGGATGAACAGCGGCCGACGGGGTCTCCTCTTCCCTTTCCTCATGTCCACTATCATTTCCTTTGTCTTGTCCATGTTGAGGGTGAGGTTGTTGTCCTCACACCATGACACCAGGTTGGCCACCTCCCTCCTGTAGGATGCTTCGTCATCACCAGTGATACATCCTATCACTGCTGTGTCATCCGCAAACTTTAGGATGATATTGTCCTTGTGGGAGGCAACACAGTCATGGGTGAAGAGGCTATAGAGGATGGGGCTGAGAACACAACCCTGTGGGACACCTGTGTTTATGATAATGCTGGCTGAGGTCCTGTTACCCATCCTGACAGACTGGGGCCTGCCAGTTAGAAAGTTCAGTAGCCAGTCGCAGAGGGTGGGGTGCAGGCCAAGTGAAGACAGTTTGTCAGTGAGTTTATGGGGGATGACCGTGTTGAAGGCGGAGCTATAGTCGACAAAGAGCATCCTAATGTAAAAGTCTTTATTTTCCAGGTGGGAGAGAGAATAATGGGGTGCTGCAGTGACGGCATCTGAGGTAGACTTGTTGGGCCAGTAGGCGTACTGCAGGGTGTCCAGGGTGCCTGGTAAGCTGTCCTGAATGGGGGCAGCACCAGTCTCTCGAAGCACTTCATGATGATTGGAGTGAGTGCTACCGGTCTGTAATCATTCAAACAGGTTAGCGGGCTCCTTTTGGGGAGGGGGATGATGGTTGTCGTTTTGTAGCAGGAGGGACCTACAGTATGTTCTAGTTGAGGGAGAGGTTGAAGATTGCTGTGAGAATGTCGGTCAGCTTGTCAGCGCATGCTCTGAGGGCCCGCCCAGGTATGTTGTCTGGTCCTGCTGCCTTGCTGGGGTTGATATCCCTCAGTGGTTTACCTGGCCTGGTGAGACTCTTGGGGGGGGGGGGGGTGTCTCTTCTCTGTGCTGTGGCTGGTAGTCTCGAAGTGGGTGTAAAAGATGTTGAGATCATCTGGCAGGCTGTCTGTAGAGCTAGTGGTGCTGTTGTTGGTCCTCTTGTAGTCTGTGATGTGTTGCAGGCCTTGCCACATGCGCCCCGGGTCAGGAGTGGAGTACAGGCTGTCCAGCTTTTCTCTGTACTGCCTCTTGGCTGTTGTTACAGCCTTTCTCAGTCCATACTTTGCAGCTTTGTACCTGACCTCACAGCCTGATTTAAATGCACAAGAGCGAGCATGGAGCATCTGACGTACCTGACTGCTGATCCAGGGCTTCTGGTTGGGGAATGTCCTGACCTGTATGGTGGGTACGATGGTATCAACACACGTGCTGATGTACCCAGTCACGTATTCAGCATAATCCTGTATGTTTACAGAAGAGTCCTCTCGGGTGGCTGCAGCTTTAAACACATCCGATTCAAAACGGTCTTGTAGGGTGCGCTCAGTCTCTGGGGTCCAGTGCTTAATTTGCTTTATAACAGGATTTGTTTGTTTCAGTTTTTGTCTGGAGGCTGGGTACATGAACAGTGAGATGTGATCTGACTGTCCGAAGTGGGGGTGGGATGCCACTCTGTAGGTGCCACGTTTGTTGGCATAAACATGATCCAATGTGCTTTCATCATGGATGGAAATGTCCACATGCTTGTAATATTTGGGGAGTACAGTCCGTAAACTGCACTGGTTAAAGTCACCAGTGTGGTGGACACAGTACACATGGCACTCCACCCAGGTTGGTGGGGGAGAAGATAGTTAGGGATGCTAATAGAGAAAGGTGAGGGGAGACAAACAAACAAAGATGTGCCTTTTGCCCCCCCGCTGCACCAGGTTCACACCTGAGGACGCAGGGGTGCGAATGTTTGGTCGCAAGACCTGCTCTGTGACGTGTGTGTCAATGTTATGTTGATGTGTGTACATGTGTTTCACGTTTGTACGTTAATGTGTTTACCCTGTGTGCTGGAGGTGGGAATAAAAGTGTATTAAAGAGTTTGCTCAGGCACTCAGGGGACAGTTGTTTTTTGTTGAATGTTGAAAGTTGAACAAAGTTCAAGTGTCGTCCAGCTCACTGTCTTGTCTGCTTTCATCTTCCACACCATCCATCCATCCATCCATCTTCTTCCGCTTAATCCTTTTCGGGTTGCGGGGGGGCTGGAGCCTATCCCAGCATCTTTGGGCGAGAGGCAGGGTATACCCTGGACAGATCACCAGTCCATCGCAGGGCTAACACAGAGAGACAGACAACCATTCACTCTCACAGTCATACCTAAAGACAATTTAGAATCCCCAGTTTTTGATGCCAATTAACCTAACGTGCATGTTTTTGGCATGTGGGAGGAAACCGGAGAAATCCAGGAGTAAACCCACGCAGACACGGGGAGAACATGCAAACACCACACAGATCACTGATGGTTGGGGGCTGGGATCGAACCCAGGATCCCCCAGCCAAGGGTGAGTTGCTGTGCTGCCGCAGTGCTAACCACTCTGCCACCGTGCTGCCATCTTCCACACCAGCAATAATAAAAACAGCATCGGGATGTTTCGTCTCTACTGCGCTGATGACCTCATGGAGTTTGTTTAGTGCTTCTGTGAAATGTACGTATACAGTGGCCAAAAACACAGCGGTAAATTCCCTTGGTAGATAACATGGACAGCATTTCAGCAGTAAAAACTCTACATTGGGTGAGCAGTGCTTGTAGACGCTTTGTACATCTCCGCACCACAAATGGTTTATAAATACACCCCCACCCCCCGTCTTACCAGAGTCTCCTTTTCTGTCTGCCCCGTGTGTTGAGTGTGTCTGTAGCTGAATAGCGCTCTGTGGGACTCTGTATGAAAGCCAGGTCTCACAGAAAATTAGGGCACAGCACTCTCTTGTCTCCCGTTGGTCTTCAATCCTTGCCTCTTAGTTCGTCTAGCTTAATTTCCAAAGACCGAACGTTTGCCATTAAGAGACTGGGTAGCAGTGGCAGGCTAGGGCAAGCCTTTAGCCTAGCATGTAGCCCTCCTCACTTGCCTCGCCTTCGGCACCGCCTCCGACACGCTCTCTTGGGGTCAGCATGCTCACATGGGCTCGGTGCTTCGGGGCCTTTCTGGAGGTGCTGATGGTCACCAAGGGGGCGGAAAAAAGGCATTGCAGGTCGGGTGGTATAAAGCCAGTAAACTCAGGCTGCTTGACTTGGCGATATCCAGTAGTGTCTGTCAGTCGTATGTTAGGAGTGCATGACCTCCATGCACTGTAGAAAGAACAGCAACTACAATTTACTACAATAGTTACAAATTTACACAAAAAAGTTGCAAATTTATATGAAAAAGCTGCACATTTACAAGAAAACATACATAAAAATAATTTACAAAAAAAAAAAAATCCAAACTTATTAATGCTAGTTAGTTTATTGTTATGTGAATGCTTTTATTGCCCTTGTACAGAGCACAGTGAATTTTAGAATTTCCTAATAAATGTAGTACTTTTTCCAAATAATTTTGCCACTTTTGCGTTAATTTTAAAACCTTTTTCCATGCAAACTTTTTCCATGGTAATAAAAAATTTTCTATACCCACCAATTTTTCTCTTTGAACAACATCCGTCTCTAATCATGATGACCCACAAAAGACTTACTTTCATTAATATATTAAAGAACAATATGGAAATGACTTCAACACATATGGTATGCAGAATGAAAGAAAGGTATAACTGTTCTATGAATTTTACAAAAAAAAGTAACATTTAACAAAAAAAAAATCACATAATTTAACTTCCGGTATTACCATGGTAATGAACATACAAAAATTTATAGCATCCACTACAGAACAGGGCTGAGAGAAAAACACATTTGTCTGCTTCTTCAGCAGCACATAAATGATCAAGTCAAGAAGACGTTGATATAGTCAGTTATGCTGTGTTTGTGTTTGTTCCTTGCACTAATAATGGGAATGGGGGGATAGCAGGTTAACAAGGGGGGTGTTTATGGGTCATTTTGTGTAATGCACATTAAAGTTTTTGTCCAGTCATATTTCATCCATCATGTGTTGCCAGGGTCAAAGAGATCTGCCTTGGATCTTCAGGAATGATAAGTGCAGGTGTCATACATTTAACCAATCAGATTTTGAAGTTTTCACACGGGAGCATGCACAGATAGCATTCTACAACATCAGCATTCAGAAAGGACCTAATACCAACTCAAAGGATTGGGGCATGGTCAGCCTGCTGCTGATCATGACAGGAGTAAGTAATTTTTATACGGCAATGAAAACCACCATATACCGCTACATAATTATAGCAAAGAATCTGAACATTTAAATCTGAAATTTAAAAATAAATTTAACATTAAGAATAAATTCCTTTTTTTAATTTCCTGACTATCCTACCTACTCTGACTGCTCGTCACTGGTAGAAACATACTGCCCTAAATCTTAATTTGTCCAGAAAAAGTAAGTTTTGGCAACAGTACACCGCGTTCCAAATTATTTTGCAATGTAGCATCATCAGCTGGTTTGGAATCAAAACTCATCCTCTTCCTTGAAGAGAAAGTCTTCCCTTGTCACAAAACCCCCTTTCCAAAACAGACAAGAAAGCCAGAGCTTCAAAGCCACCTTCCATGGCCAAATTGACCCCCCTGCAAGAAAGTTTGGAGTTAATTCCCTTCATCAATCTACCCAGAGGACTCCTGTTTAGGCAATTTTATGATAACCTGTCAAGCTGATAGTAACCAGCTAACCTGCAGGAGTCCTCTCATTAGGACTCAAAAGTCCAACGTTGCCCTCCAATGGATAGCATAGGAATGTTTCCCCTGAGGACTGAATATTTTCCCTGTGGAGCTTAAAACTATGAATTGTGAACAATGAACTAACTTGTCATTCTCCACAGACAACAGCAGCTATTGAAGACTATGGCTGGACCCTGTGATGGACAATTATGGCTTGAAATGCTTTTATTGATGATTCGATATGTTTCTTTATCTTCAAGAATTAATTTTGCATGTCCAGTTAGTACATTTACAATGTAGACACATTTTGTTCCTTTATTGTTAAAGTAGAACATCTTAGTCACTAAAGTTTTAAAGCAGTTATGCTTTTATAGGCAGCATGTATGTTTTTAAGATGATTTCTTATATCAAATACACTCTCTTTCTCTCTTCCTGTGTGAGGCTCACGTTCCAAAAGCTGTGAACTGACCAATCAGGTTTCAGCATTTCCTTCATATCCTTTTTAGTCAATTTTACGACCCCGGCTCAAATGTTCTCAATAGGGCAAAGAGCAGCAACCATTGAACATTACAGTTTGGTCATGTATTCCCATATCCACCACTGATCTGCACTGTTTGACATGGCCGACAAAATTAAAAGACTTGTAAAAATGCTGGTGATTCTCAACTAATCAGTAGCAGCCAGCAAAACAGGCTTCCTGGTTGAGTGCAGGTTCAGGTTCAGGTTCAGGTTCAGGTTACTTTATTTTCATTGCATTCATGTGACATCAGCGATGTGAGGACATGAATCTTGATATCCTGGAGAAATGCACTGTTATCTGCTGGAGATCAGCCCCGCATCTCCTTAAAGTTTGAAAAAGGCATAGAAGGCTTGCTGAGGTGTTAATTCATGCTAATAAACCTATGCCTGCGGCTCACCAATTTTAGTTTGAAAGAGGCTTTAGTGTGAACAGTCTTTGTGACTACATACCCATGGCTCCTTTGTGCAGCAGAGTGGAGGCGCTGAAGATATAGTCATGGCAGATGTCAGTCATGGGGCTTTTGATGACGCTCTGGCTGTTCTCCAGACATCGGTAGCGCTGGAATGTGTCCCACGCTCCTTCACCTTCAACCCCATTAAACATGTCCAGCTCTCTGACCCGGGGCATCAGCACCAACTGTAGAGACAGTGGAGGTCAAACTCTGATATAAACACTGAAATGTTGGAAGATGAAGTGGGGTGTGGACATGTGAAGTACATCAGTGAGAAAACGTTAAACCTACCGAGTCGATGAGTGTGTACGGGCTCTGGACGTGGCTGGCTGTTGAGTAGAGCGGCAGACTGAGTCGGATGGTGTAGTTCAGCCCTTTCTCAAAGCACACTGGGCTCACCAACAACACATGCCTAAAAACACAACGGAGAGTCAGGGTGCATATGTTTGTGTGTTTGCGTCAGTCCCTGCAGTATAGTGTTTCACCTGGATCCGGGTGGAAGGGAGACATATTGCTCGTCTCCACTCTGGATGGAGTTTCTGCAGTGGTCCGTGTAGTTGGGAGGGTTGAAGACAGGACGCTCCACTTGCATGTTCACCTGCTCCCACTGCTCTGGTAGCTGTGAACATTTATTTTTATTTATTTTATTTGTTTATTTGACAGGGACAGTGCAATAAACATAGACAAAAAAAAATCTGATGTGTTGCACAAAGAGTGTATAGCTATCAGCTAATTTGCAACTCTTCTCCCTGGATGGGCTTTAGAAAAAAGAGAGAAAGATAAGGAAAAAAACAAAATGAAAACAGAATAAACAATAACTACATACATCAATGCAAACAAAATTATAAATACACAATATAAAAACCTGGTTCACATTTGTCTGTTACAGGCCTCCCTCCCTCAGTCACTCACTATAATCAAACACATTCATTCCTTCCCTTCATTTACTCTCACCCTGCAGACAATCATTTCATACATGGGTACATTCTTGTTTATTTTTCAGCCAGTTTTTAACCTTTGTAGTAAATGTTTTAAAGTCCGTTATTATTTTGATTTCATTTGGCATTGTATTCCAGATATAACTGTCCTTTATAGAGAAAGCTGTTTGTCCAAATGTAGTTTTGCAGTGGGATATTTTACAGTTATTGTTAACAGAACTCCTGGTGGCTCTGCTGCTGTCCTGTCTTTGGATGAATCCAGCAAGTGGCTCTGGCGCTGATTTATGGAAATATTTGAAAATTAATTTCAGAAAACAGAGGTCAATGAAACTCTCAAAACTCAATAGATTGTATTTTTTTTTAAAATATAACAGTGATGCCACCTAATGGGCTTTTTATCCAAGATTTTTAGAGTTTGATTATATAATGAACCTATATGTTTTATTGTAGAAGGAGCTGCTTGAGCCCAGACTGTCAAACAGTATGATATATGAGAAAAAAAAAACATAGAATGCATATACAGTACAGCTGCTTGGTATGGTATGTAATGTCTAATTAATTTAAAGCAGTTCAGATTTTTTTTTACTGTTTCAGAAATCTTCTTTATATGAAGATTAAATTTGAATTGAGGATCTAGTACAATGCCAAGGTATTTGAATTCTGTAACTAAACTGATGTCTTGGTCATGTATATTAACTTTAAAATGTTGCAGGTTACATTTTGTGTGATTTATGTGATTTAATTTTGTGTGATTCAGTTATTGTTTGTTCACATGTTACAAATAGAGGCATGTTTGTTTTTTTTAATTCAATAAATTTGGCCAATGAACCTTAATTGAGCAGATAGCAGAAAGATGAAGAAACCTTAAATGTTGCAATGATAAAGGATCTTTTTTTGTAATTATCTACAACTAGTGCATACCTGTGCATGCCCGTAGAAACCAAGTATAAGCATGTATTTCTGCATGCCCATAGAAAGCAGGTGTAAGCAAGGGTGTAAGCAAGCACGTCAGCACTCATTCAGTGATGCCTGGCTTTGATCTTTGATGATGTCATTGCGACTCCTATGATTGTTGATGATGTCATAGCGAATCCTATGTGAGTGATGGCTGCCTTTGATCTTTGATGATGTCATGGTGAGTCCTATGATCGTGACATCGTGACAGAGATTTTCTTACATCATAGGGGGGTCCTATGATCTTTTAGCGAGTCCTACGGTCTATATGATGTCATATAGACATCATGTAGAGATCATAGGAACATCAGCCTTATGGTTTATCTGACATCATGTAGAAATCATAGGAACATCATAAGCGGTCCTATGATCGTGACACACTGATCACTTTCACCATTCACTTTCTTGAATTTATAGAGTGATGAAACATGAATTTTAAACAACTTGTGAGATATTCCTCACAGGCTGATATGGTGAATAAGCTAGTACAGTATATCTATTCTTTATTTCATTTGTATTCAGCATGTATGTATACACAAAAAGTCCGCCTCAACCACTCACCTTCTGGTTAGCCAACAACCCAACACAAACGAATATGCTGCTTCTTCTTCTTTTAGATTTGACTGGCGGTTGGCAACCAGATTACAAGTGCATTACCGCCACGGACTTCACTCTATATCATCACTCTATAGGCTTCTTCTTCTTTTAAATCAAATCAAATCAAATCAAATCAAACTTTATTGTCATATTGCTGTACATACAACTGTAGTGCAGGCAAGATGAAATTGCGTTTCTCTCGGCATCCATATAAGAAGCAGTATGATTAAGACACACTCCCACATAGCTTCCACCCCCCCATCCATTCACACATCCCTGAGACATACTTGGGGAAAAAGAATAACTAACTATAATATACAAAATGTCCATAGGTGCAGTAGTGTGTATGTGAGATTCCGGGTCAGCTGTTCAGCATCCTGACAGCTTGTGGGAGGAAGCTGTTGATCAGTCTGGTGGGTCTGCCTCTGATGCTCCGGAATCGTTTACCAGATGGAAGAAGTTCAAAGTGTTTATGCAGAGGGTGAGAACGGTCCTTGACAATGTTCAGTGCCCTGCTCCTACAACGGTTCTGA
Organism: Pholidichthys leucotaenia; assembly: GCA_020510985.1. NCBI lineage: Eukaryota > Metazoa > Chordata > Actinopteri > Cichliformes > Pholidichthyidae > Pholidichthys > Pholidichthys leucotaenia. The sequence goes on along the minus strand of CM035845.1, from coordinate 182,434,169 downwards.
AAAAGTTCTTGGACAGAGGGGAGGGAGACTCCAATTATCCTCTCCGCCCCCTTGACTATCCTCTGCAGGGCTTTTTTGTCTGACATACTGCAGCTGGAGTACCATGTAGCAATGCAGTATGTCAGAACACTCTCCACCACACCTCTGTAGAAGGTCCTGAGGATGCAGATGGGGAGAGAGGCCTGTTTGAGTTTCCTCAAGAAGTGTAGTCTCTGCTGAGCTCGCTTCCTGATCTCCAAGGAATTCTTGCTCCAGGTCAGGTCCTGCGAGATTTTTTAGATTTAGATTTTTTAGATTTAGATTTTTTTTTAGATTTAGATTTTAGATTTGATTGGCGGTTGGCAACCTTCTCATCACTCTATATATAATTCAAGAAATCTCTGTCTGTGTGTGTCTGTCACAATCATAGGACTCGTTAAAAGATCATAGGACTCGCTATGACATCATCAAAGATCATAAGACTTCCTACTGATGATCATAGGACTCACCAAAAGATCATAGGACTTGCTATGACATCAAAGATCAAAGGCAGGCATCATTCATGATCATAGGATTCACTATGACATCATCAAAGATCATAGGACTTGCTATAACATCATCAAAGATCAAAGGCAGGCATCATTGAATGAGTGGTGACGTGCTTGCTTACACTGTGATGGCAGTGAGTGGGGAGTTCTCCACCCAAAGTTGGAAGCTGGCGGGGGGAGATGGAACAGAGGACTGAAGGAGGAAGTGGCACCAGGGGGTCTCAGAGGTAACAGAAAGGACTAGCTGCACCCCGGGGAGTCAGGAGACACCGCAGTTCGCTAGAGTATGAGAGGGAGTGAGAAGCAGGGTTCGTGTTCTGTAATGTTAATGTGCCAGACAGGCCTTGTGAGACCCCAGAGTAGACCCAGGACTCGCTGGAGAGACTATGTCTCCCAGCTGGTCTGGGAAGGCCTTGGTTTCCTCTCTGAAGAGCTGGAGCAGGTGGCTGGGGAGAGGGAAGTCTGGGTTTCTCTGCTTGAACTGCTGCCTCTGTGACCCGGACCTCTGGAAAAGCGGTAGAAGATGGATGGATGGATAGACAGGCTTTGTGCACTGTGTGTATTGTCTTTGGCTCCCTGGGTCTCATGGGGCAGAAGTAAAGGGGTATAAAAGGAGGTGCCGAGAGACCCCGGCAAGAGTTTTTTCTGTGTTTTATGTTGGAAGGTGAATAAAGTTTGTGTGTCGTCCAGCTCGCTGTCTCGTCTGCTATCATCTTCCACATTGGTGGCCCTAAGACGTGCAATGGAGAACGAGCTGAACACCGCCCCGGAGACAACCCAGAGGGAGAACACCAGCGCCGCATGCAATGTCACAGTCAAGCTCCCGGACTTCTGGATCCACAATCCGATCACTCCAGTGCAATTCGCACTCCACTGGATCTCCACGGATGACACCAAATATTATCATGTGGATGCTGCGCTGGATGTGTGCACCACAAAGCAAGTAACGAGCCAGCTCCAGGAGCTGCCAGCCCAGGGAAAATACGACACCCTTAAGCACATTCTGCTTCAACGATATACCCTGTTGGACAGTGAGAGGGCAGAGAAACTCCTCATGCGCTCACAGTTGGGTGACAGATCAGCTGTGGAGCTGATGGAGAGCATGTTAGTGCTGAGGGGGAAGGACGACAAACCCTTCCTGTTTGCCCACATCTTCCTCAGGAACCGACCAGCTACAGCAAGGGCGATCCTGGCCAACTCACCGCTGCTGGTGTCCAAGAGCTACCATGCCCTGGCGCAAGAAGCGGACTGCATCATCCTAGCGAACAGAGCTCTCAGCGTGCACACAACAACACCAGCAGCCATTAGGGATTCCAGCGGAAGTTGAGGAGCCGTTGGGGGTGGCTGGGACAGATGCCAAGAGACGCAGGAAAGGGATGTTCTGTTTCTACCACCGCCGGTTTGGCTCGAATGCCCAACGCTGTCTGACACCGTGCCAATTCAAGAAGCCAAGGAAACGGCACAGTCAGCAGTCAGTAGCAAATGTGACCACTGGCGACATGAACAAGCTGCTTTTCATTACAGACACACGTTCGGGGAGACGTTTCTTGGTGGACTCCGGCTCCCAGAAGAGCTTCATTCTGCCGGTCAGTGAGGACAGGTCGGCAGAAGACTGCGGCCCTGAGCTTAAGACCGCCAACAGATCCCCTATCAGAACGAATGTTGACAGTACGCTTACACGGATGCAATTACCAGTGGGACTATGTGGTAGCTACATGTTCGGTCCCCATTTTAGGTGCTGATTTTTTTATGTGCTTATGGATTATTAGTCGATGTTGCCAACAGACGTTTAGTGGATGCTGTTTCCTTTTCCTTCTTGCCCTGCACAGCTCAGGGAGTTGGGCCAATAACACATGCTAACGTTATAGCTCTAGGGGGTAAGTACCAGCATTTGCTTTTACAGTTCCCAGCACTCACGGTTCCAACTTTTTCTGCTACAGTAACCAAACACGGGGTCGAGCATTTCATAACAACAAAAGGTCCACCAGTGTTCGCGCGCCCTTGGCACCTGGACGTGGTTAAGCTGGCCAGTGCGCATGAGGAGTTCGCTAACTTAGAACAACTGGGCATCGTTAGGCACTCCAACAGCCCGTGGGCATCTCCACTACACATGGTGCCCAAGGCCGATGGGTCGTGGCGACCGTGCGGCGATTTCTGGGGCTTGAACAACGCCATGGAACACGATAGGTATCCCATCCCACACATTTAGAATTTTTCCGTGCATCTGGCCAGGATGCGTGTTTTTTCAAAAGTGGACCTGGTCTGCGGTTACCACTAGGTCCCGATGCATGTGGAGGACGTTGCCAAAACAGCGGTAATAATGCCTTTTGGTCTTTTCGAGTTTTTACGCATGCCGTACGGGTTAAAGGGCGTGGCGCAAACCTTCCAAAGAATGATGGACGTGGTGGTCCGTGACCTGCGTTTCGTTTTTTTGTCTACTTAGACGACACTTTGGTGCCTAGCGCGTCTGAGGAGGAGCACCTCGCCCATCTCAAACTAGTTTTCCAGAGGTTGGAAGCGCACAGGCTTATCGTTTACCCGACGAAGTGCCAGTTCGGTGTGCCGGTGATTGATTTTTTTGGGTCACCGCATTTCGCCGGAGGGTGCAATTCCGCTGCCTGATAAGGTGCCCGCTGTGTCGGATTTTCTGCGTCTACAGACCATGAGGGCCCTGCAGAAATTTTTGGCCATGGTCAACTTTTACAACCATAGCCCAGCTGCTGCAACCGTTGTACATTGCGCTCAAAAAAAAAAAAAGAAGCCCACAGAAAACATCGACTGGACCCCTGAGCGAATCCGGGCTTTCTCAGATGCCAAAACAGCGCTCGCTAACACCGTCTTGCTAGCCCACCCTGCCCCGTCAGCGTGGATAGCACTCACCATGGACGCATCTGACATTGCCATAGGGGCAGTGGTGGAGCAGTACATCTCTGGTTCATGGCAGCCGCTCGCATTTTTCAGTTATACTTTGCGCGACAACAAACGCAAATACACTATGTTTGACAGAGAGTTGCTGGCCCTCCACCTGGTGACGCGCCACTTCCAGTTTTGGCTAGAAGGGCGCAGGTTCACTGCGTTCGTTGATCATAAGCCGCTAATGTACGCAGTGTCCAAAGTCTCGGAACTGTGGTCGGCCCGGCAGCAATGACATTTGGCCGCAATCTCGGAGTTCACGACCGGCATTCAGCATGTAGCTGGTAAGTTTAATGTCGTGGCCGATTGCCCGTCGCATGCATTAGTCTCCCCGGTCTACATGGGTTTAGATTTCCCTGCCAAGGCTGCGGAGCAAAGCGGGGACATGGACATTTCCACGTTCCAGTCTGCGCCTGCTGAGTTGAAATTGGAGAGCAGGGTGGTGCAAGAAGGGGTCCCCCCCTTGCTCCACGATGTCTCTGCTGGGCATAGGTGCCCGGTGGTTCCGAGCTCTTGGCGCCGCCGCACTTTTAAGTCAGTCCACTCCCTTTCACATCCCGGCGTGCGTGCCTCGATTAAATCAAATCAAAATCAAATCAAATCAAATCAACCTTTATTGTCATATTGCCGTACATACAACTGTAGTGCAGGCAAGATGAAATTGCATTTCTCTTGGCATCCATATAAGTAAAAAGAACATAATTTAAGACACATTCACACACAACCTCACCCCCCACCCCAACACAGCCATTCACACTTCCCTGAGACATACTTGAAAACTAACCAGAACTATAATATACAAATAATATACATAATGTCCATAGGTGCAGTAGTATGTATGAGAGATTCCGGATCAACTGTTCAGCATCCTAACAGCTTGTGGAAGGAAGCTGTTAATCAGTCTGGTGGTTCTGCCTCTGATGCTCCAGAATCGTTTGCCAGATGGCAGAAGTTCAAAGTGTTTATGCAGAGAGTGATAATGGTCCTTGACAATGTTCAGTGCCCTGCTCCTACAACGGTTCTGAAAAAGTTCTTGGACAGAGGGGAGGGAAACTCCAATTACCCTCTCAGCTCCCTTAACTATCTTCTGCAGGGCTTTTTTGTCTGACATACTGCAGCTGGAGTACCATGTAGCAATGCAGTACGTCAGAACACTCTCCACCACACCTCTGTAGAAGGTCCTGAGGATGCAGACGGGGAGAGAGGCCTGTTTGAGTTTCCTCAAGAAGTGCAGTCTCTGCTGGGCCCGCTTCCTGATCCCCAAGGTATTAAACTGGTGGGGGCGAAATTTGTCTGGCCTCACTTGTGGAGGGATGTGAAAAAGTGGGCTGCAGCGTGTGCTGCGTGCCAGTGGGCCAAAGTGCATAAGTACACCAAAGCCCCCTCAAGCCGTTCCAAATCCTGGCCAGGAGGTTCGACCACGTCCAAGTAGATTTGGATAAGCCATCTTTATTGTCATTCAAATCCATACAGCCAATCATGTACAGTAGAACAAAATTATCTCTTATCTACAATGTTAATCACATACATATATAGAATCAGAGGGGTCGCTGCCATGCAAGGCGCCGCCACAAATTTCCCTCCTCTGTGAAGCGGCATGAAATAAAGCGGCGTTGGTGAAGGTTTTAAGTAGAGTTTATTAAATCATACCGCCTTCACAGGATCCCCGCTCCGGTGCAAGTGTGAGCAGACCGGAGCGGGATCCTCAGGCTCTCAGAGGAGGAGACACAAAGTGTGTGTCTGCAGCAGCAGCTGAAGAGTGAGTGAATGAGAGTGAGAGGATGAGCATGGATTACAGTGCAGTATATATACCCAACTACAACAATACATAAAAGAGCATTCCCAGCAGTGGGTATGATCAAAGAGACTGCAGAACAGGCATGAGACATTTGCATTTGAGAGGCATACATCACAATAGGCAGATCACTGGCCTCTGCTCCAGGTGCAGGACAAAGAGGTTACAAGGCACATCTACATATTGATCTCAGTCTCTAGGTCACAGTAAGGACAGGACGCATGAACACAATGAATGAATGGCACATTAACATCCCAATGCATGTATGGCACATTACATCTCAGTAGTGCAGCGGAAAAATCCAGGAGTAGCGAGCTGTCTGTCCTTAGTCTGTTGTGGGGGTTACACCAACCCGCCACACTCTGTTCCATTATTGCTGAGCACCAAGCTGGACGGCAGGAAGTTCTGCTTTTTTTATATGGTCTTTGGCATGACCCAGCCAGGATATGAACCCTGGTCTCCCAGGTGTGGGAGGCCGGGGCCCCCTCCCACCGTTGCAAGGTTTCACGCACCTTTTGACAATCGTGGACCGCACCGCCTGAAATGGTCCCGCTGGCTTCCACCACGTCTGCGGAAGTGGCTCGTGCTTTTTTGTCGGCTTGGGTTGCACGGTTCGGATCCCCGTTGGACATCACTTCCGACAGGGGTCCGCAGTTTGTTTCGGAACTCTGGTCCATGATGGCCCAGAGCCTGGGGGTCAAAATCCACCGCACTACCGCGTACAACCCCCAGGCTAACGGCCTGCCCCAGACCCCTGGGGAATTTTTACTGGAAAACCACGCACCCGGGACCGACTCGCCCGGGCAATTTTTATACAGTATAGAGGCTGCTAATGTGCCGGGCCCGGCCCACCATTGTTTTCCCTGCACCTTTGTCCCGAAGAGCTTTCAGAGCGCCAAGTTTGTTTTTGTCAGGCACGATGCACACAGAACCCTGCTGCACCCACCGTACGACGGACCATTCAGGGTGCTGGAAACTGGGGCAAAGCATTTTGTGTTAGACTTGGGGGGTGTGAGGAGACCATCTGCAGGCAGGCTGAAGCCCGCTTTTGTGTTAGCAGATGAGCAGGTGGTGTTGGCCCAAGCTCCCCAGTGCAAACGCCCCCCGACAGTGGTTCTGCAAGTTGTTGTTCCCTCGGTAGAGAACTGTGCTCATGAAGCTAACCTGTTTCCCCCCCCACCTTCTTCCCCTCCACAGACCAACGTGCCCTCCCGCACACCTTGACAGGAGGGCGCTTCGACCGGACCGGTGACCTCCCGCTACAGCCGCTATGGGCGCCAGCTCAAGCCCAAGAGACCAGGGGGTTAGTTCCATTTCTGGGTGTGTGTGTGTGGGGGGGGGGGGGGGGGGCTGTGTTGTGGCACTGAGTGGGGAGTTCTCCACCCAAAGTTGGAAGCAGGGGGGTGGGGGGGGTGGAATGGAGGACTGAAGATAGGAAGTGACACCGGGGGGGTCTCAGAGGTAACAGAAAGGACTAGCTGCACCCCGGGGAGTTAGGAGACACTGGGGTTGGTAGGTTGCAAAGGAAACTTGCAAAGGAAAAAAAACATTTTTTAAAGTAATACAATATGACAAACCACAAATTTGTAAAAGAACTGCAGGGAAAAAACAGGCTGGTTTACTGTACACATCTGTAAGTTGGTTGTTTTACCATCATTTTAAGGCTCCATTATATCTTGCAGCTCCATGTATATTTTTTTTTTTTTGGGGGGGGGGTAAAAGATTGCTCAAAATGGTCCTTTCCATAGTAGAATACATGAAAATATCACATTTTGTGATGTCAGAATAAGACTAAAGTAAATGTGTTTTCAAACAATTTCACAGTCTTGTGGTCTATATTAATCATATATTCCATAACCTACATATGTTGAAGCATGTGAGAATGTTTGGTGATTACATATGTAAGGCGACTTCACACCTCAGAACAGGACAAAGAGTCTCAACCGCCAGTGAAGATCAAAGAGCATCCGAGGCACTGCAGTGGAGACCGGATGGGTTGCACTGACCCCCCAGGGCCAGGCGAAGGAGTACGAAGACAATGGGGGGATTAAGATAGTGAGGGATGTCAGCTTTTGATATGCATGTCTTTTGTTATGTGCGAGTATAAGTTCGTAGAGCCGAAGGTGTTCGCTCTCTTTCCTTCTTCTGCTGCTGCACCTAGATGAGACTTGTTAGAGGAGCTGATAATAAACTTTGGTTTATATATCACATCGCCTCGTTCTTTCAAGCTCTTCTACACTGGTGACCCTGACGCGAGGATGGACCAGAGGCGTTCCCCCGCGATCGACTCATCTGTGGCGACCCAGGCAGACGCCAGTGCCCATGCAGACAGGGGAACAGATGGACGACGTTCCCCCTCGGCAGAAGTGATTGAGAGGGCTCAACCGAGCACCAGCGCCGCTGAGAGAGCCGAAGCAAGGCACTCTCACCCTGCAGACACATCAATGACGGTCCACACAAACACCGTCACCGTCAAGCTGCTGGACTTCTGGCAGGAAGACCCCGCCTCGTGGTTTCAGCAAGCTGAAGCCCAGTTTACACTGGCGGGCATCACGGCTGACGATACGAAGTTCTATCACATCGTCGCCAAACTCGACGCCGCCACTTCGAGGTGTGTGCGGAGCATTACCCAGCGGCCGCCGGCCCAAGACAAATATAAAGTACTGAAAGCAACCAGGGCAGCGCGGTGGCAGAGTGGTTAGCACTGTGGCAGCACAGCAAGTCACCCTTGGCTGGGGGATCCTGGGTTCGATCCCAGCCCCCGACCAACAGTGATCTGTGTGGAGTTTGCATGTTCTCCCCGTGTCTGCGTGGGTTTACTCCGGGATTTCTCCGGTTTCCTCCCACATGCCAAAAACATGCAAGTTAGGTTAATTGGCATCAAAACTGGGGATTATAAATTGCCCTTAGGTATGAATGTGAGAGTGAATGGTTGTCTGTCTCTCTGTGTTGGCCCTGTGATGAACTGGCGATCTGTCCAGGGTGTACCCTGCCTCTCGCCCAAAGATACTGGGATAGGCTCCAGCCCCCCCGCGACCTGAAAAGGATTAAGCGGAAGAAGATGGATGGCTGGATGGATGAAAGCAACCATCGTGGCAAATTACGTCCCCTCAGCCGAAGAGAGAGCCGAGAGGATCCTGGCGGTCTACGGCCACAGAGGATGCAGACCCAAGGCCCTCATGGAGGACTTGCTGCAGCTTAAAGAAGAGGACAATGACAACTTCCTCTTCCAATTCATATTCCTCAGTACGCTGCCGCCACACATGAGAGGGACGCTTGCCAACATGCGATGCAGCACCCAGCAAGACTTCCGCGTGCTGGCTCACGAAGCTCAACGGCTCGTCAACGCTTGCAAGGAGCAGACACCCACAGCAGCATCCGCAGACTTCAACACTGATGCCCGGAGCCACGGGGAGCCACAAACCATCGAGCAGAACCAACCCGCGGTGACAGCGACACGGTCAAAATGTAACAGACGGAGCGACGTTTGTTATTACCACCACCGCTTCGCTGAGAAGGCTCACAAATGCGTTCCCCCCTGCAAATTCACGATTTCGGGAAACGCCAAAGCCGAGAGCTGTTAACAGCAGCGGTTCTCGCTGAAAAAAGCAAGCTGTTATATGTGACGGACGGACACACCGGCAAGCAGTTCCTTATTGACACGGGAGCTCAACTAAGTTTTGTCATGCCCTCCCAAGCAGATCGGGCCATGGGCACCCGGGGCAATGGAGCGGTGGCAGCCAACGGCTCCACCATCAACACTTTTGGCGAAAAGAGCCTGCACCTCCGCATCCACGGCCGCAACTACAGATGGACATTTGTTGTAGCGGCGGTGAGTTTTAACTTGTTGGGTGCAGATTTTTTGTGTGCACATGGGTTATTAGTTGATCTAGCGAACAGACGCTTGGTTAATGCACTGTCCTTTGCTTCTATTCCCTGCGCAGCTCGACTTTCTCCACCACCCGTGCAGGCCAGCGTCACCACAGCAGGAGGTAAGTTTGATCAACTCCTCACCCAATTTCCAGCACTCACAATTCCCAAATTCTCAGCCACAGTGGCTAAACACGGGGTCGAACACTTTATTCCCACAACGGGCCCACCCGTATTTGCCAAAGCTCGGCGCTTAGACGCGACCAAGCTCGCCATAGCTCGGGACGAGTTTACTACCCTTGAAAAATTAGGCATTATCAGACGCTCGAAAAGCCCCTGGGCGTCACCACTTCACATGGTCCCGAAATCCGACGGTTCTTGGAGACCGTGCGGCGATTACCGCAGGTTAAACAATGCGACAGCGCATGACCGCTACCCAATTCCTCACATTCAAGATTTTTCACTACATCTGGCGGGTGCGCGCATTTTTTCAAAAATAGACCTGGTCTGCGGTTATCATCAAGTCCCAGTTCGAGCAGAGGACATTCCTAAAACAGCTGTAATAACCCCCTTCGGCCTTTTTGAATTTTTGCAGATGCCTTTCGGCCTCAAAGGCGCTGCTCAAACCTTTCAGCGGATGATGGACGCAGTTTTACGCGACCTCCCTTTTGTTTTCGTCTACCTCGACGATATGCTGGTAGCCAGTCCGTCTGAGGAAGAACACGAGCGGCATCTCACTATGGTTTTTCAGAGGCTAGAAGAGCACGGGTTAATAATCAATCCAGCCAAATGCAAATTCGGCATGTCACAAATTGATTTTTTAGGACACAGAGTTTCTCCGAAGGGGGCAGTCCCACTGCCAGACAAAGTTCACGCGATAAAAAGTTTCCCACGGCCACAAACGGTCAAATCGCTGCAAGAATTTTTAGGAATGGTTAATTTTTACAACCGTTTCCTCCCCCACGCAGCTCAGCTCATGCAGCCCCTATATGACGCGCTCAGAAAACAAAAACCTTCCAACGCGGTCGAATGGACCCCGGAGCGCAAACGCGCCTTCGCGGAAGTAAAAAGTGCCCTAGCTAATGCCACATTGTTGGTTCACCCCGATCCCTCGGCCCGCATTGCGCTAACCACAGACGCTTCGGACCTGGCCATAGGGGCAGTTGTAGAACAACACGTCAGCGGAATCTGGCAACCTTTGGCATTCTTCAGCAAATCGCTAAACCAAACTGAGCGTAAATACAGCACTTTTGACAGGGAGCTGCTAGCGCTTCATTTATCCATCCGCCACTTCCAGTTCTGGTTAGAAGGGCGGCGTTTCACGGCTTTTGTAGACCACAAACCGCTCACCTTTGCGATGGCTAAAATTTCCGAACCGTGGTCAGGCAGGCAACAAAGACAGCTAGCTGCGATTTCAGAGTTCACCACAGACATTCGACATGTGGCAGGCAAACTTAACGTGGTAGCAGACTGCCTCTCTCGCGCTGTGACATCGCCAGAGCGCGAGGAGACAGATTATACTACCGCAGCCGCAGAGCTTTTCACCAACACAGTCACATACGCAGCACCAATCCACGCAGGGACAGATTATGCAGCCATGGCAGAGGAGCAAAGTAGTGACGCGGACGTGCGCGCACTCCTGTCTGGACCAACAGGGTTAAGGCTGGAGGAAAGGGGTTTACGCGACGGTGTGCCCCCCCTAATATGCGATATCTCAACCGGCCGACCTCGCCCGTTAGTCCCAGCTGCATGGCGCCGCCATATTTTCAACTCGATTCACTCCCTCACGCACCCAGGCGTGCGCGCCTCAGTTAAAATGGTCGCCGAAAAGTTTGTTTGGCCTGGCCTGCGCAAAAACGTAAAAGAATGGGCAAAAACTTGCATTTCTTGTCAGCGCGCCAAAATACACAAACACACAAAAGCCCCTCTGGAGCCTTTTCCAATCCCTTCTACAAGGTTCGACCATGTTCATGTCGACCTCGTGGGGCCACTACCTTCCTCCCAAGGTTTCACACATCTGTTAACAATGATAGACCGCACCACGCGCTGGCCGGAGGCGGTCCCTCTGGCGTCAACCACAGCGGAGGAAGTCGCGCGCGTTTTTTTGACAAACTGGGTGTCACGTTTCGGCGTCCCATCGGACATCACGTCCGATAGGGGGCCTCAATTTGTCTCGGAGCTTTGGTCAGCCATGGCCAGCAGTTTAGGGGCGACAATTCACCGCACCACCGCTTATCACCCTCAGGCTAATGGGTTATGCGAGCGTTTTCACAGATCTTTAAAGGCCGCCCTCAGAGCCTCACTAAAGGATACAAATTGGGTAAATAAACTTCCCTGGGTTTTATTGGGGTTGCGTGCTGCGCCCAAAGAGGATCTAGACGCCTCTCCGGCAGAATTAGTTTTTGCACAACCTCTCAGGCTCCCGGGTGAATTTTTACCAGAGAACCCAGAGCCAAGGCATCTCCCTGCCCCGAGGTTTTTAGGCAGCAATGGACCGGACTCTCTCCCCGGACCGGCACATCACTCTTTTCCACGGGTTTTTGTCCCACAAGCTTTAAAGAACGCTGAATTTGTTTTTGTTAGGCATGAAGCTTTAAAACCAACTTTCCACCCACCATACGATGGGCCATTCAGAGTGCTGGAACCTGGTGATAAACACTTTGTGCTTGATTTTGGGGATAGAAAAGAAACAGTCAGCATTGACAGACTTAAACCTGCCTTCTTGTTGAGAGACAAGCCTGCACGGTTGGCGAGAGCACCTTGGCGGGGTAGACCCCCCAAGAGAAAAGATTCAGCCCCCCTGCAGGGAACAAATAATCACTCTCCTTCCCAAGCTGCAGATTCCTTACAGGAAGGTCCCAGCAGGACGCCTAAACGGACCCACAGCAGATTCGGGAGAAGATTAAAACCCAGACGGCACAGAGACTGATGCAAACTACTCAACAGTTGTTCACTAATTGTGCTGTAACAGTTATGATTACCACTGAACTCTCTTAGGAGCATGGCTGCTGGAAAGTTTCTTCTGTGGCAAGAGGTGTAGCAGTTAGTATGTCATAATAATTATCTTAAACTGTGAATTTTTCTATTGTCCTTTTCTTAGTCGTTTGGGGGGGGGCTGTGGTCTATATTAATCATATATTCCATAACCTACATATGTTGAAGCATGTGAGAATGTTTGGTGATTACATATGTAAGGCGACGTTACACCTCAGAACAGGACAAAGAGTCTCAACCGCCAGTGAAGATCAAAGAGCATCCGAGGCGCTGCGGTGGAGACCGGATGGGTTGCCCTGACCCCCCAGGGCCAGGCGAAGGAGTACGAAGACAATGGGGGGATTAAGATAATGAGGGATGTCAGCTTTTGATATGCATGTCTTTTGTTATGTGCGAGTATAAGTTCGTAGAACCGAAGGTGTTCGCTCTCTTTCCTTCTTCTGCTGCTGCACCTAGATGAGACTTGTTAGAGGAGCTGATAATAAACTTTGGTTTATATATCACATCGCCTCGTTCTTTCAAGCTCTTCTACAAGTCTTATCTTTTTTTTTTAGATGGCACTGCTGGAGTATGTTAATTCTTGGTTAAGTGAATTCTTGTTGTGTCAAGTACCCCATTTTTAAAATTTTGAATATGTGTAAAAGAAAAACTGAATGGAATATAATAACTTTAGCATAATGCATGAATAAAGCTGATGGAAACAGATTTAAAGCACTTCTCCACTGGCTTTAAGTCAGAGACCAGGAAGCTATATTGTAACGTCAGGGCTGTAAGAAGGGGCGGGGATTCTCCCAGCATGCTTTGCGCCGTGGAGGATTCAAAGACTTATTATCCGTGTGTTCTAAGCATTATTATTATGCCATTATAACTGTTATAAGACCAGTTATGATAGTGTTTTCCCTGTGTGTGAGATTACGTGTCTGTGTCACCATGAGTGAGAGGAGCGCCTTGTGTGAATGACCTCCCCTCCATTCTGTGTAATGAATCAGTGAAGAATAACACAAATCACAAATCCTCTCTCACTATTTGTGTGAACCCTTGGAACGTCACACTGGTGTCAGGAGTGGGATTACTGAGAGAACTGGGGATTCTAAATTGTCCTTAGGTATGACTGTGAGAGTGAATGGTTGTCTGTCTCTCTGTGTTGGCCCTGTGATGGACTGGCGATCTGTCCAGGGTGTACCCTGCCTCTCGCCCAAAGATGCTGGGATAGGCTCCAGCCCCCCCATGACCCGAAAAGGATTAAGCGGAAGAAGATGGATGGATGGATGGAAGCAAGGATCAAGGCAGAGATTCAGCAGCTCATTGTCCAGATGGAGGCGGAGATGGACAGTACAGCAGACACGCCAGCCCCCGGGGCTGCTCGCTGTGATGAATGAGGAAGCGGACCAGACGGAGCAAGCATACCCCGCTTTCTGCCTTTTTCAAGGCAGAGCGGACCAGACAGAGCAAGTGTGCCCCATTTTCTGCCTTTTTCAAGGCAGAAAATGGGAGCGCCAAGAGGGGAACTGTGAGCCGGCGATTCCACTGTGACCAAGGGTAGTGATCGACAGGGAGGCGACCGTCCCGCCAACCCGCCAACCAGCCAAACTTTCCCATTTTGGTGGCGAAACCCTGCTGGATGATTACCTGGTCTTGGTTGAACTGGCCACTGCGCTGAATGACTGGACACCAGAAGAGACAGCTGTGCAGGTTGTGCTGGCTCTGGAGGGCCAAGCTCTCTGCGTGTTGTCTGACCTCAGGCCTGAGGAATGTCACAGCTGGCCAGAGCTACAAGGAGCGCTCTGGAGGTGGTTCGGGAGAGCGACCCATGCTGATCACACCTGGGAACAGCTGGCCAGCTGCCGACGAGACTGCCAAGAGAGCCTGGGAGCCTATGCAGTGGACGTACGGCTGCTGACATAGCACGGTTACCCAGATTTCAAGCCAGAGGTGGTGGAGAAGCTCATTCTACAGAACTTCATCCGAGAGCTCCGCCTGGCCTGGCTCCAAGAACACATCCGGATTCACGCAGCAAGCAGCTGGGAGACAGCCGTGGCAGAAGCGAAGTGGGTGGGGCTGATGATGGATTATGCAACTGACATGTCATCACCGAGGCAGAGAGCTTTCCAGGCCACAGCTGAGAGCGAGGACGAGGAGGAATTGGAATTGCGGTCGGCGCGAGGAGGGATGCTTCCGCTGCGGGGAATCAGGACACATCATGCGCTACTGCCCTGCACCCACCCTGTGACAACCAGCCTCATCACCAGCTTTAATCTTAGAGCAAAGTGGCACAGACGGCGACTTGCCGCCTCCCACAGACATTTTCCCCGATGCATGACTGGACCGACTTGGACAATCACCGGGGCTGTACATGCAGTGCAGCCAGGACAGCACACCAATCTGGGCCCTGATCGACACCGGTTCCACCATCTCCCTGGTCCAACCCAGGGTGCTGCCTGGTACAGATGAACTCCGACCGCAAGGGTGGGAACCCACAAAGGTGCTGCGTCATCACAGCCACCGGTGAACATGCCGGACTGGGAGGGCAACGAGTCCTTGTGGTGGGAGTGGCCAGTCAGAACACAAACCACCCATTCTGTCTGGCTGACATCCAAGACTCCTGCATCATTGGACTAGACCTGCTCACAGCATGGGGCACGAAGATCGACACCATCAGCTCTTCTCTCATGGTGGGGGCTCAGACCATCACACTTTGTGGCAAGAGCCAGACGAGAAACCAAGGGGCCTGCGCAATCGGAGAGCCGGTGCCATCAGCACAGGCCAAGGATCGTGACCCAGCAGTCTTCAGGGTGAAGAAGACTCTGCAGTGTCTTCAGGCCTGGTTCTACTGGCCGGGGTGCCATCGGGACGTGAAACTCCATGTCCACTGCTGTGACACCTGCACGGCTCAGAAAGGACCGACTCAGCAATCCCACGCCCCCTTGCAGCAGTACGAGGTGGACAGCAAACCGGCGTTGGATTATTTGTTTTGCTCAAGAGAACATCTGCACATGGTACACGAACTGGCTCGGGAAACCTTGGTAGCAGCCGGAAATCGACAGAAGCGAGCGCACAACTCCCGCTGCCAGGGAAGGGACTTTGCTGGACTTTTTCTGCCCGGAGTGGAAAAAGGGACTGTCACCAAAGCTGGCAAGCCACTGGTCGAGACCATGCGTGCCGGTCATCGACAACGGCTACGACGGACTAGATCTGCTCACAGCATGGGCTACGAAGATCGACACTGCCAGCTCTTCTCTCCTGCTGGGGGCTCAGACCATCAAGCTTTGTGTCAAGAGCCAGACGAAAAACCAAGGGGCCTGCACGATCGGAGGGCCAGTGCCATCAGCACAAGCCAAGGATCGTGACCCAGCAGTCTCACGGGCTCTCCAGACCGCTACGGCCTGGGATAGCGCAGCGGTTCACAGCTCTTCTTCAGATCATCGAGCAGCTCTTCCCAGCGATGATGTCACAAAGGCCCCGGCACGCAGCAGCTTCAGAGCGAGAAGGAGGGAGATCCTGCCATCTCCTGGGTCCAGCAGCACGCCCGGGGGGCTGTGTCTGCACTGGACTCAGAGACCAAGGCCCTGCATTCCCAGTGGTCCAACCTCTGCTGTCATGAGGGTGTTATCTATCGGCGGTGCCAGTCTCCAGCTGGGCAGCACCACGTCTGGCAGCTGCTGGTCCCCCGACGGCTCCACCCCAAGGTGCTCCAGTTGGTCCACAGGTCGGTGGGGGTGGGCCATTTCAGGGTGAAGAAGACTCTGCAGCGTCTTCGGACCTAGTTCTACTGGCCAGGATGTCAAACCGGGGTTGGATTATTTGTTTCGCTCGAGAGAACATCTGCACACGGTACACGAACTGGCTCGGGAAACCTTGGTAGCGGCGGGAAGTCGACAGAAGCGAGCGTACAACTCCCTCTGCCAGGGGAGGGACTTTGCTGGACTTCTTCTGCCCAGAGTGGAAAAAGGGACTGTCACCAAAGCTGGCGAGCCATTGGTCGGGACCGTGCGTGCTGGTCGCCGACAACAGCGGCCACCCTGACGCCTGGACGGATTCATATTGGACTTTTGAGTTGGACTTATTATTCTGGGGACAGAAACCAGCCCGGGGGGGACAGTGTAACGTCGGGGCTGTAAGAAGGGGCGGGGATTCTCCCGGCATGCTTTGCGCCACGGAGGATTCAAAGACTGTTATTATTTGTGTGTTCTAAGTGTTATTGTTGTGCCATTATAACTGTATTATAGAACCATTTGTGATAGTATTGTTTTCCTTGTGTGTGAGAGATTGTGTCTGTCACCATGAGTGAGAGGAGTGGCTGTGTGAATGACCTCCTCTCCATTCTGTGTAATGAGTCAGTGAAGAATAAATGCCTGTTGTGTCACAAATCATCTCTCATTATTTGTGTGAACCCTTGGAATGTCACAATATCTATCACTGTATTTGGCTTACAATAGATATCTATTAAAGTGGAAATATGAGACAAAAGGTAAAGGTCTAAATTAATAAGATGATAATTCTTTATGATCTCAGACTAATATGAGCTTCCTACATGGAATTACTCCTACTTTTCTTATGAGTGCAAAACAGAAAACTTCTCTCTAATTGGATTCCATGCAGTATAAACTTGCTAGAAAGGCACTGTATTTTATTTATTTATTTTTATTTTTTTGCGTTACCTGAGGCTCGTAGCGAATAAGAATGTCATAGTCCATGGACTGTGGGATGTTGTTGATGTTGAATTCTAAATAGGCCCCCTCTGGCACATTAGCAAAGCCCATACCGGTCCATGTCGGACTGCGATCCTGAGGGTAAGGCCTCTGCACAACTTTCACACCCTGCAGGGAGAAAAACATCCACATACATGAAGGTGACGTACATGGGAGGGTAAACCCATGATATGGCAAACACAGACAATACTCACAGGTCCATGCTTGGCATCTTCGGCCTCATAAGTGTAGTGATCCAGAGCAGGGAAGTAGAAACCAGATTCGACCTGATCGCAGCGGCGCCCAAACATGTGCTCCCTGCACAGGCACTGTCCTGAATGGGGGTCACAGCTGTGCAGAGAGAAGGTGGAAAATTCAAAAATGTCTGAAATTTTCTCCAAAAGCTTTGTTTCAGTGACACATCTGGCCAATAAATGAACAGCAGTATATTCCCACCAAGGCAGCGGAGGCTATGACACATAAATGATTATAATGACGACAAGTGTCCTGAAAAACAAAGATTTTCCTTGATTACAAATAAACATTTTAAATTCTTGTACACTGCTGGCAACCCCCCCCCCCCTCCCAGATCACCACATGGTCCTTCGATAGGATAATTACTGCAGTGGTTAACATGTTTCCGTTGGCAACAACTTCTTTAACCCTAACTGATGCCATAAGTAGCATCTCATTTCCTAAACAACCACATGGGAAGACCTATCCCATGTTGTGGAAAATTTGTTGTTTCAGGTCAAAGTTTTGGTTTGCATCAAGCAAACAACTAAATAGATTGAAGCTACTAAAACTGGATTAAAATTGTCTAAAGAATTATTAAAACCTGGAAGAATAGTGGTAAATCATCAAGAAAGGAATGTAGTCAAAGAAACACAAGAAAAGTGATTGGTAAAAAACTTAATGCAGCTCTGAATGGATAATAAAAATTGTGACATTGATAAGATTATCAAAATTACACTACAGCGAATGTGTGCTGTATTTAAAAGCCAAAGGATAAAGTAAAATTGCTTTGTTCAAAATGTTACCTAATTTTCATCTGTATGAAAATTAGGTAAATTTTCATCTGTATGAAAATTTGCATTAGCTAACTATCATTAGCATACTCTAACGACCTACCCGCCAAAAAATCCCACAAATTCATCTATGCAGATGATATCTGCCTGACAAGCCAAGCCCCAGACTCTGAATCACTGGAACATTTGCAACATCTGTGAGCAGAAGATGTTGCAAAACTAGAGCAGTATTGCAGCACCAGGGGCCTCATATACAAAGACTTGCGTGGATTTCCTACTGAAAGATGATGTACATTTAAACCAAGAAAATGCCGTAAGCAAAAAAAAAAAAATCCAGACGTATGAAACAGTGCGTACGCATCCAAGCACATTTCCTTTGTACATCCCATTCTACTTGAAATTGAACACACGTGAGGAAATATTGGACTCCTCCCTTGACACGCCTCCATTTGAATATGCAATTACATGCAAATAGATATATACAAGCGCTGCATGTTTGATTCTCCTGCATCCATGATCAAAAATAGTGGGTTAAATGGAATTTCACAGACTTGAGTTGGAGGCACTCCTGAATGAGGTAGAGGCATGTAAAAACATTTTAATTGGTACACTGTCCTCCAGCATTAGCGCCGGATACAGGTAATTCAACAGCCTGCTCACAGCCCTATAAGAATAGTTTACCTGTTTTCCTTTATTAAGACAGGGATGAGAAGGAGATGTTTATTTAACCTCGACATGTTTCGACTGACGTCTGCAGTCGTCCTCAGAAGCGTCAGCTGATTGCTGTGATTTGTGACCAGCCAGGTTGATCAGCTGGTTGAATTAAAGGAAAACAGCAATGAAAAAGAAGACAATATGAATCTATTTAGTGGATAGCCACGGTCACCTGTCAGTTGAAAGCAGATCATATTAGACTCGGCAAGTACATATTTTATGTCCAGAATACAAATCTCATCCTTTATAGTTACTAGTGCATACCTGTGCATGCCCATGCATACCCGTGCATGCCCATAGAAAGCAAGTGTAAGCAAGCATTTCTGCATGCCCGTAGAAAGTTACTGTTACCATGGCAACAGTAACCATGTTGAAACCTGCCTTTGATCTTTGATGTTACCACTTGTTCAGTGATGGCTGCCTTTGATCTTTGATGATGCCATAGCAAGTCCTATGATCATGAGTGATGCCTGCCGTTGATCTTTGAACATGTCATAGCAAGTTCTATGATCATGAGTGATGCCTGCCTTTGATTTCATAGCAAGTCCTATGATCTACAGTATATGACGTTATATAGCCATCATGTAGAGATCATAGGAACATCATAGGTGATCCTATGATCTTTTAGCGAGTCCTATGGTCGTGACAGACACACAGACAGACAGACACACTGAGATTTCTTGGATTATATATAGAGTCATGATATACTGTACGTGGTGGGGATAGAGTGATGATTTATCAACAAACGAGTCAGTGGCGGTAATGCACCTGTAAGCTGGTTGCCAACTGCCAATCAGCTCTAAAAGAAGAAGAAGAAACTTACATGGATTACACACACTACTATTGTAAATGAATGAAGTGTGCTGGGGAAAGGGTGGCACTGTTGCATTTCAAAATTTACACGTGTTTACTGACATAACTACTGCATACACAGAGGCAATTGGGGGCTTGGTAGAATGCTGTGAAACTGTAGGACTATTCTGCCCCCATGAATTAAAGTTGGGCAGTTCCCATTACAGCATTTCATGTAATTGAGTTTGGTTCCCTCTAGTGGTGTAGCGAAAGCATCGTTTTGAACTGATACACAAAGTGTTGCACATGCGCAGTAATGATATAACGGGAGACCGGTCAGAGCTTCACCCGATGTACGAACGCTGTGAATGTTGTTTAATTATCGGCGCCTTGGACATCATTAGTCCGTGAGTATCCTACATGGTTTGACGGTGTTAACAGCTACAATGAGAACTGCACGGTTGCATTGGTGTATTTTAAGCGACTGTCTAGTCCGTTGCCAACATTGTTACCAAGCTAAGTTAGAGCTAATGCTAACATCTGCTAAGCTACACACGGTGACCATTCATTGACGGCGTGTATATGTCTACTTTGTTGCAGTTTTACACGGATGTAGGAACAAATGTAAACGGATGTAATACCAAAAAGACGAGTGTACATCACGCTGAGTTCCTTGTGGGGTAGCATCAATAAACGAGATAAAAGGAAGCATCTTGTCGTCATTGAGGCCTGCACCACACGGGTTAGCTTGCTGTCTACCAGTCGATAACTGGGAAACTCGATGGGAGGGCAGTAAAGTAAAAGGACTATAGCGCGGCGGGCCCAATAAACAAACAACAAGCAGCAAATGAGCCTCAGGGCAGGAGAGCAGCACCAGCCAACTCCCCAACTCAGAAGTGAAGTTATGGAGACTGATCACACAGCTCCCTTGGCTACAGCTGTACAAGATAGCTCGTTATATTCACGTAGCTCCAAGTCAAGCAAGGCTTCTTCAGCTACCTCCTCAGCCATAAAGGCTAGAGCCAAAGCAGATGCTGCACGGGCTAAATTAGCTTATTCAGAGAAAGGAGCAGCCCTCATCACGCAGAAAGCTAATCTTGAAGCACAGAAAGCTAATCTTGAAGCACATATGCACATTCTGAACCATCAGAAGGCTGCTGCAGCTGCAGAAGCTGAAGCTGCGGCCTATGAAGAAGCAGAGCAATGTGCAAGAAGTGAATTCAGTCAAGCACTAATGGACTTGCCAGTTGGCTCAGCACAATGCACATCTGAGTATGTACAGAAACACCTTGATATGCGCTTTGAGGAAACTCCATTTAAAACTGATCCAGACACTCCCTCTAAGATCCAGTGTGAACAGTTTGAAATGGCCACAAATGCACCATTCATCTCATCTAATACTGTAGATGGTAAGAGTAGGGTCAGTGTCAACATGAAGGAGGAGCATGGAGCTGCAGAGACAATTAATCCCCCAACGTTACGACCCTATTATGCCCCCGCAACACATTACGCGGAAGCACAAAGCATTCAGGATCTGACCAAATACCTCACACGCTGGGAGATGTTGAACACGGGACTCCTACAGTTTGATGACCTCCCAGAGAATTACTGGGCATGGAAGGCATCTTTCCAGAACGCCATACAAGACCTCAGCCTCTCACACCACGAGCAATTCGATTTGATGATAAAATGGCTTGGCACAGAATCAGCAGAACAAGCAAAGAGGATCCGCTCTGCACATGTCTTCAACCCAAAAGCAGCCCTCAACTTAGTCTGGGAAAGGCTAGAAGAGTGTTATGGGTCACTCGAAGCAATAGAAAATGCACTGTTAAAAAAGCTTGATCATTTTCCCAAAATCAGCAACAAAGATGCACTCAAGCTGAGAGAACTTGGTGACGTTCTACAGGAAATCAAATGTGCAAAGGATGGCGGATACCTACCTGGACTCGCATACCTGGATATGGCCTGTGGAGTGAATCCTGTTGTAGAGAAACTGCCCTACAGCCTACAGGAGAAGTGGATTGCAGCA
Source organism: Pholidichthys leucotaenia (assembly GCA_020510985.1). Taxonomy (NCBI): domain Eukaryota; kingdom Metazoa; phylum Chordata; class Actinopteri; order Cichliformes; family Pholidichthyidae; genus Pholidichthys; species Pholidichthys leucotaenia. The sequence continues at coordinate 182,412,819 of CM035845.1, read as the reverse complement.
GGCGCCAAATACAAAGAAACACACAAAGTCGCCTTTCCTCCTTTCAGTTTTTTTTCCAGTTACGTCAGACGACAAGCCAAAATAAGAAACGACCCAAGTTTCAGTTTCTCTCCACCGGCCCACATGAACACCAGAGTTGAAAAGGCCCCCAAGTTCGCCAGTAAGCACCTCATCAGTGTCCACAAAACGGACATCCCACCAGTTTCGCCCGCAGCTAAAGGTAACCACGCACATAAAAGAACAGAAAGCCCAGATAAACAATGTCCCATACACAGAAAGCCACACCATTAAAGAAATGTAAAACGTTTAGAGCAAAACCAATAGAAGAACGCAAACTGTTCTTGAGAGAGAATCTCATCTGCTTTAAGTGTTGTGGGTCCACTCAGCATCTGGCAAAAGACTGTAAACGGTCAATCCAGTGCTCTGACTGCGGTAGTGATAGACATGTAGCAGCACTACATCCCGGCCCCTCTCCTCCTCCCATGGAACCTCAGGAAGCTGAGACGGATCATGGCGGGGAGTCCCATGATTATGAGGGCACACTAGTCACGTCTAGATGCACAGAAGTTTGCGGTAATGCAGAAAACCCACGATCCTGCTCAAAAATTAGCCCTGTGTTAGTTTATCCTGCAGGACACAGAGAGGAAGCCCAGAAAATGTATGCAGTGCTCAATGAACAAAGCAACAGATCACTCGCTAAATCAGAGTTTTTCCAGCTGTTCAACATTAGAGCACCTTCCGACCCTTACACACTGAAAACGTGCTCAGGGGCTACTACGGTTTGGGGGCGGAGAGCTTCAAACTTCATGATAGAACCAATGGATGGAAAAGTACAGCTCCAGCTTCCAAACTTGATCGAGTGTGACATGATCCCCGATGACAGGAGGGAGATTCCATCTCCAAAGGCCGCACTTGTGCATCCACACCTGAGAAAAGTCGCAGACAAGATTCCACCTGTAGATGAACATGCTCCCATCCTCCTACTGCTGGGAAGAGACATCCTACAGGTACACAAGGTGAGAGAACAAATAAATGGGCCCCACGGTACTCCCTATGCACAGTGCTTGGACTTGGGATGGGTTATTGTGGGAGAAACGTGTTTGGGGACGACACACAAGCCTTCGACTGTTAACGTGCTAAAGACACATGTGCTCTACAATGGTCGTGCATCATTCCTTAGCCCATGCCCAAACACATTTCTTGTCAAAGAGGTTCCAGCTTGCTTCACTTCACGCCCCAACAGCATACTACCATATGCCTTGCAAGGTGAGAGAGACACAGACCACTTAGGAAACACAGTCTTTGATAAAACAAAGGACAACGATAAATCAGCGCTGTCAATAGAAGATCGGGTTTTTATTGACATCATGGACAAAGAAGTAAGAGACTACAGAATGAAAGTGCATGTGTTCGGCAATAGCCCTTCTCCAGCCATGGCTGTTTACTGCATGAGACGTGCTGCAGCTGAAGGTGAGAAAGAGCATGGACATGACACAACACAGTTCATAATGAGACATTTCTATGTAGATGATGGATTAGCCTCCACAGCCACACCAGAAGAAGCTGTTGACATCCTGACAAACGCACAAAAGATGTTAGCACAATCCAATCTCAGATTACACAAAATAGCATCTAATGACTACAGGGTCACGGAAGCCTTTCCGGCGAATGAAAGAGCAAAGGACTTAAAAGACTTAGATCTCAAACGTGACGAGCTCCCACTACAATGCAGTTTAGGGGTGCTTTGGAATCTTGAAACTGACAGTTTTATGTTTCAGGTGTCCATCGACAGGAAGCCCTACACACGAAGGAGAGTCTTAGCGACAGTCAACAGCCTGTATGATCCTCTAGGGTTTGTGGCGCCTATCACGATGCAGGGGAAGAACCTCCTGCGTGAACTGTCAACAGAACATGGCGACTGGGATGAACCACTTCCCACTGAGAGAGAAGAGGAATGGAACAAATGGAAAGATTCCCTGAAAGACCTAGAAGACCTACAGATACCAAGGTGCTACCTGCCATTGTCGCAGCCTTCTGTTCGAAAAAGAGAGTTATGCATTTTCTCAGATGTATCAACCTTGGCAATCGGAGCAGTAGCATACCTGAGAACCACCAACAATGAAGGTCAGTGCCATTCAGGGTTCATTATGGGTAAATCTAAAATAGCACCACGCCCTGCACACACCATCCCTCGTTTGGAGTTATGCGCAGCTGTTCTAGCTGCTGAGATGTACGAGCTGATCAGGGATGAGATAGACACTGCAATGGATGCTGTCAGGTTTTATACAGACAGTAAGATTGTTCTCGGATACATAAACAATAACACAAAAAGGTTCTACACATATGTGGCAAACCGTGTAACCCGCATCAGAAAGTCAACACTTCCATCACAGTGGTATTACATAGCAACCAGCGACAACCCAGCGGACACTGCCACAAGATACAACGCGGCACATGCACTGAAGCTCACAAACTGGTTCCAAGGACCTCTGTTCTTGACTCAACCCGATGCAGAACCACAGCAATCTGACCCCTTCTCACTCATAAGTCCAGAGGAAGATGCAGAAATCAGGCCTGATGTAAAAACATTCGTTACTAAGGTGTCTGTCGGACATTTGGGGTCACACTGCTTTGAAAGGTTCTCACACTGGATGAAACTGTGCCGCACAGTTGGATCACTCATTCGTGTCGCAGCTTCATACAAGAGCAAGTCCAGGCAAACCAAAAATAGTGGGTGGAAACGTTATAACAGTGCGTGCACTATCAACGAACTTTCACGAGCGAAATGCCTAATAATATCTACAGTGCAACATGAAGTCTTTAAGGAAGAGTTCAAGTGCGTTGAAACAAAACACCCACTGCCGAAACAGAGTTGGCTGAAAAAATTAAACCCAATCATTGACGAGGATGGTCTGCTTAGAGTCGGAGGACGCTTGGCACCAGCAAACCTGGCAAAAGAAGAAAAACACCCCCTCATTATCCCTCGTTCACACCACATCGCTGTTCTTTTAATCAGATACTACCATGAAAAGGTAGCGCATCAAGGCCGACACATGACAGAGGGAGCCCTTAGAGCATCTGGGTTTTGGATCATAGGCGGCAAACGTCTTGTGTCTCCTGCCATCCACAAGTGCGTGACCTGCAGGAAACTGAGAAAGACATTGCAAATCCAAAAGATGTCAGATTTACCAAGTGACAGGCTCTCACCGATGCCACCGTTCACCAGCGTTGGTCTCGACGTATTTGGTCCGTGGTCAGTGACAACACGACGCACAAGAGGAGGAAGCGCAGACAGCAACAGATGGGGTCTACTTTTCACATGCATGTCAACAAGAGCTGTGCACATCGAACTGATTGAATCAATGTCAACGTCCAGTTTCATAAATGCTCTGAGAAGATTCTTCTCCATTCAGGGACCCGCACAGCTTCTGCGATCTGATAGGGGCACAAAATTTATCGGGGCATGTAAGGAACTGAGAATTGAGCGCAGTGACGCAGCATTAACGAGTTACCTACAAGAAAAGGGTTGCAAATGGTTTTTTAACCCACCTCATGCATCACACATGGGTGGATCCTGGGAAAGACTCATTGGAGTTGCCAGGCGGATTCTAGATGCACTACTTCTCAAGAACAAACTACGGCTCACGCATGAAGTACTGAGCACCTTAATGGCGGAGGTTATGGCAGTGATGAATGCAAGACCACTCGTGCCAGTCTCAACAGATCCTGACAATCCAACCATCCTAACCCCAGCAATGCTACTGACCCAAAAAACCAACCCCTTGACAGCACCATCGGGAACTTTCGCTGCACCAGAACTTCATGCATGTCAGTGGAAACAAGTGCAGGCTCTTGCGGATAGTTTTTGGAAACAATGGAGACAAGAGTATCTCGTGACTCTTCAGAGCCGAAGAAAATGGACTGATGCGAAACCGAACATCAATGTTGGAGATGTTGTTTTGCTCAAGGATGGGCAAACACACAGAAATGACTGGCCCATGGGGCGGATTGTGAAGACATTTCACGGAAAGGACAATAAAGTACGAAAAGCGGAGGTGAAGATAATAAGAGATGGGACTGTTAAAGTGTTTCTGAGACCAATTACAGAAATGGTTTTACTGATAGCAGATGGGGAATAGATAATGATATGGTTAACATTGTTATGCACTGTCGTTTGAAATGGTGTAAGGCTAAATAGTGGTACAATGTTATTGCACCAGACGGGGAGTATTCTGCCCCCATGAATTAAAGTTGGGCAGTTCCCATTACAGCATTTCATGTAAGTGAGTTTGGTTCCCTCTAGTGGTGTAGTGAAAGCATCGTTTTGAACTGATACACAAAGTGTTGACCATGCGCAGTAATGATATAACGGGAGACCGGTCAGAGCTTCACCTGATGTACGAACGCTGTGAATGTTGTTTAATTATCGGCGCCTTGGACATCATTAGTCCGTGAGTATCCTACATGGTTTGACAGTGTTAACAGCTACAATGAGAACTGCACGGTTGCATTGGTGTATTTTAAGCGACTGTCTAGTCCGTTGCCAACATTGTTACCAAGCTAAGTTAGAGCTAATGCTAACATCTGCTAAGCTAGACACGGTGACCATTCATTGACGGCGTGTATATGTCTACTTTGTTGCAGTTTTACACAGATGTAGGAACGAATGTAAACAGATGTAAGACCAAAAAGACAAGTGTACATCACGCTGAGTTCCTTGTGGGGTAGCATCAATAAACGAGATAAAAGGAAGCATCTTGTCGTCATTGAGGCCTGCACCACACGTGTTAGCTTGCTGTCTACCAGTCGATAACTGGGAAACTCGATGGGAGGGCAGTAAAAGATTAGATTAGATTAGATTCAACTTTATTGTAATTACACATGTATAAATACAAGGTAACGAAACACAGTTTAGCATCCAATCAGAAGTGCAAAGGACAGCAGTGCAGTATATACGGTAATTAACAGTATGTGCAATTTAAGCAAATATATGCAGCAGTGCAGAAAGTTAAGAGTACTGTTATGTGCAAATAATGTACAATAAGTTAGATGGGCAGTTATGTACAGGTGAGGATGGTAAGAGATGATGGTAAGAGGGTCAGCGGGGAACTAAGTTCAATAACGTGACAGCTGTTGGAAAGAAACTGTTCCTAAACCTGCTGGTTCTAGTCCGAAGGCTTCTGAAACGCCTTCTGGAGGGGAGAAGCTGGAACAGTCCATGAGCAGGATGGTTGGAGTCCCTAAGAATGCTGCGTGCCCGGCGCAGACATCTTTTCCTGTAGACGTCCTCTATAACTGGAAGTGGAGTCCCTGTAATGCGTTGGGCGGTTTTCACCACCCGCTGCAGTGCCTTACGGTCAGCGACAGAGCAGCTCCTATACCAGACTGTGACACAGTTGGTCAGGGTACTCTCTATCACGCAGCGGTAGAAGTTGCCCAGGATGTCAGTTGACAGATGGTTCTTCTTCAGTGTCCTCAAGAAGAAGAGGCGCTGATGGGCCTTCTTGATCAGGCTGGTGGTGTTAACTGACCAGGACAGGTCCTCCGAGATGTGGGTCCCCAGGAATTTGAAGCTGGGGACACGTTCAACAGCTATGCCATTGATATGGATGGGGTCATGTGTCTCTCCCCTCTCCTTCCTGTAGTCCACTATGAGCTCCTTGGTTTTGCTGGTGTTAAGGAGCAGGTTATTGTCAGCGCACCAAGTAGCCAAGTGCTCAACCTCTGCCCTATAATCTGACTCATCGTTGTCCCTGATGAGTCCAATCACCGTGGTGTCATCTGCGAACTTTATGATGGAATTGGATCCATACATAGGCCTGCAGTCATGGGTGAAGAGGGAGTAGAGGAATGGGCTGAGCACACAGCCCTGTGGTACACCAGTGTTGAGTGTGATGACGGAAGAACGGTTGGGGCCTGACCTAACATGCTGGGGTCTGTTGGTCAGAAAATCCATGATCCAGTTGCAGGTGGAGGTACTGATTCCCAGGTCCCCAAGTTTAGTGATCAACTTGGAGGGGATAACTGTGTTGAATGCTGAGCTGAAGTCAACAAACAACATTCTTGCGTAGGTGTTCTTGTCATGCAGGTGTGAGAGTACATAGTGCAGCGCTGTAGAAACCGCATCCTCTGTACTCCTGTTGCTCCGGTAGGCAAACTGGTGAGGGTCCAGTGTAGGGGGCAGGCATTTTTTGAGCTGTGCCAAGACCAGTCGCTCAAAGCTAAAAGGACAATTACATGAATTTACTCACCAAGAAGCCACCCATCCGCACAGTGCCAGCTTGTAGTTTGTTCCCAACAATGCTGTTCATTAGAATCATTAGGAACACCGGCTCTCACTGAAAATTGCACTTTGACGCTGGTCTGTGCAACTGCATTGTATGGGAATATGATGTACCTGGGTGACAGCCCGATCATGCCATCCCACACAGCTGGCATAGCTTGGCTCAGGCTTGACTGGGAAACTCCCGATGGGTCTGCCAGCTCCCTCTGGAATGCCCCTGTAGCCAGGAACCCCAGTGTTGTCAGCATCTGCACTGGAAAGGGCAGTGCACGGCTCCTTGCCATGTTGCGCTCCACGAGCAGCCATAGCTCTGAGCACAGTTCCACAAGGACTAACCATGGAAACCTAAACTGGCTGATAAGCCAGTCACCATCCTGAATCAGAAAATCTTCTGTCTCTAAATACCCTTTCTTTTCTCACTGCATGATTTGCAATATCCTCTAATAATGCTAACACCATTGTTGTTAGAGGCATTTTCTGCACTTCTTTGTGCTTGCTTTTCTTTTTCTTCTTTTAGATTTGATTGGTGGTTGGCAACCAGCTTACTGGTGCATTTCCACCATGTACTTCACTCTATATCGTCACTATATATCTTGGCTGTAACATATTTCACTCTATCGTCTTCAACTCAAAAGAAATCAGTATCTGGTTTAGCTGGGAAGATGGTATCTCTCTTGTATAAGGAGTTCTTACAAGGAGCCCCAAACAACTCCCTATGTGTGAAAAAGTTATCCATCCTTGGACTGTGTCCTCGGCGGCGTCACTTGCTTTCATATCCACTCATCTAATTGCGCACACTTGGATGTTTGTTCATCATGTGTCTCTGGTGTGTACAATAACTTTCACGTCATTATCAGTCTCCCAACATCGCCTCTAAGTGTCACCAACGGCCCAATGACAGTAGAAACGTACGTACACCAGCCATGAAGTTGCCGTGGGGCTGTGCATATTTCCACAGTTATTTCATTCTTGATACATCTAAAATGTTCCATGGAAAAGCATGTATGCCATGTTTTTGTGCGTAAGTACCCTTTGTACATGAGGCCCCTGGCACCTAATTCCAAGTCCAACTAAAACAGTGTCCAGCATATTCCACCTCAACAATGCAAAAGCTGCTACAGAGCTAAATATCCAACTCAGAGGAGTCAAGCTGAAGCACGCCACCAATCCAACCTACCTAGGAGTGACCCTTGAGAGGACTCTATCCTTTAATGAACATCTGAAAGGTACGGTGGCAAAGATGAAGTCTAGGAACAACTTGCTCTGTAAGCTTACTGGTTCAAAATGGGGGGCAGCAGCCACCACTCTGTGCACCTGAGCATACTCTGCAGCAGAATACTGCACCCCTGTTTGGGCTAGGTCATCCCACACACATTAGGTGGACACCCAGCTTAATACAACCATGCAAATCATAACCAGGACCATTCGCTCAACACCACTCCCCTGGTCTCGACTACAACACAGCAACAAGTTATATGACTTGTGGATATTTATTGTTGTGCATTCAATAAGCTGTGATATTAATTGTACAGCCATACAACCATAGATGCGTACACCTAGGGCTGATGTCTTCCATGGCTATTTCCTTTCCCCATTCTATTATGCTAAGCATACCAAGCTAGAAGGCATAAAGTACCTTTTTTTATTTTATATGGTCTTTGGTATGACCTGGCTGGGGCGTAAACCCATAACCTCCTGGCTGTGGGGTGGATGCTCCACCACTAGGCCACCACTCCGGTCGTACTTGTGAATACTAATTCACTCCATCTAAAGGTATCACTGACATTACACCTCCTAATAAATAAATAAAAGCATGTTCACATCAATTCACAGATTGTCGTTGGAAAATCACTTATTTAAAACAAATGCCTATACACTGCACTTTAACTCCCCCTGGTAAACCATAACAGATGCTGCATATAAATTATCTTGAAACTACCGCACCTAAATGTTGTGCAGCTGTTTTTGATGCTATCAATCACAATTACGCCTACTTGTTGTTGACAGCACTGCCCTGGTCGCAGTCACATGGTCTGCAGCCATCCATGTCATTGGAGAGGCCCCAGTGCTGTGGCTGTAGGGAAGAGAAAACAGATATTTATGACTCATCCAAACACAAATACAGAGGAAAACTATCCAGTCTGAGTCCGGAGCCACACCAGACACTGATCACAGTTGTGTCCATCCACGAGGCGTTTGCAGAAGCAGCGTCCTGTTTCTGAGTCACACGAGTTTCCTCCCGGCAGTGTTCCCAGCGGGTTACAGGTACAAGCTGCAAAAACATACCAATAAACAATGAAACAACAGATTCCATTTACTGTACTGACTATATGATGGTTTCTATCTAAATCTCTGTGTATGCAGATATATTCCTGCATTTTCAACTCGTCAGAGTCTTTGGACTAACCCTGGTTGTCCAGGTTACTAACCTGATCATATCCCTCTCAATTACTCCATATTCTGTCTCTATGTCCTGCATTTGAGACCACTTACACAGACAGCCGTGTGGCCCTTGTCCCAGTCCGTAGTGTCCCTGCCTGCAGTAGTCACAGCGCTCCCCCTCCACATTGTCCTTGCACCGACACTGGCCCGAGATCAATCCAGCAGCCACATCGGTCCGCGAATCGCACAATCCGCCTTCTAGAGAGCCGGCTGGGTCACAGTTACATGCTGAGGGGGCATGAGGAATGTTTATAAAAATACGTGGACATAGAAGAGTTAGTCCCGCAAAATATTTCAGATTCCACTGTTACAATATCTAACATTAATAGAAATCAGTCTTTCGAGAAGAATCGATGACATGGTTTTATTTTAAAATCTCAAAACCTTTTTTAATGCCAGAAACTAAGATTTTATTTTTTTTTCAATTCTGTTTATGGCACTGATTACTTAGAAAACTACAAATACTTCTGTACTACACACTCATATACTGTAAACCCACCTCCAATAAATGCCTACATTTTTTAATCACATTTTTCATTATAAGAGAAATTAGTGAGAATGTCAAAAATTCCTGGAATGCTACAGAAAGTGGAAACATCCTGGATATGCTCCTTCATTTGGAAACAAATGGCCCAGTTATTAAAATTGTTTAACCTGGCATCAGTGAATGACTAAACATTTTTACAATGTACAGGCGTGGCATTTGGTTCCATGTTGATAAAGATGCAGAATAACAAAAGGCTGTACCTTTCTCTCCCACTAAAAACGAGTGTTTTTATGGTCGTTGTGAACGAGCTGCACCTACGTACGTTCACAGATGTTGGGGTCCCTCAGGTTTCTTTCAGGGTGCTGGTAGAAGAACGGCGCGCACTGCTCACACTGCCGGCCCACTGTGTTGTGCTGACAGTCGTCACAAACGCCTCCGCTCACGTTGCCGGTTGTCATGTACACAGACAGGTCAAAGTGACAGGAAGTGGAGTGCTGGTTACACTCACACTCTGACAAAAGAGAATAAAAAAGGAGATATATAAAGTAGAGTAATTGCATAGTGATACCACGTATTATTCTTGCTCACATCTGATCTCAATTTAATTATTTTATACTGCAGCTAACTAGATGTCTTAATTACATAAAATACATTTTGTTTTGAATAACAGTAAATACCCCTAACATTTATTTAACTGTCATGGTATGAGAAATGACTTAAATCCCATTTTCCTCTCTATAGCTTGTTAACTTGTTTTCAGAGTCAGTTTTAATGCATTGTACTTTAAGCTAAATGAAGGGATAAAGTCTAGTTTTATTTTTTTATTAGTAAAATTACTAACTTCCCTCACAAAACAATTAACTAGCTCAGCTAAGCTTAGCATAAAAACTGGAAACTGAAAATGTGCCGTTTGTTTAGCCTTAAATTTCTTTGGTAAAATACAACATAGTCGAATTTACAGTTATGCTTTATAGGGCTACTGGTCAGAACAGGTCAAGCACGCATCTCCTGTTGGCAGTCTACTGTATATACTAATTTAAGCATAACAAATTGAGAAGACAATCCACCTTATTCCTGGGGGTGCCGCTGTAGGAACGATTATGGGAGGAACTTCTGGTTTTGGCTGAAGTAGTGTTAAATCAGTCAGCAAGAGTGGAGTAGTGGGACATTTAAAATAGCATTTTTCAAAGTTTTTCAAATTCATTTCAATGTATAGTCCACATACGTGTTTTGCAGTCAAGTGGCAGCTAATTTCAGCACTTGTAGTTTTTGTATTTTTTTAATATTTTGGCGTAGTTCTGGTACTTGTTGCTGGTGTTCATGGTTGTGCCATAGACTGTATAAATGGAGGCTTCTCACCGGCAATGCGTAGGTGGTGCACTGAAAACTAAAAAGGACTGTTGGTGTGATCAGTAGTACAGACGCAACAGCACCAGGTATGTTTTCACTTGTATGAATGTCACAGATCTAACACTTATGCATCACATATGTCACCAGAATGAAGGCTGCATGAAGTAAAATAATAAATAAAAAATAGTAACAGTTTGCTTCCTAAGACTTAACGATTTAAGAAAGATATCAAATAGTTTTTTTGGTTTTTTTTGCATTTGTTGCTCTGCCTTGGAATGATATGGACTAGCAGCTTCAGCATGCATTAATTTTTAAACTGTCTGTGACACAATGTAGGAACTATGGATCAATATTCAGTATGAATTTATCTTCAGTCATCCACATAGTTGGTTCTGTTGACTTAGAATGCTAAATAAGTGGAAAAATATTTCTAAGTGAATTCAAATTTAGCGCCGTGTTGCAGTAATGCGATATCCGGAGACTCGCCTCGTTTCAGGATATGACGTCATGAGGAGAGTTTCTTCTCAGCTGATCTGTGTGCTGTCAGTGTAAACAAGCTGTTTAGCTTCTATATCAGCGAAGAAATGCCGAAACGTTGTGTGACGGCTGGGTGTTCTAACTGCTCCAGTGAACGTTTAAGCCTGTTCTCATTCCCAAAAGATCCAGATCTTCTTAAAAAATGGGTGAAGCAAGTACAGAGAACAAGGGACAAATGGCAACAACACCATCTTCTGTACTCTGTAGCGATCATTTCACTCCAGACAGTTTTGAGGAGGTGCCTGCTATACAGGAATCTTTGGGCTTGAAAGTTTGTTACAAACAGGTTCTAAAACCGACTGCCATACCTACGATTTTCAAACAAAAACCCACAGCTCAAGATGATATCAATATATCGAAACAGCGCAGGGAAGCAACAGAAGCCAAAATTTCTGTAAACCAAACGACTACATAAGATCGCCTTATGTGGAAAAAAAAAAAATCAATTACACAAACTCTTTTCCGGGCGAGTTTAGACACTGTTGCTTCTCTGCGCTGTTTTGATATGGGCAATCGTCCATATCTAAACAGCACAGAGAAGCAACAGTGTCTAAACTCGCCCGGAAAAGAGTTTGTGTAATTGATTTTTTTTTTTTCCACATTAGGCGATCGTGATTTTATTATATTTTTTCTGCCGAAAGTAAAATCCTCCCCTATGAATTTTGAAGCTGTGTTGACTTTACTCCAAATGGAACGACTTTGTGTTAAAAAAAACGTTATATTACTTTTTTCAGTTTTCATTTTTATAATTCTCATTGCTTACCAAAACTGAATATTTGAGCTTTTTTTTTTAAATTTCACCGACCACCCGATTAGGGAAATTTAGATCTATCTGTATATTACCATTCAGTGTTTTGGAGGCGACCGATGACCATCTCTAACCCTTCACGTCAGACCCTTCATCCTCTGAAACGTGGGAGTCATCTTCGCTTCTTGAACGATATGGTTGAAATAAATAGAGCTGCAGTCCTTCATTAGAACCAACTCGCTCTTCATCACTCGATCCTGCTTCTTCCTCATAAACTATCGACAAATCACTCAAATCTTCGCTGAAATCGCTCACAACTTCCTTCACTTCAGTGTACTCAGCCATGCTTGTTTACATCTTTGGTTCCCCTCATTACGTCACAAAATGGCGGTGGCGTTTGACTCAATTTCAACAAACATCGCAATCGTCTGCATCACAATGTAATTTATGGTAATATATGGAAACAAAATTTTATTGATTTTTTTTTATCTACACAGAATAAAAACACAGTAGTTCTTTCTAATGATATCTTGGTTGAATTATGTCACAGACTCTTTAAATTATCACAAAATATAGATCAATAAAATTTTGAACAACTGTCAGAAAAGGTCTGTACGTGTTAAGTTAAATAACAAGCATTCACGACATGACAGCAGCATGAGCATGTTAATTTTGGGGTAAAACGAACAGCTGTAGCTGTCTATTTCACCCCGACATTAAAACACTCAAGCACGGTGTTGTGGTTCTTTGTGGCTCTGACTAGATTCTATGTCTGCTCTGAGGTAAATCTGATTATGTCCAACATCTTTTAACAAAATGCAACCGACTTTATTGCGGTGGAGATATTGATATATCTCAGAGCTTTTATTTATTTACACCGTTAGCATCTTCGCAGCGGCGCTAACAAACAGAGCTACTGTCTGCCAGGCCACTTTTTAAGGTCATCTTCTCATCCCTCCATAGTTGTGGGAAGTGGTATGATTATATTACTGTTTTTGAGTTGCAAAAGGCCATGTTCCCGAACTTTTGATGCCAAAGTCATTGTGTTTTAAACAAGGAAAAGTGTCCCATTTCAGTGACAACCACATGTTCTAAACTAGTACCGGAAGTTGCGCCCATAATTCATGCAAGGCATCATAGGGGCTAGGAATAAGGTGGATAGCAATCTTATTATTTCTTTAAGCTTTGACTTTAGTTTCAATTATAAATAACTTTTTTTGCTCTTTTGTGGTTTTTTTTTGTATGAGTAACTCTTTTCTAAGTTTCCTCTGATTTCCCTCTGAGTTTATTTTCAAATTTTTTTTTTCCAGTTTCCTTCTCGTTTTATTTTGGTGATCCCTTTTCATTACACTTGACTTACCATGGTGTTCTTGTTTAGATCAGGGACTATAACCTTGACTGTCAAACGAGGCCTTTTTCATACATGTTAACCCCCAAATCGATCCACAGATCAGTGGGATTTGAAAAAAAAGAGCAAAGGGTAAATACTAAGAGAGAAAAGTTACAAATTTACAAGAAAAAAATTAATTCACCATTTTTTAAATGTAGATTTAATTTTTGTATGCATGTATTTTTTTATTTTTATTTATGTAAATTTGTCCCCTTCGTGGATCGCCACCTTATCATGGTGGAGGGATTTGAGTGACAAATGATCCCAGGAGCTATGTTGTCGTGGGCAACTTGCCCCTGGTAGGGTCTCCCAAGGTAAACCTGGTCCTGGGTGAAGGGCTAGACTAAGAGTGGTCCAGTGAATCTCCATGAAAAACGTTACACTGAGGACCCAGTGTACCCAGAGGAGGCACATGGATCTGCTCTCCAGTGGGCTCACCACCTGCAGGAGGGATCATGGGGATCATGGTGTTATGTGAACTGGGCAGAAGTCTCGGCTTTTCTGCCTGGACTGGTGCCCCCACAACCCAGATTCAATTCAACTTTTTTTTATATAGCACCATTTCACAACAACTGTCATCTCATAGCACTTTCAATTGTAGGGGAAACCCCCACAATTGCAGAAAGACCCCAGCAATCAGGCAATCCCCTGTGAGCAAGCATGTGGCAACAGTGGAGAGAGAAAACTCCCTTTTAGCAGGAAGAAACCTCCAGCAGAACCAGGCTCAGGGAGGGGCAGTCATCTGCTGCGACTGGCTGGGGGGTGAGGGGATAGAGAAGATGAAAAGAACAGACATGTAGAGAGCAAACAGCACGACGGGGACTCAATCTATGAGAGAGAACAAACAGATGTTAATGACCAGCAAAAATGTTTCATTGAGAGTGAAGAAAGGCGTGAAGCCCAGTGCATTATTGGAGGTCTCCTGGCTGTCAAAACCTATTAGCAGCATAACTAAGGGAGGGTTCAGAGGCACATGATCCCTCCCTAATTATAGGCTATATAAAAAAGGAAGGTTTTAACCCTATTCTTAAAAACAGAGCTCGAGTCTGACTCCTGAATCCAGATTGGCAGTTGGTTCCACAGGAGAGGAGCTTGATAAATGAAGGCTCTGGCTCCCATTGTACTTTTGGAGATTCTAGGTATTACAAGTAATCCTGCATTTTGGGAGCGTTGTGCTCTGTTAAAATAATAGGGTAGAATCAGATCTTTTAAATAAAAAGGGGCCTGATTATTTAGAGCTTTGTAAGTGAGAAGGATTTTAACCTTAATTCTAAACTCTATGGGAAGTCAATGAAGGGAGGCCAAAACCGGAGAGATATGATCTATCTTTCTAGTACCTGTTAAAACTCTTGCTGAAGCATTTTGGGTCAGCTGAAGAATTTTTAAAGATGTTTTAGGACAATCTGATAATAAAGAGTTACAATAATCTAATCTAGAGCTAACAAAAGTGTGGATTAGTTTCTCAGCATCACTCTGAGACAAGATTTTTTTTTTTTTTTTTTTTTTTTTTTGTTACTTATTTGTACCCGTAGGTAGACTTGGTTTGCAGTCTGGTGACAAGCCACCGGCTGCTGGTCGCTGCGTGCGCGAGCGCCCTAAACCTACATGTTTTTGGTGTGCGGGAGGAAACCGGAGAAATCCCGGCGTAAACCCGCGCAACACGGGGAGAACATGCAAACTCCACACAGCTCACTGTTGGTCGGGGGCTGGGATCGAACCCACGATCTCATGATCCCCGCGATCCCCCGGCCGAGGGTAAAACTGTGCTGCCACAGTGCTAAACCACTGCGCCACCGTGCTTGGCAATATTACGCAAATGACAGAAGGCAGTCTTAGAAACAAGTTTAATATGTGAATTAAAAAACAGATCTTGATCAAAAATAACTCCAAGGTTCCTCACAAAACTATTAAGAGAGAGTAACCACATCCAAACTAAGAGTTTGATTTGGAAAGGTATTTCTAAGGTTTTTTGGACCAACTAGAATGATTTCAGTCTTACCTGAATTTAATAGCAGGAAATTACAAGTCATCCAAGCTTTGATTTCCTTAAGACAGGCCTCTAACTTGGCTAACTGATTACTATCATCTGGCTTCATTGACAGGTATAATTGTGTGTCATTTGCATAACAATGAAAATGTATACAGTGCTTTCTAATAATGTTGCCTAGCGGAAGCATATATAAACTTAAAAGAACAGGGCCTAGCACAGATCCCTGTGGAACTCCATGACTGAGCTTTGAGTTGGAAGAAAACTCATTGGCATGAACAAACTGGAACCTATCAGATAAATAAGATCTAAACCACTGCAATGAAGTTCCATTAAGTCCAACATGAATATTGTGATCAATAGTATCAAAAGCTGCACTAAGGTCTAAAAGGACAAGTGCAGAAACAAGTCCATTATCAGATGCGATAAAGAGGTCATTAGTGACCTTCACTAAAGCTGTTTCAGGACTGAGATGGATTCTAAACTCTGATTGAAACTCTTCAAATAAACCATTTCCCTGCAAATAGTCAAATAATTGTGTGGCTACAACTCTTAAGATTTCTGAAATGAAAGGCAGATTAGAGATGGGTCTATAGTTAGCTAAAACTCCTGGATCCAGCGTTGGCTTTTTGAGTAAGGGTTTAATTACAGCAGTTTTAAAAGCCTGCGGTACATGGCCTAATGTTAATGAAGAATTGATTATTTGAAGAATAGAGCTACCAATAAATAGGAAGACTTCTTTAAATAGCCTGGTAGGAATAGGGTCTAAAAGACAAGTTGAAAGCCTGGATGAGGAAACTATTTTATATAACTCTAAAAGTTCAATTGGAGTAAACTCATCCAAACAGATATTAATTGAAAGAGCTGTAGTAGTCAATGTATTTAAGTTAACGGAGGGAAGAATCTGACCGATTTTATCTCTGATAGATGAAATTTTATTATTGAAAAAGTTCATAAAGTCCTGACTAGTAAGCTCTAAGCCTTAGAGTCTAAGGGAATGCTAGGATTGACAGAGTCCTGACTCTTTGTCAGCCTGGCTACAGTGCTGAAAAGAAACCTGGGATTATTCTTGTTATCATCTATTAATGCGGAATAATAACTTGTTCTAGCTTTCCTAAGAGATTTTTTATAAATTAGAAGATGATTTCTCCAAGCTAAATGGATTTCATCTAATTTAGTGGAGCACCATTTTCTTTCTAATTGACGAGTCTTCTGTTTTAAGCTACGAGTTTCTGTGTTGAACCAAGGAGTTAGAAATCTCTGATTAGACTTTTTTCTTTTTTAAAGGGGCCATTATGTCTAGAGTCTGATGCAGAAAAGCTGTAACACTATCTACCATGCTATCAATTACAGAAGGAGCAAGCTCTCCATAGCTTATCTCCGTTGTGTTGACACATGGCATAGAGGAAACAGTCTGCTTAAATTTGGTAACAGCATCATCTGAGAGGCATCTACTGTCGCAATATTTTTTCTTTAGGAGCAAAATAGTCAGAAATAGTAAAATCAAAGGTTAACAGACAATGGTCTGACAGTACAGCGTTATGAGGAGACACTACCAGATTTTCTATTTCTATGCCATATGTCAGAACAAGGTTCAACGCGTGGTGGCAATAATGGGTAGAATTTCCTACTTTCTGAAAAAACCCTATCGAGTCTAATACTGAATTAAATGCCATATTAAGGCAATCACTATCTATATCTACATGTATATTAAAGTCCCCTACTATAATTATATATTATATATATCTGATTTCAGCACCAAATCTCCTAAGAATTCAGCAAATTCAGATAAAAACTCTGAGTAGGCTGAGGGAGGACAATAAACTATGGCAAATAAAATTGGGTTTAACCTAAAATTGCTAACATGCCCAATACTGAGGACCAGGCCCTCAAAGGAATTATAGCATGTTTTTGCTTTACATTAACTAGCAATTTGGAATGGTAAATTGTTGCTACTCCTCCTCCCCGACCAGAACTTCTGGGATTTTGACAATTTAAATAACCAGAGGGAGTTGATTCATTTAAACCAACATAATCCTCTTGCCCTAACCAAGTCTCTGTAAGGGATATTAAACCAATCTGATGATCAATTAACAGATCATGGACTAGCAGAGACTTGGGAGTTAGAGACCTTAGAATTAACAAACCGCATTTAATTTTTAAATTATGAAGAGCAACAGAGGCCAAGTCATTAAAGTTAGAGGCTTCATGTTTAAGTTGAGTTTTACCAACTTTTTGTTTAATCACTTTGGGATGCTTATACATTATATTTTTATTTACTTTGGAGGGAGCAGACAATAATTCTCTGATGAGGAAGACAGGGGCTAAGTTGAGGGGTGGCGGATGAAGAGGAGCTGCAGAGAGGCATGTAAGACTGCGACTCTGCTTCCTGGTCCCAACTCTGAGTTGTCAAGGTTTTGGAAATTTGGGTAAAAATGATGCCAGATTGTTAGATAAAAGAGACGCACCATCCAAAGAGGGATGGACGCCGTCTTGTCTAATAAGACCAGGTTTTCCACAAAATGAGTTCCAACTGTCTATGTAGCCCACATTGTTTGCAGGACACCACACAGATAGCCAGCGGTTGAAGGATGACAAGCGGCTAAACATGTCATCACTGGTCGGACTGGGGAGGGGCCCAGAGAATACTACAGAGGCAAACATCGTTTTGACAAAGTTACACACTGATTCCACACTAAAGTTTGTGACTTCCGACTGCCGGAGTCGGATGTCGTTAATGCCGGCGTGGATAACAATTGTGGAGTATTTAGTTACTTTTAGCCAGCATTTTCAAATTTGACTTGATGTCGCCTGCTGTGGTCCCAGGAATGCATTTGACTATGGCCACTGGAGTCTCTAGGTTCACATTTCTGACTATAGAGTCACCAATGATCAGAGTTTTTTCCTCAGCGGGTGTGTCGCTGAGTGGGGAAAAGCGATTAGAAATATTAACAGGTTGGTGGTGAACCAGGGGCTTGCGACTATGCTTCCTTCTCACCGTCACCCACCCATTCTCTCCTGGCTGCTCAGGAGAGGTGGAAGCCGGGGGACGGCTAGCAGGCCCTATGCTAGGGTGCTCAGCTGCAGCTAAGGGGAGTCCGTCATTATTAACTAGCGCTGACGGTGTTTCAATGCAGTGGAGCTGGGATTCCAAATCACACAACCTCGCCACGAGCGCCTCAAAAACACAACATTTAATGCTGTTTCATTCCATCTAGCTACAATGCTCCGCACTGTGTGTGTTTATATATTTATTCCATCTAGCAACAATGCTCCACACTGTTTGTGTTTACAGTGATCCCTCGCTACTTCACGCTTCACCTTTCGCGCCCTCAGTGCATCGCGGATTTTTCAAAAATATTCATCAAAAATTCAAAATTGAGAAATAATGGGCGGGCGCTAGCAGAAGGCAGGGAGACTACATTAAACCATCAGGTATCAACACGGAGAGCCCGTACAACTCAAAAATCCACCTCTCTGTTCGCTGTTCTCGTGTTGGCTCGGCTCGGAAATCTCGCAAGCTGATTGGCCGAGACGTTTCACCCCGCAAGCTGATTGGCCAAGACGTTTCACCCACCTCCTCTCCCTGCCGAGCGCCCATGAATAAGACCGCATTCATTGCTCTTTATCGCTCGTGTTACGTAGTCTCGCAGCGTGGAACTTTTTGCTGTTCTCTTGTGCCATTTTGTGCGAAATAGTCTTCCCGTCGAGCCACTACGCCGCCTCCTGCAGCTTCTCCAGCTCTATCGGAAGCTGCCCTCAATGATCCTGCGCTTCTAGCACCTGAAGATGAGGCGTCACCTGAGGAGCAGTAAAGCTCTCATTAACCTGTGAAGTAAATCATCTTCATCTTGAGTTACGTATCTTGTTATAAGAATAAAAGAGTTCTAAAAACATATTTATGTACACTTTATTTACATCTACGTATGTATGTACACGTACACACACACACACGTATCATATGAGAGAGAGAGAGTGAGAGAATGAACGTACGTATTATTTATGGATGACGTCATTAGGGGTGACGCTACTTCGCGGTTTTTCACTTTTCGCGGTCGGTTCTGGAACCCATTAACCGCGATAAGTGAGGGATCACTGTATATATTTACATATTTATTTCATCTAGCTACAATGCTCCACACTGTGTGTGTTTATATAGTTACATATTCATTCCATCTAGCTACAATACTCTGCACTGTGTTTATATACTCATATATTTATTCCATCTAGCTACAATGCTCCGCACTGTGTGTTTATATATTTATATATTTATTCCATCTAGCTACAATGCTCCACACTGTGTGTCTATATATATATATTTATATTTATATGTACATATCTATACTCGCTGCTCTTGTTTTTCTCTTGTCTTCTGATTGTTGCTCTGAGTGTTGCTATCCCTGTGCTGTTGCAGTCCTGGAATTTCCCCATTGTGGGACTAATAAAGGCTTATCTTATCTTATCTTATTTATTATATTTACCATTAACACTAAAAGAGGCAGAGGTGTAGCTAAACATCTGACACAGAGAGCACACCAGAGGAGAAGGGGAAGGAGAGCTAGTAGCCATAGCTAGAGGCTAACCCAAAGCTAACACAAACACTGATGAAAGGTGAACAGAAGTCAAAAGAGGGTGATTAGGTGACACTAAGTGCGCACACAGGTGCAAGAGGCTTGTTAAACAGAAGTGAGAGGTGACGGTAGATGGGAAAAAATGATTAAAATACAATTAAAGGCAATAATCCTCAGGAGAATGAGGAGAGCTAACCACAGAGCAAACCACAACGACAGCTAGCAACACAGGAAGTGACGATACATTATCACAGGAAGCGTCCCAGGACACTTCCCAGATAGGTGGTAGAAGATGCATGAATGGATGGATGGATGGATTTTTGTAAATTTGTATGTTTATTTTTAGCTGGAATTTATGCTTGTTCTTGATAATTAAGAACAAACACACAAGTTGCAAAATGGTCCATGGCTGATTTTTTTTTTTTTTTCTGAGCAATGCGAGGTGAAAATTTGGTTTGCATTACTTGTGCCATGTATAAACAGTGTAGGACAGGGTGGTTCATGATTGTGTTCTTACTCTTGCAGGCGTGGGTATTTCGCCCCTCTGCAGGTCTCCACGACAAATCGTGGTAAAAGTCTTGACAACGCTCACAGTTCAGTCCCTCAGTGTTGTGATTGCATACACAACGCCCATGGACCTACTCAAACAAACACACACACACACACACGCAAATTCCTATGAATTTAAATGCAATATACCACAAATCCAGATTTTAGGTTTATGAGCCATGTATTGAGTTTATATTTTCATATAAATTTGTGTTTTTGGATTAGTTTTAATCAAAACTGTAATCTTGTAATAACTTTGATATTTTTCTATAACAACAGTTTTAATACACTTTACTAAGTTAATTTTGAGTTATGGTTCACACTGTAGTTTCAGTTGACTTTTGTTTTCATTGATGAAGTTTGATAAATCCTAATTTATACAGTCACAGCTCTGCAGTAACCAAGAGGTCTTCAGATTATTTAAACCTTCTTAAATCTGTTTTGGTTCAGCACTTTTTTAAATTTTTTGAAATGTGTCAATCTCTTTATTGACAAACTTCCTAAAAAATAATGATGTGAAGAAAGGAAGCAGGTGAGGCAATGAGCTGTACGACACATGAACTTTATTCCATCTCCAACATACAGTATGGTAAAAAGAGCTCCGGGGTGTGTCTGTGCATTCCTCTTTTATACCATTAATTCCATGCATTGAGACCCGGAACTTCCGACCATAATACACTGTTTGGAACAAAGACCTGTGTGGCACATTAACATAACATAACGCCGGCCCCGCTGCTCACACCCTTCTTTCTTCCAGCGGCTCCAGCGGTTCCTCCTCTCCCCGTGTGTGTGTGGGGGGGGGGGGCATAGTCCATACTGTGCCGTTTGAGACCCCCGGTAGCACTTCCTCCTCCGGTCCATTGATCCCCCTTATCCCAGCTGCCTTCTCTGGGTGGAGAATCCCCCACCCGTGCCACCACACAGCCCCCCCCCCCCATCAAACACCCAGAAAGGGCACTAACCCCCCTGTCCTTTGGCTTGAGCCAGTGCCCATAGCGGCTGTAGCAGGGGGTCACCAATCCAGTCGGAGCACCCCACTGGCGAGGGGGGGGGACACATCAGCTTCATGTGTGCAGGTCCCTACCAAGGGAACACCAACTTGCGGAGCCACCAACGGTGGACGTCCGCGCCAGGGAGCTTGGGCCAACACCACCTGCTTGTCTGCCAACACAAAAGTGGGCTTCAGCCTGTCGATGCAGACGGTCTCCCTGCGCCCCTCAAAGTCTAACACAAAATGTTTCACCCCAGGTTCCAGCACCCTGAAGGGTTTGTCATACGGTGGGCACAGCGGGGTCTGGTGCACATCGTGCCTGACGAAAACAAAGCTGGCATTCTGTAAACTCTTGGGGACAAAAGTGCGGGGAAAACAATGGTGGGCCGAGCCCAGTATGTTAAAAGCCTCCGTACTGTGCAAAAATTGCGCGGGCGGATCAGCCTCGGGTGCGGGGTTTTCCGGTAAAAACTCTCCAGGGATCCACAGCGGCTGAGAAAAAACAAGTTCTGCCAGGGAGGCTGCCAAATCCTCCTTCGGTGCGGAGCGCAACCCTAAAAGAACCTAGGGCAGGCAGTCATCCCAATTTGTGTCCGTGAGCGAAGCTCTGAGCTCTGCTTTAAGCGACCTATGAAAACGCTTGCATAACCCGTTAGCTTGGGGGTTGTACGCGGCAGTGCGATGAATTTTGACCCCCAGGCTCTGGGCCATCACGGACTAGAGTTCCGAAATGAACTGTGGACCCCTGTCAGAAATGATGTCTGACAGGGATCCGAACCATGCTACCCAAGCCGACAAAAAAGCATGTGCCACTTCCGCGGACGTGGTAAAAGCCAGCAGGACAACTTCAGGCCAGCCCGTGGTGCGGTCCACCATTGTTAAAAGGTGCGTGAAACCTTGCAACAGCAGGAGGAGTCCCACCAAATCCACGTGGACGTGGTCGAACCTCCTGGCCGGGATTTGGAACGGCTCGAGGGGGGCTCTGGTGTGCTTGTGCACTTTGGCCCTCTAGCATGCAACGCAAGCTGCAGCCCACTCCTTCACATCCTTGCGCAAGTGCGGCCAGACAAATTTCGCCCCCGCTAGCTTCACCGAAGCGTGCACTCCCGGATGCGAAAGGGAGTGGACCGACTCAAAAATGTGATGGTGCCAAGAACTCGGAACCACTGGGTGCGGGCAGCCGGTGGAGATGTTACAGAGCAAGGGAGGGCACCCTTCTTGCACCACCCTGCTTTCCAGCCTTTACCCAGTAGGTGCAGACTACAGTGCACAAATGTCCGCGTACCCAGCTTGCTCCGCGGCCATCGCAGGGAAATCTATTCCCATGTAGACCAGGGAGACTAATGCATGTGACAGACCATCAGCCACGACTTTGAGCTTACCGGAAACATGTTGAATGTCGGTCGTAAACTCCGAGATCTCGGCCAAATGCCATTGCTGCTGGGCCGACCACGGTTCCGAGACCTTGGACATCACGTACGTCAGTGGCTTATGGTCCATGAATGTGGTGAACTCGCGCCCTTCTAGCCAAAATTGGACATGGCGCGTCGCCTGGTGTAGCGCCAACAATTCTCTGTCGAACGTGCTGTATTTGCGTTCGCTGTTGCGCAAAGTCCGACTGAAAAAGTGAGCAGCTGCCACGAACTGGAGAAGTACTGCTCTACCACTGCTCCTATGGCAACATCAGATGCGTTCGTAGTGAGCGCTATCCGTGTCAACAGATCCAGATGAGTTAGCAATGCGGCATCTGCAAGCGCTGTTTTGGTGTTCGTGAAAGCCTGGACTCGCTCGGGAGTCCAGTCGACGTTTTCCGTGGGCTTTTTTTTTCAGCGCGGCATACAACAGCTGCATCAGCTGGGCTGTCTGGGGAATGAAACGGTTATAAAAATTGACTATCCCCAAAAACTCCTGCAGGGCTCTCACGGTCTGCGGACATGGAAAGTCCGACATGGCGCGCATCTTATCCAGTAGCGGAATTGTGCCCTCTGGCAAAATGCCGGTGGCCCAGAAAAATCAATCACTGGCACACCGAACTGGCACTTCACTGGGTTCACTATAAGTCCCTGTGCTTCCAACCCCTGGAAAACCATCTTGAGATGTGCAATGTGCTCCTCCTCGGACACGCTAGCTACCAGAATGTCGTCTAAGTAGACAAAAACAAAAGACAAGTCGCGAAGTACTGCATCCATCATCCTCTGGAAAATCTGTGCCGCGCCTTTTAATCCGAATGGAATTTGTAAAAATTCAAAAAGGGCAAAAGGAGTTATTACCGCTGTTTTCGGAATGTCTTCTATGCACACCGGGACGTGATGGTATCCGCGGACCAGACTCACTTTTGAAGAAACACGTGCCCCGGCCAGGTGCACGGAAAAATCCTGGATGTGCGGAATGGGATAACGATTGTGCTCCATGGCGTTATTCAAGAGCCGGAAATCACCGCACAGTTGTCACGACCCGTTAGCTTTAGGTACCATGTGTAGCGAGGATGCCCACGGGCTGTTGGAGCGCCTGATGATGCCCAACTGCTCTAAGTTGGCAAACTTCTCGCGTGCGCTAGCCAGTTTAGCTGCGTCCAAGAGGCGAGATCGCGCAAACACCGGCAGGCCTTTTGTCGTTATGAAGTGTTCGAACCCGTGTTTCATTATCGTAGCCGAAAAAGACGGGACCGTGAGTGCTGGGAACCGTGTGAGCAAATGTTGGTACTTACCCCCTGGAGCTATAACGTTAGCCAGTGTTGTCAACCCAGCTCCCCGAGCTGCACAGGGCAGTGAGGTAAAATAGACAGCATTCACTAATCTCCTTTTAGCAACATCGACTAACAACCCATAAGCACATAAAAAATCTGCACCTAAAATGGGGCGGAACATGCAGCTACCACAAAGTCCCACTGAAAGTTGCGTCCGTCTAAGCATATCGTCAGTGTCCGCTTGCCAAATGTCCTGATGGTGGATCTGTTGGTGGCCTTGGCCTCGGGACCGCTGCCTTCTGCCACCCTGTCTGCGTTGACCGGTAGGATGAGGCTCTTCTGGGAGCTGGAGTCCATCAAAAAAACGTCTCCCCGAACGTGTGTCCGTGACATAAAGCAGTTTGTTCCTGTCGCCAGCGGTTGCAGCTGCAACTGAATTCCGAACATGCCGTCTTCCCGGCTTCTTGAATTGGCATGGCGACAGGCAGTATTGGGCATTCGAGCCGAAACGGTGATGATAAAAACAGGTCGGTCTGTTCCTTCGTCTCCTGGTGTCTGTCCCGGCTACCACCAATGGCTCCTCGACCTCGCTGGAGTCCCTCATGGATGCTGGTGCTACTGCCTGCATGCTGAGAGTTCTGGTTGCCAAAATGATGCAGTCCGCTTCCTGTGCCAGGGCATGGTAGTCCTTAGCAACCAGCCGCGGCGAGTTGGCCAAGATCGCCCTCACTGTAACTGGTAGGCTCCTCAGGAACAAGTGGGCAAACAGGAAAGATTCATCATCCTTCCCCCTCAGCGCCAACATGCTCTCCATGAGCTCCACTGCTGATCCGTCACCTAACTCCGAACGCGTTAGGAATCTCTCTGCCCTCTCACTATCAGAAAGAGTATAGCACTGGAGAAGCATCCTCTTGAGCGGTTCATATTTTCCTTGGGCCGGCAGCTCCTGGAGCAGGCTCGTCACCTGTTGCGTGGTGCGTGCATCCAGCGCAGCAACCACGTAGTAATACTTGGTATCGTCCATTGTTATCCCGTGGAGTGCAAACTGGGCTTCTATGTGCAAGAACCACGAGGTTGGGTTGTGAAGCCAGAAGTCTGGGAGCTTGACTGAGACAGTGCACGCGGCGCTGGTGCTCTCCTTCCAAGTAGTCTCTGGGGCGGTGCTCGGCTCTCTTTCCATGGCATGTCTTAGGGTCACCAATGTGGAGAAAGGAGGCAGGCGAGGCAACGAGCTGGATGACACGTGAACTTATTCCATCTCCAACATACAGTACAATAAAAAGAGATCCCGGGTCTCTGTGCATTCCTCTTTTATACCTTTAATTCCATGCACTGAGACCCAGAACTTCCGACCATAATACACTATTTGGAACAAAGACCTGTGTAGCACATTAACATAACATAACGCCGGCCCCGCTGCTCACACCCTTCTCTCTTCCAGCGGCTCCGGCAGTTCCTCCTCTCTCCGGGGGGTGCATAGTCCATACTGTCCCGTTTGAGACCCCCCGGGTGGCACTTCCTCCTCCGGTCCATTGTTCCCCCTTATCCCAGTTGCCTTCTCTGGGTGGAGAATCCCCCACCCGTGCCACCACAATGAAAGTCTTTAGCGATTTTATATACAAGTAGACTTAACCAATAAAATTTACATAAAAGCTTGAAATGTTTGTTACGAGGCTGACTTTTGAGCAGAAGTGGTAAAGCAGACAGAAATTTTACTCAAGTAAATACATTACATTATATTAATTACTCAATTATAAATAAGAGTAGTCACAAAAAAGTACCAGATTAAGAGTAAGGGCCCCTTCACACAGCATTTAGATCGCTGGGTGACCAGTGAGAGCTCAAAAATTGGCCCAATCTCTCAACAATCTACTTAAAGCCTCGAAAAAGCCATTTCTGCGTAACTGGGAGATCGTTGTGTGCTTTGGATTCAGTTAAAATTCTGAGGAAACCACAGAGACTGGAAGATCATTGAGCAATTTTGGTGATCACTGGGCACCCATTGAAAGGTCACTGAGAGATCTGGCCTTTATATCATCACTCAATGATCTCTCAACGATCTCCACCCCCGTGTAAAGGGGGTAGACGAAAGTATCGGCTACAAAGTTACTTGAGTAATGAGTAACAACTTCACTCTTGTCAGTTTGATTTTCTTTAAATTTGTAACTCCTCTCATAAATTCAGTACTTTTTTCTTCACAAATTAGTGAGGTTTTATGAATTTATGAAACTTTTATTTTAACTTTGACTTTTTTCCTCATAAATTTGTTAATTTGCAACTCTTAAACAGAACTTTTCAACTTTTTCTTCTTAAATTTTAATATTTTTTCAAAGAAATATGCAGCTACTTTTTTACAGTAATTTTTACAACTTTATTCTCACCATTTTATGACATTTTTCCTTCTAACTATGATAGTCTGAATAATATAAAATTATCCACATGTACCCTCAACTATAATCCAAATCATATAAAGAATCAGTTTCCAGTAATAAATATTTATTGATCCAGAATAAAAGAACAACAAATTCCAGTATGAGGAAAGAAAAACTGCACTCACACTAAATGCTAAAGAATTGAATCATAAGTAATTCAAATAATAATATTAAATGTTTTGGGGTAAAAAAATAAAAAAAAAATCTACATAAATGTGTTCAAATAACAGTTAAAAGTACAATAAAACTACTCTGTAAATTATAATTTAATTAAAAAATATACTAAACATTACTAGATCAAATGTGACTGTTACCCCAGAAGAATAGGCAAAGTGAGAAAAGTTATTCATGCAATTTACTGGTGATTCTCTGTCCATGTGCAGAAAAGTAAGTAGGGGCCTTCAAAATAAAAGCTTTAATTGCTTTCATTTCCTTAAAATATTTATCATAGTTTAAATTTGTATCTGTAGTTAAAATGATTTCTGTTTCACTACCTGGAAATTCTTAGTAGTAAATATACTGCATATATTTAAAGTTTCTGGTGAGTGTGTTGTACCATCCCCTCAGCTCCTGTCGGGGCTCCATCGATCGGGGCGCACTCAGAGGCGTGGCCATAGCAGAAGCAGTTCCCACGCACGACCATGTCGAAGAGAGCATAGTAGTATTTCTCCGTCACCTCGTCTCGGGAGTCGAGCAGGTTGTCGCCCAAAGTGTGGAGCTTCATGAACTTCACTCGAAGATTTGTGATCTTCAGCATGTCTGAAAGGAAAAATTCTATTTAATCTTTTGTGATTTATGAATGTTTATTTAAAGACAGACGGCGAGATCGAAAAGTGGCCACTGCATTTAAAAGTTCCGTTTGATTCAAGAGAATCACAGCTCGTTTTGTTTCATTTCTCCTCATAAAACTGTCTGTTTTCATCTCTTACTTCAGCTCACTTAATGGACACAGCTGTCATTAAAAACAAGTGAGTCTTCAAACCGGAAGCAACAAATTAATAGATAGATGTACTTTATTGATCCCAAATTGGGAAATTGCAGTGTAACAGCAGCATGACAGTAGACAACCAAACAACAGAAAACACACACATGACAGACAAAGGGATTACCCATGGAAAGTAAAACTAACACTCCTATAAAAGAGCCTATATACATCATAGCTGAATATATGGTGACCTGAATAAACACATGAATCATACCTGCTGCACAATGCAGGACTATCAGGAGCAGAGTGAAATGTGAGGTACCAGTTAGACTGTAAGGTGCAGTATGGCAACATAGTTATGACCAGAATACAACATCATAGTGAGTTATTGTACAGTCAAATGGCATGCAGCAGGAAAGATTTCCTGTACCTAACCATTCGACAGCAAAGCTGTAGCAGTCTGCTGGAGAAAGTGCTCCACTGTCTGTCCAGTGTGTGGTGGAGGGGGTGATCAGGATTGTCCATGATGGATCGCAGTTTATTTAGTGTCCTCATCTCCACCACTGTCTCAAAGGTCTCCGGCCTGAGACCAATTACAGAGCCAGCCCTCTTGATAATCTTGTCAAGTCTGTTGGTGTCAATGGCTCTGATACTGCCACCCCAACAGACGACAGCAAAGGAGATGGCGCCGGCGACAATGGTGTTCTGGTAGAAAAGCTCCAGCATCCTGCTGCACACGCTGAAGGATCTCAGCTTCCTCAGGAAGTAGAGTCTGCTCATCCCCTTCTTGTGCGCAGCATCGGTGTTGGATCTCCAGTCCAGCCCGTTGCTGATCCTGACACCAAGATATTTGTAGTCCTCAACAACCCCCACATCCTCCCCCCTAATCTGCAGTAGCTGAGAAGGTGTCCTCTTTTTCCTGAAGTCAGTCACCATCTCTCTGGTCTTGCTGACCTTCAGCCTCAGGTGATTCTGTTCTGTCCACTCCACAAATCTGTCTACCAGTGCCTTGAACTCCCCCTCCTCTCCCCCTCTTATACACTCCACAACAGCTGAGTCTTCTCTTTCTTCTTCTTCTTTTAGATTTGATTGGCGGTTGGCAACTAGCTTACAGGTGCATTACCGCCACGTATTTCACTCTATACACAGCTGAGTCATCAGAGAATTTCTGCAGGTGGCATGACTCGGTGTTGTACTGAAAGTCAGTGGTATATAAGGTGAAGAGAAAAGGAGAGAACACAGTCCCCTGTGGAGCTCCCGTATTACTAACCACCACGTTAGACAAGACACTGCCCAGCCGAACAAACTGTGGCCTGCCTGTCAGGTAGTCAGTAATCCAGGAGATCATAGAACTGTTGACCCCCATCACTGGCAGCTTCTCACCCAGCAGCAGTGGCTGGATAGTGCTAAAGGCACTGGAGAAATCAAAAAAATGTGATTCTCACAGTGTCTCCTCCGCCATCCAGGTGCAGATGGGCTCGTTGCAGCAGATAGATGACAGCGACTTCAACTCCTAAATGGGGCTGATATGCAAACTGCAGAGGGTCCAGCCACGTCTTCACCTGCGGCCTCAGGTGGGCTAAGACCAGTCTCTCCAGGACCTTCATCACATGAGATGTGAGGGCAACTGGTCGATAGTCATTCAGGTCCAATGGAGATGACTTTTTGGGGACAGGAACCAGGCAGGACGTCTTCCACAGCACCGGTACTCTCTCCAGACTCAGGCTCAGGTTGTACAGGTGTTTCAGTACTGGAGCTAGTTGGTTGGCACAGGTCCTCAGGATCCTGGCGGAGATGCCATCAGAGCCTGCCACCTTCCACTGACGGAGTCTCTCCAGCTGTTTCTTAACCTGGTCTGTAGTCACAGTGATGTGAGGGAGGGGCCTGGTGTCCCCCGAGGAGGAGGGGGGTGAGGGGGCAGATGGAGAGAGGTGCTGCACAGGAGGGTGTGGGGGTCTGGCTGTGTTGTGGGGGTGACAGACAGTGAGTTGAACCTATTAAAAAACAGATTCAGTTCATCAGCTCTGTCCTGGCTCCCAGGTGTCTGTCTGACTCTCCCCTTGCACCCAGTTATTTGTTTCATTCCCAGCCACACATCTTTAGCATTGTTTTGCCTGAGTTTTTCCTCCTATAATTGTCCTTGCACCTCCTCAGCATCTTTCTCAGCTCATGCTGCACTCCCCTCAGCTTCTTCTTGTCTCCGGACCTAAAAACTCTCTTCTTCTTGTTCAGAAGTGCTTTCAGGTCACTGGTGGCCCATGGTCTGTTGTTGGAGAAGCAGTATACAGTCTGAGCTGGCATGGTCGTTCACAGAATCTGATGTGTTCTGTGATGCAGTCGGTCATATTGTCTATGTCCACCCCATGTGGTTCAGAGCACGCCCCAGTCCATCGTCTCAAATTAAATTAAATTCAAAATTTTGGATGTACTCCAGTCCACTTTCATCAGCTGGATCTCACCACACTTCCACGCATATCAAACAGACATGACACTGGAAACCGAGGTGAGGTGGGTTGACGCAGCAATACGGTCTGCAACATACTGCTCTGGAGCCTCCTGCATTTTTTTTTTTTACCAATAACTAGTAGTGGCTCCCTGAGGCTTTGAAATATAAATCTAGAAAAATCACAGATGTACAAGGGAAAATGTTCATAGTCTACAAATGAAATGCTGGAAATTTTGGACAAAAAGTTGCACATGTTTTTAGAAATAAGTTTCCACTTTATAAGAAAAGAGGCAAATTTAAGAAAATACCCTCTCAAATGTACAAGAAAAAACCCCTGAAGATTTATGATTAAAAAGGTGCAAATAAAAAGTTGCTTATTTAACAGAAAAATTCTCAAACTTAGAATAAAGGCAGCAAATTTAAGGGAAGAATATTTCAAATTTACAAGGAAACAGGCTGGAGATTTATGAGAAAAAGTTACAAATTTACAAGAAAAAGTTATACATTTAAGAGTAAAAATAAAAATCTACATACATACAAAATCTGCACTTCTATGAAAAACATTTATAAAAACAAATTTAAAAAATCACAATGTTCAGAAAAAAATGTAAATTTGAAATGGAAAAGACTCAAATTTACATGAAAAATAGCAAGAGGGAAAATAATGCTGACAGGCCAGTTTATTCTTATAATTCAGCTGTTTGACCTCCATTTTATGTCTCAGATTTTTTTTTTTTTTTTGCTCTGTGAAAAACTCCAAATGAACTGAATCTCTCTCAACTCTGTACTCTTGGCTTCATGACCCGAGCCTTTCTGCTGCTAACCAAACTCTCTCCTGTTTGTTTTGCTTTCAGCTGTGTTTAATTCTGATGGTATCGTCTCAAAGTAGAAATAGAAGACATGTGTGGGGGGCTTTTCAAGGCCCTGCAGCACCAGAGATATTTGTGTTTTGTTTGTAAATACTTTAATAGAATAATATAAAATAAATACATTTCTTGATCCATTTATAATTCTACTGCAGAGGTCTGCCAACTCTCACATGACTGACTTAGCCAACAGAACAGAGACACAATAACGCTCCCCTGTACAAATTTAGCAATATTATCACATGCATGTGACTGCAGAAGTTTTTCATGTGACTGTCCAAATCAAAGGGCATTTCTAAGCGTCCCCACATACCCACAGCGCTGACCGCTTGAAGTGAAAACTCTTCATGTGTGTGTGATTTTGAGTCAGTCTGAATGTTGGCGAGTTACACAAAGTCTGAGTCGTTTCCACCTGTGAAATTCTCTGCAGTGATCTTCCTGTCTGACCTTTGACCCCTGCAGCCCTGTCATAGGCAGCTAGACATTTGGCGACTACAACGAAAGACTGATGTATAGTGACCATAGACTGTATTTTCAGTTCTTGGTGAAAAATACCTTTCAGCCATTAATATCTACAGTTGAGGAGAGAATTATGAGATCCCCTATGAAAATTTCAATTTTTTAAAAAAAGTATTTCTGAGGTGCTGTTAAATAGTGTAAAGAATTTTTATCACAACTTTTCTAAACATCCTAGTTTCCTTTAGAAAGCATACATTATTTTACTTTGCACACAGAAACAAAATTATTTCACAAAAACAAAAACTACCAGGATCAAAATTTTGAGCCCCCTGAAAAACAAACCTTTTTATTGAGCCATAGCACAAACCACTGCTGTGCAATGGTATGCTCTAACTTTGTAATGCTCAAAGCTTGTAAAATCAAGTTAAAACTGAGGGTTATCTTCCAATTTACACACAGTATAAAAACTTCAGCAAGGGTTTGAGCTGTCACTCAAAGCATCATGCCAAAAACAAAAAAAATTAGTTTAGACTTGAGAAAAAGAATTGTTGATGCTCACAAAGCAGAAGCCAGCTTTATTGTCATTCAGTCCATACAGCCAATCATGTATAGCAGAATGAAATTACGTTTCTCCTATCTACAATGTTAATCACATATATAGAATCAGAGGGGTCGCTGCCATGAAAGGCGCCGCCACATTTCCCCCCGCCGTTCTATTATTGCTGAGCACCAAGCTGGACGGCAGGAAGTTCCACTTTTATATGGTCCTTCGGCATGACCCAGCCAGGATTTGAACCCTGGCCTCCCGGGTGTGGGATGGATGCTCTACCAATTAGGCCACCACTCCGGTGAATTGCAAAGTTATCACAGCATTTCCAAGTGTCAAAAACTGGAGTGAGAAGTATCATGAAGAAATTCAAAGAGAGCCACACAGTACAGAACAAGCCTGGCAGAAGTAGGAAGTGAAAGATTTCAAAGACTTTGGAAAGAAAACTAGTGAGAGATGTGTCTGAAGACCCCAGGACAAATGCCAAGACACCAGTGAATGACTTAGCCAAGTTGGTAACTGTAGTCTCAAGGAAGACAATCACTAGCACCTTGCACAGAAATGGACTGTGAGGTTGAAGACCAAGAAAAACTTGACTTCTGTGGAAGAGACTCCATCAAGCCAGACTGCAGAATGCTAAGGACAGCCTGGAGAAACATTATGCACACTAGATGTGTGTCCTTTGATCAGATGAGACAAAACTAGAGCTCTGTGGTCATCGAGACGCTGCTTATGTTTGGAGAAAGACAGGAGAGAAAGAAAACCTTCAGCAATCTACAGTAAGACTGGGTCTGGGTTGTTGCTTTGTCTTCCAACGAGACAACAACCCAGAATATAGTGTACGTCGCTCCTGGTAGAGAACTACCTCCAGAAGACCAAAATGATATTACTGACTGGCCCTGACTTGAATCCCATTGAAAATATGTGGAGTGAACTGACGACCAACATCCACGGCAGAAGACCATCAACTCTGGAGGAGCTCGAGAGATCTGATAAAGAAGAACGGGCTGGGATTGCTCAGGAGACGTGTGAGGGACTTGGTGAAAACCACAACAAATGACTGCAGGCTGTTATCCAGCAAAAAGGACACACAAGTAACTATTAGCATCACAATGGGCAATGGGCTCACAATTTTGACTCTGGCAGTTTTTAGTTTTTGTGAAATAATTTTGTTTCTGTATACATAGTAAAATAATGTAAGCATCCAAAATAAAGCTAGAATGTTTGAAAAAGCTGTGTTAAAAAATTCTTTGCGCTGTTTAACAGCACTTCAGAAATACTTTTAAAAAACTAAATTTTCTTACGGGGCCTCATAATTCTGTCTTCAAGTGTATGTACACACTTGCAGATTTGTCCTCACATTTACAAATCTCAGCAAACATTTACAGATTATTTTACATATTCACAAATCAGACTGAGATACACACACTCACAACTCTCCACAAGTGTTTGGAAATAATTCTGTCACAATAATAGCCTCATACAACTTTTACAATATTTAACTTTTACAGTATTTAATATTACAATAACGGTCATGAGCCGAGCCGGCTTGGTTTTCCCCGGCTCGGTCCTGATCTCTTTGTGGGTTTTGGCTTTACTGTTTATGTGCCTCTTGAGTTTTCTTTTCATCATTTTTGCCACTGCCTGACCAGCAGCTGTTAGTCAGCCTCTGATCTTTTTTCCCACACTGCTGACAGTCTGTCGATCCTACCACACCCCCTCGCTCTCTATGATTCCACCAGCTGTCCCGGCCCCAGTAATTGTCTTTCCCGCACCTCAGGTGTTCCCAATTTGTGTGACCAGCGGCGTTTGGATTTAAGCAGCTCTCCGCTAGACAAACGCCGTTGGGTCATTGAGTGAGTCACTCCTGCTCTCCACGGGGTGATCGCCACGTCAAGAAGGATTATTGTTTTCGCTCGCCTGGAGTAGTGGACTTTTTTTGACTGCTCCAACTTGTGAGTAAATTGTTCGTGTTTCCTTTGTGTTGCCGCTACACTGTACCAGAAGCGTTCTTTTCCCGGTAGTATCCCGCTTCACTTCTGGTAGCGTTTCCTCTCCGCTGCACAATTGTTACGCTTAGGCTGGGCCCAGTTTACGTTCCCCTCAAGTTTGTTGAACTACCCGCTGTCCTCCCTGCTCTCCCGAGCGCAGTCATTTTGTATCACTATTCATTTGTCGTCTGTATCTTTACACTGACTGTCAATAAATGTGTGTGTGGTGAACTCCATCGTTTAAATCCTCATTCTTCCTTCTCCCCACCATGCGCAATGGAAGGGCGCATGGGGGAGTTTATGACAGAATGACCCAGCCACGAAAAAGGATTTAGCGAGTACACCCACACGTCATTTTTTTCCCTTTATCAGTATAACTGTTCCTTTGTTTGGACTAACCTGTGTTGGAGTTCGTCATGCCCCGGTCCTACCGGAGAAAGGGAGCGGCAGCAGGGACTCCGAGCGAGGAGGAGGAGGTGGCAGCTGTCTACATCCGGAGCTATGTGGATGAGTTTCTCGCTACCAGCGGACCCGAGAAGGATTGGTGGTGCGTCCACGGAGCGGTGGGGATTTTGGAGGCATACCCCGGGCTATGGATCTACCCACAATACGCTGACCTGCTTTCCACAGTCTGCTCACTCCAGCGCTCCTCCCTGGGTCTGGCATTTCCCGCGATGCCAGAACGGAGGCCCGCTTACCTGCAAACGCAGCCTCCGTGGCGCGTTGCTTGACCCTCCACTCGCTCCAGCATGATCGATCCGGGCACATAAAGGACAGTGTCGTCCCGCAGGGGGACGCCGGGAGAATCCCTCCTCTTCTCCAGCGGCCATTATTGCTTCAGCCGCCAAGACAACCGCTGGATTCACCCTGGCCATGCCTACCTCCGTCGTCAGGGAGACGGCTCCTCCAATAGCCTGCGGAGGGGTTGAAATCATCGCTGGCACGGAGAGGGTCGAATTCCTGCCTTCTGCAGCTGCAGATGTCATCACCCGGGATGACAGGCAAGTATTTTTTCGTTCTGAATCATTTTTTAACACTCCATCTTGCCTGTCTCCCGAGGGGGAGGCCCAGTATCAACAGTCCACTGGGTCCTCTCCTCCAGCTGCAAGTAATGATTGTTTCCTTCCCCTCTCCGTGTCTCCTCCCATTCTCCCTGAGGGCCTGCTGTACCAAGAACCGGGTCGCCAGACGATGGAGGAGGTTGAGGCCCTGGATGATTGTGCCCAGGAGCCCGCACGGAGGTGTTCCCCCGCAACCACTCCGGCAGACGAGGAGGGGGCGAGTCTGCTTGCCTTTGTCAACCGCCGGGTCGAGGAGGAGTGTCGTGAGCAGGAGGTCCAAGGATGCATTTCCCCGGCTGTGAGGGGTCCACCTCCTACGCCTGCTCAGCCCACAGATTCACCCTCAGATGAGGGGTGGGCTAATCAGCTCGCCACAGTCAACTGTGGGGTGGAAGAGGAGTGTCTGAGGACCAGGACTGCAACCACCATCACGCCTGCTGCAGGGACCGCTGCAGCAGAGCCACCTCCCGGACCTGACCCCCAGCCGAAGGGATCCGGACCGTCACCGTTGACAGCGTCAAAGTCCTGGACGGCGGTGGAGCTCGAGCACAGGCAAGTAATCTCTCCTGTAGTTCATTCATCAATGGCTGAGAGATCTTGTCTGGCTCTTGGGGACAACAGCCGGGTGCGGCTCCCGGCCGCATCTGGACTCCGCTCGCTGTGATCTGCCGCTGCTGGCGACTCTAACCTTTTCTCCTCTCCCATGACTGTCGAGCCCCACACTACGGTCGGCAGAGAGGAGCTGCCATCACCGGGGTTGCCAACCGACGACGACGAAAGGTTGATGGTCCCAGAGGAGGTCGGCGGGGGCACAGCACCGGGCACGATAATGGAGGCTACGCCCCCCAAGTCGCCAGAGTCCTGGACCGCGGTGGAGCCCGAGTTCAGGCAAGTGTGCTCCATTACGTCAACTCCTCATTTGTCTATGTCACACTGCCCGACTCGTGGTGAGGAGGGCCCGGGGCTGCTCGTAGTAGCCCTCGGGGCCACCTCACCGGGTTCTGCCACTGCCGGCGACCCTGACCCGGTCTCTTTTTCTCTCCCTCTAAGGTCAGAGCCCCCAGCCAGGGTCGCCAGAGAACAGCTGACTTCACCGGAAGCCGCCGAGGATCGGGATCCAGCGCCAGGAGGCGCTAGGAGCACCACCTCCCTCGTTGGGGAGGCCACCGCGGGAGCAATGAGGCCCCCAATGGGGGTCACCGCTGGTGTAACAGTGCTCCAGCCAGAGCCCATCGTGGGTGCAGCCACGTTCCAGACCGGGACCGTCATGGGTGCAGCTCTGGCCCAATCGGGGCCCACCGTGGGTGCTGCAGAGTTGCCGCCGGAGGGCGCCGAGGGTCTGGCCCTGCCAAGGGAGGACGTCGCTGCTTCAGCGACTCCTGCCAAGGTCGTCAGGACTCCCCCCATCGATCGCCTCCTCCGCCTGGTGTTTCTGCAGGTCGGTCCTCTCACCGCAGGTGCAGCTTCGACCCAATCGGGGTCCACTGCAGGTGCAGCTGAGCCTCAGCCAGAGGCCATCGTGGGTGCAGCGGAACCGGCCCAGTTGGGGGCCATTGTGGGTGTAGCTGAGCCTCTGCCAGAGGCCATGGTGGGTGCAGCGGAGCCAGCCCAGTTGGGGGCCATCGTGGGTGTAGCTGAGTCTCAACCAGAGGTCACCATGGGTGCAGTTAGGTTTCCGCTGGAGTCCATCGTGGGTGCAGCGGAGCTGACTCGGTCAGGGGCCACCGTGGGCACAGCTAGGCTCCCGCTGGAGTCCATCATGGGTACAGCGGAGCTGGTCCGGTCGGGGTCCACCACGGGTGCCACTACAGACCACCCTGAGGACGCCGTGGTCCCCTTATCCCTGCCCTATGCCGTGGAGGTCCCCTTTCCCCAGTCCTGTTGCCCACCAGTGAGACTTCCAGTGGGCAGACTGTCTCCTGCTTCACCCCTTTAGTCCTGGTGGCTGAGTAACATTGGCCGGCCTCCGGAAGAATGGACTCCCCGGGTCAGGTGGCCCACATGTTCCGGCAGGCCACCGGACGCCATCCACCGGACCTTCTGCTGGGCCTGGGACTCTGGGCGGCCTCCTGAGCCCAAACGCCCATGGACTTGGGGGGGTTAATTGTGGGCCCTGGGTGGGGCATTGTGTTCCCTCCTTCCTGTTCCCCCTTCCGCCCACCCGGGTTCGGGTTGTTTGTTGTTGTTGCAACTGTTGAGGGAAGGGGGCCTTCTTGATGTTACCTGAGGTGTCTGGAATTCCACCACTTAGAGGGGGGGCTCTGTCATGAGCCGAGCCGGCTTAGTTTCCCCAGCTTGGCCCTGATCTCTTTGTGGGTTTTGGCTTTACTGTTTATGTGCCTCTTGAGTTTTCTTTTCATCATTTTTGCCACTGCCTGACCGGCAGCTGTTAGTCAGCCTCTGATCTTTTTCCCGTGCTGCTGACAGTCTGTAGGTCCTACCATGCCCCCTCGCTCTCTATGATTCCACCAGCTGTCCAAACCCCGGTAATTATCTTTCCCACGCCTCAGGTGTTCCCAATTTGTGTGACCAGCAGTGTTTGGATTTAAGCAGCTCTCTGCTAGACAAACACCATTGGGTCATTGAGTGAGTCACTCCTGCTCTCCACGGGGTGATCGCCAGGTCAAGAAGGATTTATTGTTTTCGCTCGCCTGGAGTAGTGGACCTTTTAGGACTGCTCCAACTTGTGAGTAAATTGTTCGTGTTTCCTTTGTGTTGCCTCTACACTGTACCAGAAGCGTTCTTTTCCCAGTAGTATCCCGCTTCACTTCTGGTAGCGTTTCCTCTCCGTTGCACAATGGTTACGCTTAGGCTGAGCCCAGTTTACGTTCCCCTCAAGTTTGCTGAGCTACCCGCTGTCCTCCCTGCTTTTCCGAGCGCAGCCATTTTGTATCACTATTCATTTGTCGTCTGTATCTTTACACTGACTGTCAATAAATGTGTGTGTGGTGAACTCCAGCGTTTAAATCCTCATTCTTCCTTCTCTCTCCACCGTGCACAATGAAGGGCGCACGGGGGAGTTTATGACAATAATTGCTAAACAAAACAACAGTATTTTTAAGGCTGTCAGAACAGCTAAAGAGCAGCTTACTCTGTATTCTAAGGCTGTAGGGGTCCTCAATTTCAAAGGCGGGGTCCAGCACCCGAAAAATCACCTAAAGGAGGAACAATGTAAAGATTCAAAAATAATATTTATTTTTACATGGAAGAATAAGGGTAGACAGTCTCACCTCTCCCTCAGAGGATGGCTCAATGTCTGAGTAGCGGGAGTCACAGACGATGTCGTCCACTCTGACCATGGGACCGGAGGATACATCGGGGAAGGACGACTCACAGTCATAGGCGAAGTAACGATACACCTGCCATGATTTCCCATAGTCCATGGAGCGCTCGATCATCATGGCAGCTGGACGAAACGTCTGTGGACGAATATAGACAGGGCTGCCTTACTGTTGATAAACTGCCTTACATATTACAATGTGATTAAGCCTCAGCAATGTTTCTAGCTCTGCAGTCTGCCAAAATGAAAATGTTTCTCATGTTTCTAAAAGATGGGCTCTGGCCATTTTTGACCCCCCCCCCCCGCCCCCCACACCATTTTGATGCTCTAAAAATGGGGGTGTGGTCACTATTGAGCATGATTATGGTTGGTCGATAGTGACAAAACTGCCTATGGGCTGCCACTGTAATGGGTAGCCTTATGCGTGGAAACTTGACACTGCTTGGTTGCTACTGTGTAGACACTGGCTTCCAGAGCATTAGGTGGCAGTGTCCTAATTCTAAATCAGGGAAGTAAAGCTTCACTTTTCTACAGTGGCAGTAATTATGTATACAGTCTCTGTGGTTGCATCCTTTGAAGACTATTGCATGTACAGTGTTCATTTTTTGAAGGCGTATAGGGTATGATATTGGGATGTCAAAAACAGAAACCTATCTTTAATGGTTACTGCGAAAATCACTTATTTGTGTTTTTGAAGCGGTGGCAGTCCTGGATCACTTGAGACCCTAGGCTGCCTTCTGTTGCCATCTTTGCTAATAATGTAGTGATTAACGTTCATGTCTAACATTCAGGAATCCAGGGGTTTTGCATACCAGCCTAAACATTAGGCAATACTGAAACTCCAAAAATATAATTATTAACGTGCTAAAATGAGACATTTTGGACAATACCAAAGGGAGTTGAGAAAATCCCCTAAAAATCTAAAATTGGGCTAAACTAGAGAAGTATTCTTATTCTTGTTCAGGAAGTGACTGTGGATCTTTCCTGCTAAACAGGATGAGACAGGATGTGTACGTTGGATGTGTGCTTTGACTATGTGTGGTGCTCTGACGTTGATGGGAGGCATGACTCCAGCTGGCCACCATCAAAGCTGACCAGCAATGAGAGGAGAGCAGCAGTTTTTACTCCTCCTTCTTCCTCCTCCTGCTCCTCTTCCCACCATTCTCCAGAGACAACAACAATTTTCAACAGCTGTCCCATGCTGTGTTTATCTCCATGCCGTGAGTCTGTAAGATACAGTGGTGTGAAAAAGTGTTTGCCCCCTTCCTGATGTCTCATTTTTTTGTGTTTGTCACACTTAAATGTTTCAGATCATGAAACAAATTTAAATATTAGACATAGATAACAAGTAAACACAAAATGCAGTTTTTAAATGAAGGTGTTTATGATAAAGGGAAAAAAAATCCAAACCTACATGGTGTGATGTTGTGCAATAGTGTTATGAAGACATACACTGCCGTTCAAAAGTTTGGGGTCACCCAGACAATTTTGAGTTTTCCATGAAAAGTCACACTTTTATTTACCACCATGAGTTGTAAAATGAATAGAAAATATAGTCAAGACATTGACAAGGTTAGAAATAATGATTTGTATTTGAAATAATAATTTTTTCCTTCAAACTTTGCTTTCGTCAAAGAATCCTCCATTTGCAGCAATTACAGCATTGCAGACCTTTGGCATTCTAGTTGTTAATTTGTTGAGGTAGTCTGGAGAAATTTCACCCCACGCTTCTAGAAGCCCCTCCCACAAGTTGGATTGGCTGGATGGGCACTTCTTGCGTACCATACAGTCAAGCTGCTCCCACAACAGCTCAATGGGGTTTAGATCTGGTGACTGCGCTGGCCACTCCATTACAGATAGAATACCAGCTGCCTGCTTCTTCTCTAAATAGTTCTTGCACAATTTGGAGGTGTGCTTTGGGTCATTGTCCTGTTGTAGGATGAAATTGGCTCCAATCAAGCACTGTCCACAGGGTATGGCATGGTGTTGCAAAATGGAGTGATAGCCTTCCTTATTCAAAATCCCTTTTACCCTGAACAAATCTCCCACCTTACCAGCACCAAAGCAACCCCAGACCATCACGTTACCCCCACCTTGCTTGACAGATGGCGTCAGGCACTCTTCCAGCATCTTTTCAGTTGTTCTGCATCTCACAAATGTTCTTCTGTGTGATCCAAACACCTCAAACTTCGATTCATCCGTCCATCCAATCTTCCTCTGTCCAATGTCTGTGTTCTTTTACCCATATTAATCTTTTTCTTTTATTGGCCAGTCTCAGATATGACTTTTTCTTTGCCACTCTGCCCTGAAGGCCAGCATCCCGGAGTCGCCTCTTCACTGTAGATGTTGACACTGGTGTTTTGCGGGTACTATTTAATGAAGCTGCCAGCTGAGGACCTGTGAGGTGTCTATTTCTCAAACTAGAGACTCTAATGTACTTATCTTCTTGCTCAGTTGTTCAGCGGGGCCTCCCACTTCCCTTTCTACTCTGGTTAGAGACTGTTTGTGCTGTTCTCTGAAGGGAGTAGTACACACCGTTGTAGGAAATCTTCAGTTTCTTGGCAATTTCTCGCATGGAATAGCCTTCATTTCTAAGAACAAGAACAGACTGTCGAGTTTCACATGAAAGTTCTCTTTTTCTGGCCATTTTGAGCGTTTAATCAACCCCACAAATGTGATGCTCCAGATACTCAACCTGCTCAAAGGAAGGTCAGTTTTATAGCTTCTCTAACCAGCTAAACTGTTTTCAGCTGTGCTAACATGATTGCACAAGGGTTTTCTAATCATCCATTAGCCTTCTGATGCAATGAGCAAACACACTGTACCATTAGAACACTGGAGTGATAGTTGCTGGAAATGGGCCAATATACACCTATGTAGATATTGCACCAAAAACCAGACATTTGCAGCTAGAATAGTCATTTACCACATTAGCAATGTATAGAGTGTATTTCTGATTAGTTTAAAGTTATCTTCATTGAAAAAAACGGTGCTTTTCTTTCAAAAATAAGGAAATTTCTAAGTGACCCCAAACTCTTGAACGGTAGTGTATTATTGTGTGACACAGGTGGTGGCTCCACCTTTCCGGTTTTGCCGCCACCCGGAGTATAAAAGGGCTATGCAGAAGAGGGACGGTCTCTTTTGACCTCACCTCTGCCTAGACGGGAGCACTTCTGTAATAATGTGAGGTCAATAATAAAGTTGTGTTCTGCTGCACCTCCAGCCTCATTATTGACTTGTGGTTACGGACATAACACATGGGCCTGTGTGAAAAAGTGATTGCCCCCTAAACCGAATAACTGGTTGGGCCATCCTTAGCAGCAACAACTGCAATCGAGCATTTGCGATAACTGGCAATGATTTCTTTACAGTGCTGTGGAGGAATTTTGGCCCACTCATCCTTGCAGAATTGTTGTAATGGGCAGCACAGTGGCAGAGTGGTTAGCACTGCGGCAGCACAGCAACTCACCCTTGGCCGGGGGATCCTGGGTTCAATCCCAGCCCCTGACCAACAGTGATCTGTGTGGAGTTTGCATGTTCTTCCCGTGTCTGCGTGGGTTTACTCTAGGATTTCTCCGGTTTCCTCCCACATGCCAAAAAACATGCAAGATAGGTTAATTGGAGACTCTAAAAAGTGGCCCCAGGTGTGAATGTGTGTGAATGGTGAAAGGGTTGGGCGCCGCATTAGTGGCTGCCTC
The DNA here is from genome assembly GCA_020510985.1 of Pholidichthys leucotaenia. Lineage (NCBI taxonomy): Eukaryota > Metazoa > Chordata > Actinopteri > Cichliformes > Pholidichthyidae > Pholidichthys > Pholidichthys leucotaenia. The sequence continues at coordinate 182,371,093 of CM035845.1, read as the reverse complement.
ATCCACTCATGTGGATGCCCTGTAACTTCCCCATTGTGGGACTAATAAAGGGTTTTAAATCTAAATCTAATTCAGCCATACTGGAGGGTTTTCAAGCATGAACCACCTTTTTAAGGTCCTGCCACAGCATTTCAATCAGATTCAGGTCAGGACTTTGACTAGGCCACTCCAAAGTCTTCACTGTGTTTTTCTTAAGCCATTCAGAGGTGGACTTGCTGGTTTGTTTTCGATCATTGTTCTGCTGCAGAAACCAAGTGCATTTCAGCTTGAGGTCATGAACAGATGGCCAGACATTCTCCTTCAGGATTTTTTGGTAGACAGCAGAATTCATGGTTCCATTTACCACAGCAAGTCTTCCAGGTCCTGAAGCAGCAAAATAGCCCCAGACCATCACACTACCACCACCATATTTTACTGCTGGTATGATGTTCCTTTTCTGAAATGCTGCGTTACTTTTACGCCAGATATAATGGGGCACACACCTTCCAAAAAGTTAAACTTTTGTCTCGTCAGTTCACAGAGTATTTTCCCAAAAGTCTTGGGGATTATCAAGATGTTTTCTGGCAAAACTGAGACAAGCCTTTATGTTCTTTTTGCTCAGCAGTGGTTTTCATCTTGGAACTCTGCCATGCAGGCCATTTTTGCCCAGTCTTTTTCTTATGGTGGAGTCATGAACACTGACCTTAACTGAGGCAAGTGAGGCCTGCAGTTCTTTAAATGTTGTTGTGGGGTCTTTTGTGACCTCTTGGATGAGTCATCGCTGTGCTCTTGGGATAATTTTGGTTGGCAAGCCACTCCTGGGAAGGTTCACCACTGTTCCATTTTTGCCCAGTCTCTTTCTTATGGTGGAGTCATGAACACTGACCTTAAAGGTTTGATGACACAATTTTGACATTTTTTACCATGTTGTGTAAACCCAAAAGTCATTGTCGATGATCAATATAATATTTACAACCGTGCCTGCATAAACTAGTTATCATCAAAAAACCGCAGCCGCTGACTGGACTGTTGTGCCGCCCACCAAATGAAGGGCGGCACCACCATTACATAAGCAACAGAACAGACTCCGGTGTTGTTGACTGGAATGACAGCAGCTTTGTAGCTCACAGTTTCTCTGGTTTCTTGTTTTAATTTTACGGCTATGCCTTTGCATTGTGTTGCAGGCTTAGATAAACAGCAGGCCGTGAAAGACCACATCACACGCTTCAGCTCCAACTGTCATAAGCCTCCTCATGCGCTCCTCGTGTGCTTTTCCGCAGGATGAGCGCATGAGGAGGGGAAAGATTAATGGATTTATGCGCAGCTTTAACCTACTTTCTGTGATCACATGCTGACGCTCATCGGTCTGGCCACGTCCCCTCTGTCATTATCACCAGCTAATTAAAAATCCCGCTGATCTTCTTTCCCGGTCCTCGCCCAGGTGCTTCTCATCACATCATCACCAGCAGTGCGTGTACTTCGCGGCCGTTTGCCAGTCACGCACTGCTGGTCCATAGTATTGTCATCTGTGCTGTTAGCCTGCCATTATTTTCAGCACTCTCACGACGTGTTAGTCACTCCATGTTCGCCGTGGTTCTCGTGTGTCCTTGAAGCGATGTCGGCTCTGGGGCACACCTGTGGCTAACACGTCTCCTCTCATTCGTTCTTTGGGCGATGCCAGCCCCCGAATGTCATCAGTAAGTGTTTGTGTTTTTTGTACATCTTCACCTTTTTGGGAATTGTCTGTCTTTCTGTATTAAATGTGCTGTGGCGAACCCGACACGTAAATTCTCGTTATTTCATCCTCCCTCTGCGTGCCTTGCGTAAGAGCGCACGGAGGGTCATGATGAATGGATTTATGCGCAGGATTCACCAGATAATACATAATACATAAAGATAATACATTATAAACCCGATGCCTGAGCCACAGAGAATACACTGCTATGATTTTATTGAAAAATTGGGTTTAAATAAATTATATTTATGAACAAATAATTTGTTGCAATATCTGTAACAAAAGCATAACACTCGGTGTTCTCCTGCTGTGTGTTTGTCGCTGCTGCTGCGCCGGCCATGTGTGCCTCTCCACTGTCACTCTCTGAGTCTGACTCGCATGGCACAATGCCCGCTTGGCACGGCTCAAACCTATACGGTCTGATGCCCCCAGATTCTTCATTATCATCCCATTCTTCGGAACTATAATCGTCTGAAGATTGGACAACACAAACCAATTCCAGACTACATGTGCTGGAACCATCGTCTATGTTTTCTACCGCTTCCATCCTGTGTGTACAATGGGCAGCCAAGTGCTGTGTTCTGTTGATGACGTTACAACATGGCCGGGGGGGTTTCCAACCACTGACACAATTGGCGACGTGGCGCTCATGAAAACGTTGGATATTCGCATGGAAAAAAGCCTGTTTGACTTAGAACTGCACAGACCAACCTATTTCGTCATATTGTATTATGTGTTGAAAAATTAGATGAAGTCAAAAACGTGTCATCAGACCTTTAACTGAGGCAAGTGAGGCCTGCAGTTCTTTGGATGCTGTTTTGGGGTCTTTTGTGACCTCTTGGATGAGTCATTGCTGCGCTCTTGGGGTAGTTTTGGTTGGCCAGCCACTCCTGGGAAGGTTCACCACTGTTCTATGTTTTCGCTATTTGTGGAAAATGGCTCTCACTGTGGTTCACTGGAGTCCCAAAGCTTTAGAAATGGCTAGAAAATTGAACTCAGCTTTCCAAAGATGTGATAAACCACAGTTAATTTATGTTTTAAGATAAGATAAGATAAGATAAGACAAGCCTTTATTAGTCCCACAATGGGGAAATTCCAGGATTGCAACAGCACAGGGATAGTGACACTCAGAGCAATAATTTAGAAGATAAGAGAATAAGAGCAGTGAATATACAGTACATATGTACACATAAATATATAAATATATATACACAGTGAGGAGCATTGTAGCTAGATGGAATAAATGGCATAACCGTCTATTTAGTTACCCCACATAGTATGAATATGTACCCCTACATATTGTCACCCTCCACAGTGATATTGTCCTAGTTGTATACTGGAGGGGACCATTTTGTGCAAGTCTGTTGCGTCCTTTGCATTCAATACTATTAGGTCGTCACGTTTTTTTGCTATCTCTGTGTGCAGCCCTGCTTAGGTTATAAAGTCTGACAGCCGTAGGTAGGAAGGACCTGCGAAACCTCTCGGTCACGCACCTAGGATGATGTAGCCTACTGCTAAATGAGCTCCTCAGTGCATTCAGTATGTCCTGCATAGGGTGGGACTCGGACTCCAGCAGAGATGACAGCTTAACCACCATCCTTCTCTCACCTATCTCCTCCACTGGGTCAAGGCGCTGCCCCAGGACAGAGCTAGCTTTCTTGATCAGTTTGTTCAGTCTTTTCCTATCGGCTGCTGTGATGCCACTGCCCCAGCAGACCACTCCAAAAGTGATGGCTGATGCCACCACCGAATCATAGAATGTCTTCAGGAGCGCCCCTTGTACACCAAAAGACCTGAGCCTCCTCAGTAGGAACAGCCTGCGCTGTCCCTTCTTGTAGAGTGCGTTGGTATTGTGTGACCAGTCTAGTTTATTATTCAAATGAACACCCAGGTATTTGTAGGATGTCACCATCTTAATGTCTGTTCCCTGGATGTTTACTGGTGCTGTGAGGGGTTGTCCTTGCCTGCAACAGTACACCACCAGCTCCTTAGTTTTCCTCGCGTTGATCTGGAGGCAGTTCCGATGGCACCAGTCCACGAAGTCCTGGATAAGTCATTAAGTTTAGTGGGGAGGCAATCACTTTTTCACACATGGCCATGTAGGTTTGGATTTTTTTTTTACCCTTAATAATAAATACCTTCAATTAAAAACTGCATTTTGTGTTAACTTGTGTTATCTTTGTCTAATATTTAAATTTGTTTGATGATCTGAAAGATTTAAGTGTGACAAACACAAAAAAATGAGAACTCAGGAAGGGGCAAACACTTTTTCACACCAGGGTATATGCTGTACTTTTAAGTGTGCATGTATGTGTGACAGAGAAAACAGACACCTTGAAGGTCATGATAAGGTGTGTGAAATGAAACTCAGCCTCCAGGTCCAGCTGGATAGTCACATTCTCCACACCTGCAAGAGAATGGAAACAGGAAATTAACAATTGAAGTCACTCCATTCAAAAGAATTTTAAATGTTAGCATGCCATGCACACACTTTCTCACATTCAACATTTGCACTCTTCCGCATGTACAGTCTACTTAACTTGCTAAAGTATAGTAATAAAAACTGAGCATCATTGCACCTGGCTGTTAGTAGGTCAATACAGTTTACTAGGAACAGACTTGTGCTTATTTGTTTTGTGCTGTCTATTATATTGTAATTTGGTGATATATAAAGCTTGAAGAGCTTAAAGGGCTCATTGACTGAAAAATAGTGTGTTTGTAGGTTTTAACTGTCTGAAATGTTTTACTGGTCATGTAATTATTGAAAAAAAGTATCAAAACACTCACGTCTTTTAAAAAACACACAGCCTTTATGTTGTTTTTCTCTCCAAGAAATGGTTTTGATTTTTCTGGGGATTTTTTGTATCTCAAGAAATGGTAAACCCAGTCCAGTGCCATCCTTAATACCCGCCCACTGCTCTATTATTAGCCAGTACTAGTGCATGCCCGTAGAAAGCAAATATTCTTATCTGAAACAGGTATCCTAATTAGGCATTCCAGGCCCAAATGTAGGCTGTGTTTGAAAGTGGAATACAAAGAGGTGTAGCCAATATGTAGGCAGTCACACATGTTAGACTTTGACAAATATAAAAGGGACCGAACACTATAAATTTATTTGATTGTGTGAATATTAATTACAGAATTATTGAAAATGAATGGGACATCCAATATTAGCGACTGTTTAAGAACCCTTGTTTGTTTGTCAGACTTATTTGTGTGATCTTTTATGAGTTATAGTCATAAGTGTTGTATCTTGCACTATGGGAAATGGGAGTTGTTCAATCACCATTATAATTATTTTAGTTTATATGTGTTATTTATAGTCTATTGTCAATAAACTCATGCAGTACTATAACAGGGCACATTTCCAAATATTGGAGACCCATTCTAGTGCATCCTTTTATATTTTAGCAATATTATAAGTACAAAACACCCTACATTATCATACACAGCAGAACACTGATTACAGTTGCAGTAAATAAATACTGTTAGTAAATAAAAAAAAGATTTATTTTGTTATTTGGGCAGTTTTTGTCACGGTTGTCGTTTAGTCAAAGCCTGTGCATATGTGTCCGCATATGATATGCAATTGATCTGGCCATTCAGCTCCACAGTCATGGTGGTAATCGGGAAGACTGGGCTTTCCTCCCTGCAAGGACTGCGATAAGCTGCCCCCCTCCCCCCATACACCCGTGCACCTTGCATTCTCCACATATCAATGGCCTAAACACAAAACCTGCACTTTTTTGAGAAAGCTAAAAAAAAAAAAACAAAAAAAAACTTTTTTCTTTTCTTGCAGAATGCTATGCTATTTTTTTTCCCCCATCAGAATAATTTTCTGTCACAATAAAGAGCGGAACTGTCTTGCAGACAGACATGAGCAGCCTTCCTTGTTCTCATCCAAAGTGAAATCCGCAAATCAGAAAATCCTGCAGATAGGTTTTGCATTTCAGCCATCGATATGCCGAATTATCCTTTAGAGGTACCGTACGCAATCACAGCAACATTATAGTATAATTTTTTTAAGCATTAAATCATCAGTATTCTCTTTTTCCTGGTCAAATTTGTCGCTTTTCACTTCCTTGTTTTGTTTGCAGAGCGCTCTGGTGACTGCCAGGTCGTGATATTGCATATTATCTAATCAGTACGGAGTCAATCCGAAGCTCCACCCATGCTTCTAGAAACCAGGGCATGACGAAACCGAGTAGTGGCTAAACTTTTATTGATAAAAATTACTGTGGGGTCACCCCCCACAGCCTACAGACTAGCAGAGCGCTCAGCTGGAGCAATTAACAGAACAGTGAGATGTATGGACTGTTATCAATAGGTGGAGAGGAATTCCGGCCAGTAATCCTGCTATTGTTATGTGTGACTCTCAAATGCAAATGTCCATGCTTACTGCTGTGCATGTATTGTCTGTAGCTGGGTTTATAAGCCAACTGAATATTGCTTGCTCATTCTCTCTCTTACTGCTCATCTGAACACACGCGTTGCCTGTCTGCTACGAGAGCCTGAGAGCTCGCTCCGGCATGCTTATACAGTGCTGGTGTGAGCTCCGTGATGGCGATGAATAAAACTCCCTTTTAAACCTCAGTTTGCCGTGCCTTATTTCACCATTGCCACATTACATATTTTCACTGAGCAACTCCATACTTGGGAATGCACACCCTCCTAACCTCAGCAAAGCTCTTATAAAATCTGAGGTCAGTCTGACAGTTTGCGAGATATGAGAGGAACACACACGCAAACAGAGATTTCTTGCATTTATAGATAGATAGATAGCTGTCTGACATGTAGATGGATGGACAGCTTGCACCAAGCATGGTTTATATTATTTTCTTCAGATTTCAGTCACCCTAATAGACATCCCTGTTTCCTCCTGGTTCACTAATCCACAGTTGATAATATATCTCACATCACCCTGGCTTATTTTGTTATCTTTTTGGCTTGACACTATATTGAACCATTAGCATTAACGTGCTAGGTGGTCGGAAGTGATCACTGTAACCTGGTACAGCTCGCCTCAGTAGGGGTGAGGTGATGGACATGCCGCCTGGTGTTAGCTTAACTGTCGATCCTGTTTTTTGATCACTATTTTCTATAAATTTTATTCATTCCCACTGGAATACTTGTTCATCTAACAACGCTTGACTATATATTTCATTTTTAGATGGTATTTTAGCTTAGTTAAAGTTTTATTTTCTCAAACCGGGATCTGAGGCTGCTAGCAAAGGCTAGCAGTTTAGCCACTCATTCACTCATTGTTGTGTATTCAATTCAATTCAACTTTATTTATATAGCGCCATTTCACAACAACAGTCATAGCACTTTCAACTGTAGGGGAAACCCCCACAATTGTATTATTATTATTATATTGTATTATATTAAATATTATGGGCGCGTGTGTTGTGGAACTGCCTCCGTTCCTGCAGGACCAGGGTGCGCCGGTTATCCCTTGGGCACGCTGGAAAAACTTATTTCAAATTTGTCTGACAGCAGCCAGTTTTGACGGGGTTTCCGACGACAGGCAGAGGAGCCTGTTGTTTCACCATCTGGCAACGCCTGTTCCTCACGCTGTGTGGCGATGGCTCGCTGGAGGAGTCGCTATTAAAGATGGACGACCTGTTCGGTGACGGTGCCACGGTCACCAAGAGGAGGTGCAGATTTTTTAACCATGAACAGCAAACCGGTGAGTCCATTTTATCTTTTTTGATGGAACTGCGTTGTTTGGTGGGAGAGTGTGATTTTGGGCTGCTAACAGATGATAGACTGGCGCATGACACGACTAGCGAGTGGCTAGGAGCCACGCTGCAGGACACTCGACAGCCTTTTTCTCTGCTCGAAGTGGTGGACATGATTAAGCTGAGGGAGTCCGCGGCCCTACGGGGGCTAAGGGCCTTCACTGGTAAGGCACTGGAGGACCGGGCCTCGGCGCCACAGGTACCAGCTATTGTGCTAACTAGGCCTCAGGGGCGCCCGAGGAAGAAGAAGAAAAAGAGGAGAAAGCAGCCTGTGGGGCATGGAGGAGCCCGTGTTAGGTTCACGGACCAGGTTGGTGAAGACCCGTGTGGTGCTGGCCAAGTGTGTGTGGCACAAGGAGGAGGAGGGAGCCTGAAATGGTATGTGGTGCAGTTGGACGGCGTCAAGGTGCCTCTCGTGCTGGACTTGGGCGCTGGCAGGTCCATTTTGAGCCTGGCAACATTGAAGAGGCTGTTCCCGGAAAAAGTTATTAAACCAGGAGCCATGAGGATGTTCGGTTATGGCCACGCCGAGATCGACATGGTTGGCACGGTCAAGTTTGATGTGTTGTGTGGACAGCAGAGGGCGCCAAAGTTCGTCTTCCAGGTGGCACAGCAGGGGACGGACCTACTTGGAATTGACTTACTGGGACAACTGGGGTTTTCCATTCGGGATCCCCAGGGCTCGGTGGTGCTGACGGCATTCACAGACTGGCAGTTCCGTTGGCCGGCACTGTTCATTGGCCTTGGTCGGATCGGGAACTTCTGCCACCGCCCGCTGGCAGATGAGTTGGTGATGCCCAGGATCCAACCGCTTCTGCGCTTACTGCTGGCGTTGCGTGAAAGTGTGTCGGCAGAGCTCTCAAAGCTGTTGAATGCAGGGATCATCGAGAAGGTGGATGCGTCACCTTGGATTTCGAACCTGGTGGTGGTGAAGAAGAAGGATGGAGGGATCAGACCATGCATCAACCTACGCATGGTAAATAAGGCAATCATTCCAGATAAATAAGATAAGATAAGATAAGATAAGCCTTTATTAGTCCCACAATGGGGAAATTCCAGGATTGCAACAGCACAGGGATAGCAACACTCAGAGCAACAATCAGAAGGCAACAAAAAACAAGAACAGCTAGTAAACATATGTACATATTACTATAAATATATATCGTATATATAGACACACAGTGCGGAGCATTATGGTTGGTGAATGTGCAGCAGAAAGTCTAAGCTCTCTCTCCGTGGATGCGGCGGGCCAGCTGGAAGTCTTTATACCCCCTCCCGACCATGGAGGAGCTCACGGTGACGTTCAGTGGGTCCAGGGTGGTCACTAAGCTGGACCTTCGGCAGGGGTGTCTGCAGGTGCCACTACACCCGGATAGCAGGAACCTGACGGCATTTGTGATATGGGGGTCTTTAGGTATGCCCGAATGCCGTTCGGGTTGAGCTCCGCCCCCAGCTGTTTCCAAAAGGTTATGGCCATGATGCTGGCGGGTCTGAAAGGGGTTGTAGCCTACCTGGATGACATCGTGGTTCACAGCGCGACAAATGAACTTCATGATGAGAGACTGGAGAAGGTGTTGAATCGGATGCAGGAGCACGGGGTCACTCTCAACGGTGACAAATGCCTCTTTGCAGCGGAGGCAATCGATTTTGTGGGGTTCCGGCTGATGGGTGAGGGTCTGCAACCACTACATTCCAACATGGAGGCGATGCTTCGCATCCCGGAACCCACTACGCCCGCCCAGATTTCATCTTTCAAATTTCTTACAATATTCCTTACATTTGTTGGTGACCGAGAGAATAGTCTTTTTAACAGTTTTACAGAAATTCTCTACTCATGCCATTACACCCGTATCTCACGGAGTGGCAAATGCTGGCAAGCATTGTGATTTGAGGGGTCCCGCTGGGGTTTGTGGGAGTGGTGGTTCGTCGGCAAGTCTGCAACTATAAAAACTGCCTGTGACCTTAAGCCTCCACGAACCCCAAAGGAACCACTCAAATCGCAGCGCTTGCCAGCATTCACCTCTCCTCGCCACTCTATGAGGTACTACCCTTGAAGATCCCAGGGATGACTTCGGGGGTCGACTTGATTTATTCAGCTCATGATACATCTGCTATAAAGGCTAGGAGCAAGCCAGCTAATGGCTAAGTGACATAGGAGGGAGGGTGGAGGTGAATACAGGCAGGGATTTCTTAAAGTGACACAATTCATTTGAAGCGTTTTCAGAAAGGCTGGAAAAATTTAAAAAGAAATTTGCCACAATAATTAAATAATTAAAGAAAATTTGAACAAAATATGTCACAAACATTTCATTAAGACGTGTGAGCTGTTAAAATGCGGAAAATGTGCAGTCAGTGACCCCTTTAAAGAGACCGAACTGGGGGATTGATGAGAAAGATTTCGGAAATCCCAACTGAAGCCATTGTCTTCTTGGAGCTTCCAGCTGTATGTGAACCATCTGTGCTGCTGGCTGCTGCCCCATCCATGCCCCCCCACACCTCTGATGGATTCCCACCACTCTGCAGGAACACTGTGTGCATGAATGCATGAGAACCCACTGTCATGGGATTATTTTCAGGGATCCAGATAATGATGCAATGACAGAGGTTTTATGTTTCTGTTTTTCACAGATTGCAATACAAAATGGTTTGGAATAGTTACGAACATGGAGCAATGTCATCTAAACATGTGTTGTATATTCAAATATTCTGACTGCAGAGTATCAGGCGCAACTGATGTTTATTTGTGTTGGAGGAGACTTTTGTTCCTCTGGGTGGAGCACAGATAAAGTTCTGAAAAGCTATGAGCTGGTAAATGAGCACTAAAACCAGTTAGAGAAAGTGTTCTCCTTGAAATCAAGACTGCCACGGTGTTATATTTTCAGTACTATTTATCATGGCTGAAATAAGATAAAAGTTACAATTACAAGGAACATTTTACAGGTTTGGATTGAGTATCTTATTTTCATTCCTGATCCCCTCTGACATGATTTGATTCCTTCTTTTTCTTCTTGGATTAACACGATTACTAGGATTCATTTAAGACACTGTTTTAGAACATAATCTATAATATCTGTATCAAAGCAGTACTATGTAACTTTCTTGTCAGAACACTGAAAAGACTCCAACTGTGGCGACTAAGACCTTAGTCCCTACAACCAATCACAGCATGCTTTGTTGTTGATGGCTCAAGATGTGTCCTGTGATTGGCTGTTGGAACTCAGGTCATGGTAGCACTAGTTATAGTCCTTTCAGCATTCCTACCAAGAACGGAGCTTTTGCAGGCAATGTGGGCCCACTGAGGCTGTGGGGGAAGTGACATTCACCTGGACAAAGGTTGATGTTCCATCAGAACAATTTTGGAAACATTATTTTAAGGTGAAAAATCTTCCATAGTGTTGATTTAAAAAATCTTATCTGACACTATGATACTTCAAAACAGTGTAAACTAAGATAATTTTAGTAACCTAAAAACTGCTTACAAGTCCAGTAAATATTAGAGAGGGTGTAACTTCACTACTAGATGTTGCTGAACAACAGCTCACACGTCTTAATGAAATGTTTGTGACATATTTTGTTCACATTTTCATCAATTTTTTTAATTATTGATGCAAATTTGTTTTGTATTTTTCCTGGCTTTCTTGAAAACCTCTGATTTACAGCCTGTCACTTTAAGAAACATCCTTCACTTATTCAACTCCACCCTCCCTCTTATGTCAGCCATTAGCTGACTAGTTTCTAGCGTTTAGCTTTTAGCCTTCTTCTAGCTCGGGAAAGCGGCGCTGGTTCACTAATCCACAGTCGATGGTGTATCTTGGTCACTCTGGGCCATCTCCCAATAATTTTGCCGTGATTCCACAACAAATCACTAGTACCGTGTGCTGAGTGGCCCCCGATCGCCGCAACCAACCTGGCCCGGGACCCGAGGCTGCTTGCCGAGCCAAGCTGCTGAGCCATGGGACCTCAAAGGGCAGTGTCTCACTCTGCAGGACTCCGCGCCACTTCCACAGCCAAATGGCAAATGCCCCGTGATGAGGCAGCTCCCTTACGTTGCCCGCAACAGTGGAGCAGAGTCGTGTGGAGCCCTGGAGGACGGTAGTGGAACTGGCTGTGAGAGCCAGCAGCCTCCAGCCAGCAGCCTCGGGTCCTGTGCTAGGTCGTCGCAGTGACTGGCACACCGGTGCTGGCGATTTGCTGTGAAATCACAGCGAAATTGAGAGATGGGCCAGAGTGACGCGAAGTATATTGTCAACTGTGGACTGGTGAACAAGGTGGTAACAGGAATGGCTATTAGGGTGACTAAGATCTGAAAAAAATAATGTAAGCTGTGCTTGGTGTGATCATCTTGGTACCAGTGTTAGCTTGGGAGCTAATAACTCAGGGACTAATAGGCTACCTTTAGCACCCCTTCCATCTGCATGACAGACAGCTAGGAGGGTCAATAATAGAGCAGTGGATGGATCTCATGGACAGCGTTGGGCTGGCTTTGTCAAATCTTGACGTATACAATTTACCCAGAAGAATCAAAAATGTTTCTGGGAGAGAAAAAACAGATAAAGACTGTATGTTTTTTAAGAGAATTGACTGTTATGAAATCTTTTTGATAACTGCATTTCAGCCAGTTAAAACCTACAAACTGTCACGGTTTGGTAGGGGCAGGACCCAGATGCGAGACTCAAGTTTAAAATAATATTTATTAAGAGCTGGCCAACACCGACGCAGCTCGAGGGCTCAAAACAACAAATTCAGGCATAACATGACAAAATCCAAAAGTCAAACAGGAGCTCGGCAGGATACAGGCTCGTCAAGACTAGGCTGGAAACAGATGCGTATTTCTCACACTGTATGACGAGGACACCAGTCCAGAACATAGACTGACATGGACATAAATAGACGACGAGCTAACCACGGGACACAGGACAGGTGGAGAACAATCAATGACAAACAGAGACGGTAGGGAAGTGTCACAGGACAGGCGGGGCTGCACGGACAATCACAGACAGGGGATGTACATGAGACATGAACAGAGGGCCAGGGGAGACAAAACCATGACAGTAATAATACTACTAATAATAATCATAATCAACAGAGAGCCGGGCAGGGACCATTTCCATGGAACTTAAATAGAGCCATAATAAACTAAGAACTCAAGCAAGAATAATAAAAATACAAGAACAGAATCATGACTATAATAATAAATAATAATAAATGCAGAAAACCCTAAGATACAAACTCAAAATGAGGACATGGGCTGGGACCCCATGTTCTGGTGGCAAGGAAAATCAACAGTAAATCAGGGTGAGGGTCTCGGGCCGAGTCCACGTCCTGACACAAACACACCATTTTTCAGTCAATGACCCTTTAAGCAAACTGTCAGAAATGCACATTAAGAATGCAAAGAAGCTGATGGAGACCCAGTAATGGTCAGATTGTCTGCTTCAGCTCTGAAATAGTGATGTACCTTTATGTTGTTTTTCCTACAGCAGAATCTACATCAGATGATTTTCACTGTGGCCTAGTCTGGCCTGGTTAAGAAAGTGTTAAATGTGAGTTTTTGAAAAAGATTTTTTTTAAGTTCTTTATTTCATTTAATGGTAAGGAAGACTCAAAATTGTGTACATGTCCATTTATATTTTACATATTGATATTGTATTTATTTCAGTTAGTTTCAGTACACTATGGTCTTAATAAATGTTTTAAACATTTTAGCAATGTAAAAAGATTTATATAAAATTGTCTTAACTGTTTAAGAGTATATGGAATACATGTAACATAGTACTGTCTATTGTTACTGTTTATATAATGTAATATTATATTAGAAGGTTAGGTTATGAAGAACTTGATCATTTAAAAAAAAAAATCCTGATCAAAGTTCGACACTACTCAAGTAATATTTAAAGTAGACAGTAGGACAAAGAGGCTGTGCTTCAGGAACAAAATATTGAGTGGAGTAGTAAACCTAAAATCTGGTATCTGACAGACTGTAAATGTCCCTCATCTACTGATGAATTACTCAGGACAAAGACACATCTTCTTACTTAATATTATAATCCTTCATGAGAGTAGAAACAGAAAAGATTAATAAAAGATAAATGCTGTAAAATCTGATTTTGTTCTGAAAAATTCTACAAGCCACCTTTCTATAGTTTGACGTTTATATATGTGGATACATTTCAATACTTTTGTGCTCTTTATATTTTATTCTTTATTGATTTTCAGAGTGGGCAGCATAGAAATAATGTCATTGTACAAGGAAACTACTCTTAAACGGTGCAGATGATAATCACTTTAACTTTTTAGTAGATACTTTCTTATTTCTAGACTAGTAGTTGTTTTAGTAATTATTTTTACTAATATTAAACATAAAAAAGTAATACTTTTACTTTAGTATAATTTCTGGATGCCCCATCCACCTCCATAGAGGGTATGCACATGATGTCACAGAACAGAGGTCATGACAGTTAAAAGCACAGAATGGCAAAAATGAGTGGCAGCTTGAAGGCCCTGTCACACCTTGACAATTCAGGCAGTGTTTGCCACACGTATAAAAATTGGTCTAAAACAATGGCATACGCTGAAATTTTCTCTTTTGGCCGCATACATCACATATCCATAACGAGTTTGACATATATATATATACTGTATATAACGTATTAGTAACTTATATAGAACATTTAGATAACTTATGAATAACTTCAACCAACGAATGCTTAACGTGTTGCTGGCATTCACAAATTATGCCCAACCATAGTCTAACTTATGCATAGCTTATCCTAACTTATGCATAGCGCAGTCATGCCAAATTGCCGTCACCTCCCAATCCATGAATCCTAGGTGTGCAAGAGATCATCTCTGTTCAATTGAGATGATTCTCCCCTCCAAAGACCATCGCAGAGCTGTCAGATCTGTCAGGTCGGTCACGTCTAAAACAGCTGATGTGACACGTCACGAACGTCAGATGACAGTTGTCACAACCTGGCTCAAAGGCATGCAAACTGATGGCAATAAAAAAAAGTTTATTTTCAAGAAAGTGGGAAAAAAAAAAACAAGATGATGCATGTGCTTCGTGTGCTTTTGCCGGTGTGAACCCAAAAACATCAGAGAGCAGCAGTCAAAGGAAAGCAAAGTGTGATTTATCATGGAAAACAGCTGAGTTCTGTGCTTCGGGCGATCAGCTGATAGGATCCACTTCCTCGGGTGTTCTGACATTTTGGCATATCTATCAGAACAGCACTGGACAACTGATGGTACAGACAGCAGTCAAAGGTAAAAAACATGACGAGGGATAAACAGCAATGTGGATCTTCATAATATCCTCAGACACGTCCCCAACAGGTCCTGTTACATGAACAAGTACGTGTGTGTGTGTGTGTGTGTGCTGCAGGCACCAGCTGAGCTGATCAGAACAGAGCAGGTGAATCAAGTCAGCTCTTAATTAGTAAAGGTGTCACCTAGTCTACACAGAGACCATCACAGTAGAAACATGTCAAGGTTGGAAACATCTCTTTACGTTGCCTGAATAGAAGAGCAAGACCAGTTTATCGGGTTCCTCCTGTGAACCAACGCTGCCAATAGGCCATTATACTGTAGCTGTAAGTTAGAAACCTGTTCAGTAAGTTATACATAGGTTCAAAGAACGTTACTCGTATGTTAGAAATAAGTTTTGGGTACGCTAGACATTTATCTCGACGTATTTTGACTTGAGTAACTTATGAGTCGCTTACAAGTAACGTATGTAAACGAATGCATAACCTCCCTACAACTTATGCTCTGCGCATGCAGGACATTTCAGCCATACATCGGAGGAGCTTGGCGTACAACGCCGTATACCAGCATGCTTCAGCATGCTCTTAACTTATACAAAACTTACTCATAACTGATTCCATGTACACCAGCGTATTCTCCAAATTTTTCATACATTTGGCAGATCATCTAGGTGTAACAGGGCCTTTAGTTTGCATGCAGCAAAACACAAAAGCCACACAATATTCAGTCCTGCCTGTGATGTTTGTGATGTTGGGTTTAAATACTTTTATTTGTGAAGTCCGGTGAAGTGGCGGCCACTTCCTCTTCTACCACTGCACCACCCCATAAATACCAGGGGACATCCATTTTACGGCCTCTTGCCGATGCCCCTGCCTGGTGGCTTTTGTGTGTCCAACTTCTCAATAAAGCTGAGTTCACTCGTTTACCCGGCCTCATCCTTATACAAAGGTATTTACAGACATAACACTGCCATCATCCTATCATTGCACCTTGTATTTTTAAAGTCTCAGAACCAGTCATTCACTCATGTGTGTTCCTGGTGCTTTACCCACATATCACTACTTCTACACTAGTAATCGGTGTGGTATTAACATCCAAAGTAATATTAGCTTTTAACACTTCACTCTCACTGTCAGACATGTCTCTCTAACACAGACATCTGTCACATACAATAAGATTTAATAATTTTGCTCAAACGAGCTTTATTTTGATTAACTATGTTTTTTCTCTCTGCCCATTGTGTCATTCCCCCCCCCCATTCCCCTCTTTACCCTCCACTGTATGACAGGGGCCTTGCATGGCTGCCGCGTCATTGGGAAGCGCTTATCGAGCGCGCCCAATGTCAAGTCAAATTCCTCGTATGTTTACATGTAAACATGCTTGGCAATAAAGCTATTCTGATTCTGACCATTAAACATCAACACAATTAAGACATCGGCTTAGTTTTAAGTAGTTATACCAGTAAACAAGAGAGCACTCAGAGAGTGCATAAATCCACCAAGGGATGTATCTGTCTGTTAGCAGGATCATGCAAAACTACTGGATGGATTTGGATGAAATCTTCACCAGAGGTGGCCCTTGAACTACAGATGAATTCATTAAATTTTATTGGTGATCTGGGTCAGAATGTCGATCCTGAATCACTTGTTCATTTTTTTTAACATTGCGATGTAGGGCGGAGCAGACGCCAGCAGAAACATTATACCACAATAACAGAGGTATAATTAACATAAGCCAGGGTGATAGGAGGATCTTCTCTGCAGGAGGCACTGCATGTATGGCTGTGAATGAATATTGTGAATCACTTTTGTTTTGCTGTATGCAAACTAAAGTTGCCACTTATTTTTGCCACTCAGTGCTGCATAATTTCCATGAGTTTTGTTCTATGACATCATGCACCTACCCTCTATATGAAGGTTCTAGTTGTGGTTTCATGGTGCATTTCCTCCCCTTGCGAGACAAAAACATTAAAACAGAAACTTAGTTACAGTTTCGTACATAATCATTGGAAACTCTTCCTCACTCTTAAAGCCCACCTGCAACTTCACAAACTTCCATCTTCCCCACTTTAAAGCCTGAGAGTGTTTAGGTGATGACACACATCTGCTTTCTAACCCCACACACCTGTTCACCACGGCACACCTGTAAGACCCGCCCCCTTGGCCTGCTCCTATTGGCTGCAGTGAGCAGCTCTGTGATCTTCCGTCTACTCATTACTGCTCACTTCTCATGAGAAGTTTCAATAAGCTCTCACATGACTCTCTACTGGAGTGAAAATGTTTTTCTTTTCCTGCTTTTAAACCATTCTGTTACTCAGGTGAGTTCTCTGCCTCTCACCATTCTCCGACTGCCACCAGGTCTTGAGGCGGTTGGGGGCGAAGGTGGTAACCACATTCTCGATTGTGTGGCTAACAGGGTTGAGATCCTCGTCATACATCTGTTTAGAGTCGCACATGAAACATTTCGTGTCCTCCTGTTGGAGAGAAAGCCTTTAAGTGTCACTTAACCACACATGATGACCCCAACATTTTTATACAAATATAAAAGGAAATATTTTCCCCCTAATAGAATACAGTCCTGATTCCTGAATAATCAGTGTAACAGTCTATCAACATGTTTGTGGCTATTTCTTAGACAAATGGCTTCAAATTTTACAGATATAATTTGTAAAAGGAAAAGCATCAAAACCTCATTCAGGTACACATACAGTGGATATAAAAAGTCTGCACACCCCTGTTCAAATTCTAGGTTTTTGTGATGTAAAAAAATGAGACCAAGATAAATCATTTCAAAACTTTTTCCACCATTAATGTGACCTATAACCTGTACAACTCAATGGAAAAACAAACTGAAATCTTTTAAGTGGAAAAATAAAAATACACTTACAATAACCTGGTTGCATAAACATGCACATCCTCTTATAACTGCGGATGTGGCTGTGTTCAGAATTAACCGATCACATTCAAACTCATGTTAAATGGAAGTCATGGTGAAGCCATTCTTTTGTTGATTTGGATGTGTGCTTTGGGTCATTGTCGTGCTGCAAGATATAAGTTCCTCTTCATCTTCAGCTTTCTAGCAGAAGCCTGAAGGTTTTGTGCCAACACTGACTGGTATTTGGAACTGGTGATAATTCCCTCCACCTTGACGAAGGCCCCAGTTCCAGCTGAACCAAAACAGCCTCAAAGCATGATGCTGCCACCACCATGCTTCACTGTAGGTATCAGTGGGGCAAAAAAGTATTTAGTCAGCCACCAATTGTGCAAGTTCTCCCACTTACAAGATGAGAGAGGTCTCCAATTTTCATCACAGGTATACTTCAACTATGAGAGACAAAATGAGAAAAAAAAAATCCAGAAAATCACATTGAAGGATTTTTAATGAATTAATTGGTAAATTCCTCGGTAAAATAAGTATTTGGTCACCTACAAACAAGCAAGATTTCTGGCTCTAACAGACCTGTAACTACTTCTTTAAGAGGGTCCTCTGTCCTCCACTCGTTACCTGTATTAATGGCACCTGTTTGAACTCGTTATCAGTATAAAAGACACCTGTCCACAACCTCAAACAGTCAGACTCCAAACTCCACTATGGCCAAGACCAAAGAGCTGTCAAAGGACACCAGAAACAAAACTGTAGACCTGCACCAGGCTGGGAAGACTGAATCTACAATAGGTAAGCAGCTTGGTGTGAAGAAATCAACTGTGGAAGCAATTATTAGAAAATGGAAGACATACAAGACCACTGATAATCTCCCTCGATCTGGAGCTCCACGCAAAATCTCACCCTGTGGGGTCAAAATGATCACGAGAACGGTGAGCAAAAATCCCAGAACCACACGGGGGGACCTAGTGAATGACCTGCAGAGAGCTGGGACCAAAGTAACAAAGGCTACCATCAGTAACACACTATGCCGCCAGGGACTCAAATCCTGCAGTGCCAGATGTGTCCCCCTGCTTAAGCCAGTACATGTCCAGGCCCATCTGAAGTTTGCTAGAGAGCATTTGGATGATCCAGAAGAGGATTGGGAGAATGTCATATGGTCAGATGAAACCAAAATAGAACTTTATTGTAAAAACTCAACTTGTCATGTTTGGAGGAGAAAGAACACCATACCTACTGTGAAGCATGGGGGTGGAAACATCATGCTTTGGGGCTGTTTTTCTGCAAAGGGACCAGGACGACTGATCCGTGTAAAGGAAAGAATGAATGGGGCTATGTATCGTGAGATTTTGAGGGAAAACCTCCTTCCATCAGCAAGGGCATTGAAGATGAAACGTGGCTGGGTCTTTCAGCATGACAATGATCCCAAACACACCGCCTGGGCAATGAAGGAGTGGCTTCGTAAGAAGCATTTCAAGGTCCTGGAGTGGCCTAGCCAGTCTCCACATCTCAACCCCAAAGAAAATCTTTGGAGGGAGTTGAAAGTCCGTGTTTCCCAGCGACAGTCCCAAAACATCACTGCTCTAGAGGAGATCTGCATGGAGGAATGGGCCAAAATACCAGCAACAGTGTGTGAAAACCTTGTGAAGACTTACAGAAAATGTTTGACCTCTGTCATTGCCAACAAAGGGTATATAACAAAGTACTGAGATGAACTTTTGTTATTGACCAAATACTTATTTTACCAAGGAATTTACCAATTAATTCATTAAAAATCCTTCAATGTGATTTTCTTGATTTTTTTTTCTCATTTTGTCTCTCATAGTTGAGGTATACCTATGATGAAAATTTTAGACCTCTCTCATCTTTTAAGTGGGAGAACTTGCACAATTGGTGGCTGACTAAATAATTTTTTGCCCCACCGTATGGTGTTCTTTTGGTGATGAGCAGTGTTGTGTTTGCACCAAATATACCTTTTGGAATTATGACCAAAAAGTTCAACCTTGATTTCATTGGACCATAACACATTTTCCCACATGCATTTGGAAGATTTCAAAAGTGTTTCTGCAAAATGTAGCAGGGCTTGGATGTTTTTCTTCGTAAGATAAGGCTTCCATCTTGTCACCCTACCCCATACAACAGACATACGAAGAAGACGGGAGACTGTTGTCACATGTACTAAACAGCCAGTACTTGCCAGAAATTCCTGCAGCTCCTTCAATGTTGCTGTTAGCCTCTTGGCAGCCTCCCTGACCAGTTTTCTTCTCGTCTTTTCATCAATTTTGGAGGGATGTCCAGTTCTTGGTAATGTCACTTTTGTGCCATATTTTCTCCACTTGATGATGACAGTCTTCACTGTGTTTCATGGTATATTTAATGTCTTGGAAATTCTGTTGTACCCTTCTCCTGACTGATACCTTTGAACAATGAGATCCTGCTGATGCTTTGGATGCTCTCTGCGGACCACGGCTTGTGCTGTAAGATGTGACTACAAAAATGTCAGGAAAAGCCTACTAGAACAGCTGAGCTTTATTTGGGGTTAATCAGGGGCACTTTAAATGGTGGCAGGTCTGTGCTGACTCCCATTTAACATGAGTCTGAATGTGACTGGTTAATTCTGAACACAGCCACATCCAAAATTATAACAGGGTGTGCATATTTATGCAACCAGGTTATTGTAAGGTTTTGATTTTTTTTTAGTTTTCCCCTTAAAAGATTTCAGTTTGTTTTTAATTGAGTTGTACAGGTTATAGGTCACATTAATGGTGGAAAAAGTTTTGAAATGATTTATTTTGGTCTCATTTTTTTTACATCGCAAAAACCTGGCATTTGAACAAGGGTGTGTAGACTTTTTATATCCTATCTATCTATCTATCTGTCTATCTATTGTGATGTGAAAAAGTGTTTGCCCCCGATTTCTCTTTTTTTGTATATTTGTCACACTTAAATGTTTCAGATCATCAAACAAATTTAAATATTACACAAAGATGACACAAGTAAACATAAAATGCAGTTTTAAATGAAGATGTTTATTATTAAGGGGAAAAAAATACAAACATACATGGCCCTGTGTGAAAAAGTGATTCTCCCACTGTTAAAACATAAATTAATTGTGGTTTATCACATCTTTGGAAGGCTGAGTTAAATTTCTCTAGCCACACCCTGGCCTGATTACTGCCAC
Organism: Pholidichthys leucotaenia; assembly: GCA_020510985.1. Lineage (NCBI taxonomy): Eukaryota > Metazoa > Chordata > Actinopteri > Cichliformes > Pholidichthyidae > Pholidichthys > Pholidichthys leucotaenia. Next base: position 182,350,311 of record CM035845.1, on the reverse strand, counting down.
ACCTCTTCTCAATCAAGAAATCACTTCAATAGGACCTGCCTGACAAAGTGAAGTAAATCAAAAGATCCTCAAAAGCTAGACATCATGCTGCAATCCAAAGAAATTCAGGAACATATGAGAAACAAAGTAACTGAGATCTGTCAGTCTGGAAAAGGTTATAAAGCCATTTCTAAAGCTTTGGAACTCCAGCAAACCACAGTGAGAGCCATTATCCACAAATGGCGAAAACATGGAACAGTGGTGAACCTTCCCAGGAGTGGCTGGCCGACCAAAATTATCCCAAGAGCGCAGCGATGACTCATCCAAGAGGTCACAAAAGACCCCACAACAGCATTTAAAGAACTGCAGGCATCACTTGCCTCAGTTAAGGTCAGTGTTTATGACTCCACCATAAGAAAGAGACTGGACAAAAATGGCCTGCATGGCAGAGTTCCAAGACGAAAACCATTGCTGAGCAAAAGAACATAAAGGTTCATCTCAGTTTTGCCAGAAAACATCTTGATGACTCCCAAGCCTTTTGGGAAAATACTCTGTGGACTGACGAGACAAAAGTTGAACTTTTTGGAAGGTGTGTGTCCCATTACATCCGGCGTAAAAGTAACACAGCATTTCAGAAAAGAAACATCATACCAACAGTAAAATATGGTGGTGGTAGTGTGATGGTCTGGGGCTGTTTTGCTGCTTCGGGACCTGGAAGACTTGCTGTGGTAAACAGAACCATGAATTCTGCTGTCTTCCAAAAAATCTTGAAGGAGAATGTCCAGCTATCTGTTTGTGACCTCAAGCTGAAGCGCACTTGGGTTCTGCAACAGGATAATGATCCCAAACGCACCAGCAAGTCCACCTCTGAATGGCTTACGAAAAACAAAATGAAGACTTTGGAGTGGCCTAGTCAAAGTCCTGACCTGAATCTGATTGAGATGCTGTGGCAGGACCTGAAAAAGGCGGTTCATGCTCGAAAACCCTCCAGTGTGGCTGAATTACAACAATTCTGCAAAGATGAGTGAGACAAAATTCCTCCACAACACCGTAAAAGACTCATTGCCAGTTATCGCAAACACTTGGCTGCAGTTGTTGGTGCTAAGGGTGGCCCAACCAGTTATTAGGTTGAGGGGGCAATCACTTTTTCACACAAGGCCATGTAGATTTGAATTTTTTTCCCTTAATAATAAAGACCTTCATTTAAAAACTGCATTTTGTGTTTACTTGTGTTATCTTTGTCTAATATTTAAATTTGTTTGATGATCTGACACATTTAAGTGTCTATCATCACTAAAAGTTGCAACTATATTCATGTTTGCCATTTCACTAACTTAGTACTAACTTAGCACCGGGGGGGCTGAAAAGTTCATAGGCTCACTAAGATAAGATCCCACAATGGGGAAACCTGGTTTAATGACCATGGCATCACTGTGTTTGATTGGTCAGCAAACTGCCCTGACCTAAACCCCACAGAGAATCTATGGAGTATTGTCAAGAGGAAGATGAGAGACACCAGACCCAACAATGCTGATGAGCTGAAGGTCACAATCAAAGCAACCTGGACCTTCATAACACCTCAGCAGTGTCACAGGCTGATCACCTCCGTGCCACGCCACATTGATACAGTAAGGCTGTGTGTCCACCAAACGTGTTTTTAAAGCTCTGGGCGGCTATGTTCCATTCATTCAATATGTAGTCCAGCGCTTACAGCGCTGAACACCCACGGCGCTGAAACGCTGTCGGCGGTGGCCGTTTTTTGTCGCTGCGCTCAGGGCGTTCAGAGTTGAAAAATGTTCAGCTTTTCAGAGTGCAGCTGAGCTCGTCAAAGTCAGACCTTTCTAATAAGCCAATCAGAATTGAGGAAGGGCGGGACATACTGGAAGAAGACAACTGATACGATTGCAGAGGAGAGGCTGATACTCGCTGTATCAGACAATCCGGTATTGTTTGATCTGACGCTAAAAGGCTATCATGATGAAAATTTAAAACTGACTCCTAGTCAATCTAAAATACTCTTTGAAATGGGCACCACCAAGTCGCAACTCATGCATAAGACAGTGGTACTCTCCCAGTCGATTTCTCGACCTGTTGATGTCATGTATCCAGAATCTGATTTTCTTTTCCGTTTCATCAAATTTGTCATCCAGAACTGCCGCAAATGCCACAATGTGTTTCCTGTACATTGTTATTTAGAGACCATTGATACTGCTATTACAAAAGTCTCGATGGGCAAAGCAGAAGTGGTGAGCTGAGAGTGACAAGCTGTTTCTGGGAAGCGGGACACAGACTTTTTTTTTTTCCCAGAGCACAGCGCACAAACGCTGAAAAAAAAAGGTCAGGGCGGTCAGGTGACAAAAAACGCGTTTGTGGACATGCAGCCTAATTAATCCAAAAGGAGCCCCGACCAAGTATTGAGTGTGTACATGGACATACTTTTCAGTTGGTCCACATTTGTATTAAAAAACTATTTTTGAAATTAATTTTATGTAATTTTATGTAATTAAATGTAATTAGGTTTTTGCGAAACTGAATTTGGGGTTTTCATGGGCTGTAAGCCATAATCATCAAAGATAGATAGATAGATAGATAGATAGATACTTTATTTCAAACAAAAAAGTATAACCAAAACAAATGACAAATGCAATAAAGTAACAGTATACAGTGTTCGAAAGGGAGAAGGAAGAAGTGAACACTTATTGATTCCATCTCCTCTTTTCCATAAATACACTCAAGTGAATTATATACAAATTACCACATTTAAGACCCCAAGTAAACAATTAACTGTATTTTGTACATATCAACATTAACACCCATCCATCCTAGCATACATTGATGTCCATACATCAAAACCAGCCTCAAACAACACAGATATACACAGTGCTGTCCCACCCACCATTCCATAGTGTCTCATAGTGTCCCAGAGTGAGCATAGTGAATCGTGCATATAAATACTACCCTTCTAACATATATCCTTTCATCAAATAATGTTTGTACCTCTTCTTGAATTGATTTCTGTTTGTACATATTTTCAGTTCCGGCTCCAGACTGTTCCACAAATCCACCCCACAGAGAGATATGCACATACTATTCTTGGTTGTTCGTATCTTGGGTTTTGTAAAGTTTAAGTCTCCTCTCAAATTATGATCATTGTCTCTTTTTTTAAATATTTTTTGTATATTAGTTGGGAGTTGATTATTAATTGCCCTGTACATAACTTGTGCTGTCTTAAATTTAACTAAATCGGTGAACTTTATGACATGTGATTTTAAAAACAACGAACTGGTATGGTCTCTATATCCTACATTATTTATTATCCTTATAGCTCTTTTTTGTAATGTGCATATTGACTGTAGGTTGGTCTTGTAGGTGTTTCCCCAGACTTCTACACAGTAGTTAAGATAAGGTAGAACCAGTGAATTGTACAGTAAGACCAATGATTTATAGTCCAATATGTGTCTTGTCTTCCCCAGTATGCCTATACATTTTACCAACTTGGCCCGGATGTGACTGATGTGAGGTTTCCAGCAGATTTTATTGTCTAGCGCAGGGGTGTCCAACCATGTGCCATGGAGAGCCAAGACCCTGCAGGTTTTACCTCCAACCAGTGTCTTCAACAGCAGATTTCTGTGAACTTCTTCCCACTGATTGCTGATAAGTGAAAACACCTGCTGAAGAGACTGGGTAGAAGAGAAAACCTGCAGGGTCTTGGCTCTCCATGGCACCTGGTTGGACACCCCTGGTCTAGCGTCACCCCCAGAAACTTATTTTCCTGTTCTGTTTCTATTCTGGTATCATCTATCGTTACCATTATTTCATGATTTATTTTACAATTTCCAAACAACATAATCTTTGTTTTTTTTAGATTTAGAGATAATTTATTTTTGTTGAACCACTGCGTTAACTTTTTCATTTCAGTTGTGACCACCTCTAAAACCTGCTGCAAATTCTCACCAGTGCAAAGGATATTTGTGTCATCCGCAAACAAAATAAATTTCAGAATTTTTGATACTTGGCATATGTTATTTATATACAAAATAAAGAGTTTGGGTCCCAAAACTGACCCCTGGGGCACACCACAAGTGATGTCCATGAAGGGTGATTTGTGCTCACCAATTTGTACAAATTGTTGTCTGTTACTTAAATAACTTTCCACCCAACTCAGTCCGACCCCTCTTATCCCATACCTTTCCAGTTTCCTTAGTAGTATTCTGTGGTCAATGGTGTCAAAAGCTTTCTTTAAATCTATAAATACTCCTACAGCAAACTTTTTTTTATCTATACAACTAGTAATTTCTTCTATAAGTTCGATCAGTGCCAAAGATGTAGATTTGTCTGCTCTAAAACCATACTGGCTGTCTGTAAGGAGGTTGTGTTTTTCAATGAAATCATCCAGTCTCTTAGTGAAGATTTTTTCAAGTATTTTGGAGAATTGTGAGAGTAAAGAGACCGGCCTGTAATTTGTGAAACAATGACTGTCTCCTGTTTTGTATAGAGGTATTACTTTTGCTATTTTCATTTTGTTTGGAAATTTACCAGTTTGAAATGACAGGTTACAGATGTGGGTGAGTGGCTTAACAATTCCTTCAATTACTTTTTTCACTATTGTCATGTCAATTTAGACATGAGCTATCAAGCTCCTCTCCTGTGGCACCAGCTGCCAATCTGGATTCGGGAGTCAGACTCGATCTCTGTTTTTAAGAATAGGGCTAAAACCTACCTTTTTGATATAGCCTACAATTAGGGAGGGATCATGTGTTTCTGAACCCTCCCTTAGTTATGCTGCTAATAGGTTTAGTCAGCCGGGGGACCTCCAGTAATGCACTGGGCCTCACTCCTTTCTTCACTCTCAATGAAATATTTTTTTTTTGCTGGTCATTAACATCTGTTTGTTCTCTCCCATAGATTGAGTCCCCATCGTGCTGTTTGCTCTCTACATGTCTGTTCTTTTCATCTTCTCTGTCCCCTCACCCCCCAGCCAGTCACAGCAGATGACTGCCCCTCCCTGAGCCTGGTTCTGCTGGAGGTTTCTTCCTGTTAAAAGGGAGTTTTTCCTCTCCACCGTCGCCAAGTGCTTGCTCACAGGGGATCGCCTGATTGCTGGGGTCTTTCTGCAACTGTGGGGGTTCCCCCCACAGTTGATAGTGCTATGAGATGACTGTTGTTGTGAAATGGCGCTATATAAATAAAGTTGAATTGAATTGACTTGAATTCAATTTCATTCCAGTCTGTTGATTTTTTTGTTCTTAAATTTACTCACAGTCTCGATAATTTCCTTTTCAGTAACTGCACCCAAAAAGATTGTGTTTGGATTTCTATCTTCTATTTCATTTACAGAACCACTGTTGTTTGTTTCTGTTGTCACTATTGATTTTGCTAATTCAGGACCAACGTTTACATAAAATTTATTGAAACCACTGACCACATCCTCCATATTATTTATCAAATTGCCATTTTCAATAAAATATTCTGGATAATTAGCATTCTTTGGTCGATTACTAATAATCCCATTGAGTACTTGCTGTAGGGAGTTAGAAATGAAGAAGCGATGTGACTTTATAAATCAAAGTTTAATATCAGCTTCACCTCCCTAACATGTCTCATCTCGGTGCAGAAGCAGAATAAGAGGTCGAGCACAGTCAGACCTTCATACTTATACCCACACTCAACAAAAGACATTGCATATCAAAGCCGACATCCCGCATTAACATAATCCCCCTTCCATTGTCCTCCGTCTCCTCCACCTGACCCTGGGTGGTCAGGGAGATCGATCCGGTCTCCACCGCTGCGACTCCGTCTGCTCTTTGATCCTCGCTGGCGGTTGAGACCTCTTGTCCTGTTCTGAGGCGTGAGGTCATTCCACATATGTAATCACTAAACATTCTAATATGTCTATACATATGTAGGTATGGAATATATGATTAATATAAGCCACACTTGCCATATTTCTCTTAAGTTATTTTTATTATCCTCTAATATTCTGTTGTAATATTCTTTCTTACAGGTCCTCATTATAAGATAAGATAAGATAAGATAAGCCTTTATTAGTCCCACAACGGGGAAATTCCAGGATTGCAACAGCACAGGGATAGCAACACTCAGAGCAACAATCAGAAGGCAAGAAAAAAACAAGCAAGCAAGAGCAGCTAATATACATATGTACGTATTACTATAAAATATATATATATACACACACACACAGACACACAGTGCAGAGCATTGTAGCTGGATGGAATAAATATATGAATATATGAACACACAGTGCAGAGCATTGTAGCTAGATGGAATAAATATGTAAATATATAAACACCCACAGTACGGAGCATTGCAGCTAGGTGGAATAAATATGCAAGTATATAAACACACACAGTGCGGAGCAATGTAGCTAGATGGAATAATATGTAGATATATAAATATATAAACACACCCAGTGCTGAGCATTGTAGCTAGATGGAATAAATATGTAAATATATAAACACACACAGTGCAGAGCATTGTTGCTAGATGGAATGAAACAGCATAACCGTCTACTTAGTTATCCTACATGGTATGATTATGTGCCCATACATATTCTCACCCTCCATAGCGACCGGTATGTTCCTAGTTGTATGCCGGAGGGGACCATTGTGTAAGTCTATTGCATCTTTTGCATTCAAAAAACTATTAGTTTGTTACGTCTTTTTGCTATCTCTGCGAGCAGCCCTGCTTAGGTTGTACAGTCTGACAGCCGTTGGTAGGAAGGACCTACGAAACCTCTCGGTTGTGCACCTGGGATGATGTAGTCTGCTGCTAAATGAGCTCCTCAGTGCATTCAGTATGTCCTGCATAGGGTGGAACTCGGACTCCAGCAGAGATGACAGTTTAGCCACCGTCCTTCTCTCTCCTATCTCCTCCATCGGATCAAGGCGCTGCCCCAGGACAGAGCTAGCTTTCTTAATCAGTTTGTTCAGTCTCTTCCTATCGGCTGCAGTAATGCCACTGCCCCAGCAGACCACTCCAAAAGTGATGGCTGATGCCACCACCGTGTCATAGAATGACTTCAGCAGCGCCCCTTGTACACCAAAAGACCTGAGTCTCCTCAGCAGGAACAGCCTGCGCTGTCCCTTTTTGTAGAGTGCATCAGTATTGTGTGACCAGTCTAGTTTATTGTTCAGATGAATACCCAGGTACTTATAGGATGTCACCATCTCGATGTCTGTTCCCTGTATATTTACTGGTACTGTGAGGGGCTGCCCATGCCTGCGGCAGTCCACCACCAGCTCCTTAGTTTTCCTCGCGTTGATCTGGAGGCAGTTCCGATGGCACCAGTCCACGAAGTCCTGGATAAGCCCTCTGTACTCAGCTTCATCTCCATTGGAGATGAGGCCAACGATCGCAGAGTCATCAGAGAACTTCTGTAGATGGCAGTGTGTTGTGTTGTGTGAGAAGTCCGCAGTATAAAGAGTGAACAGGAAGGGAGCCAGCACCGTTCCCTGGGGGGCCCCCGTGCTACTGATGATCGTGTCGGACACACAGTCCCGGGTTCTCACAAACTGAGGCCGGTTCGTGAGGTAGTCCAGGATCCATGATGACAGGTGCTGGTCCACCCCTGCGCGCAGCAGCTTGTCCTTCAGGATCATCGGTTGGATGGTGTTGAAAGCACTGGAGAAGTCAAAGAACATGATCCTCACCATATTCCCGGGCTTCTCCAGGTGGGACAGAGAACGGTGAAGGAGGAAGATCACCGCATCCTCCACCCCAATGCCATGCTGGTAGGCGAACTGGAGTGGATCCATCGCTGGTTCCACCAGGGGGCGGAGGTGAGCAAGGAGCAGTCTCTCCAGGGTCTTCATCAAGTGGGACGTCAAGGCCACCGGTCTGTAGCTGTTCAGGTCTTTGGGGTGGGAAGTTTTTGGTACAGGTACCACACAAGATGTTTTCCACAGCTGTGGTACCCTCCCCAGTTTCAGGCTCACGTTGAAGATATACGTCACAATCCCACACAGCTGGTCTGCACAGGACTTGAGGAGCTTTGCGCTGATGCCGTCCGGTCCCGGCGCCTTCCTCGCCTTGATCTTCCTCAGCTCCGTCCTCACCTGGGTCCTGGTCAGGGTCAGGATGGGGGGCTGTGTGTTGGGAGTGGGGGGGTGTTGGTGGAGTGGGGAGTGGGCAGCAGGACTTGATTTCTTTAGAGGCAGCAGTGGTTGTTGTGCAGTCAGGGGGGAGGGCGGTTGGTCAAATCTATTGAAAAACAGATTCAGGTTGTTCGCCCACTCCCTGCCCCCTGTGGCCTGGGGGGAGGTATTCTGGAGCCCCGAGATGGTTTTGAGGTTTCTCCAGACCCCGCTGATGTCGCTCTGTTGCAGCTTGTCCTCCATCTTCTTCCTGAAGCTGTCCTTGCCTTCTCTGATCTTTCTCCTCAGCTCCCTCTGTACGGACTTCAGCATCTCCCTGTTCCCTGACCTGAAGATCCTCTTCTTCTCTCTCAGAAGTGTTTTTATCTCAGGGTTGATCCAGGGTTTGTTGTTTGAGTGACGCCGTATGGTCTTGGTGGGAACGGATTTGTCCACACAGAAGCTGAGGTAGCCCGTGAAGGTGTGAATGAGGCCATCGATGTCCTCACCATGTGGATCGCAGAGCTGCTTCCAGGCGGTGGCTTCAAAACAGCCCTTTAGGGTGTCCATTGTCTCCTCAGACCATAACTCCACAGTGTGCATGGCCGGAGGTTGTCTGTGCACTAGGGGTTTGTACACCGGCCGGAGATGAACCAAGTTGTGATCCGATCTCCCGAGTGGGGGGAGTTGTGATGAGGTGTACGCCTCCTTAGTGTTTGCGTAGAATAAATCCAGTGTTTTATTGTCTCTAGTGTGGCATGTGACATACTGGGTGAACGTGGGTAGAATGGGAGACAGTGAAACATGGTTGAAATCGCCTGAGATGAGGAGAAGAGCATCTGGGTGTTCTGTCTGCAGCCTGCTGGTTACTGAATGGATGACGTCACGTGCTGTCCCAGCGTTCGCCGTCGGATTTGCATAAACAACAATGCAGATCACGTGTGAGTGTTCTCTCGGGAGATATGTAGGCCTCATGCTAACAGCTAGCAACTCAATGTCTTTGCTGCAGTGTCGTTGTTTAACAGTGATATGTCCCGGTCTGCACCAGTTGTTGTTAACATACATTATCACTCCACCGCCCCTAGCCTTGCCACTGTCTGGTGTTCGGTCAGCTCGTATCATGTGAAAACCCTCCAGCTCAATGTTAGCATCTGCTGCTAGTTATATTAGTAAACTTATTTTTATATCTTTTATATTTGATCTCAGCCTCCACCATTCTGCACTTAATGAATTGTTTATATAATGTATTCTTCTTTTTACATGCATTTATTAACCCCTTGGTGACCCAAGGAATATTTTTCTTTTGTTGTCTGTCACTGTATTGTTTTATAGGACAGTTTTTATTGTACAATGATTGAAATATTTGTAAAAATTTATCATATGCTTTATTTATATCATTTTCATCATAAACTATCTTCCAATCTTGTATTAATAATTCTTTTGTCAGTAAATACATAGATTCTTCGGTTCTTATTCTTTTATATTTAATATTTTTGGTATGCTTTTTCTTCCTATAATCACATTGATAGACAACAAAAATCGGCAGGTGGTCACTGATATCATTCAATAAAAGCCCACTCCTGATATTATTTTCCATAATGTTTGTGAATATGTTATCTATTAGTGTGGCACTGTGTGACGTGATTCTGCTAGGTCCGGTAACTGTTGGCTGTAAGCCCATACTGTACATTGTGTTCAATTCAATTCAATTCAACTTTATTTATATAGCGCCATTTCACAACAACAGTCATCTCATAGCACTATCAACTGTAGGGGGGAACCCCCACAGTTGCAGAAAGACCCCAGCAATCAGGTGATCCCCTGTGAGCAAGCACTTGGCGACGGTGAAGAGGAAAAACTCCCTTTTAACAGGAAGAAACCTCCAGCAGAACCAGGCTCAGGGAGGGGCAGTCATCTGCTGCGACTGGCTGGGGGGTGAGGGGACAGAGAAGATGAAAAGAACAGACATGTAGAGAGCAAACAGCACGATGGGGACTCAATCTATGGGAGAGAACAAACAAATGTTAATGACCAGCAAAAAAAAATATTTCATAGAGAGTGAGGAAAGGAGTGAGGCCCAGTGCATTACTGGAGGTCCCCCGGCTGACTAAACCTATTAGCAGCATAACTAAGGGAGGGTTCAGAAACACATGATCCCTCCCTAATTGTAGGCTATATCAAAAAGGTAGGTTTTAACCCTAATCTTAAAAACAGAGATCGAGTCTGACTCCCGAATCCAGATTGGCAGCTGATTCCACAGGAGAGGAGCTTGATAACTGAAGGCTCTGCCTCCCATTGTACTTTTGGAGATTCTAGGTATTACAAGTAGTCCTGCATTTTGGGAGCGTAGTGCTCTGTTAGGATAATACGGTAGTATCAGATCTTTTAAATAAAAAGGAGCCTGATTGTTTAGAGCTTTGTAAGTAAGAAGAAGGATTTGAAACTTAATTCTAAACTCTATGGGAAGCCAATGAAGGGAGGCCAGAACCGGAGAGATATGATCTCTCTTTCTAGTACCTGTTAAAACTCTTGCTGCAGCATTTTGGATCAGCTGAAGACTTTTTAAAGATGTTTTAGGACAACCTGATAATAAAGAATTACAATAATCTAATCTCGAGCTAAAAAAAGCGTGGATCAGTTTCTCAGCATCACTCTGAGACAAGATGCTCCTAATCTTGGCAATATTACGCAAATGATAGAAGGCAGTCTTAGAAACAAATTTAATATGTGAATTGAAGGACAAATCCTGATCAAAAATAACTCCAAGGTTCCTCACAGAGCTATTAAGAGAAAGAGTAACTGCATCCAAACTGAAAGTTTGATTTGGAAAGGAATTTCTAAGGTTTTTTGGACCAACAAGAATGACTTCAGTCTTATCTGAATTTAATAGCAGGAAATTACAAGTCATCCAAGCTTTGATTTCCTTAAGACAGGCTTCTAACTTGGCTAATTGATTACTATAATCTGGCTTCATTGACAGGTATAATTGTGTGTCATCTGCATAACAATGAAAATGTATACAGTGCTTTCTAATAATGTTGCCTAACAGAAGCATATATAAACTAAAAAGAGTAGGGCCTAGCACAGATCCCTGTGGAACTCCATGACTAAGCTTTGAGTTGAAAGAAAACTCATTATTTACATGAACAAACTGGAACCTATCAGATAAATAAGATCTAAACCACTGCAATGAAGTTCCATTAAGTCCAACATAGTGTTCTAATCTATCAAGTAGAATATAAGATAAGATAAGATAAGATGAGCCTTTATTAGTCCCACAACGGGGAAATTCCAGGATTGCAACAGCACAGGGATAGCAACACTCAGAGCAACAATCAGAAGGCAAGAAAAAAAACAAGCAAGCAAGAGCAGCTAATATACATATGTACATATTACTATAAAATATATATATTCACACACACACACACAGACACACAGTGCAGAGCATTGTAGCTGGATGGAATAAATATATGAATATATGAACACACAGTGCAGAGCATTGTAGCTAGATGGAATAAATATGTAAATATATAAACACCCACAGTACGGAGCATTGCAGCTAGGTGGAATAAATATGCAAGTATATAAACACACACAGTGCGGAGCAATGTAGCTAGATGGAATAATATGTAGATATATAAAAACACAGTGCGGAGCATTGTAGCTAGATGGAATAAATATATAGATATATCAATATAAACACACCCAGTGCTGAGCATTGTAGCTAGATGGAATAAATATATAGATATATAAATATAAACACACCCAGTGCAGAGCATTGTAGCTAGATGGAATAAATATGTAAATATATAAACACACACAGTGCAGAGCATTGTTGCTAGGTGGAATGAAACAGCATAACCGTCTATTTAGTTATCCTACATGGTATGATTATGTGCCCATACATATTCTCACCCTCCATAGCGACCGGTATGTTCCTAGTTGTATGCCGGAGAGGACCATTGTGTAAGTCTATTGCATCTTTTGCATTCAAAAAAAATATCATATTATGATCGATAGTATCAAAAGCTGCACTAAGGTCTAAAAGGACAAGTACAGAAACTAGTCCCTTATCAGATGCAATGAGGAGGTTGTTAGTGACCTTCGCTAAGGCTGTTTCAGTACTATGATGGATTCTAAACCCAGATTGAAACTCTTCAAGTAAACCATTTCCCTGCAGGTGGTCGAATAATTGCGTAGCAACAACTCTTTCTAAGATTTTTGAAATGAAAGGGAGATTAGAGATTGGTCTATAGTTAGCTTAAGCTCCTGGATCTAGTGTTGGCTTTTTGAGTAAGGGTTTAATTACAGCTGTTTTAAAAGCCTGCGGTACATGGCCTAAAGTTAATGAAGAATTGATTATATGAAGAATAAAGCTACCAATAAGTGGGAAGACTTCTTTAAATAACCTAGTAGGAATAGGGTCTAAAAGACAAGTTGAAGGTTTGGATGAGGAAACTATTTTGTCTAACTCACAAAGGTCGATTGGAGTAAACTCATCAAGACAGACATCAAAAGAAGGAGTTGTAGTAGTTACAGTATTTAAGTTAACTGTGGGAAGAATCTGATTGATTTTATCTCTGATGGATGAAATTTTATTATTGAAAAAGTTCATAAAGTCCTGACTAGTAAGCTCTAAGGGAATGCTAGGATTGACAGAGTCCTGACTCTTTGTCAACCTGGCTACAGTACTGAAAAGAAACCTGGGATTATTCTTGTTCTCTTCTATTAATGCAGAGTAATAACTTGTTCTAGCTTTTCTAAGAGATTTTTTTATAAATTAAAAGATGATTTCTCCAAGCTAAATAGATTTCATCTAAATTAGTAGAGCGCCATTTTCTTTCTAATTGACGAGTCTTCTGTTTTAAGCTACGAGTTTCTGTGTTGAACCAAGGAGTTAGAAATCTCTGATTAGACTTTTTCTTTTTTAAGGGGGCCACCAAGTCTAGAGCCTGATGCAGAGAAGCTGAAACACTATCCACCATGTTATCAATTACAGAAGGAGCAAGCTGTCTATAGCTTATTTCCGTTGTGTTGACACATGGCATAGAGGAAACAATCTGCATAAATTTGGAAACAGCATCATCTGAGAGGCATCTACTGTAATAATATTTTTCTTTAGGAGCCAAATAGTCAGAAATGGTAAAATCAAAGGTTAACAGACAATGGTCTGACAGTACAGGGTTATGAGGAGACACTACAAGATTTTCTATTTCTATGCCATATGTCAGAACAAGGTCCAATGTATGGTGGAGGTAATGAGTAGAATTTCCTACTTTCTGAGAAAACCCAATCGAGTCTAATATTGAATTAAATGCCACATTAAGGCAGTCACTATCTACATCCACATGTATATTAAAGTCCCCTACTATAATTATTCTATCAGATTTCAGCACTAAATCAGCTAAGAAATCAGCAAATTCGGATGAAAATTCTGAGTAGGTTGATGGGGGACGATAAACTATGGCAAATAAAATTGGGTTTAACCTAAAATTGCTAAAGTGCCCAATACTGAGGACCAGGCCCTCAAAGGAATTATAACATGTTTTTTGCTTTACATTAACTAGTAATTTGGAATGGTAAATTGTTGCTACTCCTCCTCCACGACCAGAACTTCTGGGATTTTGACAGTTTAAATAACCAGAGGGAGTTGATTCATTTAAACCAACATAATCCTCTTGCCCTAACCAAGTCTCTGTAAGGGAAATTAAATCAATCTGATGATCAATTAACAGATCATGGACTAACAGAGACTTGGGAGTTAGAGACCTAATATTTAGTAAACCACATTTAATTTTTAAATTATGAGGAGGAACAGAGGCCAAATCATTCAATTTAGAGGCTTTATGTTTAATTTGAGTTTTACCAATGTTTTGCTTTATCACTTTGGGATGCTTATGCATGATATTTTTATTTACTTTGGAGGGAGCAGACAACGATTCTCTGATGGGGAAGACAGGGGCTAAGCTGAGGGGTGGCGGATGAAGAGGAGCTGCAGAGAGGCGTGTAAGACTGCGACTCTGCTTCCTGGTCCCAACTCTGAGTAGTCACGGTTTTGGAAATTTGGATAAAAAAGATGCCAGATTGTTAGATAAATGAGAAGCACCATCCAAAGTGGGATGAATGCTGTCTCGTCTCATAAGACCAGGTTTTCCCCAAAAAGAGCTCCAATTGTCAATGTAGCCCACGTCATTTTTAGGACACCACACAGACAGCCAGCGGTTCAAGGATGACGAGCGACTAAACATGTCATCACTGGTCAGATTGGGGAGGGGCCCAGAGAATACTACAGTGGTAGACATCGTTTTTGCAAAGTCACACACCGATTCTACATCAAGTTTGGTGACTTCCGACTGCCGGAGACGGATGTCATTAATGCCGGCGTGAATAACAATTGTGGAGTATTTACAGTTACTTTTAGCCAGCATTTTCAGATTTGACTCGATGTCGCCTGCTCTGGCCCCAGGAATGCATTTGACTATGGCCGCTGGAGTCTCTAGGTTCACGTTTCTGACTATAGAGTCGCCAATGATCAGAGTTTTTTCCTCAGCGGGTGTGTCGCTGAGCGGGGAAAAACGATTAGAAACGTGAACAGGTTGGTGGTGAACCGGGGCTTTGCGACTAGGCTTCCTTCTCACCGTCACCCACCCAGTCTCCTCGCTGCTGAGGAGAGCCGGGGAACCGCTGACAGGGGGGCCTAAGCTAGCTAGCTCCGCTGCAGCTAATGGGCGTCCGTCGAGATTAACTGGCGCAGACGGTGTTTCAATGCAGCGGAGCCGGGATTCCAAATCAGACAACCTCGCCTCGAGCGCCTCAAAAAGACAACATTTATTACATTTACCGTTATCGCTAAAAGAGGCAGAGGTGTAGCTAAACATCTGACAGAGAGAGCACACCAGAGGAGAGGAAAGAGAGCTAGTAGCCATAGCTAATAGCTGGAGAGCAACCACACAGGCAGACAGCAAAACAGGAAGTGACGATACGTTACGTTACCACAAGGACGTGACGATCCTTGTGGGATCGTCACTGTGTTGATAAATTCTTCTGTCAAACTATGTTGTTTTGAATTCATCAGATCTATATTGAAATCCCCACAGATGAACATAACTTTATGAGTTAGTTTTGCATACATTTTTTCCATCCAGTCCTTAAATAAGTCAATGTTTGATCCAGGTGTTCTATATACACAGCTCACTACTACATTCTTCACATTGTCCAGACAGATTTCTACTGTAATACATTCAAATAAATGATCCACAGTTACTGACAGATTTTCAACAACCTTGTATTTCAAGCTCTTGTCACCATAAATTGCAACTCCTCCTCCTTTTTTCACTTTTCTATTTATATAATTTAATTCATAGCCATCCATGGTAAAATCCACTCCTTTCTCTTCACTGAGCCACGTCTCTGATATTGCCACAATATTGAATGGCTCTTTAAACTGATGTAAATAATCTTTAATGTTATTAAAGTTGGCATAGAGACTTCTGCTGTTGAAGTGGATCATAGAAATATTGAAATCAGATGTGACCATTGTGTTAAACTGTTCATCCGTGTAGTAACTACAGTCATTACTAATGGAGCTAAATAAATTATTATCAGGGTCTATGTCATATTCTACCTCCTGTGGGTTGTGATCTGTATAAGATAAGATAAGATAAGATAAGATAAGCCTTTATTAGTCCCACAATGGGGAAATTCCAGGATTGCAACAGCACAGGGACAGCAACACTCAGAGCAACAATCAGAAGGCAAGAAAAAACAACATCTAGCAAACATATGTCCATATTACTATAAATGTATATATATAGACACACAGTGCAGAGCATTATGGCTGGTGGATGTGCAGCAGAAAGTCTAAGCTCTCTCTCCGCGGATGCAGCGGGCCAGCTGGAAGTCTTTGGGCATGATGGTGACCCCCTTAGCGAAGAAGAGACCACCAGGTGGGTCTCGCTGGTCTCCTGCAGAGCCATGACGGCGAAACTCAGGAAACGCAGGACGGTCTTGAAGTCCTGAGCGATCTCCCTCACCAGGCGCTGGACGGGCAGCTTACGGATGAGCAGCTCCGTGGATTTCTGGTAGCGACGGATCTCTCTCAGAGCCACGGACCTGTGACGGCGAGGCCTCTTCACTCTGCCGGTGGCCAGAGCGCCTCTCCGAGCAGCCCTGGTGGCTAGCTGTCTCCTGGGGGGCTTCTTCCTCCAGTAGATTTTACGGGCGGTCTGCTTGGTTCTTGCCATCGCTCTTTATTATTCTGTCTTATATTTCTTTCACGCCGCCTAAACTCCAGCCCGGCACCCGCTTCATTTTCGCTACAGCTCCCGGTATGTCGAGTTTCCCATTAGCACCGGGCGGCGGCCAAGTGCTAGCTAGCACTAGCTCCTCCCCGCTGTAATGTCTCCCGCTGCAAACCGTGGCTCCGTCCGCCAACCCGGGAGACCCCCGGGGCGATCCGTGCGTCCGTGATATATATACAGAGTGAAAGGTGTAGAAAGAAGAAGGAAGATAAAAAAAAGGCTGTTGCAACAGGCAGCCGACTCGTGTGGCGCCGCCGGTCCGGCAGAGCCGGAACCGGAAATATGTATATTCAAAAACTTTCAGTATATTCAAAAACTTTCAGTTCCTGTTGTTCCTGTTTGTTGATCTTTTGTTTCATGTTGTTAAATGTCTTGTAGCAGATGAGTATAATCCTTCAGTGTCTTCCAATTGTCTGTTGTTGCTGTGACTCCAGTTCATTACATTCATTGATATTTGTCCAGTTCCATAATATTACGGATGTTAATGACCTTGGCTTCTTCAGGTGATCTGTTTAATTTGATGTATATTTTACAGTTTGATGTCCAGGTGTTTTGAATCTTTTTCTGCTTTCTCAGGTATCTTGCTTTTCTGGCTATTTCTGCGTTTTCTTTTGTGAGGTGTTCGTTTATGTAAGTGTTCGTTCCTTTCAGTTTCCTACCTTGTTTCAACAGCGCAGTCTTGTGTTTTCTGTTGACAAACCTCATGATCACAGCCGGTTTGTCGCCGTTTTTCCTGGGCAGAGGGTGGCAGGTCTCAATGCTATTACAGTCCAGCTGGATTCCTTTGGACTGCATGAAGGCCGCCACTTGTTGCTCCGTGGATTCCTCTTCCAGCTCGTCGAGCCTCCCTCCGCTGTCCGCGGCCACTGCTCGCGCGTACGATCGGGGTTTAATGTGGAGCCCCGTGATGATCACGTCGTTCACCCGGGTGTTCTGATCCAGTTCCGACACTCTGCTCTCCAGATACACCAGCCTCTTGTCCTTCTCGGCGTTCTGGATCCGCAGCGCTTTCACCTCCTCGATCAGGTCCAGGATGTTTCTTTGCTGCAGCTTAACAGCAGAAATCTCTTCCGCCAAGAAGTCCAGCGCTCTTTTAATGTCGCCCACCTCCTCAGTCTGCTGAGCTTTCTTGGGACCCATGATCCCGGCCGATGTTCGTTGATTGTGATCGTAAGAAACAAAAAAAAAAACACGTGGGAGAAATCCCTTTGTTCTCCCGGAGTGAGAGGGGACTGATTTCTTCACCAGCCACCACAATATTAAGTTATGAGACTGGCAATCTCTCTTTTTTCCGCACGAGCAGGTTCACTCTCCAGTGGTAGTTAAAAAGCAACAGCTCAAAACGCCAGCTCTAAAATGAGTTTTAAAGCAAGAACGAACCGGGAGCCTTTACCTGTGTGTCCTCACCTTACATGCCACAACCGGAAGGTCAGGGCGGTCAGGCGACAAAAAAACGCGTTTGGTGGACATGCAGCCTAATTAATCCAAAAGGAGCCCCGACCAAGTATTGAGTGTGTACATGGACATACTTTTCAGTTGGTCCACATTTGTATTAAAATAAACACTTGAAATATATCACTCTCTGTGTAATGAATCTGTATAATATATGGGTTTCACTTTCTGAAATGAGTGACAAAAATATTGAACTTTTTCATGACATTCTAATTTTCTGAGATGTACCTGTATGTGCTCTCTGGTTTTAAAAGGAAATGCTCAGCAACAACATCAGGGACCAATTCTGAAACATCTGTATACTTTCAGCAATGTAGTAGCAGGATGTTTCAGTGACATGGTCTCACAGCTGGTAGAGGTCAGCTCACATTAATGACTTACAGTATAAAACACACACACAATGCTAATGTGAGTGTGCCTGTTTAATAAAGATTCCACTTTCCTCTGGGGACTCTACAACAGATGTCTGGCATGGACACAAGCTCAACAAAGTTTCTCACACATGCACACAAGCACACATACGCACACACATTCTTAAATGTCACAATATTGCAGCAAGTGAATAAACGGAGTTTCTCAATTTCACAAAAATCTGGGCAAACTATGTCTGAGAAATGTGAGCAGAGTGTGGCTAGCCAATTCAACTATGCATAAAAAGCTTCTTAAATCAGATTGCCTCCTCCCTTCTTCATCTGCGTCTCATACTTGAGGACTGTACTCATCCTCAGAAAGGCCCCACAGTGTGTAGCCGCTTTAATAAAACACCATTCACACACACTGAACCCGCTAAAGGCAGTTTGATAAAGGGAAGAATATCCCCTACGACACCCACGGCCCATGGCACACAGGGCGAGGATTGTGAGGAACACAGTGCTCTTATTGTGGAAGGGAATGTCTGGACTCCCACTCAACAAGACAGTGAGCAGACACTGTACACGTGCACACTCATCCACACGTGCATACACATTCAATCATGGTTACAGAAATCATGTCGGTCTATGCTTCATGGCCTCATGGACGTTTAATCTGCTGACATCAGCTGACCTATGGGTGCTGCAAGAATTCATACACGATAATTCACCATCATAAAAATGCCATCTTCAAGGGAGGCAGAGCTGCTACACCCCATGACCCTTTAATAAATTCTGTGCTGAGCAGAATTTAAATATATGTGTGTCTGTACACGTGAGGATGGGCGTGTGTGTGTGTGGGGGGGGGGCAAGTACCTGCAGGTGGATGAGTGGCTGTGGAGGGTGTGTATGTAAGGGGAAGACCTTGTTGGGCAGCGGGGGGCTCAGGGGGTGGGGCAGGTCATCTGGTGGCCGGGGGGATAGCGGTTCGATTTCCGCTCTCCCTGGCCATCCTGCCATTGTGTCCCAGGGCAGGGCGCTTTACCCACACTGCCTCCAGCGTCCGTGGCAGCGGGTGTGGGTGTGTGTGGGTGTTCGGTGGCGGCCTGGGGGGCCGTTGGCGCGGGTTGGTGGCCACATCATCATTGGTTTGCCCCGGGGCGGCTGTGGCTCTGGGGGTGGCCTACCGCCGGCAATGTCTGTCTGGGGTGGATGATGGGTGGGCTGGCGGGGGGCACTTTGGCATGTTGCTTGACATGTGGATCACCGTATTATTATTATATATATTTGTGTACATGCATACAGGGTGTGTACTAGATGCGTGAGAATGTGTGAGTGTGGCTGCCCCATAGTGCTTGTGGTGCTGGAGAGTGCTAGGGTACAACATTGGCAGGACCAGGTTGCACGGCCTGGCGCCCCTCGCCCAGGGATGGCATCTTGGGGTGTGGGTGGCTTCCAGAGACAGTTTGGATGCTGGCTTCTAGAGATGGGGGGAAGGGCTCTCTCTGGGACTGCCCACTCCCAGTTTCTCCCCCACTTCAATTCTGGGTGGATCATACATCTTATTGGATACATTTAGGGTTTCGGGGTGGGGGTGTGCCATACAATGTCGGTGAAGAGGATCCCTCTGTCTACTACTGCGCCGTGGGGCTCACGGCGCAGTAGTAGACAGTAGTCTAGTAGACAGTAGTGTACTACTACAGTAGTAGACCTCAATTTAACTGCACTGTAGACACTGAGGGCTTGGGGGGGATTGGAGCTCTGCTGCCGATAGCAATGGGTGGTGATGCCTTATCACACTATCCCCCCAATTTTAACTGCACTTTGGTAGTTCACACACCTGCACCCAATGACACCACACAAATAACACTCACCCATCACGATTCGCGCATGGGGGGGGTGGGGGTCTCTCTCCAACTCTGCTGCCCTCCTATGGCCGGGGGCCCAGGGGCTGGCTGGTGACCTGGGGCCCGTCATGCTGTCGTCATCCCAAGGCTCTACCGCAAGTAAATAGGTGCGAGCAAGGAAGTGAGTGAGAGAGAGAGAGAGAGATGATGGTGATGGTGGCGGCTGGTCGGATTTGTGTGGTGCTTGCATGTCGGGTGGTATCTCTGGGTGCTTGTGGTGGGTCCAGTGGTCGTTCACTCTGGGTGGGCATTGGTGGCGATGGGCTGCTTCTGTAGCCACAGCTGCCCTGGGGTGGGTTGGCAGGGCTGGGACTGCTGGTCCATGCCGGCGGCCACCCTGGCCATTAGTGCACGTTGGCGCTCACTGCATCTGCGCCGTGGACCGCCCCATGTTAAGGGTGAATAAGTGTAAATGTGTAAGAGGGAGCACAAGTAAATGTGAACGAGTCTTTCTGAGTGAGTTTTTGCCACATGAATTTGCCAGTATTTAATAGCACATTTGAAAAATTTACCCATGTAGAGTGGTGTGAAAAAGTGTTTGCCTCCTTCCTGATTTCTCGTTTTTTTTTTAATGTTTGTCACACTTAAATGTTTCAGATCATCAAACAAATTTAAATATTAGACAAAGATAACACAAGTCGACACAAAATGCAGTTTTTAAATAAAGGTATTTATTATTAAGGGAAAAAAATTCAAATCTGCATGGCCCTGTGTGAAAAAGTGATTGCCCCCTAAACCTTATAACTGGTTGGGCCACCCTTAGCAGCAACAACTGCAATCAAGTGTTTGCAATAACTGACAATGAGTCTTTTGCAGCACTGTGGAGGAATTTTGGCCCACTCATCTTTGCAGAATTGTTGTAATTCGGCCACATTGGAGGGTTTTCAAGCATGAATCGCCTTTTTAAGGTCATGCCAGAGCACCTCAATCGGATTCAGGTCAGGACTTTGACTAGGCCACTCCAAAGTCTTCATTTTGTTTTTTTAAAGCCATTCAGAGGTGGACTTGCTGGTGTGTTTTGGATCATTATCCTGCTGCAGAACCCAAGTGCGCTTCAGCTTGAGGTCACGGAACAGATGGCCGGACATTCTCCTTCAGGATTTTTTGGTAGACAGCAGAATTCATGGTTCCATTTACCACAGCAAGTCTTCCAGGTCCTGAAGCAGCAAAATAGCCCCAGACCATCACACTACCACCACCATATTTTACTGTTGGTATGATGTTCCTTTTCTGAAATGCTGTGTTACTTTTACGCCAGATGTAATGGGACACACACCTTCCAAAAAGTTCAACTTTTGTCTTGTCAGTCCACAGAGTATTTTCCCAAAAGTCTTGGGGATCATCAAGATGTTTTCTGGAAAAACTGAGACGAGCCTTTACGTTCTTTTTGCTCAGCAGTGGTTTTAGTCTTGGAACTTTGCCATGCAGGCCATTTTTGCCCAGTTTCTTTCTTATGGTGGAGCCATGAACACTGACCTTAACTGAGGCAAATGAGGCCTGCAGTTCTTTGGCTATTGTTATGGGTTCTTTTGTGACATCTTGGATGAGTCGTCGCTGCGCTCTTGGGGTAATTTTGGTTGGCCGGCCACTCCTGGGAAGGTTCACCACTGTTCCATGTTTTCACCATTTGTCCATAATGGCTCTCACTGTGGTTTGCTGGAGTTCCAAAGTTTTAGAAATGGCTTTACAACCTTTTCCAGACTGATGGATCGCAATTACTTTGTTCTTCTTTTGTTCCTGAATTTCTTTGGATCACAGCATGATGTCTAGCTTTTGAGGATCTTTTGGTCTACTTCACTTTGTCAGGCAGGTCCTATTTAAGTGATTTCTTGATTGAGAACAGGTGTGGCAGTAATCAGGCCTGTGTATGGCTCGAGAAATTAAACAGCTTTAAAGATGTGATAAACCACAGTTAATTTATTTTTTAACAGGAGGGGGACAATCACTTTTTCACACAGGGTCATGTAGGTCTGGATTTTTTTTTTTTGTACCCCTAATAATAAACACCTTCATTTAAAAACTGCATTTTGTGTTTACTTGTGTTATCTTTTTCTAATATTTAAATTTGTTTGATGATCTGAAACATTTAAGTGTGACATACAAAAAAATGAGAACTGAGGAAGGGGGCAAACACTTTTTCACACCACTGTAAGTTTACAACCTTTTTCTTTTCAATTAGCATTTTTGACTTGTAAATGTGTGACTTTTTAAACAATACATCAGATTTTTATAGCACCTTTATAAGGGCACTCAACGACACAATGGACGCATTATTCATTCAACCCACAGACACACACTGATAGTGGTAAGCTACCTCTGTAGTGACTGCTGCCCTAGGGCAAAATGACAGAAACAAGGCAGCCAATCCACCACAAGAGCCTCTCCAACCACCACCAAACATTCATACACAATCATAAACCAGTGTCATGGACACTGGAGGCAAGGTGGGTAAAGTGTCTTGCTTAGGGACACAACGGCAGGATGGCTTGGCTGGGGGGGAGGTAGATGGGTTCTTGGACAACCCGCTCTATCTCCTGAGCCACTGCAGCCCCATCATAATAAGCGTTTAATCAGGAATTAGCAATTCTTTCTTGTAAATTTGGATTATTTTCATAATCTGTTGCGTTTCAATTCACAATTTTTTTTCTTATTAATTCACTTTTTCCATTAATTGGCCTCTTTTTCTCATAAATGTCCTACCTTTTCACATAAATTTGCACATTTTCACTGTAAGTTTGCAAGGTTATCTTATTTTACAACTTTTTTTGCATTTTTTTCTGGTAACAGTTTTGCATTTTTTTTTCCTTGTAAATCTGCCTCCTATTTAATTTAAGGCATTTTTTTAACTTTGTGACATTATTTGGGGGAATTTTTGAGAAAAGAGATCTCAAACACCATACCCTCATGGGCACATACACGTTCCCATAGTTCTCTGTTTTGAAGTCTGGGTTCTGCCTCCCAGATATCTAAAATAACAGACATAATGATGGGAACACCATGTGCAAACTGCCGTGAGCAGCAGCAGCAGCAGCAGCGACTTTCTCACCTCCAGATGTCCGACGATGCAGAAGCGCTCCGGCTGATCCAGGCCGCAGGTGGAGGACGCGGAGAGTTTGCGCGCCCGGCCGATGAGCAGGTCACCTGTGGCCGGGTAGCAGCTGCCTTCAGTGCAAACATCTGCAAACTGCGGCATCTGGGCGCTGATGGGGCTCCACAGGGCTGGAGGAAAGGGCACAAACAGTTATGATAAGGCAGGCGGGCGTCCCATGAAGAGCTGCAGCGTGACTTCTTTTGGTTTTGTTTAACAACCCTGTAGTGCAGAGCTTGTTTGGCCGTTTTATTTGAACTGAATTCCCTCTTTAATAAACACACAGCTGTGGTGGGAAACAGGCCTACACACTGTGCTGCTCCGAGCTTCTGGGTCAAAACGAGAGGAAAACACTGAATAATCGTCTCCATGTGGCTCTGATTACATATTATGAGACATGAGAGTGAAGATTAAAATTCTTCCAAGGAGTCCTCAAAGACAAAAATCATTCAAATTAAAGCGTTTACTCACCCAAAGTGGTTAACACGTGGATTATGAGCGACATTTCCCAGAGCGGAGCATTGGCAGTTTATCAGAGATGTTGAATAGCTCCAACAACAGGGTGTGTGTTGATGTGAGTGAAGCGTTGAAGTCAAAGAGTTTTTCTTGTAAAAAGTCCGCATCACACCAAACAACTCCACCCAGCTGACAGCCTCACACAGCTGTCCAAAACAAGCGCACCCTCTGCTGGAAACACAGGTTAGGAGCACCCTTTTATTTTATTTTATTTAGCTTCTGTTGTTTCATCTCCGAAAATATAAGAAGGTATGGTGCATCCTCTGGGCAGAGGAAAGAAGACGAGGAGACTTGATGGTGGAATAAGGAGGTACAGCAAAGTATTCAAAGGAACAGGCTGACAACGAATCGTGGCATAGTCAGGGAGATGAAGAAAGCAGGAATACTTGGAATGTAGGTAGCAAAGGAAAAAGCATGTGGGTCATTCTAGAAATGGAGGATAATTTAGGCTCCAAAAATGGTTAAAAAAAATCAACCTTATATTTTATACTTTTCTGTTTATGAATTAAAAAAAATTATAAGCCATCAAAAAATTAGATTGGTCCAGCTGAGGGATCAATGGTGCACTTTTTATGATGCATGTTTGTCATAGTGTGCTGAATTTGGTGCAACCCTGTCACCAATACTCAGGGACCTAAAATAAAATAGATTCTAAAAATATTGTTAGATCAGTCTTTGACTGTTATGTTACAAGTAGTCATACTCATAATAACTAACCATTTAAGTTTATGATTAGACTTGCTATATTAATTTAAACAACTTATCTCGCCCAACTTTTCAACAGTCACATAAGGTGTTTTTAATAATTTTATTATTTATTTTAAAATCTTTTATCAAATACACTATGCATATAATTAATCAAACCATTACAAAGAAAGCAGACTAAATTACTGGAAGCTGATGAAACCATATATGATTATTTTGATGAAAACAATTTGATTATATATCAATTTATATATCAAAATTTTTATATATCTACATATTATTCCATCTAGCTACATTGCTCCGCACTGTGTGTGTTTATATACTTGCATATTTATTCCACCTAGCTGCAATGCTCCGTACTGTGGGTGTTTATATATTTACATATTTATTCCATCTAGCTACAATGCTCTGCACTGTGTTCATATATTCATATATTTATTCCATCCAGCTACAATGCTCTGCACTGTGTGTCTGTGTGTGTGTGTGTGTATATATATATTTTATAGTAATATGTACATATGTATATTAGCTGCTCTTGCTTGCTTGTTTTTTTTCTTGCCTTCTGATTGTTGCTCTGAGTGTTGCTATCCCTGTGCTGTTGCAATCCTGGAATTTCCCCGTTGTGGGACTAATAAAGGCTTATCTTATCTTATCTTATCTTATTAACAGGGCTGAAGTTAGGGTAACAGCTTTGAATAAATTCACTACTTTTACGTGTAGATCATGACATTAAAACAAATGGTGTTTAATAGAAATTTATTGTTTTTAAGAGTAATTGCTATGTCAGGATGACAAAAAAAAACTTTTGAAGGGTAAGAACCTGTATTTATACAGTATCTCACAAAAATGAGTACACCCCTCACATTTTTGTAAATGTTTTATTATATCTTTTCATGGGACAATACTGAATATATGACACTTTGATACAATGTAGTCAGTGTACAGCTTGTATAACAGTGTAAATTTGCTGTCCCCTCAAAATCACTCAACACACAGCCATTAATGTCTAAACCACTGGCAGCAAAAGTGAGTCCACCCCTAAGTGAAAATGTCCAAATTGTGCCCAAAATGTCAATATTTTGTGTGGCCACCATTATTTTCCAGCACTGCCTTAACTCTCTTGGGCATGGAGTTCACTAGAGCTCCACAGGTTGCCACTAGAATCCTCTTCCACTCCTCCATGACGACATCACGGAGCTGGTGGATGTTAGGGACCTTGCACTCCTTCACCTTCCGTTTGAGGCTGCCCCACAGATGCTCAATAGGGTTTAGGTCTGGAGACATGCTTGGCCAGTCCGTCACCTTTACCCTCAGTTTCTTTAGCAAGTCAGTGGTCATCTTGGAGGTGTGTTTGGGGTTGTTATCATGATGAAATACTGCCCTGCGGCCCAGTTTCCAAAGGGAGGGGATCATGTTCTGCTTCAGTATGTCACAGTACATGTTAGCATTCATGGTTCCCTCAATGAACTGCAGCTTCCCAGTGCTGGCAGCACTCATGCAGCTCCAAACCATGACACTCCCACCACCATGCTTGACTGCAGGTAAGACACACTTGTCTTTGTACTCCTCACCTGGTTGCTGTCACACACGCTTGACACCATCCGAACCAAATAAGTTTATCTTGGTCTGATCAGACCACAGGACATGGTTCCAGTAATCATGTACTTAGTCTACTTGTCTTCAGCAAACTCTTTGTAGGCTTTCTTGTGCATCATCTTTAAAAGGGACTTCTTTCTGGGATGACAGCCATGCAGACTGATTTAATGCAGTGTGTGGCGTATGGTCTGAGCACTGACAGGCTGACCCCCCCACCCCTTCAACCTCTGCAGCAATGCTGGCAGCACTCATACATCTATTTTCAAAAGACAGCCTCTATATATGATGCTTAGCATATGCACTCCACTTCTTTGGTCGACCATGGTAAGGCCTGTTCTGAGTGGAACCTGTCTTGTTAAACCGCTGTATGGTCTTGGCCACTGTGCTGCAGCTCATTTTCAGGGTGTTGGCAGTCTTCTTATAGCCTAGCCCATGGCCATCTTTATGTAGCGCAACAATTCTTTTTTTTCACATCCTCAGAGAGTTCTTTGCCATAGGTGCCATGTTGAACTTCCAGTGTCCAGTATGAGAGAGGGTGAGAGCGATAACACCAAATTTAACACACCTGCTCCCCATTTACACCTGAGACCTTGTAACACTAATGAGTCACATGACACCGGGGAGGGAAGATGGCTAATTGGGCACAATTTGGACATTTTCACTTAGGAGCGTATTCACTTTTGTTGCCTGCGGTTTAGACATTAATGGCTGCGTTTTGAGTTATTTTGAGGGGACAGCAAATTTACACTGTTATACAAGCTGTACACCGACTACATGGTATCAAAGTGTCATATCTTCAGTGTTGTCCCATGAAAAGATATAATAAAATATTTACAAAAATGTGAGGGGTGTACTCACTTTTGTGAGATACTGAATAGCACTTTTCTAGTCACAAAGACCCCTCAAAGCACTTCACTTGTAGCTACACTAACCCTCTATTCTCAGGGCCTATCAGAGACAGATACAGTACCTAGGGATAATTTAGTGTCACTAATTAACCTAACATGCATGTCTTTGAGAGGAAATCTGACATCCTTTCAAAGAGCATTGAACTTTTTTATCAACAACTGAATTGAAATATAGAAAAATATTTGCTGTTCATATGACCACATAGTAGGTGGTGTCATGTACATGCACCGCAGCGCACAGGTGAAAAGGATTTGAGCCCAAATGCAGGTGAAGAGAACGTGTTTATTAACAGAAACACATACATACAAAGTGTCCCATTAATGCAATTCAAAATGAGGAGATAGGGAGATGAGCTGGAGGAAAGATGGGCCCCACGCACTCCCAGACTGAACTGGGCAGCGGACAGGAAGGGCAAATAATAATGAGGAGGAAGACTTACATGAGGGTATTGGAGCACAGCTGGCTCTGGAAAAACAACACCGCCCGAAGTCCAAAAAATAGGAAAACCAACTAGGAGTGAGCCTGATCATCAAACGTTGACTTATGCCGCCACCCTGAGTGCTCACACTGTCACCCATAAATACCCTGTGTACTTAATGAGTGACAAGTGGATGCAGGTGTGCGGTGGCAGCCGGTGCGTGAGTGCGTGTCAGCGAATGTGAGTAAGAATGAATGTGTGTGTGTATATGAGTAGGTGAGAGTGTACAGGGGAGTGGACAAATGATAATGGCAGTCAGCCGGTGGATGCCGGCAGAGAGGAGGAGGCATAGCTGTAGACTGGCAGGGAGCCCAGGACCCACAGGCTCCTAAAACCTGCCAGCTGAGAATTAAGAAAACAATGATCAGGGAGAATACAGCCACAAATCATTGTCGGGGTTGGAGATGTCCAACCCAGCCCATGACAGAGTCCCTCCTCCCAAGGGGTGGATGCCAGACACCCACCATACCATCAAAAGAAAACCAAACATAAAAAGAAACCTGCCCCCCACCCACCCACCCAGAGAACTATCACAACTTACCAGGGCAGGAGGTGGGGGGAAACAGGTCAGGAGGGAATAACAAGCAAAATTAATACTACAGTACAACACAAGAAAACAATATCACCCGAACTCCAAACCAAAAGCTAAGCCCCCCCAAGACCCTAGAGTCCCAAGGTTCAGGGGGCCGACCAGAGTCCCAGGCCCAGCAAGCAGCCCGCAGAACAGTGTCAGGTGGCCTACCTGGGTGAATGGGCCACCCGACACGGGAACCCAGTCCTTCGGGCAGCCAGCCCGCATAGTTGAGCCCCCAGGACCAGAGGGATAGACGAAGTGGCGGCCTACCCACCGGAAGGCTAAGAGGTGGGTGGCCGGACAGGGGAAGGAGGGCCCCTGCGGTTTCTGGTGGCGGAGGAAGATTGACAATGACGGTGCCCAGTAGAAGAGGAAGGAACACCCAGAAGGCCTCTGGAAGGGGAGAAGAGGCCTTGGTGTCCCCAAGCTGGCCGGTAACCCCGGTGGTCCCGGCTCGACGCTTGGCTGCACCCTTGGTGGTCCCAGCTTGGGAATGGAGCTTGGCCGCACCTGCGGTGGGCCCAAGATAAGCCATGGCTGCATCCGCGGTGGTTCCGGCCTGGGATCTCATTGCACCTGTGGTGGGCCCCGGCTGGGCCTGTGTTACACCCACAGAGGACCCTGATCGGGCCATGGTTGCACCCAGGGTGAAACCTGGCTGGGCCCCTGCTGCACCCGCAGTGAGACCTGGCTGGGCTACTGCTGACCCCAAAGCCGCCTTAACTGTGGGCCAGCCGACCCACGTGAGCACCCGAGCCAGGAGGCGATCAATCACGGACACCCTGGGCTGGAGCTAAGCACTCATGATGACCTCCTCAGCGGGGACAGCAGCATCCATGATGACCTCCAGTGGCAAGCCTGGATCCTCTGACTCGTCCGGTGACGTTGGACTCTCACTGGTGACCCTGGAAGAGGACTCAGACAGAGAACAAGAGGGGTCAGGGTTGCCGGCAGCGGCAGAGCTCGGCGAGGCAAGCTTAGGTGAAGCTTAGGTGCAGCATGCGGCTGCAGCTGGCTGGCTCAGTTGGTAGAGCATCCACCCCACACCCGGGAGGCAGGGGTTCAAATCCCAGCCGGGTCATGCCAAAGACCATATAAAAAGTGGAACTTCCTGCCGTCCAGCTTGGTGCTCAGCAATAATGGAACGGAGGAGAGAAATCTGTGGCGGCGCCTTGCATGGCAGCGGCCCTCTGATTCTGCACTGGGGTGTGTGTGATTGACACTGTAGATAGGTAAAGCACAATCTCGTTCTACTGTACATGATTGGTTGTACGGTTGAATGACAATAAGGGTGATAAAAAAATGCTTTAACATGGAAAAGAGAAAAACAAAGGAGAGCATTTGCCTTAGCTCAAGCTCCACCGCCGTCCAGGACTCCGACGATCCAGGCAATGTTCTCGCAGGCTTGGCCTCCTGGAGGTTCAGCTCTGGCGCCAACTCTGCTGCGGCGGCCTCTGCAGCAGGCATGATGGAATTAGCAGTCTTATTAGCCCCAGCTGTTGTGCTCCACGCAGGGAATTCCTCTGGCATGACAGCTGGTGTCTGGCTCACCATTGCTGTGAGGGAAGGATCCTCCTGGACCTCTGGCTGCTCCTGGTTCCGGCGGTCCAGCTCCGGTGTGGTGTACTCTTGGGAAAAACAGGAGAGAGCAGTTCGAAGCAGCAGCAGATGGGGAGAACTCGGGGGACTGCTTTTCCTGAGTCTCCCTACTGGGAATCAGGTAAGACATTTCATCATTAATAGAAGTGGAATGAAATAACACTTGCCTGTTCTCCCGGATTTGGATGTTGCCTGCTGTTGTAGTGCGTGGAGAGTCATCCATCTCCCTGGCTCTGGAGAACTTGGGCCCCACTGTGGAAGGAATAGGGACCGCCCCTGGCATCATGGAGACAGGAGCTTCCGGAGGTGATACGGAGAGCCTCTGGGCAGCGGGAAGAGCCATCGAGGAGACGGATTGTGTGGCAGCTGGGAAGGATACTCTGGCTGACAGGACAGCTGGTGGAAAAAAAACTGGAGGAGGGAGCTGCTGAGGGATGGCTCTCACTGGATGACGAATGGGCTGCTGGCGAGGAGGAGTTGGTGCCTCTCCGGTGAACCAGGGCTGGACGACTGTTCTGTCGCTAGGCTGAGCACGCACTCGCCGGAACTGATGTTTTACCTGCTGGAGTTAATGATGGTGAAGCAGGATAAAAGGAGGACGGCTGTCGGGGAATGCGCCTCCGGTTTGGCACAGCAGGAAACGCTTCAAACCTCAGGTCGGGAAACAGCTGCTGGAGTGCATGGACCAAGGAAAACAGTCCCGCATACTGAGGATAATTCCTGAGTCCAGGACACCTCTTCAAGATTCTCATGGCTCCACAAAAATACTCCCATACCTGGTTGGGTCGTCGAGCCTCGAGAGCCTCGTCCACATAGCTCTGAACGAAGTCCACCGCCCATTCTTCCTCCAAACTGGGTCTACCTGGTGCCAACCCTCCCATCCTCGGGTGAGGTCGACGACCCGGAAGCATGGCCAGCTCCAAACAGGTAAGAAAAACACACAAAAGGTGAAAAAACGACACACTACTTCACCGCTGGGCTCTACTGGTGGCGGCGTACTGTCATGTTCGTGCGTTTTTGCACAGCGAACAGGGGGAAAAGATACAAGCCCAAAATGCAGGTGAAGTGAATGTGTTTATTAACAGAAAAACAAGAAATAAAGTGTCCATGTAAACTGTCCAAAATGAGAAAAGATACAGATGAACGGCTACAAACTCCATTGGCTAAGAAGGAGGAATAAACCCCACGCACTCCCAGATGGAACTGGGCAGCGGAGGAGAAGGGCGAATAATAATGAGGAAATAGCCCCCAGCGGAACGGTGGGCAAATTACTTACAGAGGGTCGGAGTGCTACTGGGCTCTGGAAACAACACTGTCAAAGTCCAAAAGGAGTAAAAAAGCCAACTAAGAGTAAGCCCGGACATCAAATGTTGACTTACGCTGCCACCCTGAGTGCTCACATTGTCACCCATAAATACCCTGTGTACTTAATGAGTGACAAGTGGATGCAGGTGTGCGGCGGCAGCCGGTGCGTGAGTGCGTGTCAGTGAATGTGAGTAAGAAAGAATGTGTGTGCGTGTGTGAGTGGGTGAGAGTGCACAGGGGAGTGGACAAATGATAATGGCAGTCAGCTGGTGGATGCCAGCAGAGAGGAGGAGGCGTAGCTGTAGACTGGCAGGGAGCCCAGGACCCGGAGGCTCCTAAAACCTGCCAGCTGAGAATTAAGAAAACAATGATCAGGGAAAATACAGCCACAAATCATGGATGGGGTTGGAGACGTCCAACCCAGCCCATGACAGATGGCAGCTATGCTCCACCAGAATGATTTGAGCACCCAGAATTAAATAAAATGAAGAGGAAGAACATGAAGGCATCTCATTTCAGTATAAACAATTGAATATGATTAGAATGAGAGTGAACTTGATAAACCTTTTTTAAGATAAACTGATTTATTAAATATAGTGGCAGGCCTACATTTAACACTAAAATAGTAGACTAACAACCTGGGAATTAAATTAATCCATCTATTAAAAAAACACATATGAACTGATTGCTTCAGGCGTTTCAGTGTTGTCATTTATTTTTCATGGCTAAACAGAGTAGCCCACACTTTTCTTTTTCTTAATACTGCTGCCTCCTGTCTGGAACAGCATCACACCTGGCATGGTAGTGCCTCTGCTTTTCAGTTGCACTTAATGATGTCTTAGAGCTTTGTCTGTTTTCTTCTTCTTCTTCTTTCGGCTGCTCCCTTTAGGGGTCACCACAGTGGATCATCTGTCTTCATTTCACCCCATCCTTTGCATCTTCCTCTGTAACACCAACTCTCTCCATGTCCTCCTTCACTACATCCATGAATCTTCTCTGTGGTCTCCCTCTTTTCCTCCTGCCTGGCATCTCCATCTTGAACATCCTTTGTCCAGTATATCCACTATCCCTCCTCTGTACATGTCCAAACCATCTCAGCCTTCCCTGTCTTACTTTTTCTCCAAACAGCTCAACCTGAGCTTTCCCTCTGATATACTCATTTCTAATCTTGTCCCTCCTAGTCACTCCCAATGAAAATCTTAGCATCTTCAATTCTGCCACCTCCAGCTCCACCTCTTGTCTTTTTGTCAGCTCCACCATCTCCAAACCATACATCATATCAGGTCTCGCTACCATCTTGTAAATCTTCCCTTTCACTCTTGCTGCTACCTTTCTTTCACAGATCATCCCTGACACTCGTCTCCACCCACTCCACCCTGCCTACACGCTCTTCTTTACCTCTCTTGTGCATTTTCCATTGCTTTGGATGGTTGACCCCAGGTATTTAAACTTATCTACTTTCACTACCTCTACTCCTTCCATCTTCACCATTGCACTTGCCTCCCCCACATTCACACAAATGTATTCTGTCTTGCTTCTACTGACGTTCATTCCTCTTCTTTCCAGAGCATACCTCCACCTCTCCAGGTTCTCTTCCACCTGCTCCCCACTCTCACTGCAGATCACAATGTCATCTGCAAACATCATGGTCCACGGAGACTCCTGCCTGACCTCGTCTGTCAGCCTGTCCATCACCATGGCAAAAAAGAAGGGGCTCAGAGCCGATCCCTGATGTAATTCTACCCCCACCTTGAATCCATCCGTCACTCATACAGTGCACTTCACCACCTTCTCACTGTCCTCATACGTGTCCTGCACCACCCTCACATACTTCTCTGCCACTCCTGACTTTCTCATACAGTACTACACTTCCTCTCTAGGCACCCTATCATATGCTTTCTCTAGACCCACAAAGACACAGTGGAACTCCTTCTGACCTTCTCTATACTTCTCCATCAGCACTTTTAGAGCAAATATTGCATCTGTAGTACTCTTTCTTGGCATGAAACCATACTGCTGCTCACTGATTGTCACCTCTCCTCTTAACCTGGCTTCAACAACTCTTTCCCATATCTTCATAGTGTGGCTGATCAACTTTATGCCTCTGTAGTTGCTACAGCTCTGAGCGTCACCTTTGTTCTTGAAAATTGGTACCAAAACACTTCTCTACTCCTGAGGCATCCTCTCACTCTCCAAGATTGTGTTAAATAATCTGGTTAAAAAGTTCAGTGCCATCTCTCCTAAACATCTTCATACCTCCACAGGTATGTCATCTGGACCAACTGCCTTTCCATTCTTCCTCCTCTTCAAAGCTGCCCTAATTTCTGCCTTGCTAATCCTCGGGACTTCCTTGTTCACTATTTTTCCTTCATCCATCCTCTTCTCTCTCTCATTTTCTTTATTCATCAGCTCTCAAAGTAGTCTGTCCACCTTCACAGCACACTCTTGTCATTTGTTAGTACATTATCATTTCTGTCCTTAATCAACATAACCTGCAGCATGTCTTTTCCAGCTCGATCTCTCTGTCTAGCCAGTCGATACAACTCCTTTTCTCCTTCCTTAGTGTCCAGCCTCTCATACAACTCACTATATTCCTTATCCTTTGTCTTTTCCACCTCTCTCTTTGCCATGTGCCTAGATTCCAAATACTTCTGTCTACTTTCTTCATCTCCCTGACTATCCCACTTTTTCTTTGCTAACCTCTTCCTTTGAATACTTTCCTGTACCTCCTCATTCCACCACCAAGTCATACCTTTCAATTCGTTTCCCTCAATACTTTTGCTGTACTTTCCCAGCCATCTGGTAATTCTTCCCTTCTACCCAGAGCCTGTATGAACTCCTTCCTGAACTCTGTGCGACCTTCTTCCTTCTGTAACTTCCCCCACTTAATCTTTGGCTCTGCCTTCACTGTTTCCCTCTTCTTACTCTCCAAAGTCATCCTACAGACTACCATCCAATGCTGTCTAGCTACATTTTCTCCTGCCACCACCTTGCAGTCTCCTATCTCTTTCAGATTTCTCCTTCTCCGTAAGCTGTAGTCCAATTGTGTACACCTTCCTCCATTCTTATGTCACCCTATGTTCCTC
Source organism: Pholidichthys leucotaenia (assembly GCA_020510985.1). Taxonomy (NCBI): domain Eukaryota; kingdom Metazoa; phylum Chordata; class Actinopteri; order Cichliformes; family Pholidichthyidae; genus Pholidichthys; species Pholidichthys leucotaenia. The sequence goes on along the minus strand of CM035845.1, from coordinate 182,316,374 downwards.
TCTCTTCTTGAAGTATGTGTTCACCACAGCCATTTCCATCCTTTTAGCAAAACCCACAACCATCTGTCCTTCCACATTTCTGTCCTTAAGACCATACCTACCCAGGACCTCCTCATCACCTCTGTTCCCTTCACCTACATGTCCATTAAAGTCCACTCCAATCACCACTCTCTCCCCCTAGGAACACTTTCTGCCACTTCATTAACTTATTCCAGAATTCCTCTTTCTCTTCTACGTGACATCCAACTTGTGGGCCATACACACTGACAACATTCAACATCATATCTTTGATTTCTGACTTCAAACTCATGATTCTGTCTGACTCCCTCTTTACCTTCTGAACACTCTTCACATACTCTTCCTTCAAGATTACTCCTACTCCATTTCTCTTCTTATCTACACCATGGTAGAAGAGTTTAAATCCACCTCCAGTACTCCTAGCCTTGCTTCCCTTCCATCTGGTTTCTTGAACACACAGTATGTCTACCTTTCTTCTGTCCATCATATCAGCCAACTCTCTGCCTTTACCAGTCATAGTCCCTACATTTAACGTCCCTACTCTCACCTCCACACTTCTACCTTTCCTTTTCTCTCTCTCCCTCGTAACACGTCTTCCCTCTCTCCTCCTCCTCGATCTTCAACCAACAGTAGCCCAGTTTCCACCGGCACCCTGTCGGTTAACAGCACCGGTGGTGGTCGTTGTTAACCCGGGCCTCAACCGATCTGGTATGAAAGTCTCATTCGTCATGATCAGCATGTTTGATTTGGCAAAGGTTTTACGTCAAATACCCTTCCTGATACAACCCTCCCAATTTACCCAGGCTTGGGACTGGCACTAGGAGTACACTGGCTCGTGTACCCCCTGTGGCTGGGTTTCTTAGAGCTCTGTATAAATTATAAATTTCAGAAATATCTATTAACCAACTAAAATGATTTGAACATGATTCAAGCAAACTTGACAGCACTTCAGTTTTTACAACCTTAATATTCTTAGGGCTCCAGGTGGCAACAAAATAAGATAATGGTCAATTATATTCTTGAAAATAAAGTAAACCCTTAAAACATGTAGATTATTATAAATAATAAGCACACAATTGGATTTACTACAGACAGTAGATTATCCTTTCTGAGTAACGTAAAGGAGATGCAACCCTGTCACTGTAGTGTTACCCTGTTGCTCTAATTATGGTAAAAGGGTTGAAAATCAGTGCTTGTATTAGCATTTTTTTCACAGAAAGAAATGCTATTTGTGGAATGTAATGGTTTATGAAACTAAAGGATAAATGTAAATATATAAATTTTAAAAAGAAACTTCGAAAATAATTTATCTTCTTTTTGTAATATGAGTAACAGGGTTAAGTAGGTAAGAGCACTCTCAGTTTTGTCAGAAAAGATTTGAAAAATGCAATATACACTACTCACAAAAAGTTAGGGATATTTGGCTTTCGGGTGAAATTTATGGAAAATGTAAATAGTTGATGCTACAGTGATATTATATCATGAAAGTAGGGCATACAAGTAGAAGCATGCAATGGTGATTTCCTCATCTCAAACAATTTATTGACACAAAAGCCAACAACAGTGGTGGGTATACCACAACAAAAAATGTCAATGTCTCAATGTCTTCCTTTACTGAAGCGCAGCAGGCCAGTAGAGAAACAAATCAGGATTTGGCCAGAGAGTGCAGCCTCGGCACTTCAGGACTGTTTTCTGTATACAGACTGGGAGGTTTTCAAAATAGCAGTCTCTCAGGGAGACAGGATTGATGTGGAGGAGTACGCTGAAATGGTCACCAGCTACATCGCAAAGTGTACAGAGGATGTCACTATATTGAAGACCTTCACTGCATGAGGCACCGAAAACCCTGGATGACTGCAGAGGTGCGCTCGCTGCTCACAGCCAGAGATGCAGCCTTCAGAGCGAAGGACAGGATCGCCCTCCGCTCAGCTAGGTCTGCGCTCGCAAAGGGAATTAAGACGGCGAAACGCGCCTACGCGGAGAAAATCCAGGGACATTTCTGTGACACAGGGAACACCAAACGGATGTGGCAGGGAGTACGGGCGTTGACGGATTATAAGTCTAGGCAGGGGGTCGATGATGATGACGCTTCGCTTCCAGACAGGCTCAATAACTTCTTTGCACGTTTTGAAGCATCAAACCCGACAATCAGAGGGAGGGCTGGCCCATCTTCACCATCTGTGGGGCCAGCTATCACCATCAACGCAGCGGACACATGGAGGACCCTAATCAGGGTTAACCCACGTAAAGCTGCAGGTCCGGACAACATCCCGGAACGTGTGCTCTGAGTCTGTGGGAGTGAGTTGGTGGATGTCCTGACTGACATATATAACATTTCCCTGAGTCAGGCCATTGTCCATAGATGCTTTAAGACCTCTATCATAGTACCGGTGGCAAAGAAAGCGGTTGTGTCCTGTCTGAATGACTATTGTCCTGTCGCACTGACACCAATTGTGATGAAGTGTTTTGAACAGCTTGTTAAACCACACATCACAGCCTGCCTCCCTGCATCACATGACCCGCTCCAGTTCGCGTATCGTTCAAATCGCTCCACAGAGGACGCTATAGTCACCACCCTGCACTCTGTCATTACCCACCTGGATCAGAAAGACACCTATGACAGACTCCTGTACATTGATTTCAATTCAGCATTTAACACCATTATTCCCCAGAGACTGATGGAGAAATTACTCCTTCTCGGTCTGAACACCGCCACATGTCTCTGGATCCTGGATTTCCTGACCGAGAGACCTCAGTCTGTCCGGGTTGGAAACAACATCTCCAACTCCATCATGCTGAGCACTGGATCCCCTCAAGGCTGTGTACTCAGTCCACTGTTGTTTACACTTATAACACATGACTGTGTGTCCAGACATGAGGGAAACCAGATTATTAAGTTTGTGGATGACACCACAGTGGTGGGACTTATTCAGAGGGATGAAGAATCAGTGTACAGGGAAGAAGTTAGAGACCTGGAGGGCTGGTGCAGGGAGAACAATCTGGTGCTCAACATGGACAAAACGAAGGAAATGATTATCGACTTCCGGCGGTCACGGCCTGAACAAGTCCCTCTCTGCATCAGCGGCTGTTCAGTGGAGAGAGTGGAGAACATCAAGTTCCTCGGAGTGCAGATCTCGCAGGACCTGACCTGGAGCAAGAATTCCTTGGGGATCAGGAAGCGGGCCCAGCAGAGACTGCACTTCTTGAGGAAACTCAAACGGGCCTCTTTCCCCATCTGCATCTTCAGGACCTTCTACAGAGGTGTGGTGGAGAGTGTTCTGACATACTGCATTGCAACATGGTACTCCAGTTGCTCATCAAGCATTGCTGCTATTGTGGGGCACCCCCACAACAGACTGGGACAAGCAGAGCACTCAGCTAGAGCAATTAACATAATAGTGAAATGTGTGTATTAATATCAACAGGCAGCCTCGCTTCGTCTAGCTCTTTCCTGCTCAGTACTGTGATGTTAATGTGCCATTCATGCATTGTGTTCATGCTTCCTGCTCTTACTGTAATGCAAATGTCCCATGCCTTCCTGCAGTCTCTTTGATGATAACATGCCTTTCATGTATTGTCTGTAGTGGGGTATAAATACTGCATCACTCTGTAACACTCTCTCTCTCTCTGACTACTGCTGCTGACACACGCATTCTGTGTCTCCTCACGAGAGCCTGAGGACCCGCTCCAGCCCGCCTGCACAGGGTTGGAGTGAGTTCTATGATGGCGGGATGAATAATAATAAACACCCTTTTAAACTCTCAGTTCGCTGCATATTATCCTTCCGCCACATTGGTGACCCCGAGAAAGCACATGCTTTGTGCAACGCAACCTTCTGGTCTGGACAGCCACGCTGGTGACCCGACGACAACGAACGCAGCACCTGGCGGTGATTCTCTGACGACAAGCGAACGCAGCAGCCTGGCGCAAATGATCTGCCCTCCCTTTTGCTACAGGGAGACCTCAACGCAGAGCCACCACCAGGCGAAACTCTCCGGAGATCACCCACGACCAGGAAAGCTGCAGAAAGCTTCATGGTGAGATCTGCACGCCTGAGATCTGCACATCCACGCTGGGACCGGCCGCTCTCACAGCTCCTCCACACGAGAGCGCACGCACCTCGTCCTCTCTCCACGACGGCGACCTCCAGGGCCGACGGAGAATGCAGCGCGTGGACCTGAACGCACCATGACCAATCTACAGCAACAGCTCAACAGGGATGGCCATCGGCGCCGACTACGCTGATCTCCAGCAAGCTCCCTGACCCTGACTCGCCTCTACAGCGGACCTGCCATGCACCGAACCCTGCACGCACACCGGGGGGTTACGAGGACAGCGCACCACGCACGGGGCAATAATGGCTCCACAGACCGCCATCGTCCTTCGCCGCTGCACACAGAACCTTCAGGGCTGCTCACACACCTGAGGCACGCACGCAGCTCGCTCACAGGATTTTCTAATGGTCTCAGCCACGGCGCACAAGGGAATTCAGCCGTCAGCTGTCCCCGAGGGCTTTAGGGCTGCGCGCATGCACCTAAAGCCAACACGCCAAGTCCCTCACTGCTGCAGCTCCTTTTTTCTCACAGCCGCTACGCAGCCTTGCAGCTCCTTTTTTTTTTTTTTCTTCATGGCCGCGAGAGGAGTCAGAGACTAATTTTCTTCAAACAGCTGCTGTGGACCTCCGCACGTTCAACTGGACAGCCCCTCAACATCACGGATCCACAGGCAATTTTTGCGCGGCCCAAACAACTTCGCCGTCCTGGGCCGGCACTTGCTACCCCCACTCTCCTCCCCCCACCTCCGCCTGCACAGAACTTTCCCTGCTCACTACGAAAGCCGGACTATCGCGGCCTCAGCTTCCTGCTAAGCCCTCTGGGGGGGAGTGTGTGGGGCACCCCCACAACAGACTGGGACAAGCAGAGCGCTCAGCTAAAGCAATTAACATAACAGTGAAATGTGTGTATTAATGTCAACAGGCAGCCTCGCTTCGTCTAGCTCTTTCCTGCTCAGTACTGTGATGTTTATGTGCCATTCATGCATTGTGTTCATGCTTCCTGCTCTTACTGTAATGCAAATGTCCCAAGCCTTCCTGCAGTCTCTTTGATGATAACATGCCTTTCATGTATTGTCTGTAGTGGGGTATAAATACTGCATCGCTCTGTAACACTCTCTCTCTGACTACTGCTGCTGACACACGCATTCTGTGTCTCCT